>LR991046.1:16294367-16894367 GCA_905163495.3 Cosmia trapezina | reverse complement strand
ATTAATTTTGAATATGGAGGTCACTTTTATTTATAGAAAGATCGGCTAAAATGACAGGAGAGCAGCTTATAGAGACTGCTTCACAGAAATATACGAGGAAACTGAAAGAAAATCCTCAACTTCATGCAAACCATCTCCGGCGAGAAAAGGCTCGTGATTTGAAACGGAGTAGAGTAATTCAAAAGGAAAATACTCGTGGATGCAAGCAAATGAAGATTTGAAAATATTGGCCAGAATTAGATAAAGAGAAAGAATGCAGGCTCTAGTAGCCTTCATTCGTCGTAAAGAAGGACAAATTCAATTAACAGGTGCTAGATACATCATCAGTCCTCGAACTTTGGGAAGGGCAGTGGCAACAGTGAAGCGTAATCTTCCTGCTAGTCCCAATAAAACAGTTGAAGTTATAAAGTGAAGCGTAATCTTCCTGCTAGTCCCAATAAAACCGTTGAAGTTATAAAGTGAAGCGTAATCTTCCTGCTAGTCCCAATAAAACAGTTGAAGTTATAAAGTGAAGCGTAATCTTCCTGCTAGTCCCAATAAAACAGTTGAAGTTATAAAGTGAAGCGTAATCTTCCTGCTAGTCCCAATAAAATAGTTGAAGTTATAAAGTGAAGCGTAATCTTCCTGCTAGTCCCAATAAAACAGTTGAAGTTATAAAGTGAAGCGTAATCTTCCTGCTAGTCCCAATAAAATAGTTGAAGTTATAAAGTGAAGCGTAGTCTTCCTGCTAGTCCCAATAAAACAGTTGAAGTTATAAAGTGAAGTGTAATCTTCCTGCTAGTCCCAATAAAACAGTTGAAGTTATAAAGTGAAGCGTAATCTTCCTGCTAGTCCCAATAAAACAGTTGAAGTTATAAAGTGAAGCGTAATCTTCCTGCTAGTCCCAATAAAACAGTTGAAGTTATAAAACAAAATCATGATGGCAATCAATTATATTAATAGAATTTTCGGCGAATATTTACTTATTTAAAAGGGAATAATTAGCTTAAATGACAAAGAAGTGTACTAATTAGTAATATACTCTGTTTTATCTCACAATTTGTTCTTAAATGTGCTTATAATGGCATTTATGTTCGCTGAAGTTAGACGCGTTGCACCCGCGATAATTTGATGTTGCACCCGCGATTGCTTCAAAAGTGCATAATTCATTATTTATATTTGTTTTCCATATATTTCTTTAATTCTGTAATTAGTTGATTTATCGTCTTGTAAAATATGAAGACTGAATATAATAAATGTTACACAATTAACAGACTTTTGTGTTTTTATACTACGATCTGGAAAGGTGGGGCCAATTTTGTTGCACCCGCGATAGCACTTTAAACCTCCTTCGTGACTATTTATAATGTTTCATTTAAATTCTTATAGATAAATAAAAGAAAACAGGTTAAAATGTAGTCCTTCACAAAATAACTAAATTAAAAATGTTTTGTTATTACATTAGTAAAAAGCTTTATATATGCTTCTAAATGTTGCACCCGCGATAATGGAATCGCCCTTTTATAACTACCATAGGGTTTATATGTTTAAATTGAAATTCAAGCAGCTTGGCACGTTGCCAACGTTGCCGCACTGCGCTGGCGCTGTAAGAAGAAGTAGCTCATAGCTACTTCTTCTTACAGCGCCAGTGCAGACGTTACCGCTGCGACCATTGTGTCGCTCTGTTCTGTGTACTTACCATATTTATAATCATAGGGACGACCGTTGCGAAGAAACCAAAACTAGAAAATGCAACGACAGCAGACCAAACGAAAAAAGAAAAAGCAGACTCGAAAGTTATCCGGACAACTCGGAAACGTACGTCACCTGGCACTTATTTCAAATGTGATGTATGTCAGCGTATTTTTAGTCAAAAGGGTAATTTATCAAGACATATTCGTATACACACTGGCGAAAAACCTTATAAGTGTGATGTATGTCAACGAAGTTTTAGTAATAAGGTTCATTTAACACAACATATTCGTATACACACTGGTGAAAAACCGTATAAGTGTGATGTATGTCAGCGTATTTTTAGACAAAAGTGTTCATTAACCTACCATATTCGAATACACACTGGTGAAAAACCGTATAAGTGTGATGTATGTCAGCGTATTTTTAGACAAAAGTGTAATTTATTAAGACATATTCGTGTACACACTGCCGAAAAACTTTATAAGTGTGATGTATGTCAACGAAGTTTTAGTAATAAGATTAATTTAACACAACATATTCATATACACACTGGTGAAAAACCTTATAAGTGTGATGTATGTCAGCGTAGTTTTAGAAGTGGGAGTGATTTAAAAAAACATAGTCGTATACACACTGGTGAAAAACCGTATAAGTGTGATGTATGTCAGCGTAGTTTTACAAATGGGAGTGTTTTAAAACAACATATTCGTATACATACTGGTGAAAAACCTTATAAGTGTGATGTGTGTCAACGTAGTTTTAGTGACAAGAGTGGTTTAACACAACATATTCGTATACACACTGGTGAAAAACCTTATAAGTGTGATGTATGTCATCGTAGTTTTAGAAATGGGAGTGTTTTAAAACAACATATTCGTATACATACTGGTGAAAAACCTTATAAGTGTGATGTGTGTCAACGTAGTTTTAGTGACAAGAGTGGTTTAACACAACATATTCGTATACACACTGGTGAAAAACCGTATAAGTGTGATGTATGTCAGCGTAGTTTTACAAATGGGAGTAGTTTAACACAACATATTCGTATACACACTGGTGAAAAACCTTATAAGTGTGATGTATGTCAGCGTAGTTTTAGAAGTGGGAGTGATTTAAAAAAACATAGTCGTATACACACTGGTGAAAAACCGTATAAGTGTAATTTATGTCAGCGTAGTTTTAGAAATGGGAGTGATTTAAAACAACATAATATTCGTATACACACTGGTGAAAAACCTTATAAGTGTGATGTATGTCAGCGTAGTTTCAGAATTAGGAGTGATTTAACACGACATATTCGTATACACACTGGTGAAAAACCTTATAAATGTGATGTATGTCAGCATAGTTTTAGAAAAAGGAGTGATTTAACACGACATATTCGTATACACACTGGTGAAAAACCTTATAAGTGTGATGTATGTCAGCATAGTTTTAGAAAAAGGAGTGATTTAACACAACATATTCGTATACACACTGGTGAGAAACCTTATAAGTGTTGACATACATCACACTTATAAGGTAGTTTTAGTAGTAAGAGTCTAGTAACACAACATTTTCGTATACATACTGGATTATTAACAGCTTTGCAATCCATTTTGACACGGTGCACAATGAATTTGATTTTTTACAGTTTAAAGACAATAGACCAGAACATTATATTATATACACAGATGGATCTAAAACAGACCATAATGTAAATGCAGCTTTCTATGATCCACAGCTAGACTTCACCAAATGTATCAAATTAAACAGGGTGTGTAGCATTTTCACTGCAGAATGCTATGCAATTTATTGTGCACTGCAGCATGTAAATAGTCTTGTAAATAATGTACATAATATTTTGATAGTTACAGACTCCAGAAGTGTTTTGTCTGCTCTACATAATATAAATATTTCTTATAAGTTAAATTATATTATTTGTAATATTAGACTTATAATCCAAAAACTTGATAACTATATTAAAGTAGAATTTGTATGGGTACCTTCACACAGTGGCATTCGTGGAAATGAGGTAGCTGACACGGCGGCCCGTTCAGATCATGATGAGGATCGATCGGAGTTGCTCAAGGTTCCATTCACTGATTACTACAGCCTTTTTAAAAAACTTAATAGACACTTATGGAAGGAGTATTGGGACATAACCCTGGAAACGAAAGGCAGATGGTATGCTGAAATACAAAATGAATTACCGATTAAACCTTGGTATCATAACTTCAAATACATCACAAGAAGATTTATAACTATTATAGCACGCATGAGATTGGGACACTGCTTAACACCAGCTCACCTGAATAGGATTCGCATAATTAACAATGTCGATCAATAGTCATCATTGTGGAGCAGAGGATGCTGATTTGGATCATGTTATCTTACAGTGTTCAAGTTTTAACATTCAACGTTTGATTTTGGTCAGTGAATTGAGTGAATTAAATGACAATGACAATGACATTGAAAGTGAACGTCAACCGTCACAAAGTGTTCCCCGCCGCGTTCAGGATTTGTTAGAAAATAAGAAATATTTTAGTGTGTTGTATAAATATATTTGTAATACTATAGAAAAAATTTAATTAATGTTGTTATTTAAATGTCTAGCTTTGTATGTTTAGTATGAAAATAACGATGTTAACATAATATCACTGAGATGTACCCACGCAACCCGAAAGGGTGGCAAGTTGGTAATAATAAACAAAACTATTGATGTAAAAACTGATTAATATGTTAATGTTATTTACTGAAGTGAAACTCGTGCCTTATTATTACCATTGTATTGTAATATTACCATTTATGTATGCGACTGAAAGACTTGTATCTATGGTCATGAATAAAAATATTAAAAAAAAAGTATACATACTGGTGAAAAACCTTTTAAATGTGATATGTCATTGTAGTTTTAGTGACAAGAGTTCTTCAACAAGACATATTAATCTTATACACAACAGTAATTTAAAAAAAATTAAACCGACATAAAAAAGAATGAAATTATGAAATAATTTCGGAAGTCGGTGTCTTAGGATCTTTATTTTAGTTTTTTGCCACCGACTTCCGAAATGAAAGTTATTTCATAGTTTTGAGTTATTTTTTTTTTTTGAAGTCGGTTTAATTTTATTTAAATTACTTTTTCACTTCGTAATTTTTAGTTTCAAATAAAAACTGGAATATTTGTTTGTAATAAGTAGTAAATAACATAAACACATTATCTTAGGTTAATGCTTTAAACAATAATAGGATTCGGGGCGAAGATAAAGTTTTGTAAAAAATACTATTTACAATTGCAGTCGGTCGACGGTTGACAGACAGCTCTCATGTCAGCGGCAAGACTGCGCGTCAATTGTTTTTATGGAAGCTTCTAGAATCGTCTAGAACAGCGTTTCCCATTAACCGGGTCGCGACCCGGTACCGGGCCATCAAAATAAAATATCGGGTCGCAACATTCCCGCCTTGTTTTAAACTTGTGTCAAACTTAACTTTTAAACTTGTGTCCACTGACACAGCACTCAAGGATACATTTGACACAAGACCATGGATCGAGTTTTGCTTATCTTGTCGTCAAGAATACACAAAATTAGCTCGTCAAGCAATAACTTTTTTAATGCCTTTTGTCAACAAAATATAAATGCGAAGCTGGGTTTTCAACACTAGTTTACCTTAAAAATAAATATAGAAACCGACTTGAAGTGGAACCAGACTTTAGGATAAAACTTTCGTCATTTTCCGCGAACTTGGATTATTTGGTATAAAATAAGCAGCAGCTCCATACTTTGCACTAAAATTTAGTGACTAAAAAGGCGATACCAAAATATATAGTGTTAGTAAAACATGTGTCTACATTTATGAGATTGCTAGCTACGCAAGAACTAACAAACATGTGTCTACATTTATGAGATTGCTAGCTACGCAAGAACTAACAAACATGTGTCTACATTTATAAGATTGCTAGCTACGCAAGAACTAACAAACATGTGTCTACATTTATGAGATTGCTAGCTACGCAAGAACTAA
Source organism: Cosmia trapezina (assembly GCA_905163495.3). NCBI lineage: Eukaryota > Metazoa > Arthropoda > Insecta > Lepidoptera > Noctuidae > Cosmia > Cosmia trapezina. The sequence goes on along the minus strand of LR991046.1, from coordinate 16,888,691 downwards.
CAAACATGTGTCTACATTTATGAGATTGCTAGCTACGCAAGAACTAACAAACATGTGTCTACATTTATGAGATTGCTAGCTACGCAAGAACTAACAAACATGTGTCTACATTTATGAGATTGCTAGCTACGCAAGAACTAACAAACATGTGTCTACATTTATGAGATTGCTAGCTACGCAAGAACTAACAAACATGTGTCTACATTTATGAGATTGCTAGCTACGCAAGAACTAACAAACATGTGTCTACATTTATAAGATTGCTAGCTACGCAAGAACTAACAAACATGTGTCTACATTTATAAGATTGCTAGCTACGCAAGAACTAACAAACATGTGTCTACATTTATGAGATTGCTAGCTACGCAAGAACTAACAAACATGTGTCTACATTTATGAGATTGCTAGCTACGCAAGAACTAACAAACATGTGTCTACATTTATAAGATTGCTAGCTACGCAAGAACTAACAAACATGTGTCTACATTTATAAGATTGCTAGCTACGCAAGAACTAACAAACATGTGTCTACATTTATGAGATTGCTAGCTACGCAAGAACTAACAAACATGTGTCTACATTTATGAGATTGCTAGCTACGCAAGAACTAACAAACATGTGTCTACATTTATGAGATTGCTAGCTACGCAAGAACTAACAAACATGTGTCTACATTTATAAGATTGCTAGCTACGCAAGAACTAACAAACATGTGTCTACATTTATAAGATTGCTAGCTACGCAAGAACTAACAAACATGTGTCTACATTTATGAGATTGCTAGCTACGCAAGAACTAACAAACATGTGTCTACATTTATGAGATTGCTAGCTACGCAAGAACTAACAAACATGTGTCTACATTTATGAGATTGCTAGCTACGCAAGAACTAACAAACATGTGTCTACATTTATGAGATTGCTAGCTACGCAAGAACTAACAAACATGTGTCTACATTTATGAGATTGCTAGCTACGCAAGAACTAACAAACATGTGTCTACATTTATGAGATTGCTAGCTACGCAAGAACTAACAAACATGTGTCTACATTTATAAGATTGCTAGCTACGCAAGAACTAACAAACATGTGTCTACATTTATAAGATTGCTAGCTACGCAAGAACTAACAAACATGTGTCTACATTTATGAGATTGCTAGCTACGCAAGAACTAACACACTAACACATAAGTACAGAAGTAAGCGGCATAGTGATAAGATTTGTTGTAAATCTAACAAGACGGCCTTATATGCCAGAAGCATTTTCAGTATGGCACCGCGTATACAACGTGTAACGTTAAATGCGCAAAACCTCTTAAGGGGTCATTGTACTCATCATTATGAACAACTTTTACTATGGGACCAAACCTGAAATCGCGAAAAAAAATCAGCTGTTCAGTACATTTTGACGAATTATGCGAACATAAACGTTGATTGAAATGAACAGCTGATTTTTTTTTCGCGATTTCAGGTTTGGTCCCATAGTAAAAGTTGTTCATAATGATGAGTGCAATGACCCCTTAAGAGGTTTTTCGCATTTAACGTTACACGTTGTACACAATCACTTACCAAAGTCTATACTAGAAACTCCATCCATCGATGAATTTAAAAATAAATTTAAAAGATTCTTGCTATTTAAATGTTATTATAGTATTCAGGATTATTTAACAGAGCATGTAAGGACATATTGTTCTCAGAAATATTGTTGTTGATGCGACATTTGTGATTAATGCACTATTTAATTATATTATTATTACTTTAACATTTATTTACAAATATATCTTGACATTCTCATTCATTTAATGTCATGCATTAAATTAATGAGAAGGTCAAGATATATTTTAATCTTTATTATTCTAGTGACATTAATATTTGCTAATGTTTAATTATTTATTATTTCTTATGTTTATTTTATGTTTACTGATTTATTATTTGCCATTGTGAAATTAACATTTATTTACAAATATATCTTGACATTCTCATTCATTTAATGTCATGCATTAAATTAATGAGAAGGTCAAGATATATTTTAATCTTTATTATTCTAGTGACATTAATATTTGCTAATGTTTAATTATTTATTATTTCTTATGTTTATTTTATGTTTACTGATTTATTATTTGCCATTGTGAAATTACCAAAATAGTGTTATTGCCTAATTATAAATTATTGTTGCAAGTAATTATATTTAACAATGCTATGTTAATACAGTTTAATTAAAGCTCGAGATTTGCATGCCTCAAGGCGTAATATGGTTGAAATATGCTATATTTTTAACAAGTTTATGTAATTAATTACCCATATTAGCAAATAAATGATTTTGATTTGATTTTTACTATTAATAAATGTGTATTATTTTACCTAATGGATCCAGCTTGGGTTTAAAAATATTAAGTGGGTCACCAAGGGGCAGTGTGCAAATTACCGGGCCATGGCAGACCAATGTTTGGGAAGCACTGGTCTAGAAGCTTCGACTCGCCCCTATTGGCCGAGCGGGTACGAGAGGCGTTCCCGCCGAAAGCGTGCGGGTTGTGGCGGGAGCGGCTACAAAAGCATTCTCGTTAATGTTATAAAACAATATCGAGAACGGGTCTTATCGCGATCTTTCTTTTTAACGAGGTAAACAGGTACCTACTTGTTTCCCGACGTTTCGACCGCCTTGCAGCGATCGTGGTCACGGGAGGACTGATGACAGCTCCTCAGCGACGTCTTCGCAAAGTGCGGGTGTGTGCATCTATTGTCGCCCACTGACTGGGATGGGAAGAAAAAGAAGAGAAATATATGTTCAAATGGTTCGAAGTCATCAGTCACCAGTATAACGGATGACAGCAGCGAAAATATTGCCGGTATGGATTTTTTGTCGGTGAAACTTTCTTTAAGCGAGTATATTTCTGGTAGCCTAATTTTAATGATCAAAATGTTCATTTACGGATGATGGTGAAGAGGATCGAGCTCAAGAAGTTCAACAAGATGAAGAAAACGTTTTAACAGAGGAGAGCTCTGAAACCAACCCACCGCTACTTGAGCAGCTGTTAAGGTTTATAAGCAAAAATGTACAAAATAAAAATTGGGAGAAATAAACTTTGAAAACAGGAAGCGATTAGCGGCTCTAGTTACGGTAAAGTTTCTGAGTATGTAAGCGCGCATGCAGATCTTGTGAACTTGTAGACTGATCGGCAAGGTACTTTTTACTTCTAATACTTGAAATAGTGCTCCTGAAGAGACCCGCAAATCGCTGTCTGACATCTTATGAAGACTTATCGTACAGGTGGTTATTTCATCGTCAAGAACCCTTTCCCTTCAAGATTTCAGAACATAGCTGCCGGCCGTAGTCTTGAAGATGTCATGAACCTGTAGGTGCAGGACATCAGCGCCGCCTGGACTGGGAGGCCTACCTTCAGACCGAGATAAACCTGGTTAAGCTTACACCCTCTGTGCAGCGAGTGCGGACTGTATGATGTACGTGTGCTGTTTAGACGAAACTCCTCTGGATCCAGGATGGTGACAGCTCTGTATACCTGTTCCTGTAGCGGTTCGCTGGGGGCTCCAAGAGAGGGTTCTTATTGGGATTTGTTCAATCAATTAAACTGCCAATTTAGTATATTATATGCATTGACTTATATATTACTTTCAATGATTATATGGAACTGAGACTCTCAATCACCTACTTCTCAGGTGCCAGACCGGGCCGGGTCGGGTGATAGTGACTTCTTGATTATGACTGACTTTTCGGATGTATCGACTGGCCAGCGCGTGCCCTTTTATAGCATTGACAATTTAGCTGGCCAGTGGACCATTTCGATATTGCACGATTTTCCTGCGGCAAACTCGCGTCTAGGCTCAGAACGCTCGTGATTGGCTATTGAGAGTCCCACCCCTTTTTATTATTAATATTGGTAAAGAAGTTAAGTTTATGTACATTTAGCAACAATTTGGTTCTACTTTACTATAATTAGTTACAATACAGTTATTACACGACTTTTTACATAATTTATTTTAGCGTGCGACGGTCAGGGTCCCTGGTGCGACGTGTTTTTCCTTAACGCTGAACTTATAAATATAACCTAAGTGCGCGAACCGGGAGCTACCATTACAAATTTGACCGTCGCAGCAACAACATCTATCTCCACCTGACATCCATGTTACGTAACATCTATGTTACGGTTAAAATATTAGGTACATAAACAAACAATCAAATTATACATATAGGTATTAGTGGTGTGTGGCACAAGTACCGTCGCTGTCGTGCACACCCTCCCTACACCCTTCGCGTCAGCGATCACGCCCGTCCGGCACAAATACTAAATTATTAGTAGTGAACCAATTTTGGACCTGCAGTAGGGCATTATTTACGTCGTTAAGATTTGCACGTCTATTTATCTTAAAAAAAACATTACACTCCTTTTTGGGCAGTCGTGCACGTTGCATGCTTACCCAGGGGGGGCAGCTGCCCGAGTGCCCCCCCCCCCCCCTCCCCGGTCTTGTACGCCTAAGTAATGTTGTGGAAGAAAGTTATGTTAGAGCCACGTCACGTTGCCGTCGTCGTCTACTTACTTTACAATTAAGTACAATATAATAAGTATTAATTTTAGAAAAAAACCGCGCTGCGCGGCCATACACCTGCCTTTATAGTCTATGAATTAAGCGACTGCATGATAAGGTCACCACCTGCGGTGTACGTCGCTCGGCTTAGGGCGTCGCTGGGGGGAGTACAGGAAGGAGGGACAGGCTGGATCATATCTGGACAATTATTATTATCTGCTACGCCACCAGCTGGCACTCCTTCACCGATCAAGGGTGGAGAGGAATTACGTGGGGGTCGTCGTCGCAACGGACCTGGGCGGCGAGGTCGGAATGTAGATTTGTGTTTGTAATCTGTACTGGTGTAATCTGTACTTTTCTCCTGGAAGTGCGTTAAGGGGTCATCGGGGTCGGTGAGACCATGCCTTGACTACTGATTTTAGAGGGTATATAACTAGTGGATTTAATAACCAGAGGGATTGCGATGTTTCGCGGGGGTATCGAAGAAACGCTTGGAATTGCGTTTCAAGGATTTACGGATAGTTGGGATTTTAAGGTCTAGGTGGAGGATTTAATTCCGGACGAAACAAGGGGATCCCGTAGCCGTTCGGAGGAAACGATTTTGTATTGTCGATTCTGTGCTTAGAGGTACTCATCGAGGGTCACACCTAGATATTAGACGCTCGCTTCTCCCAAGGGATCGGCTTACCAAACATGGTGATAGGTCGGTGGTGGGAGATCGATTGAGACGCGGTTTCAAAAACAAAACCACTTGACTCTTGTCGGGATTGACTTCGATTCTCGAAACCACGCGCCAGTTTCGACTGCGGGTTGGAGAGTGCTAGATATCGACTCTTGGGTCTTGGTGTTGGCCAGATTAGTAAATGATACTACGTATAATGATATTATAATCGTATCGTCTACGAAAGCCAACTGTGCCTTTTTTACTTTTCGAGATAATTATCGCAGGTGAATAACGTGGAAATGAGTGGAGACAGCACAAACCCCTAAGGGAAACCTGCGAAAATGGGGTGGGAGAGGATAGCGCTCCTTCGTTACGATAGCGAGAAGTGCGGAAAGACAAAAGTTTCGTAAGATGAGCACGAGACGTTCTGGCACACCAAGTTTGTAAAGCTCAAATAATAAACCGTTCTTGTACCAGACTTTGTCAAACGCTTTCGCTATAACGAAGAAAACAGCACCGGTCTTCGAACCACGTTGAAAACCAACGCTTATGTGTTCGTTGATGTGGTGGACCTATGTTGTACGCAAGAGTGTTGGGTTCGAAAACCAAACTGGTCGTTAGCAATCATTATTATTATTCTTTGTCTCGGCATAATCTTTGAGGCGCTTATAAATAAGTGTCATAGATTTTGCCGAGGACATTGAGCAGAATGATGAGGCGACTTATGATTTTTTTCTCAATGGTGGCGCTAGTTGGAAGCACTGCGCGCCTTAAGGAGGATGCGCTAAGATAGCCCGCGAAATACAAATTTCCTTGCGTTTTTTGTTGGCAGGAGGCAGGGGGCTAACTATGAGCTCTTATAGCAGGGCAGAAGTTGAACGTTTCTAGTGAGAGAGAGAGAGAGATGGAGCTATGTACGACCTATAGCACCGTCCCTCTCTGCAAACGTTCAACTGCTGCCCTGCTATAAGAGCTCCTAGTAAGTAACTAACATGGCTTTACATAATTAATCATTAGAATCAGCATTACAACTCCATAAGTTAGAATTGACCTCAAACTTCATGATTTCATGAAATCGCTAGATTTGCAGATTCGCCGAACGAACGAAATCTAACGAATCTGCACAAAATCTAACTTAGATATATGTATTGATGATTTTTATAGTTAAAATTATGTAACATATGTTTTACTGTCGCGTATCATATTTTGATCAACAAGGTACACACGGCTACACATCAAGCTATACATATACATACGTACAACCTGACACGGACCTTTTTTTTTTTTGAGGGTGGGAAATCATCAAATAACTTCTCCCGCTCTGGGTGGAGCGGAAGGGCGTGTCGGACTTTTACTGACTAAAACACACCCGTGTTCCTTCAGTTACCTATGCCAGGGCCGCGGTATCTTCTTAAAACTACCCGCGACCCCAGCGGCGTCGGCCCTATTGGACCCCATCGTTTGCTGACATCTCTTTGAAGCGCGCGTGGAATAAAACGCGCCGTCGACTCGGGCCTGAGGGCCTACTCCCTAAGTCCGTCCGTTTATACGCCCGTCTGACTTAACGATACATCAAAACAAGTGTAAAAGTTAAATTTTTCGGACGGTCTAAAACACATCGGGAGTAGGGACAACTGTCGTATCGTGTTGCCATTCATACTTCGTTCGGGCCCCGAACCACTCATACGTCCGTATGTGATACGGAGTAGGAAACGCCCGTAACGAAAGCCGAAACTACGGACTTCGTGCTTAGGGAGTAGACCCCTGGTCCATGGGCGTACCCAGCTTTTGGACCAGGGGGGGGCAAATCAGAGATTTCTTAAGCCGAGTCCCACATGTTTTTTTTTTCGCCTCATCAGTCTGCTCAATGTACTCGGCAAAATCTATGAGAGACTTATTTATAAGCGCCTCAAAGATTATGCAGAGACAAAGGGTCTAATTCCTAACGAACAGTTTGGTTTTCAAACCCAACACACTTGCGTACAACTGGTCCATCACATCAACGAACACATAAGCGTTGGTTTCCAACGTGGTTCGATGACGGGTGCCGTTTTCTTCGATATAGCGAAAGCGTTTGACAAAGTCTAGCACAACGGTTTATTATAATAAGCTTTACAAACCCGGTGTGCCAGACCGGCTCGTGATCATCTTACGAAACTTTTTGTCTTTCCGCACTTTTCACTATCGTACCGAAGGAGCGCTATATCCTCTCCCCACCCCATTCACGCAGGTTTCCCTTAGGGCTCTGTGCTTTCTCCACTCATTTCCACGTTATTTACCAGCGATATCCCGAATAGTAAAAAGGCACAGTTGGCTCTGTTCGCAGACGTTACGATTATATTATCATTATAGTATCATTTACTATTCCGGCCAACGCCAAGACCCGATATCTCGCACTCTCCAAACCGCAGTCGATAAACTCGGCGCGTGGTTTCGAAAGTGGAGAATCGAAGTCAATCCCAACAAAAGTCAAGCGGTTCTCTTTTTCAAACCGCGTCTCAATCGATCTCCCCCTCCCGACCGATCACCATGTTTGGCAAGCCGATCCCTTGGGAGAAGCGAGCCAAATATCTACTATAGGTGTGACCCTCGATGAGCACCTCTAAGCACATAAAGCAGTCTCGTTCTGAATGCACGTAGCAAATTGTCACTTAAGTGCAAGTTGTCCATCTATACAGTGTGTATTCTCCCAATCATGACCTATGCAGGTCAGTATTTGCCCACTCAAAGTCGCTAAACATCCATAAGATGCAGACCTTACAAAATTGTTTCCTCCGAACAGCTACGGGATCCCATTGGTTCGTGAAATCCTCCACCTAGACCTTAAAATTCCAAATATCTATCAATTCTTGAAACGCAATTCCAAGCGTTTTTCGATACCCCCGCCAAACATCGCAACCCCTCTGGTTGTAGAATCCGCTAGTTATATCCCCTCTGAAATCAGTAAAGTCCGCCGTCCAAGGCATGTTCTCACCGACCCCGATGACCCCTTAACCATCTTCCAGGAGAAAAGTAGGACCACCAGTACAAATTACAAACACAAATCTATATTCCGACCTCGCCGCCCAGGTCCCTTGCGACGGCGACCCCCACGTAATTCCCCCCGACCCTTGATCGGTGAAGGAGTGCCAGCTGGTGGCGTAGCTGAGCCTGTAGCAGATAATAATTATCCAAATATGATCCAGCCTATCCCTTCCCCAGCGACGACCTAAACCGAGGTACGTCGACTGAAAAGCAGGGTTACGGCCGCGCAGCGCGGTTTTTTCTAAAATTAATCTATATAAATAAAAAGAGAAGTCCTGACTGACTGCCTGACTCATCAACGCCCAGCCCCAAACCCTTGGACGTAGAAAGCTGAAATTTAGCACAGAGGTTCACTTTATAATGTAGACAAGGAATAAGGAAGTAATTCCCGGTAGCAGGTTCGCTTGGGATATTTTCCGACATCCACGCGGGCGAAGCCGCGGGCAAAAGCTAGTGCATAATAAGTATATTGTAAATCGTAAAGTAAGTACACGACGACGACAACGTGACGTGGCTCTAACATAACTTTTTTCGACAACATTACTTATGCATACAAGATCCAGGGGGGGGCAGCTGCCCCCTCCTGCCCCCCCCTGGGTACGCCCATGCCCTGGTCCTTACCGGACGGCGAGCTACCCGCTACTCACCGTCCGCAGGCCCGCGCCTACGGTGGCCGGAAATCGCCCCGAGGGGGTTGGGGGAGGTTAGCGAAAAATTGTTACGGTGAGGGTGGTGAGAGGGGGATACGGATGGAGAGAGGAGGGGCGGGAGTAAGAGGGACCGGTGAGGAGGATGAGAGGAGAGGGGAAGGGTTGAGGGTAGGTTCTGGTGAGGGGTACAGGGAGGGGAGGGGTAAGTAAACTCCTGTCGTGCGTCGGAGCTGACACACACACTTTTTTTGTTTGTTTGGACGCGCTAATCTCTGGAACTACCAGTTGGACTTTTAAAAAAACTTTTTGCATTTGATAGCCTAAGCCTAAGGAAGCCTATGCATATTTAAATATCACTCAAAGACACATTGATCAAAAAATGTTTTGAACTACTACAAAGTTTAGTCAGTGGTGACTTTAATTCCACTTAATAGTTACCACATTATGTTGTGAAATAAAACAAAAACTTATTAATACTAAACAAGTTTAGTAATACTCTTGACTGTTTCTGTTTACGTACAGAGCTAGAACAGGAAAATTTAGACAATAGCTGTCTAGATGTAGCAGATATACAACCACACCCACAACAATCTGAGTCAGATTTAGAAGATGATTTACCTATAATGGAGTTTAAAACTGAAGTAGAAGAAGAACAAGAACTATCTAAGAAGAAACGAAGAGCCAGGGAGACGAAAAGTAAGTATTAGTTAGTTAATGTATAGGTAAGCAAACGGGCCAGTGGTTCCCTGACAGGAAGTGGTTGGCATTACCTAATAAGTGTACCCGCTAGCAGGGGCAATGTTGAATTCTATCCATGAGACTGTACAAGTCTCATGGATAGAAGTCACAAATGATGAACTACGACCATCGTAGTTAAATCAAAAAACAGGCCAAGTGCGTGTCGGACTACGCACAACGAAGGGTACCGTAGTTGGGATGAAACAATACCAAGAACAAACTTAACATTGTAGTTGAAAGACGTGTTCTTCATGTTCACCTTCCAACTGTAAATGTAAGTTTGTACTCACAATATTGAGAGATTTACTATGTTATTTTAAGACCATAAACTTCTTATAGGTTTTCCTGTAATCTGCAGGTATAGAACTATTTTCTGTATTTTTTTTTTAATTTTAGGCTCAGTAGTTTCGGAGATGGTCAATTTTTGACTATTTTCGTAAATAACTTTAAAACTATTTATTCTAACATTATGAAACAAATATATTTGAGAGACCCTCATAGTAAGGTCTTTCATTTGATATGTCACACGGTACAGTTTGCAAAACTTTTTTTATTCATTTTTTTATTTGCCTCCTCTAAAAGTGACCCCTATATTCAAAATTCATTAATTTACTTTAGCCGTACGTGTTTGGGTCACAGAAATCCTTATGTGTACCAAATTTCAACTTATTCGGTCCATTAGATTCGGAGCAAATTGGCTGTGACAGACGGACAGACAGACAGACACACGAGTGATCCTATAAGGGTTCCTTTTTTTCCTTTTGAAACCCTAAAAATGAAGTTTAGATAACGGTCGTGTCTGCTAGGGCGCTCGACAGGACACAAAACCGGTACGTGCACTCAAACATCAGCCTAGAAGCGACTGGCGAGGACTCGCGTCAGCTGCGCGGGCGCAATCACGTTCACCCATTCGTCCAAATTCCATGCGAACACCCGCCCCGCACCGCACGTACCCGGCGCGTTCCAGGTCGTACACAAGCAAAGAACAAAGCATTAATTTGTAATATAATGTCATCTAACAAACCAATAAGAAATATGATTATTCATGTAACGTTTCGTTACAACGTCGTTTACTTACCACTAAAACTAAAAAAATCAACACTTGAAGCTTGATTTTTTTAGAGCTCCAAGGGACCGATAGTGCCTAAACACACTATGCCGACTAAGTTACGCGACCGAAGTTCCGCGGCTGATGTTACGTTCCGACGTATTCGGCTGATATGACACACCATAAGTGCCGAACTTACGCGGCGGAAATTCAGTTGCGGAACACCAGTGTCTTGAACGCTGTCGTTCATAAATACTTGAACAGCAGGGCTAACATGGCAAGCACGAGAACACGAGATATCACGATTTGTCGTCGATTCTGACGTTATTATAATCCCCTAACATGACCGTTAAGCTCGAGTAAATTCGAAAAAGGCACTTTGACACTTCTCTATCTCGCTACGAGAGACCGATGTAGCAGGTTATTTAAAAACAAATCATTTATATCATAGCAACATCGGCTTAAGGTTCCGTTTTATTTCACTCATTTTTCATTTTTTTGCATGGAATTGGTATGTACTATAATGATTTTACGTGGACCTCTTTTAATACCTATTTGTTTAGTTTTTCATAAATGTTTTTCATTGGTGCCGAATTTAAATACAAAATGACGGAAATGAAAATTAGTGGCAGCAAATAATATACAGTCCCCGGCGATAAATATTGTACATCGACCTTTGGAAAGAGACAATCGGCTAATTTCGGCTTCGTAGAGCGTTAACTCTGTCGCACGAAATACAAACAGTCCGGTATCTATTAGGAGCTGTTAAAACAATTATGATTTGCTTCTTTTGATAATTCTTTTTATTCTTTGTATAAAATACACCATTTTTAGGGTTCCGTACCTCAAAAGGAAAAAACGGAACCCTTATAGGATCACTCGTGTGTCTGTCTGTCTGTCTGTCTGTCTGTCTGTCCGTCTGTCCGTCTGTCTGACTGTCACAGCCAATTTGCTCCGAATCTAATGGACCGATTAAGTTAAAATTTGGTACACATATGGATTTTTGTGACCCGAACACGTACAGCTAAAGTAAATATATGAGTTTTGAATATGAGAGTCACTTTTAGGGGGAAAATAAGAAAATTAAAAAAAAAGTTTTGTAAACTGTACCGTGTGACATATCAAATGAAAGGGCTTACTATGAGGGTCTCAAATATATTTTTTTTATAATTTTAAAATATATTGTTTTAAAGTTATTTAAGAAAATTGACGAAAATTGACCATTCCCCCCCCCCCTTATCTCCGAAACTACTGAGCCTAAAATTTTGAAAAAAATATAGAAAATAGTTCTATGCCTGTAGATTACAGGAAAACCTATAAGAAGTCTGTGGTCTTAAAATAACATGGTAAATCTATATATATAAAAGAATCAAAGTCCTGAATGAGTCACTGACTAATATATCAACGCACAGCCCAAACCAATGGACCTAGAGACTTGAAATTTTGCACATAGATACCTTATATAGTGTAAACATCCACTAAGGAAGGATTTTTGAAAATTCCATCCCTAAGGGGGTAAAATAGGGGATGAAAGTTTGTATGAAAAATCCTATCCCTTGAGTTAATAGACTTGAAACTTAGCACGAATATTCATCTAAGTAAATTATAAAGTTTATCATTTTTAGTTTTCCTAAACTACCCCTTAAGGAGAGATTGGGGGAGTCAAAGTTTGTATGGAAGAACTTTAACACGCGGTCCGATTAACTCAAAACTCAGTTTTTATACTTGAGACCAAAAATTAAGACTAACGTGTATCAGGGTTTTCCAGAAATCTACCCCTAAGGGGTGAAAGTTTATAGCGGAGGATTTTATTGGGGGCTTGATTAACTCTAAAATTGGTGTAAATAATGTTTGAGTCAAGTTATGGAAACATACCAGACGATTTTTGAAATTCTTTATTTGTGTTCGTGAAAACAGAGATACCTACAGTTTATATGAAAAATCTTATTAATTTGGTTAATGAACTTGAAACTTAGCACAAATACTTGCATAAGTAATTAATAATGTTTGTCATTATTAGTTTTTCAAAACTACGCCTCAAATGAGGTTAGGGATGTTAAAGTTTGTATAGAAGTATTTTAAAGCGCAGTCCGATTAAAAAAATGGTACTTTGAGTCAAGTTAGGAAACTTGCCAAACGAATTTTCACCGATTTTGACGACATATGGCTGATGTTTTAAGGAGTAACTTAGGCTATTTTTATTTTAGAAAAATAATTAGGGTTCCGCGCAAGAAAATTAAAATCCATAAAATCAGACAACCACGTACAGTCCAGTACAAACTTACTAAGCCTCCACTGTCTATTACGGCTATAACAACAAATAATAAAAATAAAGCAAAGTTAAAAATGTAAGGGGTCGATCCCCATACAATAAACTTTTCATTTTGAAAAAAAAAAAAAAATTTAATCTAGCATGTGTGTCATGTCATCGCCTAGAACTCATTGGGTAGAGTACAAACATATTTTTTTTAAATCTTTTAAAATTAAGAAATAGGGGGCCGCAAAAGTTGTAAATTTTAGACCATTTTTGTACGAGCTCTAGCGCAACAATTCAACAAATTAGGAATTTGAAACTTCTTTATACCATGTAGGTACCATGAATACTGTATTTAATCAACAATACTGAAAACGGCGATTCATAAGGTATTTTGTTTAAACATGGGTGATTTTCTGCAACTGCAAAAAATAACCTTGTAATTCACAGTATAGATAGAAGATAGATAGAATACTCTTTATTATGCACACCATAAAAATTACAGATATAAATGTTGAAATTTTACATAGGGTGACACAATGACACAACACAGTATCATTATAAAATAAGTAAAAAGTTATCTTTGCTATTGTTAAACATATAAAATGGTACGGAACCCTTCGTGCGCGAGTCTGACTCGGACTTGACCGGTTTTTCTACAAGTGATGGCTTTAGGTTAGGGTAAAATAAAATAAAAAAACATATTCACATTATGTTTACGTATTTGATTATTTTGTATAAACGAAATTGCTTTTTTGGTCTCCCTTTTTTTGTAGTGGTGAACTTAATTTCAGTAGAATGTGTTTCAGTACTGACTTCGTTTAATATATTGTTCAAAGTTCTTCTTGAAATTCCAGTGGCATTTGCAACTCGCTCTTGAACCTTCTTAAAATAACAACTTACATTTTCATCTTAATTTTTTTTAAATCTGTCAGCTTCGGTTACAAAATATTTATAAACATTGTAGATAATTTCGCGTGACTGACCTCGTAAAGGTTTCCTCTTTTTCCTAAAGATGCGATAGTACAACTTTAAATTATTTTTTGGGGGTGTTAACAACTCTAAATATATATTTTGAACAACGACTGACAAAACGTCACTTAGGTAGTGTCCGACAGAGATAACGCTCTACGAAGCCGAAATTAGCCGATTGTCTCTTTCCAAAGGTCGATGTGCAATATTTATCGCCGGGTACTGTACATACCTACTCACTTGATAACTTAACATAATCAGCCTATAATGTAGGTACTGCTCTAGGACATGCCGGTTTCCTCACGATTTTTTCCTTCACCGTTTTGAGAGCAGTGGTGATGATATAATTTACACAAAGTAAAGAGCCTGTCGGGGTTCGAACCTATGACCTACAACTCGTAAGTCAGGGCCGTTACCACTGGGCCTCCACTGCTACCTACACTACACTCACTTGAGAATCACCACATATGACAATGAACTAGAGATTTTAGTAATTATGTTGCGAAGGTTTGTTATTGCACAGTCATAACTCCCTCGATTTTGTTAATCACCATAATTGGCAAAGTGACTGGTTATTACCTACTGAAAGGGATGCTCATCTACGTTATAGTGTACCCCTCCGTCACAGTTTCTCTCGCGGCCGCCGAAAAGAACTTCATTCCAATATAAATATAGTTTAAAACTAAGTATTTTCATTAATAATCATCATCATATCATTCTCCTGCCCTTAACCCAAAAAAACTTGGTGTTGGCACAACAAGTTTCATTAGTAATATAATCACACTATATATAATACTATAAAGGCGAAAGTTTGTGAGTGCGTGTGTGCGTGTATTTGTATGTTGTTAGTAGGCACACACATAGGCTAGGTACTTTTTATCCCGGTCTACGCGGGTGCAACCGCGGGGCGCAGCTAGTGTAAAATAAAATTATGACTAAAGTACGTGAAATTATGAGACTAGTCATTTTAGTTTTTTTTTTTTTGTATCATAATTTTGTCTACTCGTCTCGTCGTCAAAATCGAGGACGACTTAACGAGAGACGAATCGGGGATTTTCTCGTGTTTATTGTCAAAAGTCGAGTTATCTGAGGTGCCATGTTAGGGTTTGTCTTTCTCGACAACAAGTTTGACAGAACATTGTATGGCAGCGCTGTCAGAAAACGAGAAAAGCTTTGAACTGTCATAAAATTACTCGCGCGAGAGCGAGTAATTGTCGAGTGTGTTCATGTTAGGCCTGCAGGAAATGGAGCCATGTCGTTACATAAATAAGGAGCACTTTCGTATTTGCAAATAAAAATACTTTGAACTTTTCGCTGATACAATTGTGCTCCTTATTTACATGGCAACTCGAATCAATTTCCTATGCAAGTATTTTGGTGGTTCATCCATTTGTTTAATCCAAATGAACTGACCGTGAGTGCCCAGCTTAAGGCGCGGACTGACTACATTTTAAACGACAAACAACCGCTTAATCTATTGTCACCATTAACTGGCTTGAAATAAGGTTGAAAATTGAAAATGATATTTGTGGTTACGTCATACTCGACAACCCAAGAAACCATTTTTTGTGAATATTGGGCGGACACGCGGGGCGCGGGCATCCCTGCCTCCCGCTGTTCCCCGCCCCGGATCTCCTTCGGCAATCGAACCGAACTTCGGTCGCGTATAATGTGTACTCTACAGAATACGTTGCCGCCGAATTGCCGCTGAACTTACGCCCGACCGAAGTTCGGCTGTACGCTAGAATGCAACGTAATTTCGGCATACCTAGTGTGTCGTCAGTAATTCAAATAGCATTGCAGGCGTAATCCTGCCGAACTTCGGTCGCGTAACTTCGGCATAGTGTGTTTAGACACTTAGACTTTATTTACCTCCACGCGTTCCTGAAAAAAAGATGTCTGGCTATCAGTCAGTCTTGACAGACTGACTGATAGACAGACATCCGGACAACGAAGTGATCCTCTAACTAGATTTTGCCGAGGACATTGAGTAGACTGATGAGACGAATTAAAAAACATGTGGGCCGGCTTCTGAAATTTCTGATTTGCCCCCTCGTGGGCCAAAAGCTGGGTACGCTCATGACAGCCGCCATAAAAGTTGAGAGAAAGAGACCACACGAGACGTTGCCAGTGCCTTGCGATGCCGCTGCCGGAGCTCTGACGCTGCGTCTACATAATAAAGCTACAATTCCGAATGTGACGGTTGGGCAACCGAATGGCAGACCGCAGCGACACCACTGGTTTCTATGTAACCCTGTGCAAACGCTTCCGTAGAGGGCGACATTGCCGCCTGCTGCTGCGGGCGAGCGGGCGACTCAAACTCAAAGCATTTATTTCAAATAAACCAATTACAGGCACTTTTGAATTGTCAAAAGGGTTGGGTTGGTCAGTCAGAAAAATGAAGCTAGTTGCCCATTCCAAAGCGTAGATCCTGGAGAAGAACGGGCAAGAAACTCCACGGACACTCTTTTAAATCAAATATTTTACATAATATTGGTTACATCGTTCATATTGAAAATATAGATGTGAGAATAATGTAGAAAGACGTGCACGTTATAAGCGTCCGTAATGAAAAAGATAAAAACTAAAAACAACTAAATTAAAAATAAGCCGTGGCAGCTAAGAGACGACCAGTCCCAACTGACGGCGCCCGTTCACGAACATGACGCATGGATCAGCACCAATTAGCTCAACCATTTTGAAGGGAACTTAATGATCCAACACACACGCCACCACCAGCGAGACATTTGAGTGAGCATGACATACTCTCAACCGCCAGGGCACATTCAAGTCAGTGAAAGACGAACCCAGTAAAAGGTAGCTTTATATTAGCTACATAGTGCTCACACATGTGCTATGCAATTATACAATACTAAGAGATTGAATTTAAACAATGCAAAGAAAATTTTCTCTCTTTTTGAAGATTTCAGCAGCTCCAACAATATTTTCAAATGCTAATCAATTAGTTTAAGCGTCGTTGTGGAGCAGGACCAGCATTTAGCCAAGCATTTTTGTCAGCAATGTAATCTCCCAACTTATAATATGCCTGGCTGCATAGTGTGCGTTTTATACATGATTTAAATTTCGTTTCATTTAACTGGAGTATGTGCGGAGGTATTTTATTATATTTTAAACGGTACCCCATGAAGAATGAGTCTACTTTAGCTAATCTGAAACCTGGTTGAACTAAATGGTCCCTATTTCTAGTTCTATAATTGTGTCTTTCACCTCTTTTACCGAAAAGATTTAGATTTTTCCTTACGTACATGATGTTTTCGTAGATATATTGACAAGTTACCGTCATGATGTTAATATCTTTAAACAGTTCCCTTAGAGAATCGCGCCTGCGGAGACCATATATTGCTTTGATGGCTCTTTTCTGCAGAATAAAATAGGCTCTATATCTGCAGCCCGTCCCCATTGTAAGATACCGTAAGACATAATACTATGAAATTAACTGAAATAAACTAGCCTCGCGGTATCTACATCAGTAAATTGACGTATTTTTCTCACAGCATATGCTGCTGAACTTAGCCGTCCTGCAAGAGATGTTAAATGAGGACCCCATTGCAGCCTTGAGTCGAGCGTAATCCCCAGGAAAACAGTTTTATCGACGAATTCTAGTTTCTCATTATTCAATACTATGTCACAATCAGTACTTTTAACATTTGGTAAAGCAAATCTTATACATTTAGTCTTTTTCCCATTTAATACTAAATTATTAGCAGTGAACCAATTTTGAACCTGCAGTAGGGCATTATTTACGTCGTCAAGATTTGATGCACGTCTATTTATCTTAAAAATTAAGGATGTATCGTCAGCAAATAACACCATTTGTTGTTGGTTTTTAAATAAATGGGTTAAATCATTAATATACACTAAAAAGAGGAAAGGACCCAATATCGAGCCCTGTGGAACTACACCCATATGTACTTTTAGACCGAGTGAATTGACACCATTTATTTGAACTTGCTGTTGTCTATCATTTAAATAACATTTTACTAAACTGAGCGCAAGTTTACCTAGTCCCTAATCCGTAATGCTGAAGTTTCAAGAGTAAGGTTTCGTGATTTACGCAGTCAAATGCCTTGGAGAGGTCACAAAAGATTCCTATGGCATCTCGGGCTTCCTCCCACGCTGAAAATATGTGCTTTAATAATAATAAATAAATAAAAATAAAATCACTTATTTTCAGGTAAATTACACCCATTGCCAGACATGTCAAATAAATCAAATAAAAATAAATCAAATGAAATTAAAAACAGATCAAATTAAATTAAACCAAAATAACAAAAACAAATTAAATTAAAATCAAGTCAAATTAAATTAAAATAATAAAACAAATTAAATTAAATCAAAATAAATTAATAAAGTGACACCCGCGTCAGTCGTGCAACGTCCTTTGGTGAAACCAAATTGCTGATCGTGCAATATTTGGTTGGTGTTAAAATGATTAAGCATTTGATTGAGCAATACCTTTTCGAACACCTTGCTAAGTACCGGCAACACGGATACTGGTCTATAATTGTTGGTGTCTTTACTATCCCCAGATTTAAAAAGTGGTACAACCTTACTAAATTTCATTAATAAATAATAAATAAATAAATATCCTTGGACATTTCACACAACGCCATCTAGTCCCAAGCTAAGCAACCTAATGCTTGTGTTATGGTAACGAGATGGCTGATAAACTACTTATATACATTTTTTTTTTTTTTTTTTGTAAATACATACATATTATAGATAGAAAAACACCCAGACTCGGAACAAATACTTGTAGGTCGTACAAATATTTGTTCCGTGCGGGAATCGAACCCGCGACATGCTGCGCAGCAGTCAATCGCTCAACCACTGCGCCAACCGTGTCGTCAAAAATTCGTCATTAAATCCGGGAAGACTCCTTCATCCACACACAAATTAAATATTAATGCTAAGTACGGTGCTATAGTTTCAATTATGGATGTACAAACTTTGATAGACATTCCCCATAGATCTTCGGTCAATTTGATTTTAATTTGCCGAAAAGCTTTTATAACTACCATAGGGTTTATATGTTTAAATTGAAATTCAACCGAGCAGCTTGGAACGTTCGCTCTCTTTGACGACACGGTTGGCGCAGTGGTTGAGCGATTGACTGCTGCGCAGCATGTCGCGGGTTCGATTCCCGCACGGAACAAATATTTGTACGACCTACAAGTATTTGTTCCGAGTCTGGGTGTTTTTCTATCTATAATATGTATGTATTTACAAAAAAAAAAAAATGTATATAAGTAGTTTATCAGCCATCTCTTTACCATAATACAAGCATTAGGTTGCTTAGCTTGGGACTAGATGGCGTTGTGTGAAATGTCCAAGGATATTTATTATTATTTTTTATGTCTTTTATACATCTCGGGATCCTGGGGTCCCGGACCTTTAGAAGGCGTACGAGGGCCCGAAACCAACTCGCAGAGGCCCCTTAGACAATTTCAAATGACGGGGCGGCACCAGCCGACGATTATCCCTGTATGCACTATGCAAGTGCACCCAAGGACAACCCCCGGTTGGTGCAGGACTATTGCAGAACATGGAAACAAAACATATTGGGCTATGGGTTTGGGTGGCTATAGTGAATCGGGTACCTTAAACTATGGAAGAACTATGTCCCCTGCCTTACCAATGTTATACAGGGTGATTGGAAGATGGGTGCAAAGCTTTAAGGCGAAGATAGTACAGACAATTTAGAACCATTTAAGCCATGGTTGTCTTAGACGAAGTCTTACCATGTTTTTTTAACCTATTTTTTATGATTTTTTTCGAACTCCCAAAATTTTAACTAAACTGCTTATTTATGGCCAAATTGAATGATAAATGAATTCATTTTTATTTAATTTAATTTAATTAATGTGTAAGCAATCTAGCTAAACATGTTTTAGGCCTCTGTTTAGACATTTTTTTACAGACATTTAAAGTTCATAAAAAAATTAAAAATTCATAAATACTTTTTGTAAACCTTATTTAAAAAAAAACATAAGGTGCTTTTTTTGTTCAAACCTTTTTGAAAACATGCTTGATAATCGCTCTTTCTTTCGAGGTATCATTTACGTGGATATCTACAATGTATTGAAATTAGGACCTACAAACCAATTTGAGAGAGAAATTTTAAATTTTAGGCAGACTAATTAAAGGCCTAAAACATGTTTTGCTAGATTGCTTACACATTATGTTAATAAAATAAAATAAAAATGAATTCATTTATCATTCAATTTGGCCATAAATAAGCAGTTTAGTAAAAATTTTGAGAATTTTTGATATAAATCATAAAAATTAGGTTAAAAAAATGGTTAGACTTCGTCTAAGACAACCATGGCTTAAATGGTTCTAAATTGTCTGTACTATCTTCGCCTTAAAGCTTTGCACCCATCTTCCAATCACCCTGTATAATATAAACAGTTAAAATGGCAGAGGGTGACTTGCACACTCAATAATGGACCCCCGAAAACGGTCGCTAGCACATAGTGACGTAGCGGCAAGGGGGCTACATGTCCTGAGGTGCTTGTGAGGAGTGGAGAGGTATCCCACGGCTATCAGGACAATCCCGGAAGTACGGTCAAGATCCCTACCAGCATCTTATTGGGGTACTTCCTTCCTCCGAGCACGTTTGCTCTTGCGAATCTCCACTGAAACCGGCCAATAAAGGCAAGAAAGAGGTGGGAGCTCTGTTCCTCGTCAGTGTTCACTCCAGCCGGCCAATAAAGGCAAGCGAGAGGTGAGGAACAAGACTTCTCCCGGGAGATAGGGTCCGTGGGGTCGCTACTGCCCAACAGCTCGCCACATGCTGCCCTGCGGGTTTCTGTATCTCTCTTGGTCTGGCTCCTCATCTCAGACCTGTTCCGGCAAAGTGAACTCTACCGGCACAGACCTAAAATTCGGAGCGCGCAAGCCCCACCACGACGTCAACGTAGAGATACTGCGGTGGGGTTATTATTATTATTATTAATAAATCAATTGAGATGCAGACGGCATACCTACCAGTAGCTGTGCTGTCAGTGGCTGTCCCGAACAGAGCGACACAATGGTCGCAGCTGTAACGTCGCATGTGGCAGTAAACAGCAGCCGCACTGCGCTGGCGACGTAAGAAGAAGTAGCTCATACATTGGATCATAACTGAAATGATCTTTCATGTTGTGCATTCAAACTTGTAGAAATACAGTATTGTAACTGTAAGATCACGTAAATCAGCGAAATCAGCAAAATTTCGTGTAAATAAGTATTTAAAAAAGAAGGGGAAACAGGTAATCACAGGGCATAAAAAAAATTCGACCGCATCGCTGTCATCACAGGAAAAGTGCCCAAAAGGCTGGCAGCGTTGCCGCGTGGTGTGGCAATGCTGATTCTATGGCCAATAAGCCAGCCCTCTGGTCACGTGTACAGTCGAAAAAATGTCACTAAAATGTTAAGTGTGTCCTTGTGATGAATTCATCCCAACTACGGAACCCTTCATTGTGCGGGGTCCGACACGCTCTTGGCCGGTTTCGGTCCTAGTGTGAATCATGCAAAGCGCTGTTATTTTGATTCATGTGCATGTCAATCTTCTTCCAACATCGTACTTACCAGATTTATAATCATAGGGACGACCGGTGCGAAGAAACCTAAACTAGATACACGAAGAACGAAGCTAGAAGATGCAATGACAGCAGACCAAACGAAAAAAGAAAAAGCAGACTCGAAAGTTATCCGGACAACTCGGAAACGTACGTCCGAACCTGGCACTTATTTCAAATGTGATGTATGTCAGCGTATTTTTAGTCAAAAGTGTAATTTATCAAGACATATTCGTATACACACTGGCGAAAAACCTTATAAGTGTGATGTATGTCAGCGTAGTTTTAATCAAAAATGTTCATTAACCTACCATATTCGAATACACAATGGTGAAAAACCGTATAAGTGTGATGTATGTCAGCGTAGTTTTAGAAATGGGAGTGATTTAAAACAACATAGTCGTATACACACTGGTGAAAAACCGTATAAGTGTGATGTATGTCAGCGTAGTTTTAGAAATGGGAGTGATTTAAAACAACATATTCGTATACACACTGGTGAAAAACCTTATAAGTGTGATGTATGTCAGCGTAGTTTTAGAATTAGGAGTGATTTAACACGACATATTCGTATACACACTGGTGAAAAACCTTATAAGTGTGATGTATGTCAGCATAGTTTTAGAAAAAGGAGTGCTTTAACACAACATATTCGTATACACACAGGTGAGAAACCTTATAAGTGTGATGTATGTCAGCGTAGTTTTAGTAGTAAGAGTCTTGTAACACAACATTTTCGTATACATACTGCCCGGCGAGCACGGCCTACTGTGACATGGCTTGAGTCACACATTTTATCATAGTTTGGGCGATAAAACTGTTTTGTCTTAAATGCTAGCACGGCGGCGTGAGATAATTTCTTGAATGTGACATAACTTCTTGACGTTTAGTTGGGACTCATTATGTCTTATTTGCTAATATGGGTGTGTTATATTTGATGATTATTTTGATAATACTTAGCACTATACTTTTAATTATTAAGTACCTTGATTCCAGAAGTTGATTCGGTTGTGATTTAAACCATAACATCATTGTAAAACCACCTTTAGATAAAACTGTTTGTTGGATAATGACATCTGTCACATTTACGAAGCTTAGAACCAATATAGAAGTATCTAATTTGACTAGTTATTGTGTTTATAAAATATACGACTGTTATCTTGTAAATATCGTATAGATGTTATTGTTAATATATTTTAGAATTTATATTGCTATTTTAATATAATAGGTTGTTTTAAACGATTGGTACAATTTAAACGATTGGTACAATACTGTCAGTGTATTGACGTTTGATGGAAAGAGGGGTAGTAGGATATAAAATGGATTGTAATGACGTTCTCGAGGCAATTGCTCGGTGGACGTTCAAGTGGCTAGTGCTAGTGCCGTTGTGATGTGAAATAGACGTACCAGATGTCACGTAAGTTATTGTTATTATATTGCTATTATTCTGAACTGTTTGAGATAACTATAATTTATGGAAATATGAGAAATATGTTGATATGTTGATAGAATACTGAAATGCTGTTTCCGTGGAGTTTCTTGTTCGTTCTTCTCCACGAAGACCTAGTTTTGCGAACGGACAATAGCTTTCTCGTTAAAGATGAATAATTATTGACAAGATTAATTGAAATAATAAATACCTACCTAGTCTTGTCTTTCTGTGGTTTTCTTTATGATAATTAATAAACATCCTGACATTCAAGGTTTGATATTTGTGTACTATATATATACACTTATAGTGGTTATAGTCATATATTATATCAAATCTAACATCAGAAGTGGGATTCTTACATAACAGACTTCTAATGAATTTTATTTTCCTATTTTCATGTCGCTTCAACGTTGTAGTAAGCTGTGTTCTGTTGGAAGCAATTGGTAACGGTGGGTTGTTGACTCAATCCTCACCATGACGATGACAACGTGCTGCCAAGTGAGAGCCTTGACTGTGGAACTGCAAATGGAGCAGCAGTAGCTACGAATTAGCTAAAGTCGGTAATGCTTTTAGAGGCTCTGCTTTATTATTTTGAAATCAGAGACCATCAGTCTGCATTTTAAGAAAAAATTTTTTTTTTACCTATAAAACCTTCAAAAACTAGAATTAAATAAAATCAACAAAAGGTTTGTCATTAAAACTAAAACTTTAACTGGTATTTTAACAGACTTAAAAAGCAGGTTTTTTTTATACGAAAATGACTAGTATTTTGCATAAAAGATCACTGTACTTATTTAAAGTAAGATAGGTAAGTCAAAAGATCAAAAATTACCTACAATTAGCTTGTGATCATTTAATTTGAGCTTCGCTTATAAAATCAATAATGAATATGTGGTTACTATGATTAGTTACCTACTAGATAATAATTAATTCTAGTTCTCACAAAGAGGACTGAGAATAGGATACAAATTTGCAGACAGAATTAAGATTTAACATTATAGCTCTCTAAAAAACCAAGCTGACAATACAAATACAAGTGTTATCAAAAGTTGAACTTGGCAATTCCAAATGTTATGCTTTGTTGCTTATTTCAAATTATATTACAAAGTGATATTTTATCTGTAGTAAAATTAGTTTGTGAGCATTTTATTTTAAAGACGTAATTATGAAATTACAATATGTCGTATTTATTTTAATTTCCGGTGCTCACAAGATGAAGCTTGAGAGGTTGGATTATTACGATGTAAAAGAAATTGATAACCATGAAACTTGGCATGGGTTGACATGACACTCTAGCTCACGGTAGTTAAGGCTGAGAGTTGTATGGTCGAAAAAAATGCAAGTGTTCACGGAACCTAATTTAAAATTTCTAATATTATTGCTCTGTTGTTCACAAATTAATTAAAAAGTACCTATCGATAAAAACCAGATACAATACATGAAAAAGAATTAAATTTTTCTTTTATCCGATATACTTAAATAAAAAAACTTGCTAATATCACTTAGCTTGTCGATAAACGAATCTTGTCGATAAACGAATATGACAAGTTTATTATTAATTGTCTTTACTTTATATTTTTCACTTTCAAAGTGCTAAATGATTGTGCAGTGGTTCTTGATAATGATTTGGGTTATAATTATAACCTTTTACTACAAATCAGAGTACTTGGGTGTCAACACAGTGACCATGTTAACATTTGGAATTATTTAACAGAAAATATAATAAGGTGATCGATACAATTTGCAATGATATTGTCAGGTTGACCGAACGATTTATTTTGATTACTTGTTATTAGGTTTCACACCATTGTTTTTGTAAATGATAATTATCTTGTACTTTGAGAACAAAGTACATGTCAGTATGGCCGTATATGATAATTATAAATAGCTGACTGTGACTGCTGTGCCTATGGCTGTGCCTGTGGCTGACTATTGTGGCTGACTATGACTATGCCTGTGGCTATGCCTGTGGCTGTGACTATGCCTGTGGCTCTGCCTGTGGCTGTGACTATGCCTGTGGCTCTGCCTGTGGCTTGGACTTTGACTATGACTACGGCTGTGCCTGTGGCTGTGCCAATGACATACAGTTTTAAAACCAAAGTAATATTGCCAAAAATGTACTTCAAGGACCAAATACATAGCAGAATGACCATGTTATTTTTTTTTAACTTGCAATTTAAAAATAATTTATAAAAAATTGTTTTTGTACTTCGAGAACGAAGTACATATCAGAATGGCCGTGTTATATTTGATGATTATTTTGATAATACTTAGCACTATACTTTTAATTATTAAGTACCTTGATTCCAGAAGTTGATTCGGTTGTGATTTAAACCATAACATCATTGTAAAACCACCTTTAGATAAAACTGTTTGTTGGATAATGACATCTGTCACATTTACGAAGCTTAGAACCAATGTAGAAGTATCTAATTTGACTAGTTATTGTGTTTATAAAATATACGACTGTTATCTTGTAAATATCGTATAGATGTTATTGTTAATATATTTTAGAATTTATATTGCTATTTTAATATAATAGGTTGTTTTAAACGATTGGTACAATTTAAACGATTGGTACAATACTGTCAGTGTATTGACGTTTGATGGAAAGAGGGGGTAGTAGGATATAAAATGGATTGTAATGACGTTCTCGAGGCAATTGCTCGGTGGACGTTCAAGTGGCTAGTGCTAGTGCCGTTGTGATGTGAAATAGACGTACCAGATGTCACGTAAGTTATTGTTATTATATTGCTATTATTCTGAACTGTTTGAGATAACTATAATTTATGGAAATATGAGAAATATGTTGATATGTTGATAGAATACTGAAATGCTGTTTCCGTGGAGTTTCTTGTTCGTTCTTCTCCACGAAGACCTAGTTTTGCGAACGGACAATAGCTTTCTCGTTAAAGATGAATAATTATTGACAAGATTAATTGAAATAATAAATACCTACCTAGTCTTGTCTTTCTGTGGTTTTCTTTATGATAATTAATAAACATCCTGACATTCAAGGTTTGATATTTGTGTACTATATATATATGTAGGATTTGGCCCATACATCAGAAATAGAACTCAGATATGGCAATACACAAATTAATTCAATCGAACAATCAGTTATCAATTTAGAAACAGTAGCAATATAGAAATGATATAAAATTAATTAGATAACTAATAATAGTAGTGAAGGCGGTCACATAGGGCAGTACTGACTGTAAGAGACAGTGGTCCACGCACCCACCGCAATAAGGACAGTACTAACTGTCAGAGACAGTGTTCCACATCCAATAACCGGGCAGTACTGGCTGTCGAGAGACAGTGGTCCGTGCTCCAAGACGCATCCGTACGAAATGCCCCCCGACTCCACAGCGCAGCTCCTTATAAAGGCGATCGCTAGTGGTGGGGAAACGTCACAATATTTTACTGACTGACTTCAAGTCCTTTAAGCCAAATGCGTCTGTTGCAAGTTCCACTAGCGCCATCTAGTCGCCGTTTCTCGTAGCTGCTAAATAATATGGCTGCCGTCACGGCCATTCTGATACATCACTCGCCCTCGAGTGAATTCATTCATCTAAAAACAAGACTTTCATTAATTCACATCGTCATCATCGTTACATATCAAAATAGCAAATATAGCTGGTATTTCTTTACAATACAAAACTTCTACAGTTCAAACATGCTGGTCTAAATCGTCACCCACTAAAGCAGGTGAGATTCCTGCAGCGCATCACAGATCATCACCTACAACAGCAGGAGAGATCCTAATAGAAAACAACTACAGCAAAGATTCCTGCAGCTCACAAAGCGCTGGACTAGGTTATCAACCTACAAAAGTAGGTAAGACCCCTTCAGCTAAAACTGGGATAGGTCATAACTCTTGCAACCTGTACAGTATAAACTAATTTAGTCATCCAGCAAGGGACCTTGTTCCGGTACTGGGTTACACAGAACAGGATACAGTCGCCTCAGAATCTATAGATAGTATCTTTTTTTTTTGTCTAAAGTCCAATCCAGACCCCTCATCTACCAAAACCGTATAGGATCAGCGTTAGCCACCCTTATGCCTTATACCCTTACCCCAATGGGCAAGGAAGGGTCAAAAACTTACGTCATGCTGACTTTCAGACATCTGTAATAAACATAAATCGCTCGATTATCCTGACCAAAAAAATCTTACTTTACAATCTGGACCGGCTTATCTAAACCCTACAGACTGGCAATTATTAGTTCTGGACCGGTCTTCAATGACCCTTCACGTTCTGGTCTGGTCTCTATTGACCCTTCAGATTAATAACTTCTGGTCCGGCTACTAACCCTCCAGGTTCAACAACTTCTGGTCCGGCTACAAACCCTCCAGGTTCAACAACTTCTGGTCCGGCTACAAACCCTCCAGGTTCAACAACTTCTGGTCCGGCTACAAGCCCTTCAGATTAACCAGTTCTGGTCCGGATAAAAACCCTTCAGAACTTACTCTTTTTATTATTATTATTTTTTTATATTTTTTTTTATTTAACTTTCTCTTTTTATAATTTTTTTTTTTTTATAATTTTTATATTTTTTTTTTATTTGCTAGTCCAGAATATTATTATTCCCTACAGCTGATTTATCATGATTATTGCAATTCAACTGTCATCATTACTTCTATAGAAATCAGAGTTCATGGTGTCTAATTTTTTTTTTTTTGGCAAATGCCTTCCATGCCATTTGAAAAAAAGAGACATCTGCTGTGCCATGGTGTATGGTATGTTTGATTAAGAATCGGACTTTAACTTTGGGGACTCCGACTCCCGTATTATGCCTTTACTAAGAAGATCCTGAATAATCTCTCTAGGACAGTAATTAATAGGTATTACTCTGTTCAATCTGACAACACACAACAACCTGTGGTAACTAGACGTAGTTGTACCAGAAATCATAAATGTCGAATATTTTTCGAGTATTTTTGCGAGTTTTTAAGATCTTCCCCGATAAATGCAGTTTTAAAACTATTGGTTTGTACGTCAGATTTAACCGTGAATACTCCGTAAATAATGGAACCATTATCCTTTCAATTAGTTTCTTCGGACAAGAGAAATGGTCGACTACGGATGACGAAACAACAAGACTTCTAACGCCCCACTATCAATCAAAATGTCTACAGGTATACCCTGAACTATTCCAACTACTATGCCACTGGACTTATTTAGGGGCTGAGAACTGCACGCTGCTTAGCGAAACAAACACATACTGCCTTATTTCAGGCAGAATTAGATTGATTTCTTTGATTCAGATTTATTTAGTTCAGTCAAATGGTTTGATTATGACTTTTTACTACAACTCGTTTATTTATTTACTGACCGCAAGTAAATAATTTGAGACCCTGACCCATAAATGAGCGCTTAACGTTTGTCTACTCCGAGACACTAGCTTGGTAATCGATAAAACGTAGGAGTATTAAACTGAATTTAATCTGAATAAATAACCGTAGAAAACATTACACTGCGCTTTATTACGATACAGACACATGGTATAAAAACAATACGGACCGGTGTCACATTCTTGAGAATTTTTGTCAATTTACTTTTTTTTTTAAAGTCAGGTAGAAATTTTTCCTTAACAGATTTATTTTGTGCGCGAACTACCGCCACTTATGTGCCTTATGAAAAAGAAACAGCAACTTGACACGGACACTAAAAGTCAGGCGCAAACAACGTTATGGCTCTTGTTATTTTTAGAACATGAACTGTCACTTATTCTGCTTTGAAATGGGCTTCACGTTACATCATACAAAACATCTGCCACATCAATCTTCTTGACACAAAGTGAAAAATTACTCCATTTCAGACAGTTCCCAATGCGGGAAAGGCACCAATTTTCTGACCACTTATTTAAAACCTGACCCCTGTCAACCTTGTCAAACCACTGCTCAACATCATGCACATTTGGATCGAAATTAGAAATATAAAAATGATGGGTGCTTACTGACTTTAGCGACTGCATTGCCTCCAGTATTTTGTCTGTAGTTGCAGTCGAAACATCAGTAGCAGTACCTGTAGTTTCCGGCGTAGCTGTTACCCGTGAACGATCTTCTAAAGCCTTTTTAGAGGTATGAGGAACAGGGTGTAAAGTTCACTCATCCTCTATTGATAAGGGAGGATCCTCCGACCAGACGGGTGTTGTGTCTGGTGGGCCACTGCCCGATGGTTGATGTCGGGACGTTGTATATATGCTAATCGCGTGGTAAACTCTAATTGCGCGATGCAGGTTTGCGTGACGTCATGTCATTGATGCGTAGTTCATATGTGGCGATGTAGATGCCGCCACATCACTCCCCTCCGGAGACCGGAGGTCGATAGTGGGCTGAGTCGAGTATCTTGCGATGCTTGCCAGTGCCAGTTGTGGTTCCAGTGAGTCGGAACCGGATGCCGCATAGTTCACGGTGAGTCGGAACTGTCTGCGGTGATACCCCAGTGAGTCGGGGTGGCGCTGCGTTATGCTCCAGTGAGTCGGAGTGTACAGCGCTGGGTTGAGGCTGAAGGTGATGACCAGGAATGCGCGTCCGCTGCATGCTGGTGGTCAGGATACGTGTTGAAGCCGTGGATGCTGGCTGGCTGTGTGACTCGCCGCTCGAAAGCTTGAGGAAGTGATGCTGATGACGTCACGCTGATGTAGTTGCACGAAGGCTGCGCTGACGTTCATGCTCGGGGTCACCAGTTTAGAGGTATGAGGAACAGGGTGTAAAGTTCACTCATCCTCCATTGAAAAGGGAGGATCCTCCGACCAGACGGGTGTTGTGTCTGGTGGGCCACTGCCCGATGGTTGATGTCGGGACGTTGTATATATGCTAATCGCGTGGTAAACTCTAATTGCGCGATGCAGGTTTGCGTGACGTCATGTCATTGATGCGTAGTTCATATGTGGCGATGTAGATGCCGCCACACCTTCAACCGTGAGACAATCGTATCAAACGATTGTCGGCAAAGCGGTGTCGCAGGGCTTCGCGTTCTCACGTGGCTCCCAAAACGATCTCGTTGGCGCCTGGGACGGCGACCGCAATCCCGAGACTTGCTAAGTGACCTTCTGCTCCGCTTATGGCGGCTACAAGATCGTTTAGAATGCGGGGCACCACTTACAAGATCGTTTAGAATGCGGGGCACCACTTTTTTTTTGCTCTTATCTTCTTTAACCTAAAATTTAAAACCTGAAACTTGTGGGCGAATGAATCTTTATCCCACTTCTGATGTAGGATTTGGCCCATACATCAGAAATAGAACTCAGATATGGCAATACACAAATTAATTCAATCGAACAATCAGTTATCAATTTAGAAACAGTAGCAATATAGAAATGATATAAAATTAATTAGATAACTAATAATAGTAGTGAAGGCGGTCACATAGGGCAGTACTGACTGTAAGAGACAGTGGTCCACGCACCCACCGCAATAAGGACAGTACTAACTGTCAGAGACAGTGTTCCACATCCAATAACCGGGCGTGCGCGTATTTGCATAGACACCGGGTGGCGACACACAGTACAACACCACCCTCACACCCATGACACGGTCCCCCTCCCCCGGCCCAGGCTCGGCTAGCTCTGAAAATGGGTCGGGCGGGGGCCACTCACCCCATCCGTGGGAACGCAGAGTCCGTGTTTCTGTCGCTGGTCGCTATCTGCTGGGCTTCACGCATGTAGGTGCGGGCTCCACCCGGTAGTAGTTGACCGCCGAAACACGGTGAAGAAAGCGGTAGTATGCATATGCCGTAGCGAGCTCACGGACACAAAGACAGACACCATCTCCATGGACGTGTTAATGCAGCACGTCCAACCAGCTATCGCCAGTGGCGACCACAATGAGGGGTCCGTATTTACGGACCACCGTATAGCTTCCGCGGTCGGGGGGCTTAGCCCTGGAGCCGCACGCCACGCCCCTTGCGGGGCGTAGCGATATCCACAAGCATAGGGCAGTACTGACTGTAAGAGACAGTGGTCCACGCACCCACCGCAATAAGGACAGTACTAACTGTCAGAGACAGTGTTCCACATCCAATAACCGGGCAGTACTGGCTGTCGAGAGACAGTGGTCCGTGCTCCAAGACGCATCCGTACGAAATGCCCCCCGACTCCACAGCGCAGCTCCTTATAAAGGCGATCGCTAGTGGTGGGGAAACGTCACAATATTTTACTGACTGACTTCAAGTCCTTTAAGCCAAATGCGTCTGTTGCAAGTTCCACTAGCGCCATCTAGTCGCCGTTTCTCGTAGCTGCTAAATAATATGGCTGCCGTCATATACACTTATAGTGGTTATAGTCATATATTATATCAAATCTAACAGGTGCACCAATTATATCACAAATGTCACATTTTGACGGTGACTAAGAAAAATTTTATCACGTTCGTTCGGAGGTGGTGATAAGATTTGAAAATTGAAAAAAATAATGTTTTCCTGCTAATTACTCTGCACCAAATGGCAATAAATTATTTTCTTGCATTGTGTGGTGGTGGTTTATTTGTGCGTGATAAGAATAACCAAAAAAAAATTGTAATAAATAAATAAATAATTTACTATTTTTTTATATTTTTAAACGGTTTTTTTTTATTTTTAAAAATACATATTTAGACATGTAAATAATGCGCCTTAAAACCAACAAAAAAATTAAAATAAATAAATAATTTAAGTAAATACAGAGGTACTTAAATACTACTATTTTTTTTGTTACCTACATGTTAAGAATAATCGGTTTATGGGTTCCATAAAAGGGGGCCAAATTTTCATTATTTTTGCGATAGGACACACCGTTTTCGAGTTATAAGCAAAAGAAAAGAAAAAAAAAAGATTTTATTTGGCCGCATATTCAGATAGTCTTAAACATTTTAATTTTTTCAATTTACTATGTCACGCTATGAATTTAGCAACAAGAAAGGCATGTCGCGGCTCTAGATTATGTCACATGGTTGACCCGTGCTAGCATTTAAGACAAATTCTAAGACATGACATAATTTATCATGTCTTGTCACAAACGTCTTGTTGTACGCCCGTGCTCGCCCCGCTGGTGAAAAACCTTTTAAATGTGATATATGTCATTGTAGTTTTAGTGATAAGAGATCTTCAACAAGACATATTAATCTTATACACAACAGTAATTAAAAAAAAAAATAAACCAACATAAAAAAGAATGAAATTATAAAATCATTTCGGAAGTCGGTGTCTTAGGATCTTTATTTTAGTTTTTTGCCACCGACTTCCGAAATGAAAGTTTTTTTATAGTTTTTAGTTATTTTTTTTTTGAAGTCGGTTTAATTTTATTTAAATTACTTTTTCACTTCGTAATTTTTAGTTTCAAATAAAAACTGGAATATTTGTTTGTAATAAGTAGTTTAACATAAACACATTATCTTAGGTTAATGCTTTAAACAATAATAGGATTCGGGGCGAAGATAAAGTTTTGTAAAAAATACTATTTACAATTGCAGTCGGTCGACGGTTGACAGACAGCTCTCATGTCAGCGGCAAGACTGCGCGTCAATTGTTTTTATGGAAGCTTCTAGAATCGTCTAGAACAGCGTTTCCCATTAACCGGGTCGCGACCCGGTACCGGGCCATCAAAATAAAATATCGGGTCGCAACATTCCCGCCTTGTTTTAAACTTGTGTCAAACTTAACTTTTAAACTTGTGTGCCCTGTGTCCACTGACACAGCACTCAAGAATACATTTGACACAAGACCATGGATCGAGTTTTGCTTATCTTGTCGTCAAGAATACACAAAATTAGCTCGTCAAGCAATAACTTTTTTAATGCCTTTTGTCAACAAAATATAAATGCGGAGCTGGGTTTTCAACACTAGTTTACCTTAAAAATAAATACAGGGTGTAAGGGACAGCCCTTCGCAAACTAACAGGGTGCATTCAGCTCCTCATTTTGAATCATATTCTACCGGAAATTTTCTCAGGAAAATTTTCATTTTTTCAATTTTTTTTTCAGTTACATTTTCATTATTTCAATGTAAAATTGCATTGTGTGTTCGCAGCATTCTATTTATGTAAAAAAAACTGCAAAAAAAAAACAGAAAAAAAATAAACCAGCAATGGATGTTGAAATACTCAATACTCAATATCTTTAATGCTTTACCATAATGTGTACTTAGGTGGTATAGTATATAATTTGAGATCATTATGGACTCTGTAGGGCACAGCAAAAGGGTAGGAGAGAGGAAGCCCTGTTTTAGGAGATCATGAACAACTATTTTTGCTATATTATTTAATTTAATTTATTATTAAGTACTCGTATTTCTAAGTATTTTAATTGCATTATTATTTTTGTTATATTATTTTATTATTATATTAGATTATTTATTACTATCATTTATTGTTATATTAATAATTACCATATCATACCATTTTTATTTTAAACATATCTGTAAATTGCGTGACTATCATTAATTTTTGTTATCAATTATTATTCTTATGTCATTTTTTATTATATTAGTAATTTCCCTAACATATACTTTAAACATTTCTCCTATTATTTATGTTTATCATTTAAATATTCATCTAAGGAATAATAGCATTTTTTTATTAATAAGTTTTTAAGTTTTGTTACAAATATATTGAACTTTTCTTCTTTCTTTATTATGTCTGGTAATTTATTGTATATCTTTATAGACATTACGTAGGGACTTGTGGAAAGCATTTTTAGCCTGGATGTTGGTATGTTTAGCCTAGATCGATGCCTAAGTGTGTACTGTGATTGGATATCTTCGCGTTTTGTATAGAACTCTTGATGCTTACGGACAAATTTACATATTTCTAGGATATAAATACTGGGGAGGGTTAGAATATTATGTTTTAGAAAATAGGGTTTGCAGCTGTTAGTTTGATCAATATTTACCATGATTCTAACTAGTTTCTTTTGTAGGGTAAAAAGTGTCAGTGCATCTGTACTATTTCCCCAGAGGGTTACACCGTAGCTAAGCCATGCATTGGCATACGCATAATATGTGGTGAGGGCGGTTTGTAGATCGGTGGTCTTTTTAATTTCTCGAAGAGCATATGAGAATTTTGAAATTTTTGAACGGGTTTTTTGTATTTGTGTTTTCCAGTTGATATGCTTATCTATTGTAAGTCCAAGTAGTGTAAAGTCATCAACAGTTTCCAATTTTGAGCCGTTAAAGGTGAAATTTAAGTGAAGAGGAGCTTTTTGATAAGGGTCGAAAACCATTAATTTAGTTTTAGCATGATTAATTTCTAAATTATGTGAAGTCATCCAGTTACACGTTTTTGTGAGTGCGGAACTGAGTTTTTCTTCTATGTTTGTGTTGTTTTGACAGGAGACTAATAAAGATATGTCATCTGCGAATAAAACACATGGCCCCTCTATGGTTTCTGGTAAGTCGTTGATGTAAACAAGAAATAATAGGCCACCTATAACACTTCCCTGGGGAATGGAAGCGTTAGTTATTTTGCTTTCAGATCGGATTTTTTCTATTTCTCTACTATTGTGATTAAAGTATTCAATTTCAACTACTTGTTCTCTATTTTTTAAATATGACGTAAGCCATTCATGAGCTTTTCCGCGGATTCCTATTCCATACAGTTTATTTAGGAGTATTTTAAATTGTACTTTATCGTATGCTTTGGTCATGTCCAGTAAAATCCCTACAGCGTATTTCTTGTTATTTATAATATTTAGGGCTTCTTGGATGTATTTATAAACAGCTAATGTGGTGGAACGGTTTTTTCGGAAACCGTTTTGACAATCGCTCAATATATTAAATTTTTCGCAAAAGGTATAAATTCGATCACACATAGCTTTCTCAAAAATCTTGGACGCTGAGGGTAATAGAGCTATTGGGCGATAATTATTAGGATCAGTTTTTGTGTTCTTTTTATGGATTGGTTTAATTAGTGATTTTTTTAAAAATTCCGGGAAAATGCCTTCTGTAAAAGATTGATTTAATAGTAGATAAAATGGTAAGGTGAGTTCATTTGCGCATTCTTTCAATAACATAGGTGGAATTTCGTCTAAACCGTAACTTCGTTTATTTTTTAGGTTTCTAATTAATTTGTTAACTTCCCAAGCTTCTACTGGGCTAAGGAACATGGTGTTCTCCGTGGAGTTTAATGTTGACATGCCGCCCAGTGCAGTACCAGATGGATTGTTGTAATTTTCTCCTATCGACGCAAAGAAGTCATTAAAAATATTCGCAATTTGCTTGGGTTCGGTTATTGTAGTATCATTGTGTTGTAATTTTATGCTACATTTTTTCTTTGTTGGTTTTTTATTTGTCCTCTCATTTATAATACTCCACATCGTTTTTACTTTGTTGTCTGATTTCTTTATTTTGTTAATATATTGTAATTTTTTTGCAGTGGTAACTGAACTTTTTAATATTTTTTCATATTTTTTATAATGCTGTGTAATTATTTGGTTTTTGGTTTTATTGGAAAATAATTTTAACAATCTTTTGTTTTTGCAGGAAACTTTAATGCCTGTAGTTAACCAGTATTTTTCATTGTTAGTTTTAAGTTTCATTTTACGCATAGGTATACATTGATTTAAAATTTTTATTAAGAGATTGTTGAAAGAATTATAATTTTCATTTAAATTGTTGTTTGATTGTATAATGTCGTGCCAGTTTTGTGTGCTTAATATTGATTTAAATTGTGTAATGTTCGCTTTAGTAAATAATCTTTTATTTGTGTACCATGTAATTTTTTTCGCTGGTTGAGGTATGCTTAGGTTTATAATTGTTCCACTATGGTCTGAAAGTCCGAAATTTTCTACGGTTGTAAACATATTTTTGTCGCTGAAATTCGTAAATATTAGATCAAGACATGTTGATGTTTTTTCTGTAATACGCGTAGGTATTTTTATATGTTGAGTGAATTTGTATTCTAGCATGAGATCCAGAAACTGGTTAGTTTTAAAGTTTTTGCCCAAAATATTAATGTTAAAATCTCCCCCTATAACAATGTTAAATTTATTATACTTAATGTTTAAATAGTTTAGAATTTGTTTTAATTTATCAATGAATGTATCTTCCTCTCTTCTATTCCAGTACATAGTAATTAACAAAAGGTTTTGTTTAGGTAACTCAACAGCGCACACTTCCAGTACATATTCTGTAGTCATGTTTGAGATATCCTTTTTCTCTGTATACTCAAATTGATCTTGTAGGAGGATGCACACGCCGCCTCCTCCTCGAGTTTTCCGGCAGTATGATGATGCAAGGTTATAGCCATTTATTTGGATGAGGGAAATTTTGTCTTCGGATAGCCAGGACTCAGATATGCATATAGCTTGATAGATAGGGTTTTCTGATAAAAATGCTTCTATAATGTGTAGCTTGTTGGATATACTTTGCATGTTTTGGAAGAGAATTTTACAAGGTTGGTCTATGCTTTCGAAAGGAGTGATTCTTTGTGTCTTCGTTGATGGTAGGCTGATCGCAGGTTCGATCTACATTGTAGTTATATGTGGTTCCCTTCGAGTCATTGATTTGTGTCGTTTTGTATATTTCGTTATTCTGGTTAACTTTCTGTCCTTCAATAAACAATTGATTGTTTTTGATGATTGCAAATAATCCGTTTCTTCGGGCCTGAAGCATTTCCTCTCGCAGTAATTGTCTTTCTCTTCGCGTGTTGGTATCTAGGAACTCTGAGACAAATAACCGAGTACCCTGAAGGTGTTGGCTATTGCTTATTACGTACTTGGCCATTCTTTTGCTGATTAATTCGATAATAAGTGGTCTGTTGTTGTTATTGTTGTATCTACCCACTCGGTATGTCTCTTCTATATATCCCGTCAGGTCTACGTTCATGATGTTGTAGAATAGTTCAATGATTCTGTTGTGTAGGTCAAAGTCCGGTTCTTTGTAATATTCAGCAAATCCGTAGAGAACTATTTTTTTCGTGTTTGTTTCAGTGCAAATCGCGGTTGGGGTATCTTTTCTGTTTTTTATATCTGAAATTTCTTTTTTTAGTTTCTCATTTTCTTTTGTAAGGTTTTCAATTTTTAGATTTACTCTTTCTATTTCTTCCTTTCTTAGTTCGTTCTGGATATCCAAGGCATCTGTTTTTAGTTGGATGTCTACCTTTAATTCAGTGATGGCTTTATTTATCTCGGTTTGGATTGTATTTTGAATTTCTGTTATAATGGATTTATTATTTTCTTTAAGGCGCAGTATTATAATTTCACTTAGGTTTTGTAATGTTAGTTCGGTTTGACTGGCTGTTTCCTTTTCCTCTGTGTTCAGTGTGTCGCCTAGTATAGTTAGGTCTTCAGAATTAAAAGTGCAGTTGTTAGCGTTTGTTTTTGTGTTCACCCTTCTTAAGGTGACATTACATTCTTCAGAAGGTGATTTCGTTTGTTGCGGTAGGTCACGGTCTTGTAGGCGTATAGGGGTATTTGCATTTCCGACTTTAGGGGTTTTGCAGTAACAGGCTGGACATTGCCATTTAATTTTATGCTCAGAAGTCATCAATTTTGTAAAATGACGAATTGAAACATTAGCACATTTTAAGTCATATGCGTTTTTGCAATGCGCACAGGTAAGTTTTTCTGCTTCCGGTATTTTCTGATGACAGCCCGCACATTCAGAAACCATTTCTGTTTATTTTGGGACTAGTAGCGCCCTCTAGTAGTGGATTGCGGTACTTGAAGTATTGATGTTTGGTGTATGTTTCTCTTGTCGGCAATAGATGGTGTTATTTGCCGAAAGGTGAGTTCACAATTTGACACAAGATAGGATAGATATGATAGAAAGATAGAATACTCTTTTATTAGGCCCAAAATAAAGTAATAAGTAATATGTTCCTCTATTCGTCAATAGATGGCATTGTTTTCAAAATCAAATCAATGCTCGTGCATTCCAGTTATTTGCAATTTAATTTTCGTGTGTAATAGTTGCAGGAAAATTAATTTTCAGTATTCGTAATTTCCCTACCTTTCATATGGTTTTAATTCTCATCGTTGTTTCTCGTCAGGTCGTCAGTATATTTGACAACAATTTTACAAAAACTTGCGGGTGGGTCGAATATTTCTTCACTTAATGTTATTTTTTGTCACTTATGTTTTGCTGTTATATTTTAACTG
Source organism: Cosmia trapezina (assembly GCA_905163495.3). Taxonomy (NCBI): domain Eukaryota; kingdom Metazoa; phylum Arthropoda; class Insecta; order Lepidoptera; family Noctuidae; genus Cosmia; species Cosmia trapezina. The sequence goes on along the minus strand of LR991046.1, from coordinate 16,850,706 downwards.
TTTATTAAATTGCATGGTAAGTTATCTATTTGGTTTTGTTTATTGTTTAGGTCACTTTATCAACACAACACTAACATCTTGATTTAGAGTTCAAATCTTTAAATCATTGTAACAATGTTCTCTGTGGGAGTTCGGTTGAGATAACAATGTTAGGTGAAATTAACACTATCTAGATTAGTTTAACACTATACTTTTCGGCAAATTATCACTTAGAACATTTTTTCGAATTAAATTATACGGAGCACAATGTTTACTTGACGGCAACGCCACCTACCCCTAACTACTCTAACCAACGACGCGTGTAATCAGCTGTTAGCACTTTCTGTCTAGCTACAGAGTTCATCGAACTCACCGCATACCTATTACCTACCCCTCCCAACCAGTAATAGACGTTCCGATTTGTGCACAAAAACAAAAACAAATCAGGTTTATTGGATTCCCTTAACGTTCCTGAAAAAATTTCATGTACCGGTCATCTTAGTAAGACATACGGAATTCACCCTATCAGTTTGCGGAGGGCTGCCCCTTACACCCTGTATAGAAACCGACTTGAAGTGGAACCAGACTTTAGGATAAAACTTTCGTCATTTTCCGCGAACTTGGATTATTTGGTATATATTTGGTACCTATACAATAAGCAGCAGCTCCATACTTCGCACTAACATTTAGTGACTAATAAGGCGATACCACAATATGTAGTATTAGTGAAACATGTGGCTACATTTATGAGATTGCTAGCTACGCAAGAACTAACAAACATGTGTCTACATTTATGAGATTGCTAGCTACGCAAAAACTAACAAACATGTTTTTGATAAGTACAGAAGTGATAAGATAGTATCATAGTGATAAGATTTGTTGTAAATCTAACAAGACGGCCTTATATGCCAGAAGCATTTTCAGTATGGCACCGCGTATACAACGTGTAACGTTAAATGCGCAAAACCTCTGTACTCGTTATTATGAACAACTTTTACTATGGGACCAAACCTGAAATCGCGAAAAAAAAATCAGCTGTTCAGTACATTTTGACGAGTTATGCGAACATAAACGTTGATTGAAATGAACAGCTGATTTTTTTTTCGCGATTTCAGGTTTGGTCCCATAGTAAAAGTTGTTCATAATGATGAGTACAATGACCCCTTAAGAGGTTTTTCGCATTTAACGTTACACGTTGTACACAATCACTTACCAAAGTCTATACTAGAAACTCCATCCATCGATGAATTTAAAAATAAATTTAAAAGATTCTTGCTATTTAAATGTTATTATAGTATTCAGGATTATTTAACAGAGCATGTAAGGGCATATTGTTCTCAGAAATATTGTTGTTGATGCGACATTTGTGATTAATGCACTATTTAATTATATTATTATTACTTTAACATTTATTTACAAATATATCTTGACATTCTCATTCATTTAATGTCATGCATTAAATTAATGAGAATGTCAAGATATATTTTAATCTTTATTATTCTAGTGACATTAATATTTGCTAATGTTTAATTATTTATTATTTCTTATTTATTTTATGTTTACTGATTTATTATTTGCCATTGTGCAATTACTAAAATAGTGTTATTGCCTAATTATAAATTATTGTTGCAAGCAATTGTATTTAACAATGCTGTGCTAATACAGTTTAATTAAAGCTCGAGATTTGCGCCTCAAGGCGTAATATGGTTGAAATATGCTCTATTTTTAACAACTTTATGTAATTAATTACCCATATTAGCAAATAAATGATTTTGATTTGATTTTTACTATTAATAAATGTGTATTATTTTACCTAATGGAACCAGCTTGGGTTTAAAAATATTAAGTGGGTCACCAAGGGGCAGTGTGCAAATTACCGGGCCATGGCAGACCAATGTTTGGGAAGCACTGGTCTAGAAGCTTCGACTCGCCCCTATTGGCCGAGCGGGTACGAGAGGCGTTCCCGCCGGAAGCGTGCGGGTTGTGGCGGGAGCGGCTACAAAAGCATTCTCGTTAATATTATAAAACAATATCGAGAACGGGTCTTATCGCGATCTTTCTTTTTTACGAGGTAAACAGGTACCTACTTGTTTCCCGACGTTTCGACCGCCTTGCAGCGATCGTGGTCACGGGGGGACTGATGACAGCTCCTCAGCGACGTCTTCGTAAAGTGCGGGTGTGTGCATCTATTGTCGCCCACTGACTGGGATGGGAAGAAAAAGAAGAGAAATATATGTTCAAATGGTTCGAAGTCATCAGTCACCAGTATAACGGATGACAGCAGCCAAAATATTGCCGGTATGGATTTTTTGTCGGTGAAACTTTCTTTAAGCGAGTATATTAATTCTGGTAGCCTAATTTTAATGATCAAAATGTTCATTTACGGATGATGGTGAAGAGGATCGAGCTCAAGAAGTTGAACAAGATGAAGAGAACGTTTTAACAGAGGAGAGTTCTGAAACCAACCCACCGCTACTTGAGCAGCTGTTAAGGTTTATAAGCAAAAATGTACAAAATAAAAATTGGGAGAAATAAACTTTGAAAACAGGAAGCGATTAGCGGCTCTAGTTACGGTAAAGTTTCTGAGTATGTAAGCGCGCATGCAGATCTTGTGAACTTGTAGACTGATCGGCAAGGTACTTTTTACTTCTAATACTTCAAATAGTGCTCCTGAAGAGACCCGCAAATCGCTGTCTGACATCTTATGAAGACTTATCGTACAGGTGGTTATTTCAACGTCAAGAACCCTTTCCCTTCAAGATTTCAGAACATAGCTGCCGGCCGTAGTCTTGAAGATGTCATGAACCTGTAGGTGCAGGACATCAGCGCCGCCTGGACTGGGAGGCCTACCTTCAGACCGAGATAAACCTGGTTAAGCTTACACCCTCTGTGCAGCGAGTGCGGACTGTATGATGTACGTGTGCTGTTTAGACGAAACTCCTCTGGATCCAGGATGGTGACAGCTCTGTATACCTGTTCCTGTAGCGGTTCGCTGGGGGCTCCAAGAGAGGGTTCTTATTGGGATTTGTTCAATCAATTAAACTGCCAATTTAGTATATTATATGCATTGACTTATATATTACTTTCAATGATTATATGGAACTGAGACTCTCAATCACCTACTTCTCAGGTGCCAGACCGGGCCGGGTCGGGTGATAGTGACTTCTTGATTATGACTGACTTTTCGGATGTATCGACTGGCCAGCGCGTGCCCTTTTATAGGATTGACAATTTAGCTGGCCAGTGGACCATTTCGATATTGCACGATTTTCCTGCGGCAAACTCGCGTCTAGGCTCAGAACGTTCGTGATTGGCTATTGAGAGTCCCACCCCTTTTTATTATTAATATTGGTAAAGAAGTTAAGTTTATGTACATTTAGCAACAATTTGGTTCTACTTTACTATAATTAGTTGCAATACAGTTATTACACGACTTTTTATATAATTTATTTTAGCGTGCGACGGTCAGGGTCCCTGGTGCGACGTGTTTTTCCATAACGCTGAACTTATAAATATAACCTAAGTGCGCGAACCGGGAGCTACCATTACAAATTTGACCGTCGCAGCAACAACATCTATCTCCACCTGACATCCATGTTACGTAACATCTATGTTACGGTTAAAATATTAGGTACATAAACAAACAAGCAAATTATACATATAGGTATTAGTGGTGTGTGGCACAAGTACCGTCGCTGTCGTGCACACCCTCCCTACACCCTTCGCGTCAGCGATCACGCCCGTCCGGCACAAATACTAAATTATTAGTAGTGAACCAATTTTGGACCTGCAGTAGGGCATTATTTACGTCGTTAAGATTTGATGCACGTCTATTTATCTTAAAAAAAACATTACACTCCTTTTTGGGCAGTCGTGCACGTTGCATGCTTTACGGCCATGGGCGTACACGGGGGCGGGCAGCTGCCCCCCTCCCCCCCCGGTCTTGTACGCCTAAGCGCGCCACCTCGCAGCGTAACACGACGCCGTCACTTCGTGTGCAGTAGTTTTTATGTTTTTGATATGTATTAGTTTATTATTTTATTATTTTGTAATTTGTGTATTTTATCTATGGGCCTTAGTTGCCTGACAATAAAGGAATTATTATTATTATTTTTAAAGTGTCTTTGACATATCTCGGGACCCTGGGGTCCCGGACTTTTGGAAGGCGTACGAGGGGCCGAAGCCAACTCGCAGAGGCCCCTTAGATAATTTTAAATTATTAGGAGGCACTAACCGACGATTATCCCTGTATACACTATGCAAGTGCATCCAAGGACAACCTCAGGTTGGTGCAGGACTATTGCAGAACATGGAAACAAAACATATTGGGCTATGGATTTGGGTGGCTGTGGACTGGTTACCTAGAACTATGAAAGGACTATGGCCCCTGCCGGATCAATGTTTTGTAATACACGGATAAAATGGCAGGGGGTGACTTGCACACACAATAATGGGCCCCCGAAAAGGTCGCTAGCACATAGTGTCGTAGCGGCAAGGGGGCAACATGTCCTGAGGTGCTTGTGAGGAGTGGAGAGGTATCCCACGGTTCTCAGAACAATCCCAGAGCCCGGAAGATGGTCAAGATCCCTACAAACACTTACTGGAATACTTCCTTCCTCCGAGCACGTTTGCTCTTGCGAATCTCCACTCAAACCGGCCAATAAAGGCAAGAAAGAGGTGGGAGCTCTGTTCCTCGTCAGTGTTCACTCCAGCCGGCCAATAAAGGCAAGCGAGAGGTGAGGAACAAGACTTCTCCCGGGAGATAGGGTCCGTGGGGTCGCTACTGCCCAACAGCTCGCCACATGCTGCCCTGCGGGTTTCTGTATCTCTCTTGGTCTGTCTCCTCATCCTAGACCTGTTCCGGCAAAGTGAACTCTACCGGCACAGACCTAAAATTCGGAGCGCGCAAGCCCCACCACGACGTCAACGTAGAGATACTGCGGTGGGGTTATTATTATTATTATTATTATTTTTCATATGTTTTCATATCTCGGGACCCTGGGGTCCCGGTCCTTTGGAAGGCTTACAAGGGGCCGAAGCCAACTCGCAGAGGCCCCTTAGACAATTCTAAATGACGAGGAGGCATCAGCCGACGATTATCCCTGTATGCACTATGCAAGTGCACCCAAGGACAACCCCCGGTTGGTGCAGGACTATTGCAGAACATGGAAACAAAACATATCGGGCTATGGGTTTGGGTAGCTATAGTGGATCGGGTACCTTAAACTATGGAAGAACTATGTCCCCTGCCTGACCAATGTTATATAATATACACAGTTAAAATGGCAGGGGGTGACTTGCACACACAATAATGGGCCCCCGAAAAGGTCGCTAGCACATAGTGTCGTAGCGGCAAGGGGGCAACATGTCCTGAGGTGCTTGTGAGGAGTGGAGAGGTATCCCACGGTTCTCAGAACAATCCCAGAGCCCGGAAGATGGTCAAGATCCCTACAAACACTTACTGGAATACTTCCTTCCTCCGAGCACGTTTGCTCTTGCGAATCTCCACTCAAACCGGCCAATAAAGGCAAGAAAGAGGTGGGAGCTCTGTTCCTCGTCAGTGTTCACTCCAGCCGGCCAATACAGGCAAGCGAGAGGTGAGGAACAAGACTTCTCCCGGGAGATAGGGTCCGTGGGGTCGCTACTGCCCAACAGCTCGCCACATGCTGCCCTGCGGGTTTCTGTATCTCTCTTGGTCTGGCTCCTCATCCTAGACCTGTTCCGGCAAAGTGAACTCTACCGGCACAGACCTAAAATTCGGAGCGCGCAAGCCCCACCACGACGTCAACGTAGAGATACTGTTATTATTATTATTATTAATGTTGTGGAAAAAAGTTATGTTAGAGCCACGTCACGTTGCCGTCGTCGTCTACTTACTTTACAATTAAGTACAATATAATAAGCATTAATTTTAGAAAAACACCGCGCTGCGCGGCCATAACCCAGCCTTTATAGTATATGAATTAAGCGACTGCATGATAAGGGCACCCCCTATGGTGTATGTCGCTCGGCTTAGGGCGTCGCTGGGGGGAGTACAGGAAGGAGGGACAGGCTGGATCATATCTGGATTATTTAGCATCTGCTACAGGCTCAGCTACGCCACCAGCTGGCACTCCTTCACCGATCAAGGGTGAGGGGAATTACGTGGGTAGATTTGTGTTTGTAATCTGTACTGGTGTAATCTGTACTTTTCTCCTGGAAGAGCGTTAAGGGGTCATTGGGGTCGGTGAGAGCATGCCTTGACTTTACTGATTTTAGAGGGTATATAACTAGTGGATTTAATAACCAGAGGGATTGCGATGTTTCGCGGGGGTATCGAAGAAACGCTTGGAATTGCGTTTCAAGGATTTATGGATAGTTGGGATTTTAATGTCTAGGTGGAGGATTTCATTCCGGACGAACCAAGGGGATCCCGTAGCCGTTCGGAGGAAACGATTTTGTATTGTTGATTCTGTGCTTAGAGGTACTCATCGAGGGTCACACCTAGATATTAGACGCTCGCTTCTCCCTAGGGATCGGCTTACCAAACATGGTGATAGGTCGGTGGTGGGAGATCGATTGAGACGCGGTTTCAAAAACAAAACCACTTGACTCTTGTCGGGATTGACTTCGATTCTCCACTTTCGAAACCACGCGCCAGTTTCGACTGCGGTTTGGAGAGTGCGAGATATCGACTCTTGGGTCTTGGTGTTGGCCGGATTAGTAAATGATACTACGTATAATGATATTATAATCGTATCGTCTACGAAAGCCAACTGTGCCTTTTTTACTTTTCGAGATAATTATCGCAGGTGAATAACGTGGAAATGAGTGGAGACAGCACAAACCCCTAAGGGAAACCTGCGAAAATGGGGTGGGAGAGGATAGCGCTCCTTCGATACGATAGCGAGAAGTGCGGAAAGACAAAAGTTTCGTAAGATGAGCACGAGACGTTCTGGCACACCAAGTTTGTAAAGCTCAAATAATAAACCGTTCTTGTACCAGACTTTGTCAAACGCTTTCGCTATAACGAAGAAAACAGCACCGGTAAAAAGTAAAAAGTAAAGTAAAAAAGTTTATTGATTTCTGTAAGTACATGTTTCAAAAAATTTAGTATGACACTGGATCCCGCACTAGGATACCCTGTGTCGCAGGATCCAGTCTCTTTCGACCGATAAAATAATTCAAAAGATATATTTTATGTTAACAAAACAACGGTTTCAGTATAAACTTAATTAAACTTAGGACCGAAAGGTAACCAATTGAATGTGTATAAGTGATGAGTAAGTATGTATGTGATGAGTGTGAGTGTGTATGTGATGAGTGTAAGTATGAATGTGATGAGTGTCAATGTGTATGTGATGAGTGTAAGTATGAATGTGATGAGTGTCAGTGTGTATGTGATGAGTGTAAGTATGAATGTGATGAGTGTTAGTGTGTGTGATGATAAATACTTTATTATTTGAAAGATAAAAGATTTTCCGTTTCAACATAATTAAGCCCAAGCAGCCAATCCTGAACCTGTTTCTTGCACCCAAACTTTGTCAAGGGGTAGATTTTAAGCTTTTTGTTAACTTTCTCATACAGCCGGTCGATTCTGTAAAAATCTCACCGTGAAAACTTAGGTGAAGTGAGTTTGTTTTTGCTAGGAATTGACACTATTGACAGCTCACTCCACGCTCACTTCACCTAAGTTTTCACGGTGAGATGGTTACAGAATCGCACTGCAGGTGTGGTCCAATACGGGAGAAAGCCTTATTGCCAAATGCAAGTTTGCAAAAAACTCTGTTCCACTTAGGTTTTCTACGTGAGCGCTGATCCGTTACCTCTGTGGCAACTGCTGTTTTATGAAATTTAAGTAGCACTGATAAAATGTACAGTTGGCGCACCGTAAGTACTCTGGTTTCTCGATATAGCATATCAGTGGGATATCGGATTCCTAACCTATGAGATACGTTAAGGATAGCTCTTTGAGCACGTTCAGCAGTAATTAGGTAACTTTTACCAGCGAAACCCCAAGATATAATGCAGTACCCAAGCACAGACTGACATAAGGCCAGGTAAGTCATCTTGAGAGTATCTTTGTCAGCTACAGATCGAAGTCTTTTAAATATGTACAAAAGCTTCCTTACGCGCGAAGTAACCGATTGGATTTGCTTTCCCCATGTCAGGTGCTGGTCTATGCAAATACCAAGATATTTGATATTATTTACATGTTCAAAAACGGGGCAGCTGCAGCTGTCTCCTATACTGTAATTGCACTGGTGGGATTTGAGTGCAAGTTGTTCAGGGGCAGCCGTTTTTATGGTTACAGAAAAATTAACCACCTTGGTTTTTTGAACATTAAGAGTGAGCAGATTGTGTTGCAGCGAACTAGAAACCTTCTGCATTCCAGCCTCTGCAGCACTGTAGGTTTCCTTCCAAGAGTCACCGTGGAAAATAATAGCTGTGTCATCAGCGTACGCAGATATTTGCGCGTTATCTAAATTGAGTGAGCATAGACCATTAACGTACAGGAGAAACAAGGTGGGACCAAGGACACTACCTTGGGGCACTCCAAATTCCACTTTCGCAAAGGTACTCTGGAAATCACCCAGACAAACCTTCTGTTTACGTTCGGAAAGATAGGAGGTAAACCAATCCAATGCAATTCCCCTGATACCTAAGCGTTCCATCTTCTTGATCAGTATGGGCCTTGACACGGTATCAAAGGCCTTGGCAAGATCAAGGAAGACGCCGACACACTTTTTGCCTTTGTCAAGGTTATCAATGACATGATCCACCAACTTAGAGACTGCGTCCTCCGTTGATCTGCCATTTCGAAAACCATACTGGTTTGTCGATAGAAGTTGCTTCTTCTCCAAGTACGCCAATAGCCTCTTGTTCACCAACTTCTCCAGAATTTTGGATAGTGACGTAAGAAGAGATATAGGCCTGTAATTGGTTGGGACTGATGCGTCTCCAGCTTTGTAAATCGGACAGATATTCGCTGTTTTTAACTGGACTGGAACCACTCCCGATGACATGCTCAGATTACATATGTGTGAGATGGTACCGGCCAGACAATGTTGAGCCAGTTTAATAACACGATTTGGAATACCATCCCAGCCAGGAGCGGAATCGTTTTTAAGGTTGCCGTTTCGCGCGTTAGTGACGCTTAATTAAGTATTTGTTTGTTTTTCCTTTTTAAGTTTGAATTTTAGCTACCCAATTGTTTTTTATTTTTTAGGATTATGTAAAAATTGAAAGTATGTGCGTCATTTTTCGCGGGAATAAAATAGTTTTTCTTTTTCTTTTTTTTTCTTTTTCTATAATAGAAATAACTTCTGTTTCGTCGGTAGGAGTCATGAAGAAGGAGTGTAGCAGAGAAGAGTCGGTATTATCCAGCGTAAGTGCTAAATTTGCTAGTTCTGTCTCTGTTTTTTTGAGTTGGGTCAAGGATTGCTCGGCAAGTTGTATTCCCACATCAGCAAAAAAAGTATTGGCTATATTCAGCGAGACTACCGGATCAGGATTTGCATTGAGTAAAGTTAAACTTTTTGATTTTTTATTCTTAAGGTTACATATTGTTTTAATTGCTGCCCAAGTTTTTTTGCTGTCTGTTTTAGAACTGTCTAGGAGACTCTTATCATAGGCATTTTTTAAATTTTTTAGAATATTATTACAGTGGTTTCTGTAAGTTTTATATTTTTGTTGCAAAGCGTAATTGTTTCAGTTTTCGTCTTTTTTTGTTTCAGAGTGTAGTGTGTCTCTTTTACGTATACATTTCAGAAGATTATTTGTCAACCAAGGTCTTCTAATGGTTTTAGAGTTGCGCAAAATTTCTTTTTTGGTGTGTCGTTCTATGATGTGCCGTAGGTTATCAGTAAAAATATTCACTGCTACATTCAAGTCATCGGTGTTTAAAATAGGGTTCCAATCTGTATTTTCGATTTCGCTAAGAAAGTTAGGGTAGTCCAACTTAAGCTTATATTTAGTTTGCTCAGTGACAGATATTCGACTCATTGGTTCTTTACTTATTCCTATCAGCACTGTATCATGGTCGGTGAGAGAAGATTGACATACGACAATTTTTGTGGGTCTTCTTGTCTTTATTAATGCATGGTCAAGGCAAGAATTTTCGCGTGTTTGATATTGGTGCCCGGGATAGAAACCGTAGTATCCGGTAATGTCGAGATATTCGCTGACTCGTTTGTCTTCTGTACCAATTTTAATGTCAATATTTATATCTCCTATAATTGCCATCGATGTTGTACTGATGGTACTGAGGAGGGTTTCTAAAGATTCGCAAAAATTACTAATGTTATACACTGAGGGCGATCGATAGATAGCAAAGATGGTAAATTCTGTACCAACCCTAATAACTAAGCAGTTTGCATCCTTAAAAGGTGGCTCGAGTATGGTGACATTAAGTTCCGATTTATAAAAAATTGCGTGTGCGTACGCGCAGCGGAATGTTGTTGAATTTAAAGATTTTAATTATGCAGATATTTAGTGTATGACGTCGTATAATTGTGTATGGTAAAAAAAAATTTGTGCACGCAACCATTGTCATCAGTTATTTACGAACATAGTGAATCTCGGCAAAATTAAGCACACAGGTATTGTCACTACCTAGTTGTGCGCGTAAAAGTGCAAATACTGTGAGAAATACACGCTTTTACTTTCAAAGACAGTTAATTTTTCAAACAATTAATGTAAACAAACAGCAGCTGAGTCACGCCAAGTTAATCCACCAACCAAAACACGGATACAATTTCTGACACATATTTTCTCGTTCGGAAATGCAGTGGTGTATTTTTATCATAGTTTTGGACACTGGGCTTTTGAGAAAAATCGACTAAACTAATAATCGATTTGAACCGTGTGTTTGTAACTACATTTTCGCGGCGTACAGAGCGGACGTGTTACTGTTTTTTTTTTTTTAATACATTCAAAAAGTCATTAGCCAATTACGAACCTTACGGCAACTAATTACAACAACTTCTTGCAAAAGTGAGCGCGAGTGACATACACCGTAACTGTTTTGACCTCCGAGTAACGAACGCGGCATCGACGCGGTAACCGCTCTTCACCCCCTTGAGTAACAAGGACGGAATATCTACCGCTGTGCTACACCTGACGGCGGCGCACACGACGTGCAACCGTGCAAGCTCCCACTAGCAGAGACGGGAGATAGTGGCTGCTGCGCAGGGCTGACGTCATACGGGTCTACGACGCGACGGCTACATCGTGCTACGGAGTTGCTACGAAACAAGTGTCGGCTACGCCAAATATTCTGCAACCTCGGACAAACGAAGTATTTTGTTTTTGTTTTTCCTTTTGAATATTTTTGTTTACTATCATTACTATGGCTGGTGTTCAGCGCTCACCACCGAATGCGAAAAACAATGCCCTGAGTCAAACCCAATCTGTGACCGACATAAACACGGCATTTGAGTTGAGTGAACATGTGACACATAGACACAAACAACCCACGAAACAAGTGTCCCAGTCAAATCAGCGAAATTTAAACGATATCATTGCAACTTTGAAGAAAGACCAAGACACACGAATGTCAAAAATGCTCGAGGAACAAACTACCTTGATGGAAAAGTTAGTTGCAGACATAGGGGAAATTAAAGCGCAAAACACTAAAATACAGGAATCCAACAGCGAAATTCGTAAAACAAGTGCTCAGATTGAACAGGCGATGTCTTTTATGAATATACAATTTGAGGATTTGAAAAAAGAGGTAGAAGACTTAAAAAAGGAGCGTCAGGATCAACGAGGCTATATAGAAACGCTGGAAAAAAAAATTACAGACCTTCAACATAAATCTCGTTCATCGTGCATAGAGGTTAGAAACATCCCACAGCCAGATAATGAATCAACAATCAGCCTGGTGAATACAGTTTGTAAAATCGGACAACTTGTTGGTGTGTCTATGTCTGAATCTGAGATACGAGATGTATATCGTCTCCCTGGAAAATCCACACCAACTCCAACTTCACGTCCGATCATGGCGGAGTTTACAAGAGTGCAAACCAAACAAAATCTACTGTCAGCAATTCGATTGTATAACAAGAACAAGCACCTAAAGGAAGAAAAGCTAAATACAGAACTAATTGGTATACCAGGGAAACGCCTACCAGTATTTGTAGCAGAGCAGATTCCCTCCAGTTCTAAAAAGCTTTTTTACCTAGCACGACAATTTGCTAAAATCAACCATTACACATTTTGCTGGGTAAGCAATGGTAGCATATTCCTTCGTAAACAAGTAGGGGATAAGCAGCTGCTAATACAATCTGAAAAATGTCTTCTAGATTTGAGCAAAATTAATATCTGACTAGCTGAACTTGTGGTCTTAATGCAATGTTTTTTTGTATACATGTTTTATTTTGTAAACTTAGTTATTAAACTTTACACATACACTCATCATCATCACGCAAGAGCAACATACAATATTATATTCAATATACACAACTCACACATAACAATAAAACACAATTCCATATTAACACACAAACAACTATCACAAAAGTGCGCTGTAATACTTATAAAAAATCCTACTTTATGTCACAAACTGACCTGGTTGATGTTCGTATGTTTAGATACGCTAACTATTATAAATGGCTATCATAAACAATATTAATAATGACCTAGACCATATAAATTTCGGAAACTCCTTTAGTTGCAACCCTGAAGACTGTCCCAAATATATCAACTCAACCGGGAGTGATATAAATATACTACATTTGAACATACGTAGCGTAAACAAAAACTTTAACCAACTTCAAGTATTGCTGAATTTGATAAAAATAAATCTTGACATCATTGTTTTGACGGAGTGCTGGCTGAGTAAAGTTAATTCACTACCAGTCCTAGATGGATTTCAGTCTCACTCGTCTGCGTTCAACGCTAATCAAAACGATGGAGTTATAATATACACTAAATTAGGTTTACAAAGCTCGGTGTGGGAGCCGTCGTTTGAAGGAGGAAATTGCCTAGTAAGTCAAATAGACAGAAAGTTAGCTGTGGTCGCCGTTTATCGCTCCCCTTCTTTCAATACCAGAGAGGAATTTAACAATTTCACGACAAGCCTGTGTAATGTGTATCAGAAATTATCCTCCTGCTCTAGTATCGTCCTTGTAGGAGATCTAAACATAGATATAAGCCCAAGTAGTAGGAACGACCAAAGTTTCGAATACCTTACAATTAACGCCTCGCATGGGCTGATGCCGACCCACCTATTCCCTACTCGACTGGAGCGCTGCATAGATCACTTACTCCTCAAATCTAATTACCGATCTACCACACTGGTATTAGAATCTCATGTTACGGATCACAAGCCTATTCTTTTATCCATAGCGCACGTTAGTCCAACAAGGAAAACGAATAATGTTATCACCCGCCTAGATTACGAAGCCATTATTGTTGAGCTAGAAACCACGGATTTTACGATATTATACCAAATTGATGACGTTAACGTGTGCATGAATAAATTTATGGATATTGTTAGATCAGTAATTACAAAACATTCAAAGCAGGTTAAAATTCCCAGCCAAAAAAGAACAATCAAGCCATGGATGACTCCTGGTCTATTAAAATGTATAAAAAATAGAGACAAAATGCACATTAAAACAAAAAAAGCACCTGATAACCTAATCCTGAAAACCACATATACACGCTACAGGAATTTTTGTAATAACTTACTTCGAAAATTAAAAATAGCTTACGAAACGACAGAATTAGAAAAAGCAAGAAATAATCCTAAAATCTTATGGAATACAATTAAACAAATAACAAACACACAAAAAACCCAAATCAGCCCTTTAGAGCTGCTCAAATTAAGAGACGATCCTAAATCTTCCTTAAACGGGGTAAATAACTTCCTTAGTAATGTAGGTAAAAGTTTGGCTGCAAAGATTATGTCACAGACACCTGGACAGACAACAGCAGCAAGGGATCAATGTCCTACTATTAAAATTAAAACCAGTACTCATAACCCAACTGTCAGTTCTCTTGCCGTGCTGGAAGTAGATGAAACAGAAGTGGAATCTCTAATTTTGCAATTACGTCAAGACTGCGCCGTTGGTTGGGATGGAATCTCGTCCATATTATTAAAAAGATGCAGACATGTATTGGTTCCACCTATAACCTTTCTCTGCAATCGCAGCCTTCAAACGGGTATATTTCCGGATGCCCTGAAAAAGGCAATAGTACACCCAATTCACAAGGGAGGGGACAGAAGCTGTGTTAGTAACTATAGGCCAATTTCTGTCTTGACTGCTCTTTCCAAAATACTGGAGAGGATCCTGGCAGATTCTCTAAGGAAATTCCTGGATAAACACCACATCATTGCCAAAAACCAATACGGCTTTCGTACAGGGGTGTCGACAGAAGATGCAGTTTTGGACTTTACGCAGCAGGTTGCCAGCAAGCTAGACAATAAAATAAAGTGCCTGGGGATCTGTCTGGACCTCTCTAAAGCCTTTGACACAGTTTCTGTTCCCAAACTTATTGACAAGCTGGAATGTGTTGGTGTGCGTGGAATACAACTTGAAATTTTTAAAAGTTACCTTAAAAATCGAACGCAGCTTGTCAAGGTTGATACATATTATAGTGATGAAGAGCTAATTACATACGGCATCCCCCAAGGTAGTATACTCGGCCCCATACTCTTTCAAATCTACGTAAACGATCTTTGCAAGATGAACCTGCCTAACTGTGATATCTACGCGTACGCAGATGACACCGCGATCCTCGTTTACGGACCTTCTTGGGACATGGTTAAGACTACTGCAGAAGCAGCCCTTTCCAAAATAATGAAATGGCTGAACTCTAACCTTCTGACACTCAACTTAACCAAAACCACTTACATCCCATTCGCAATCCGACAAAACGCGATGCCGCCACTTACCTTTAGTGTAACAGCTCACTCATGTTCAAATCCAATACCATCTTGTGACTGTCCAACTCTAAAAAGATCTGACAATATAAAATATCTCGGAGTTCATATTGATGACGGACTAAGATGGGATAAACAGATTGATGCCTTAACCACAAGAACAATGCGCCTTATACATGTCTTTAAATCACTGAGGGAGTCAGCCAAACTTGACACTCTGAAGATGGTGTATTATGCTCTTTGCCAATCTGTTATTGGATATTGTATAACTGCTTGGGGCGGAGCAACAAAAACTAAAATGTTAAGAGTAGAACGAGCACAAAGAGCCATACTTAAAGTAATGACCAGAAAACCTTACAGATACCCAACAACTGATCTATACTCTAATTGCAAAGTCCTTACGGTACGTCAGATTTTCGTGCTTCGATCGATTTTAAGAACTCATGTTAAACTGCCGCCGCCAAATCCAAATAAGCGAATTCAACTCATAAGTGGAACTCAACATAAAACCACTTTTGCAACGCATCAATTTTACATAGTTAGTAAATATATTTACAATAAGATAAATAAAGAATTAAAAATCTTAAAACTAAATACCCACGCGGTTAAAATTAAAGTAACAGAGTGGCTACTAGAGAGGGACTATGCCTACACGGAGTCTCTACTCACATACGTCACCTAATCTCTTACACACTCAGATTTCAATAACATACACATATTTAAACATGCGCGCACGCACTCTCCGTCCACCCCACCTTTTCACACATGCACACACACCCACACAATACTCTACTTCCACTATACACACCCTTTCACACATACACATACATCACAACTATCACAGAATCACATAAATTACTGCAGGTAGAACGACACCATTCATTAATTGTTGTAATAGTACCTATTCGTGTTTTAGAATTTGGTGGCCGCACACTGTTTCTCAAAATACAGGTTATAACCTAGTTTGAGAGGCAGGGTTTTATTAATTTTAGTACAGATTTTACAACATACCTAATTACCCACTTATCTCTACCCACTGTTTGTTGCTGTAACTATCTGTAATTTTTTTTGATGAATAAACATATATCATATCATATCATATTGTGGAGAAATTCACCAAAAACTGATTCCGCTGGGCGAACGTTGTCCTGGCGGAACTTTTTTTAATCCATAGACTTTAGAAGAAAAGAGGTGTGTCCAAAAATTAGTGTGTATTTGTGTGTAATTGTGTATGTATGAATAAAACTAGTGCATGCATAAACTTCGGAGAAATTCAAGTTTCCGCTACGCGAACGTTTGGCCATTAGCTAGTTTTCATATAAAGCGCTTACATAGAGAGCTGTAGATTTTTACATACGTTGTTTTGAATTTGTTTATATTTGTTTAAAAAACAGATTTAGAAAAAATCGTAGGGCTTAAAAGATAAAAATATAAACGTAAAATACGCTTATTAGGTCTTAGTTCTTAAAGTATGCACTTTGGGGTCTAGATTTTCACGTTTATACAAACCTTGTAAGTGTCTGCAACATGTTGCCAAGTATCAATGATGTTCCGTTAGTAACTAAAGAGTTATAGGACAAATTTACCATGAACAGATCACTGTTTACAAAGCAGTCAAATATCACGACGTTCTGAAGGAATTGCATGGTAATATGTATGTCAATAATTAGTGTATTCATTCAACTATTCTTATGCAAAATTTCATGTCATTAAATTCAGTAATTAAAGAAAAACAATTATAATACTGACGAAGCATCGAAAACCTACATAACCCGACCAAGTTCGGATGGCTACAAAAAAGCGGCCGTGCAATATATTTAGGTAACATCCCAAAATTTACAGTATAATACCGGTATTGAATTGGTATAGGTGATAACACAATTGTTGTTTCGATATAATTTATAGGTCATTTATTTTTGTACACCTACTTTTTAAATGTATTTGACTATGACAGAAAGTAGGTACTTTTTACGTAGGTACTTTATTTAAGTATGCGCTTGAGACTTGAGATATAATCTAAATATATTATTTAAGACAAATAAAATTCATACAGCTAATTTCTATTGAAGATTTCACGGATCAGGATTGTAACTATAGACCCCTTAGGGAAATTAAATATTTACCACATGTAAGTATGTACTACTGTTTAGGTAAATATTTATCATATTGTAGCTTATTACACTATTTAACCAATAGACTAGGCATGCACGAGCGTTCCCCTTTGCAACTTTAGTGGATCAAACAATCTAATAATTTTAAAAAAACTACTTCTTGAATCGATTTTTTTTTCTTATGTATGTGAGCGTGTTCCCCCGCACCCCACCAAAATATGCAGAATTATTTTGTTCGAAGTTCGGTTTTTATACCAATGTTTTAGTTTATAAGCACTTTTTTAGTGTTGATCAAATCTAAACAACTGAATAGGTTACTTATGTGATGTGATTTTAATTTTTATTGAAGCTCGAAATATTATACTTACCCTAAGTTTCGTCATCCACGCGAACGAAGTCGCGGGCAGAAGCTAGTTCATAATCTATTTTAGTTAAACACATTTAAGTCCATTGCTGTCATTGCAAGCGTTTGTTAACGTTATTATAATTACATAATTAAGTATTATATGTAATTAAAAATATTTTTGTACGCGGATATTTAAATAGAGAAGTACTTGTTAATTGAAGATTTGTTTTTATCGTAGATACTGGCGTTATTATTAAAAAAATATTTTTCATTCAAGAAATGCAATTGTTTTATTTTTTCCTAACGCTTGTGTACGCAACTGTACCATATTAATAAATACTATATTGGAAGGTTAAGAACGTTTCTAAGATATATGGCATGGCCGCTTTTTGGTAGCCATCCGAACTTGGTCGGGTTATGTAGGTTTTCGATGCTTCGTCAGTATTATAATTGTTTTTCTTTAATTACTGAATTTAATGACATGAAATTTTGCATAAGAATAGTTGAATGAATACACTAATTATTGACATACATATTACCATGCAATTCCTTCAGAACGTCGTGATATTTGACTGCTTTGTAAACAGTGATCTGTTCATGGTAAATTTGTCCTATAACTCTTTAGTTACTAACGGAACATCATTGATACTTGGCAACATGTTGCAGACACTTACAAGGTTTGTATAAACGTGAAAATCTAGACCCCAAAGTGCATACTTTAAGAACTAAGACCTAATAAGCGTATTTTACGTTTATATTTTTATCTTTTAAGCCCTACGATTTTTTCTAAATCTGTTTTTTAAACAAATATAAACAAATTCAAAACAACGTATGTAAAAATCTACAGCTCTCTATGTAAGCGCTTTATATGAAAACTAGCTAATGGCCAAACGTTCGCGTAGCGGAAACTTGAATTTCTCCGAAGTTTATGCATGCACTAGTTTTATTCATACATACACAATTGCACACAAATACACACTAATTTTTGGACACATCTCTTTTCTTCTAAAGTCTATGGATTAAAAAAAGTTCCGCCAGGACAACGTTCGCCCAGCGGAATCAGTTTTTGGTGAATTTCTCCACAATGGTTGCGTGCACAAATTTTTTTTTACCATACACAATTATACGACGTCATACACTAAATATCTGCATAATTAAAATCTTTAAATTCAACAACATTCCGCTGCGCGTACGCACACAAAAATTGCTAAACCATCGTTCTGATTTAAATAAAATTGAGAATAATGGCATTCGTAGCCATTTAATTGAACTTTTGGGGTGTGTTCATGAAGTCTACATTCGGTCAGTATGATAATATCAGGTAAAAAATTTAGCCGGGACAGAAAAACCGAGAAATTATCGAAGTTTTTCATTATACTCCGTATATTTTGGTTAACTATAGTAAGCTGATTTTTAACGTCACCCAAATCATTCTTACATTGTTCTGGGATATTATGTTTTGTACTAATAAAAATGTCTGTACTGTCGATGTCATCAATTAGGTGAGTTTGATTAGCCATTATCAGAATACGGTAATTTTATGGTTTTGTTGCAAGTTCTTGATTTTTGCGGGTAGACGTATTTAAGTTCAGAATGAATTAGGTGTGAATTATATTTACATTTTAAACATGTGTGTGTGGTGTAGTAGTTAGTTAGTATTGTGGAGTTTTGTGATTTTGTATATTTTTGTGATTTTGTGTAGTTTTGTGATTCAGTGCGTTTTGGGGTGCTGTGTAAAAATAATATTATTAGTGCAAAGTAGAGCTTAAAAGTGATGAGAGCAAAAGCTATATTAGTTACCTTCAAGTATAAGTTAAGACAGAAAAAGTTATTCAAATAACAATAGTTAGGGTGTGTTTCATAAAAAAAAAGTAAAAACAAAGATAAACCTTCAATTTCAGACAGAAAAAAATATTTACATTACAAAAGTTAGGGTTTGTTACATCAAAAAAGTAAAAACAAAAATAAAAACAACTAGACAAGTGCGACAGCAAAATACTACAACTAGATACCACGCAAATGTACGAGGGTATTCTCATTTTTGACCAGTACATACTTAGCACCTTCTTCTTTACGTAGAAAAATTCTGCCGTTTGCGATCCAGCAAAAGCGATATTTTTCAGCAGCAGCGAAGTCTCGAGCAAGAAAATGCAACCGCCTGGATTTATTCGTGAGATGTTCAGAAAAATAAAGGGGTGATGTTGTGCCGGCGAGCCCCAAGTGAGATGAATTAAGCCGACATGTACGATGTTCTGAATTGTACAGTTTCGTACTCCTAAGGAATTTTTCCTTCTCGAAAATGTTGGAAAACTCTACTACGACTGTCGATGTAGTGGCACTCGCTTTGTAAGGGATACGATATACATCCCTTATTTCGTTGACAGATTCCATGCTAATTGACTTCATGAGATTTATAGCTTGTTTTAGAAGGTCTGCCTTATTTTCCTTTCTTACAATCGGAAAACCTCTAATCTCAACGGAGGTTTTCCTAATAAAACGCTCTAGGTTTTCCGACTTTTCCTCAATTTCGGCGATGCAGATCCGAGTAGAGTCAATCTCTTTCTCAAGCTTGCAAATTTTAACTTCTGAATCAAGAACTTGATTTTTCAGAAAACCGAGTGTCGTTTCTATCTCAACGTTAGACGTAATAATCTCAGTATTTTGCTGTGTAATGTTAATTAAACTCTTTTCTACACTATCCAGCCGTATTATCAGTGGAGTTATCATTACTTTAAGCATTTCCGTGATGTCCAACTTGAATTGTTCAAAGTCAGTTGCCACACTATCATCCAGGCACGCCTTTTTGAATTTAGGTCTTACGGTGACGTTCTGCATAGTGGTTGGATGTGCATGCCCTGCTTCATTTAATTTAGAATCCGAGGCAGAAAGACATTTTGGAGGTGTGCGCTCCATTTTCCTTAGTTAGTAATGTGGGTATTTACTGATAAAAGAAAAGAAAAACTCACGGTTGAAGCGCGAAACAGTAGTTAGCGTACGATGATTACTTGAACTTTGTTCTCCACTCGTCGTAGTAGGCATAGGATACAACAAAGAAGCCTAGCTGTGCGTATGCGTTCAGCGCGTGTCCGCCGCCGTTCGGTCTCAGTGGTGCGAGAGCGGGATGGCAATTATTGAGTAGCTCTCTTTCGGTCTTCGAACCACGTTGGAAACCAACGCTTATGTGTTCGTTGATGTGGTGGACCTATGTTGTACGCAAGAGTGTTGGGTTCGAAACCCAAACTGGTCGTTAGCAATCATTATTATTATTCTTTGTCTCGGCATAATCTTTGAGGCGCTTATAAATAAGTGTCATAGATTTTGCCGAGGACATTGAGCAGAATGATGAGGCGACTTATGATTTTTTTCTCAATGGTGGCGCTAGTTGCAAGCACTGCGCGCCTTAAGGAGGATGCGCTAAGATAGCCCGCGAAATACAAATTTCCTTGCGTTTTTTTGTTTGCAGGAGGCAGAGGGCTAACTATGAGCTCTTATAGCAGGGCAGAAGTTGAACGTTTCAAGTGAGAGAGAGGGAGAGAGACGGAGCTATATAAGACCTATAGCACCGTCTCTCTCTCTCTCACTGGAAACGTTCAACTTCTGCCCTGCTATAAGAGCTCATAGTAAGCCCCCTTTTTTTTTTTTTTTTTTTTTTTTTTTTTTTGAGGGTGGGAAATCATCAAATAACTTCTCCCGCTCTGGGTGGAGCGGAAGGTCGTGTCAGACTTTTACTGACTAAAACCCACCCGTGTTCCTTCAGTTGCCTATGCCAGGGCCGCGGTAACCCCTTCAGACAACCCGCGACCCCAGCGGCGTCGGCCCTATTGGACCCCGTCACTTGCTGACATCTCTTTGAGGCGCGCGTGGAACACAACGCGCCGTCGACTCGGGACACAACGCGCCGTCGACTCGGGACGCGCCGTCGGATGTATGTTGATTAAAATATGATTCACGGCCGTAACTAACATGGCTTTACATAATTATAATCATTAGAATCAGCATTACAACTCCATAAGTTAGAATTGACCTCAAACTTCATGATTTCATGAAATCGCTAGATTTGCAGATTCGCCGAACGAACGAAATCTAACGAATCTGCAGGAAATCTAACTTAGATAGATGTATTGATGATTTTTATAGTTAAAATTATGTTACATATGTTTTACTGTCGCTTAACATATTTTGATCAACAAGGTACACACGGCTACACATCAAGCTATACATTTATACATACGTACAACCTGACACGGACCTTTTTTTTTTTTGAGGGTGGGAAATCTTCAAATAACTTCTCCCGCTCTGGGTGGAGCGGAAAGGCGTGTCAGACTTTTACTGACTAAAACCCACCCGTGTTCCTTCAGTTGCCTATGCCAGGGCCGCGGTATCTTCTTAAAACTACCCGCGACCCCAGCGGCGTCGGCCCTATTGGACCCCATCATTTGCTGACATCTCTTTGAGGCGCGCGTGGAACACAACGCGCCATCGGACCGGACGGCGACCTACCCGCTACTCACCGTCCGCAGGCCCGCGCCTACAATCAATCTGCCTAGCCTTTTCCCAACTATGTTGGGGTCGGCTTCCAGTCTAACCGGATGCAGCTGAATACCAGTATTTTACATGGAGCGACTGCCTATCTGACCTCCACAACCCAGTTACTGGGTAATACGATACCCCTTGGTAAGACTGGTTGTCAGACTTTCGGGCTTCTGACGACCCGTAACGACTGTCAAAGATCCACGAATAACAGCCGGGACCAACGGCTTAACGTGCTGCCGGCCCGCGCCTACGGTGGCCGGAAATCGCCTCGCGATTCCCGCCGCCCAGGGCGTCTCCTGCGGCGACTGAGGGCGTGAGGCTGCCTCTCCCTCACGCGTTCCGCCTCCTCCCTCGCGAGCATCACTGCTTCGCAGAAGGAGGCTGCAAATTGCATAAAACGCAAGAAAATTTGAATTTCGCGGGCTACCATAGCGCATCCCTTGCGTTCCGTTTTTAGTAGGAACGTTTAATTATTGGCAAAATGGCAACACTAAAAATCTCTGAAATGTCAGACTGACAGTCTCAGAATTCCGTCAATCAAAAATCAGGCTTTGATATTTTTTAGCGTTTTTTAGTCTAAAATATCTAAATTGTGGATAAACAACAGACTTCAATAAACTGGCAAAGTACTTATATTGTTAAACAAGTTACTGGAGCACAGAACACTAATAACATAGAGTTAATACACTATTTAATTTTAAAGTAAGCTATAAACCTGGGTCTGGAGTCTGGACTACCTACGACGAGGGAGAATTAGGTTTAGCTCTCTCCTAGTCTCCTCCTCCTCCGGTCCGGCTGCAGACAGCCGTCTTACCGAGGTCCACAAAGAAACTGCGCACGAAGTAACATAACCGCAAAATAGAAGAAGTCGTAATAATAATAAACAAGTCTCACTTGCATTTGTACGCAAAGCAACAGTGTTTTCTGTATTTATACCGTAAAGTTGAACTAAATAACATAAGTGATATTTTTGATCGAGTTATAAGATGGAAAAACTGCCAATGTGTCGGATATGTTTAGTGGAGGACGTTCGTATGTATGTAGTGGTCAACAGGAACTTGCACGAACTATACGAGAAGCTGACTGATATTCCAGTAAGTTGCTGTTATTAATAATAATGAAGTAAATTACCTATTAGGTGTTAGATGCCTCTCCTACACGAAGATATAAACTACATAGGGTACATGAACTTTCAGTGCGAAGGTTGTCTTAGGGGACAATGGATATCACTGACACGGGTGAAGTGAAACAACATGAGGAAACCTGAACTCTTACAATAAATATGTACCTTTAGGTAGTAGATAATACGGGCTGGTATCCGCAACTCCACAACAATGCGCATATTTTGCGTATGTGTGGGAAAATCGATTATTCGATCCACCAAAGAAGGCCAGCAGTGCCTAGATGTTACTGACAACCTCATGGAGGGTACCTAGGTTACCGAAGTACTTTGCCCTGTATGCAACAACCACCGGGCAGTTTAGAAGCACATGAGCTGCTGTCTCATCGTCCTCCATGCAGGCCCTGCGGACTGTCTCCTATGACAAAGAGGTGTTTGTTAAATGACCCATGGCCAGTTATAGCAGCTGTAACTGTATGCAGCTGTTGTTTATTTAGTCGGAGAAGCTGTTTTGTGAGGCGGCCATCAATTGTAGAATATGTACCTTTATTAAATCGCCAATCTGCCTTGAGCAAGAGTGGCAATCAAAGCTCATGCCTTCTCTGTAAGATGCGCACAGAAAGCATTAAGGACCAGTAACTGATGGCTTGTACAGATATTTGTAAGATTACAAGTATTTTCTTCTTATAATAAACAAAATAGTTTGAGACAAATTTTGTTGCAGTTTGTAACTGAAGACATTAGACCCATTCTTGCTTGTTTCTTGTGCTGTGCTAAACTAAAGCAATGCTACCAATTACTGAGAAAATGTCTGCAAGCTGAAGAGCTGTTCGCTCAGATGATGAATGAGGATTATGAGGTGAGGTATTCTTCAACAGCCATATATTCTCATAATTTCAGTATAATGTGGAAGTGATTCCTCTCAAGCTTATACTTATTGTATCTGGAAATAACGCCAACCATACCATTGAGTGTTGAATGTTGATATGTACGCTTTTGTCAAATGTAGATGTTTACAACTGTTCCACGTTAGATACTCCACGTAATACTGCTACAGCTCCCTTAAGAAACTTGCATGTTGTCCTAATACTATAATCATCTTTTTACAGCCCAATTCTTTAATAAACCAAGACCGCTTGGAGTTTCTCGGTGGGTTTATTAAATCTCCAATAGTGCACATAAGTATAGATGTTGAATGTCAAGCAGGAAGCATTGCTGTCAAAGAAGAATTACCAGCTGTTTGTGAGGGACTAGATGATATTATTGAGCCAATGGAGGAACATAAATGTGAAGGTATTAATAAATTATCAATAAATAATATCTTAAAATAATGAAGATAGATTATGTGAGTAACTTAATCTATTTATTTTATATTAAAAAAAAAAAAAAAAAAAAAAAAAAAAAATGTGTTTATTATCTTAAATCTATACAATTAAGTTGCCGGGGTTTCCCAGAAAGTAATCCGAAGATACTTGAGATGGGATAAACCTCGCTCTTCCTTGATTGGTTAACAATTGATTTGTTGTGCTAGTGAGGTATATAATTACACATTTTTATAAAAACTATTAAAAAGAGAAAATGAAAAATAAAAAGTGAAAATCGTGATAATGGCAGTATGTGAAAACTAGAGTGTGTTTTGTATAAATGTGCGTTTGTGAATGTATATTTTGTGTGTATATGTGTGTGTGTATGAATGTCTATGAGTGTATGTGTGTGTATGTGTGTGTGTATGTGTGTGTATGTGTGTGTGTGTCTGCATGCATGACATTCAACCCGTAGTCGCCAAAATGTCTTCCACGGCATCATAATTTAGCGTGAAGAGCCACTCCGTCAATGTCCTCTTACACTCATACAGCTGCATAGGGTAAATATTAAGTATGCGATTTACTTTATTATAAACTCGTGGGGCTTGCGTTACATTTTGGCGACTCGCAAAAATTGAACGTGCTGGGTATGTAGGGGCTACTATATCACAACGTCTTTTTTTAAGTTTGGCATGACTAAAAGGTAGAATTTTGTGATATCTTAGTACCATGTGTAATATGTAGAGTTTTCTAACGGAGAGCAGCTTAGAGCTTGCGTATAAAGCTTCAGTAGGGAACCTGTAGGGCTTACAGTACATGACCTTAATCAATGATCTCTGAGCCCTCTCTAAATCAATGAAATACGACTTAGCTGCTCCACCCCATACCGAGATACAATATATGATTACAGATTGAGCCAGTGCGATATAGATTTTCTTCTGTAGTTCTGCATTCATAACATGTCTCAAAGATTTGAAAACCCATAAGAGTTTTCTTACCCTCCCTATAGTTACTTCGAGGTGTGGGTACCAGCTTAACCTATATTGATCAAAAAATGTTTTGAACTGCTACAAAGTTTAGTCAGTGTTGACTTTTATTTCACTTAATGGTAACCACATTATGTTGTGAAATAAAACAAAAACTTATTAATAATAAACAAGTTTAGTAATACTCTTGACTGTTTATGTTTACGTACAGAGCTAAAACAGGAAAATTTAGACAATAGCTGTCTAGATGTAGCAGATATACAACCACACCAATCTGAGTCAGATTTAGAAGATGATGTACCTTTAATGGAGTTTAAAACTGAAGTAGAAGAAGAACAAGAACTACCTAAGAAGAAACGAAGAGCCAGGGAGACGAAAAGTAAGTATTACATAGTTAATCTATAGGTAAGCAAACAGGCCAGTGGTCAGTGGCATTACCTAATAAGTGTACCCGCATACATGTGTAATGTTGAATTCTATCCATGAGACTGTAACTCGAAGTCACAAATGATGAACTAGGACCATCGTAGTTAAATAAAAAAACCGGCCAAGTGCGTGTCGGACTACGCACAATGAAGGGTTCCGTAGTGGGGATGAAATAATCCCAAGTACAGACTTAACATTGTAGTTGAAAAACATGTTCTCATTCCAACAGTAAATGTAAGTTTGTACTCACAATATTGAGAGATTTACCGTGTTACTTTGAGACCACAAAATTATTATAGGTTTTCCTGTAATCTACAGGTAAAGAACTATTTTCTATATTTTTTCTTACAAAATTTTAAGCTCAGTAGTTTGGGAGAAGGGGGGGGGGGGAATGGTCAATTTTTGTCTATTTACTTAAATAACCATAAAAAAAAATTAAAATTATAAATAAAAAATATTTGGAATCCTAATAGTAAGCCCTTTCATATGACATGTCACACGGTACAGTTTGACATTTGAAACTGACAATGCACTATTATTTATCTAAGGGCCTATTTCACATGTCCGAGTAGCCACTACTCACCAAATATATTCAATAATGGAATAGAATTTGTATGAAATTATCTGCCAAGTAAGTTAATAGGAAGTTAATTTTTAATCTACAGGGTGTAAGGGACAGCCCTCCGCAAACTCACAGGGTGCATTCAGCTCCTCATTTTGAATCATATTCCACCGGAAATTTTCTCAGGAAAATTTTAATTTTTTCAATTTTTTTTTCACTTACATTTTCATATTTCAATGTAAAATTGCATTGTGTGTTCGCAGCACTCCATTTATGTAAAAAAAACTGCAAAAAAATAGCAAAAAAAAAAAAAACCAGCAATGGATGTTGAAATACTCTAACCAACAACGCGTGAAATCAGCTGTTCACTTTCTGTCTAGCTACAGAGTTCATCGAACTCACCGCATACCTATTACCTACCCCTCCCAACCAGTAATAGACGCTCCAATTTGTGCACAAAAACACAAACAAATCAGGTTTATTGGATTCCCTTAACTTTCCTGAAAAAATTTCATGTACCGGTCATCTTAGTATGACATACTGAATTCACCCTATCAGTTTGCGGAGGGCTGTCCCTTACACCCTGTATATAAATTACTTGAAGATACGAATTTTATTTAATTAAGAAATAAAAATAAAATATATACTAGAACAAGGAACCTAAAACTAAAAAACCATAGTAACTAAAATATATTATTAAAAGGAGTCCCTTTAGGCAAGGTTCCGAAGATACTGGCAGCGTTCCCCCTTTGAATAGCTAGACTAATTCTTTGTCCGAGGTAGCTGCCAGCTCGTCGGTCTCCTGTGACGTCGACCAACCTTTTCGTAATTTCCTTAAAAACCTTATAGCGGTAGGACCCCACGGACCAAGGGTCTAGACACCGAACGGGACAAAATCATATTCGGAGCCTAGACCCCTGTATTTTGATACTTTACCTTTTTCAGCCGCTTCAGTTAATCGGTGGTGAAACAGACCCTAACTTATGACTTTTATTTATTTTATTGACATTTACTTAATTATTGACAGTTACTCCTTGTCATATGTGATATGGTAATGTTTTTTCCAATTTAATAATATTGTAATATTTCTTGATATTCAGCATGATACTTGACGGCAGAGCATGGAGTACATTCTCAAACATGTATACCATCTATAGCATTTATCTACCTATGTTTGGAAAGAAATAAATGATTTCATTTGAGTAATAAGTTAACGACATAATAATAAAGTACTTATACGTCGTTTACTTACTACTAAAACTAAAAAAAATCAAAGCTTGATTTTTTAGAGCTCCAAGGGACCATATTGATCTTTTATTGTATTACACCATCTTTTTATTTTGCATAAAGAATGCAATAAATAATTGAGTATTGAGTATTGACCATTAGACTTTATTTACCTCCACGCGTTCCTCACATTCCTAACTCAAATTTTTAATGCATGTCTGATAAGAAATTTCGTACCACCGCAATGGAAGGTTGCAGAAATAATACTTATCCCAAAGCCTGGAAAAGATCCTACCGACGTTAAATCCCACCGTCCAATCAGTCTTCTCCCAATTCCATCAAAGGTGCTGGAAATACTTGTACTCAATCGCATGGTTCCGGAGATCGCAGCTGCTAAGCTAATACCAGAACACCAATTTGGCTTTAGACAGGCCCATGGAACAATTGAGCAAGTGCACAGATTAGTGGAAAAAATCAACTACGCCTTCGAGCATAAATTATACTGCTCCGCTGCCTTTCTGGATATTTCACAAGCATTCGATCGAGTTTGGCATGACGGTCTCCTGTACAAAATTCACAAAAACTTGCCCTTAAATTACTATCTCTTCATAAAAGCCTATCTTAGTGAAAGACATTTTTACGTCAAATACGGCGATAGCATTTCAAAGCTCTGTGCGATAAAAGGAGGTGTCCCACAGGGTAGTGTGACGGGCCCAATGCTCTATCTTGTATATACCTCAGATCTGCCAAACACGATAGATGTACTTACCGGGACTTTCGCTGACGATACCGCAGTGCTTGCAGTTGACAAAACTGCTGAGGGTGCTTCTACAAAACTGCAAAACAACCTAAATCACATCACAAAATGGTTAAAAGATTGGCGCATAAAAGCGAATGAAACCAAATCAGTTCATGTCACTTTTACCCTGAAACGGGATACTTGCCCGGAAGTAGAACTAAACCAAATAAAAATACCTCAGTCAGATGATGTTCGATATTTAGGCGTTTATCTGGATAGGCGACTTACCTGGAAAAAGCACATATCCACCAAAAGAAAAGCTCTTGACCAGCAATTAAGAAAGTTTTACTGGCTTATGGGACGCAAGTCTCAGCTAACTCTAGAAAACAAACTGCTATTGTATAAGTGTATCCTTAAGCCTATCTGGACTTATGGCTTGCAGCTGTGGGGCACAGCATCCACATCGAACATAGAAATTCTACAACGTTTCCAGTCAAAAACTTTACGTATGATAACTGGAGCACCATGGTACATGACCAATAATCGCATTCATCACGATCTAAAGATAAAAACTATAAGAGAAGAAATCAAAGACTCACTACTAACGTACACTGAACGAATCCATAAACATCCAAACCAACTAGCAAGAAACTTAATGGAAGAGCAACCAAAGAAAACGTTCAAGAGACTTAAAAGACAAGCCCCTCAAGATCTCCTTTAAAACAAGGAGTTTGAATTGATTGATAATATGGACGTATCACTGGATACTGTACCATGCACGACAAACCTCTAACTACATAACTCCAGCTTAATGTCGACAAGACAGCTCGCAGGAAAAAGAAGAGATAAAAAAAAAAAAAAAATTTGAGTAATAAGTTAACGACATAATAATAAAGTACTTATACGTCGTTTACTTACTACTAAAACTAAAAAAATCAAAGCTTGATTTTTTAGAGCTCCAAGGGACCATATTGATCTTTTATTGTATTACACCATCTTTTTATTTTGCATAAAGAATGCAATAAATAATTGAGTATTGAGTATTGACCATTAGACTTTATTTACCTCCACGCGTTCCTGAGAAAAAGGATCTAGACAGATTGACAGACATCCGGACAACGAAGTGATCGTCTAAGGGTTCCGTTTTTCATTTTGAGGTACGAAACCCTTCAAATGCCACCAACAATATTGTAATGGCGGCTGTACACGCTCGTCGAAGCACCACGAGACGGGCCGAGTACGAGGGTGTCATGCTGCCCTCGTTGCGTCGCGTCTCGCGCCCTTCTTCGCTCTCGGAAGCGTGTCGAGAAGCACGAGACGAGCGTGTACAGCCGCCATGGGTGTATCCGGGGGGGGGGGGGGGGGGCAGCTGCCCCCCATGGATCTTGTACGCCTAAGTAATGTTGTCGAATAGGCCTAAGTGACGAATAATAGTTTTTTCAGTTACATTTTCTTTATTTCAATCTAAAATTACATTGCTTGTTCGCAGCACTCCATTTATTTAAAAAAAACAGCAAAAAAAAAGAATAAAAAAAACCAGCAATGGATGTTGAAATACTCTAACGAACGACGCGTGAAATCAGCTGTTCACTTTCTGTCTAGCTATAGAGTTCATCGAACTCACTGCATACCTATTACCTACCCCTCCCAACCAGTAACAGACGCTCTGATTTGTGCACAAAAACAAACAAATCAGGTTTATTTGATTCCCATAACATTCCTGAAATAATTTCAAGTACCGGCTATCTTATTATGATAAAATGAATCACCTTATCAGTCTGCGGAGGGCTGTCCCTTACACCCTGTATGTATTATGCATTAATTTTACAAAAAACCGCGCTGCGCGGCCATAAACCTCGCTTTATTAGCCTATGAATTAAGCGACTGCATGCTAAGGTCACCCCCTGTGCTGAACGTACCTCGGATAAGGGCGTCGCTGGGGGGAGTACAGCAAGGAGGGACAGGCTGGATCATATCTGGATAATTATTATCTGCTACAGGCTCAGCTACGCCACCAGCTGGCACTCCTTCGCCGATCAAGGGTCAGAAGGAATTACGTGGGGGTCGTCGTCGCAAGGGACCTCGACGGCGAGGTCGGAATGTAGATTTTTGTTTGTAAACTGTACTGCTGGCCCTACTTTTCTCTTGGAACAGGGTTAAGGGGTCATCGGGGTCGGTGAGAACATGCCTTGGACGACGGACTTTACTGATTTTAGAGGGGATCTAACTAGCGGATTCGACAACCACAGGGGTTGCGATGTTTCGTGGGGGTATCGAAGAAGCGCTTGGAATTGCGTTTCAAGAATTGATGGATAGTTGGGATTTTAATGTCTAGGTGGAGGATTTCATTCCGAACGAACCAAGGGGATCCCGTAGCCGTTCTGAGGAAATGATTTTGTAAGGTCTGCATCCTATGGATGTTTAGAGAACTTGCGTGTGCAAATACTGAACCCGCATAGGTCATGATTGGGAGAATACAGCGTGTATACAGGGTTATTGGTAAAACACCAGCAACCTCTTAAGGGGTCATTGTACTCATCATTATGAACAACTTTTACAATGGGACCAAACCTGAAATCGCGGAAAAAAAATCAACTGCTCCTTACATTTTGACGAGTTTGATGTAGATAAATGTACTAAACAGCAGATTTTTTTTTCGCGATTTCAGGTTTGGTCCCATAGTAAAAGTTGTTCATAATGATGAGTACAATGACCACTTAAGAGGTTGCTGGTGTTTTACCAATAAACCTGTAGATGCGCAACTTGCACTTAAGTGACAATTTGCTACGTGCATTCAGAACGGAGACTGCTTTATGTGCTTAGCGGTGCTCATCGAGGGTAATGAAAAACGTTTGTTAGCTTGTAACAGACTAAAAAACTTAATTAGAGTTACACAGATACAAAATACATAGTGTTAATAGAGTAAGCAACTGTTTTTTTTTTATTTATCTGATTTAATTAAAGTATACTAAATTATTTATAGTATGTACAAGTAGGTATAAATAAAAATTATCTGTTCTTATTACTTTAATGCTTGTATTCTTCTGGTTTTCAACCATGAGCTTGAATTCCTTAAAGTAAGTAAATACTTCACTTTTGCTCTTTAAAAAATAAACAAATGACATCCTGCTATAGTCGTCCACGAAAAGTAAGAAATATCTAGACAGACCAATCGACTTGTTCTCCATTGGCCTACACACATCAGCGTGCACTATCTCAAAAGTTCTCTCACTCCTTCGTTTACCTCGTTTACCTTCGCAGCACACTGTACAATTAAGGCCCTGGTTCCAAGCTTGGTTTAGCTCGGTGTGTAAATGAAATGGCGTTATGGTTGTCTAGTTTGACGCACGAGATAGAAGATTCTCACGCGCACCGGAATTATGTCGTAAAAGTGCAAATAATATCGTATAAAATTAGAAATTAACTATTTAATAAAAAGTAATCCATCACTGGATGCAGTTTGGAATTTGACATTTCATGGTATATTTTTAATTATAATTATAATTGCTAATGAATGGATAAACAGCTTTTAAAGATTATTAGGAGGTATGTTTAAAGATTTTTTTGGTGCATTAAAGTATGTTTAATTATGTTTTGGCTTCCATCACTGTATGCGAAAAGGACTTGAAAATATCATATTTTTTTTACATGTCAAAATTATTTACGGTTTATGAGTTACACAGCTTTAAAAACCCACCTTTTTGATCGTTTTCAGGAAATCTGCGCCTTAAATTTGCCGATCTCAACTCTATTATTGTACACAAGACCTTTTACTGCTCCCATCTTCGTGACATTTAAAACTTTGCAGTTAATATGACCAAATCTTCTGTGCCAAATCACATCTGAAGTCGTTGTTGCTGTGGCCGCTAACAAAACTGCTGACCTCGTGATTAAGAGGAAACGTGGGTGCTCTTTTCTCCAAACAAAAAGATACAAACGCTCTCGCCTGTTTTCTTTCTGGTGAATGACCATAAAGCAATGATTTTTTACAGAAATATAAATATCAGTTACTTGTATGCTCCTATGTTTTCCATTTGATGATATATTATTTTTATAAGAACTAGAACCCTCCAAAAATGCTGAAAATTGCCTATTCAGACCGCTGTCAACAGACGCCTAGTGTACCAATTTGACAACTATTAACGAAAAAAGAAAAACATAGGGGCATAGTATATATCCTTCTTATTCAGTTTATGAAATATCTTTTAAATTGGTCCAATATTGGAGGAGGAAATAGGCGAGAGCCAAACCTCGAAATGTGACTTTTTACATAGGCTATTTAGTCGGATCTGCAGTTGTCCTTATCGCACGAATTCGAGGGCGGAGCGCTCGCAGAGCGACAGCAATACCTTCGTAAAATACCTAATTTTCAAAATTTTGGCCACCCGCCTTTCCTCTTAACTTGTTCACCCCATTCTCTAATTCCGCTATGGTAATCAGCTCATTCTGCCGATTCTCAATGTAACAATGTTTATTATTAAAACTAACTTTGCTACCATGCTTCATCAGCTGGCTGACACACAACAGGATTGTTGTGAGTTCAGGAACACATAGCACATCTTTAACAACAATATCATGATTTACATTTTCAACAACAGTCGTAATCTGTGTATCTCCAGTACACAACACAGGCATAGTTGTTTTGTTAGCAACAATCTCCTTCTTTTTAAGGTTATGTGATACATTTGTTATGTTTTCCTGGCTAATCATCATGTGAGCGCTGGCTACGGAATCAATGTACCGTCCGTGTTTATCAAAACTGCCATTAAGAAATACAGCACTGAACGCATTTACTGATTTTTCCTTTGTTTGTGTTTCTTTGTTTGTTTGTGGACACTGATTTTTGTAATGGCCGATTTGTTTACATAACACTTTATGACTTTGACAAGTTGAGTTGAAGTTTCACCAGTCTTGCTAGACTTTATCCGCTGCCAACCTTTAGACGCCAAAAATGCGCTCTCTGATTCATTGCTGCCAACATTATCACTCATGTCCAGCAGTTTAGTTTTTATGACATCAGCGGAAATGACGATCCCCGAGTGTTCAATTGCCATCAGCATTGGCGAAAATTTGTCGGGTAGAACTGCCAACAATAAAGATCCAACCCATTCTTCGTTAATATCGAAGCCGGTTCCTCTCAATTTATCGGCTTGCCAAACATAGTGATCGGACTCGGTCGGTGGGGCAAAATCGATTGAGACGCGGTTTCAAAAAGAGAACCGCTGGACTTTTGTCGGGATTGACTTCGATTCTCCACTTTCGAAATCACGCGCCGAGTTCATCGACTGCGGTTTGAATAGTGCGAGATGTCGGTTCTTGGCGTTGGCTGGAATTTTATTTATTTATTTTTATTTATTTAATCAAGAACAATTGACATTGTGTGTGATACATAACATACTTAACTTACTAATACAAATTCTAAAATTAACATGCAGCAATAATAATAAAAACATTAAAAAAAAATAATAATAAAAACATAATTTCTAAAACAATAATAATAAATAGCATTTTTTTTTTTTTAAAGAAAATTGGAATAATATTACAGTTCGTCTATTGAGTACAAGTTTTTACTTTGCAGAAATGCTTTGAGCTTAGCTTTAAAAGAGCTAGTATTTAACAAAAATTTTAAATCCGCTGGCAGTCTATTAGATATTTGTACAGCTTGGTATTGAGGGCTATGCTTGACAATGTTGAAATTGGGTACAATCTTATTATTAAAATCTTTCCTACGAGTGTTTTCCCTGGCAATTCTTTCTTCGCCAGACTCGTATTCATGGATATATTTTTTAAAATTAACTAACAACACAAGTATATATAAGCTGGGTAAAGTTAGTATGTTTAAACGCTGAAAATGAGATCGACAGCTTTCTCTTTGTGTGATTCTGGCAATTGTACGTATTGCTCTTTTTTGGAGAATAAAGGCTCGCTGAGAATTATAACCGTAGGAATAGTAAATGATACTATAATCGTATCGTCTGCGAACAGAGCCAACTGTGCCTTTTTACTTTTCGGGATATCGCTGGTTTACCAGCGAACGTGGAAATGGGTGGAGAAAGCATAGAGCCCTAAGGGAAACCTGCGTGAATGGAGTAGGGAGAGAATAGCGCTCCTTTGATACGATAGCGAAAAGAGAAAAAGTTGTGCCCGACATTGTCAAACGCTTTCGCCATATCGAAGAAAACAGCACCCGCCATCCAACCACGTTGGAAACCAACGCTTAAGTGTTCGTTGATGTGGTGGACCAGTTGTACGCAAGTGTTGGGTTCGTAAACGAAACTGTTCATTAGGAATTAGGGCCTTTGTCTCGGCATAATCTTTGAGGCGCTTATAAATAAGGCTCTCATAGATTTTGCCGAGGACATTGAGTAGACTAATGAGGCGAATTAAAAAACATGTGGGCCGGCTTCTGAAATTTCTGATTTGCCCCCCGTGGGCCAAAAGCTGGGTACGCTCATGACAGCCGCCATAAAAGTTGAGAGAAA
The DNA here is from genome assembly GCA_905163495.3 of Cosmia trapezina. Lineage (NCBI taxonomy): Eukaryota > Metazoa > Arthropoda > Insecta > Lepidoptera > Noctuidae > Cosmia > Cosmia trapezina. Next base: position 16,816,022 of record LR991046.1, on the reverse strand, counting down.
GAGACCACACTAGACGTTGCCAGTGCCTTGCGATGCCGCTGCTGCCGGGGCGCTGACGCTGCGTCTACATAATAAAGCTACAATTCCGAATGTGACGGTTGGGCAACCGAATGGCAGACCGCAGCGACACCACTGGTTTCTATGTAACCCTGTGCAAACGCTTCCGTAGAGGACGACATTGCCGCCTGCTGCTGCGGGCGAGCGGGCGACTGCAGACGGCATACCTACCAGTAGCTGCGCTGTCAGTGGCTGTCACGAACAGAGCGACACAATCGTCGCAGCTGTAACGTCGCATGTGCAATTAAAACAGCAGCCGCACTGCAAGAAGAAGTAGCTCATACATTAGATCATAATTGAAATGAACTTTCATGTTGTGCATTAAATCTTATAGAAATTCAGTATTTTAACTGTAAGATCACGTAAATCTGCGAAATCGGTAAAATTTCGTGTAAATAAGTATTTAAAAAAACAGGGGAAACAGATAATCATAGGGCATAAAAAAATTCGTCCGCATCGCTGTCATATAGGAAAAGCGCCCAAAAGGCTGGCAGCGTTGCCGCGTGGTGTGGCAATGCTGATTCTATGGCCAATAGGCCAGCCCTCTGGTCACGTGTACAGTCGAAAAAATTTCACGAAAATGTTAAGTTTGTCCTTGTGATGAATTCATCCCAACTACGGAACCCTTCATTGTGCGGGGTCCGACACGCACTTGGCCGGTTTCATGCAAAGCGCTATTATTTTGATTCGTGTGCATGTCAATCTTCTTCCAACATCGTACTTACCAGATTTATAATCATAGGGACGACCGGTGTGAAGACACCAAAACTAGATACACGAAGAACAAAACTAGAAGATGCAATGACAGCAGACCAAACGAAAAAAGAAAAAGCAGACTCGAAAGTTGTCCGGACAACTCGGAAACGTACGTCCGAACCTGGCACTTATTTCAAATGTGATGTATGTCAGCGTATTTTTAGTCAAAAGTATAATTTATCAAGACATATTCGTATACACACTGGCGAAAAACCTTATAAGTGTGATGTATGTCAACGAAGTTTTAGTAATAAGGTTAATTTAACAAAACATATTCGTATACACACTGGTGAAAAACCTTATAAGTGTGATGTATGTCAGCGTAGTTTTAATCAAAAATGTTCATTAACCTACCATATTCGTATACACACTGGCGAAAAACCTTATAAGTGTGATGTATGTCAACGAAGTTTTAGTAATAAGGTTAATTTAACAAAACATATTCGTATACACACTGGTGAAAAACCTTATAAGTGTGATGTATGTCAGCGTAGTTTTAATCAAAAATGTTCATTAACCTACCATATTCGAATACACACTGGTGAAAAACCGTATAAGTGTGATGTATGTCAGCGTATTTTTAGACAAAAGTGTAATTTATTAAGACATATTCGTAAACACACTGCCGAAAAACTTTATAAGTGTTGACATACATCACACTTATAAGGTAGTTTTAGTAGTAAGAGTCTAGTAACACAACATTTTCGTATACATACTGGTGAAAAACCTTTTAAATGTGATATATGTCATTGTAGTTTTAGTGATAAGAGTTCTTCAACAAGACATATTAATCTTATACACAACAGTAATTTAAAAAAAAATTAAACCGACATAAAAAAGAATGAAATTATTAAATCATTTCGGAAGTCGGTGTCTTAGGATCTTTATTTTAGTTTTTTGCCACCGACTTCCGAAATGAAAGTTATTTCATAGTTTTGAGTTATTTTTTTTTTTTTGAAGTCTGTTTAATTTTATTTAAATTACTTTTTCTTCTTTCTTCACTTCGTAATTTTTAGTTTCAAATAAAAACTGGAATATTTGTTTGTAATAAGTAGTTTAACATAAACACATTATCTTAGGTTAATGCTTTAAACAATAATAGGATTCGGGGCGAAGATAAAGTTTTGTAAAAAATACTATTTACAATTGCAGTCGGTCGACGGTTGACAGACAGCTCTCATGTCAGCGGCAAGACTGCGCGTCAATTGTTTTTATGGAAGCTTCTAGAATCGTCTAGAACAGCGTTTCCCATTAACCGGGTCGCGACCCGGTACCGGGCCATCAAAATAAAATATCGGGTCGCAACATTCCCGCCTTGTTTTAAACTTGTGTCAAACTTAACTTTTAAACTTGTGTGCCCTGTGTCCACTGACACAGCACTCAAGGATACATTTGACACAAGACCATGGATCGAGTTTTGCTTATCTTGTCGTCAAGAATACACAAAATTAGCTCGTCAAGCAATAACTTTTTTAATGCCTTTTGTCAACAAAATATAAATGTGAAGCTGGGTTTTCAACACTAGTTTACCTTAAAAATAAATATAGAAACCGACTTGAAGTGGAATCAGACTTCAGGATAAAACTTTCGTAATTTTCCGCGAACTTGGATTATTTGGTATAAAATAAGCAGCAGCTCCATACTTCGCATTAAAATTTAGTGTCTAATAAGGCGATACCAAAATATGTAGTATTAGTGAAACATGTGTCTACATTTATGAGATTGCTAGCTACGCAAGAACTAACAAACATGTGTCTACATTTATGAGATTGCTAGCTACGCAAGAACTAACAAACATGTGTCTACATTTATGAGATTGCTAGCTACGCAAGAACTAACAAACATGTGTCTACATTTATGAGATTGCTAGCTACGCAAGAACTAACAAACATGTGTCTACATTTATGAGATTGCTAGCTACGCAAGAACTAACAAACATGTGTCTACATTTATGAGATTGCTAGCTACGCAAGAACTAACACACTAACACATAAGTACAGAAGTAAGCGGCATAGTGATAAGATTTGTTGTAAATCTAACAAGACGGCCTTATATGCCAGAAGCATTTTCAGTATGGCACCGCGTATACAACGTGTAACGTTAAATGCGCAAAACCTCTGTACTCGTTATTATGAACAACTTTTACTATGGGACCAAACCTGAAATCGCGAAAAAAAAATCAGCTGTTCAGTACATTCAACATTTATGTTCGCATAATTCGTCAAAATGTACTGAACAGCTGATTTTTTTTTCGCGATTTCAGGTTTGGTCCCATAGTAAAAGTTGTTCATAATGATGAGTACAATGACCCCTTAAGAGGTTTTGCGCATTTAACGTTACACGTTGTATACAATCACTTACCAAAGTCTATACTAGAAACTCCATCCATAGATGAATTTAAAAAGAAATGAAAGATTCTTGCTATTTAAATGTTATTATAGTATTCAGGATTATTGAACTGAGGATGTAAGGCCATATTGTTCTCAGAAATATTGTTGCTGATGTGACATTTGTGATCAATAATTTAATTCTATTATTATTACTTTAACATTTATTTACAGATATATCTTGACATTCTCATTCATTTACGCCCGGTTTCTCGACGGCTATTCAAATCTAAAATTAACTAATCATTTGTAAAATCTCTTGTTAAGTCGAAAAAACGAGTTGCACGAACGTTGATTAAGTACTTTGTTTTGAATCTTTGATCACTTGACACAACAATCAAATTAGTACAAAAATCTCTTGTTAATTCAGAATTTGGGTTTCTGAACAAACGATTAAGCTCGAAGGTCATGTCAAGCCAAAGTCAAATGTTGTGTTAGCTAATCTGTCGAGCTTGGGCGATTATCTTTGCGTTCCCCGTGATTTTCTGTTTTCTTTGGATATTTTCTAGTTATCTATACTTCTATACTAATATTATAAAGAGGTAAAATTTGTTTGTAAGTTTGTATGTAGGGGGTAATCTCCGAAACTAATGATCCAATTCTAAAAATTTTTTCACTGGTAGAAAGCTACATTATTCCTGAGTGCTATAGGCTATAAATTATATTTATATCATGCATATTAGCCGAGCTATCACAATTTTTGTCTAACAAGTCGGAAAGAAATACGTCTTTAAACAGACTTTTTTGCATGCGCTGCCTAAACGGTTGTTTAAAATTGAAAACAATGTATGGCAGTCTGGTTCGGCTTAAATAATTCTACAAAAAAGTCCGCGACACCATATTTCTATCTTTTATATTTTACCTTTTATACATCTTTTATTGTTTTAAAAAAGTATTTTTTAGACATACTTACGTCTTTCCTTTTAAGTCTTTTTCTATAACTTCTTGTTTTTAGTGCAGCGGCCAGATCATTAGGGTGCCTTTCCAGTCTTTCGTGGTATTTTTTTGAAATGTTTTTGATCTCGTCCATGACGGTATTTGTTGATAACTCCTTGTGTATTTCAGCGTTTGTGACGAGCCAAGGAACGCCACTAATAGACCTCAAAATAGAATTTTGCATTCTCTGTATGATGCTAATGCTTGAGTTACAGGCGCTGCCCCAGAGTTGAATTCCATAAAGCCACACTGGCTTCAAGATCACTTTATATATTAAAAGTTTGTTGTCGGTACTCAGTTTGCTGTTTCGCCCCATGATCCAGTGTAGGTTCTTGTAACGGATATTAAGCTCATGTCTCTTGGTCTTAAGGTGTCTCTTCCACGTTAGACGTCGGTCGAGATGTAGCCCTAGGTATCTTACGCTGTCTTGGTGAGGTAGTGTGACATTATGTAGATGTACAGGTGGACAGTCACCTTTTCGCAGCGTAAATGTGACGTGGACCGATTTGCTAGCGCTCGTCTTTATCCGCCACCTATTCAAAAATGGATCATATCTGGACAATTATTATTATCTGCTACAGGTTCAGCTACGCCACCAGCTGGCACTCCTTCACCGATCAAGGGTGGAGAGGAATTACGTGGGGGTCGTCGTCGCAACGGACCTGGGCGGCGAGGTCGGAATGTAGATTTGTGTTTGTAATCTGTACTGGTGTAATCTGTACTTTTCTCCTGGAAGTGCGTTAAGGGGTCATCGGGGTTGGTGAGACCATGCCTTGACTATTGATGTTAGAGGGTATATAACTAGTGGATTTAATAACCAGAGGGATTGCGATGTTTCGCGGGGGTATCGAAGAAACGCTTGGAATTGCGTTTCAAGGATTTACGGATAGTTGGGATTTTAAGGTCTAGGTGGAGGATTTCATTCCGGACGAACCAAGGGGATCCCGTAGCCGTTCGGAGGAAACGATTTTGTATTGTTGATTCTGTGCTTAGAGGTACTCATCGAGGGTCACACCTAGATATTAGACGCTCGCTTCTCCCAAGGGATCGGCTTACCAAACATGGTGATAGGTCGGTGGTGGGAGATCGATTGAGACGCGGTTTCAAAAACAAAACCACTTGACTCTTGTCGGGATTGACTTCGATTCTCCACTTTCGAAACCACGCGCCAGTTTCGACTGCGGTTTGGAGAGTGCGAGATATCGACTCTTGGGTCTTGGTGTTGGCCAGATTAGTAAATGATACTACGTATAATGATATTATAATCGTATCGTCTACGAAAGCCAACTGTGCCTTTTTTACTTTTCGAGATAATTATCGCAGGTGAATAACGTGGAAATGAGTGGAGACAGCACAAACCCCTAAGGGAAACCTGCGAAAATGGGGTGGGAGAGGATAGCGCTCCTTCGTTACGATAGCGAGAAGTGCGGAAAGACAAAAGTTTCGTAAGATGAGCACGAGACGTTCTGGCACACCAAGTTTGTAAAGCTCAAATAATAAACCGTTCTTGTACCAGACTTTGTCAAACGCTTTCGCTATAACGAAGAAAACAGCACCGGTCTTCGAACCACGTTGGAAACCAACGCTTATGTGTTCGTTGATGTGGTGGACCTATGTTGTACGCAAGAGTGTTGGGTTCGAAAACCAAACTGGTCGTTAGCAATCATTATTATTATTCTTTGTCTCGGCATAATCTTTGAGGCGCTTATAAATAAGTGTCATAGATTTTGCCGAGGACATTGAGCAGAATGATGAGGCGACTTATGATTTTTTTCTCAATGGTGGCGCTAGTTGGAAGCACTGCGCGCCTTAAGGAGGATGCGCTAAGATAGCCCGCGAAATACAAATTTCCTTGCGTTTTTTGTTTGCAGGAGGCAGGGGGCTAACTATGAGCTCTTATAGCAGGGCAGAAGTTGAACGTTTCTAGTGAGAGAGAGAGAGATGGAGCTATGTACGACCTATAGCACCGTCCCTCTCTGGAAACGTTCAACTTCTGCCCTGCTATAAGAGCTCATAGTAAGCCCCTTTTTTTTTTTTTTTTTTTTTTTTTTTTTTTTTTTTTTTTTTTTTTTGAGGGTGGGAAATCATCAAATAACTTCTCCCGCTCTGGGTGGAGCGGAAGGTCGTGTCAGACTTTTACTGACTAAAACCCACCCGTGTTCCTTCAGTTGCCTATGCCAGGGCCGCGGTAACCCCTTCAGACAACCCGCGACCCCAGCGGCGTCGGCCCTATTGGACCCCGTCACTTGCTGACATCTCTTTGAGGCGCGCGTGGAACACAACGCGCCGTCGACTCGGGACACAACGCGCCGTCGACTCGGGACGCGCCGTCGGATGTATGTTGATTAAAATATGATTCACGGCCGTAACTAACATGGCTTTACATAATTATAATCATTAGAATCAGCAATACAACTCCATAAGTTAGAATTGACCTCAAACTTCATGATTTCATGAAATCGCTAGATTTGCAGATTTGCCGAACGAACGAAATCTAACGAATCTGCACAAAATCTAACTTAGATAGATGTATTGATGATTTTTATAGTTAAAATTATGTTACATATGTTTTACTGTCGCGTATCATATTTTGATCAACAAGGTACACACGGCTACACATCAAGCTATACATTTATACATACGTACAACCTGACACGGACCTTTTTTTTTTGAGGGTGGGAAATCATCAAATAACTTCTCCCGCTCTGGGTGGAGCGGAAGGACGTGTCAGACTTTTACTGACTAAAACACACCCGTGTTCCTTCAGTTACCTATGCCAGGGCCGCGGTATCTTCTTAAAACTACCCGCGACCCCAGCGGCGTCGGCCCTATTGGACCCCATCATTTGCTGACATCTCTTTGAGGCGCGCGTGGAATAAAACGCGCCGTCGACTCGGGCCTAGGGGCATACTCCCTAAGTCCGTCCGTTCATCCGTCCGTCCGTTTATCCGTCCGTTTGACTTAACGATCCATCAAAACAAGTGTAAAAGTTAAATTTTTCGGACGGGCTAAAACACATCGGGAGTAGGGACAACTGTCGTATCGTGTTGCCATTCATACTTCGTTCGGGCCCCGAACCACTCATACGTCCGTAGGTGATACGGAGTAGGAAACGCCCGTAACGAAGGCCGAAACTACGGACTTCGTGCTTAGGGAGTAGACCCCCTGGTCCTTACCGGACGGCGAGCTACCCGCTACTCACCGTCCGAAATCATCAAATAACTTCTCCCGCTCTGGGTGGAGCGGAAGGGCGTGTCAGACTTTTACTGACTAAAACCCACCCGTGTTCCTTCAGTTGCCTATGCCAGGGCCGCGGTATCTTCTTAAAACTACCCGCGACCCCAGCGGCGTCGGCCCTATTGGACCCCATCATTTGCTGACATCTCTTTAAGGCGCGCGTGGAACACAACGCGCCATCGACATGGTCCTTACCGGACGGCGAGCTACCCGCTACTCACCGTCCGCAGGCCCGCGCCTGCGGTGGCCGGAAATCGCCTCGTGATTCCCACCGCCCAGGGCGTCTCCTGCGGCGACTGAGGGCGTGAGGCTGCCTCTCCCTCACGCGTTCCGCCTCCTCCCTCGCGAGCATCACTGCTTCGCAGAAGGAGGCTGCAAATTCCATAAAACGCAAGAAAATTTGAATTTCGCGGCGCATCCCTTGCGTTCCGTTTTTAACCGACTCTAAAAAAGGAGGAGGTTCTCAATTCGGATGTTTGTATGTTTGTTCGCGCATAACTCCGTCGCTTGCCAACCGATTTGAAAAATTATTTTTTGTTGGAAAGGGTATACTTTCCAAATGGTCCCATTTTTGTCAAAATCCAGTTCTGATGATGGGATCCTGGAGAAATCGAAGGAACTCTTCAAATATTATAAGCACACCTATAGCGATTTGGTTATTTTTTATAGTAGCTCGTGCATTTGCTCTCGGAAAGCACCACTTGGTGAAGTGGAACTGATGATGAAGACCACAGATGGCTACCGGAACTACTCAATGATAAATATTTCTCGGGTTGCGATTCGATTACTTTAATATGGTTGCTAAGCAATTTCCGCTCGTCACACAATGCGTGTGGTGAGTGGTTGTTGAGGAGTTCTCCTGGTTCTTACCAGCAGAACTCCTCAACAATTAATGTCCCAGCATCGGGAAAAGCAATATTTTGTAACATGTGATGAGCAATTGACATTAGACTATTGTAACTTATACAAATTATAAACAGACCCACTAAAAAGCGAGAAATAAAAACTTTTTAACAAAAAAAAAAAACCGACTTCCAAAAATCACTACAAAGTGAAAAATAACTTTGATTTCGGAAGTCGGTGGCAAAAAAAAAGAAAGTAAATAAAAAACGAAAGACACTGACTTCCGAAATCAAAGTTATTTTTCACTTTGTAGTGATTTTTGGAAGTCGATTTTTTTTTTTTGTTAAAAAGTTTTTATTTCTCGCTTTTTAGTGGGTCTGTTTGCGTTGCGTTCCGTTTTTAGTAGGAACGTTTAATTATTGGCAAAATGGCAACACTAAAAATCTCTGAAATGTCAGACTGACAGTCTCAGAATTCCGTCAATCAAAAATCAGGCTTTGATATTTTTTTGACTAAATTGTGGATAACCAACAGACTTCAATTAACTGGCAAAGTACTTATATTGTTAAACAAGTTACTGGAGCACAGAACACTAATAACATAGAGTTAATACACTATTTAATTTTAAAGTAAGCTTTATACCTTATCGGGTCTGGAGTCTGGACTACTGGACTGGATAATTAAGTTTAGCCACAGGTTTAGCTCTCTCCTAGTCTCCTCCTCCTCCGGCTCCTCCGGTCCGGCTGCAGACAGCCGTCCTACCGAGGTCCACAAAGAAAGTGCGCACGAAGTAACATAACCGCAAAATAGAAGAAGTCGTAATAATAATAAACAAGTCTCACTTGCATTTGTACGCAAAGCAACAGTGTTTTCTGTATTTATACCGTAAAGTTGGACTAAATAACACAAGTGATATTTTTGATCGAGTTATAAGATGGAAAAACTGCCAATGTGTCGGATATGTTTAGTGGAGGACGTTCGTATGTATGTAGTGGTCAACAGGAACTTGCACGAACTATACGAGAAGCTGACTGACATTCCAGTAAGTTGCTGTTATTAATAAGAATGAAGTAAATTACCTATTAGGTTTTAGATGCCTCTCCTACACGAAGATATAAACTATATAGGGTATATGAACTTTCAGTGTGAGGGTTGTCTTAGGGGACAATGGATATCACTGACACGGCTGAAGTGAAACAACAAGAGGAAACCTGAACTCTTAAAATAAATAAATAAATATGTACCTTTAGGTAATAGGTAATACGGGCTGGTATCCGCAACTCCACGACAATGCGCATATTTTGCGTATGGGTGGGAAAATCGATTATTCGATCCACCAAAGAAGGCTAGCAGTGCCTAGATGTTACTGACAACCTCATGGAGGGTACCTAAGTTACCGAAGTACTTTGCCCTGTATGCAACAACCACCGGGCAGTTTAGAAGCACATGAGCTGCTGTCTCATCGTCCTCCATGCAGGCCCTGCGGACTGTCTCCTATGACAAAGAGGTGTTTGTTAAATGACACATGGCCAGTTATAGCAGCTGTTACTGTATGCAGCTGTTGTTTACTTAGTCGGAGAACCTGTTTTGTGAGGCGGTCATCAATTGTAGAATATGTACCTTTATTAAATCGCCAATCTGCCTTGAGCAAGAGTGGCAATCAACGCTCATGCCTTCTCTGTAAGATGCGCACAGAAAGCATTAAGGACCAGTAACTGATGGCTTGTACAGATATTTGTAAGATTACAAGTATTTTCTTCTTATAATAAACAAAATAGTTTGAGACAAATTTTGTTGCAGTTTGTAACTGAAGACATTAGACCCATTCTTGCTTGTTTCTTGTGCTGTGCTAAACTAAAGCAATGCTACCAATTACTGAGAAAATGTCTGGAAGCTGAAGAGCTGTTCGCTCAGATGATGAATGAGGATTATGAGGTGAGGTATTCTTCAACAGCCATTTATTCTCATAATTTCAGTATAATGTGGAAGTGATTCCTCTCAAGCTTATACTTATTGTGTCTGGAAATAACGCCAACCATACCATCGAGTGTTGAATGTTGATATGTACGCTTTTGTCAAATGTAGATGTTTACAACTATTCCACATTAAATACACCACGTAATACTGCTACAACTTCCTTAAGAAACTGGTATGTGGTCCTAATACTATAATCATCTTTTTACAGCCCAATTCTTTAATAAACCAAGACCGCTTGGAGTTTTTCGGTGGGTTTATTAAATCTCCAATAGTACACATAAGTATAGATGTTGAATGTCAAGCAGGAAGCATTGCTATCAAAGAAGAATTACCAGCTGTTTGTGAGGGACTAGATGATATTATTGAGCCAATGGAGAAACATAAATGTGAAGGTATAAATAATATTATCAATAAATAATATCTTAAAGTAATAAAGATAGATTAAGTTACTTAATCTATTTATTTTATATTGATCAAAAAATGTTTTGAACTACCACAAAGTTTAGTCAGTGTTGACTTTTATTCCAGCTAATGTTAACCACATTATGTTGTGAAATAAAACAAAAACTTATTAATAATGAACAAGTTTAGTAATACTCTTGACTGTTTCTGTTTACTTACAGAGCTAGAACAGGAAAATTTAGACAATAGCTGTCTACATGTAGCAGATATACAACCACGCCAATCTGAGTCAGATTTAGAAGATGATTTACCTATAATGGAGTTTAAAACTGAAGTAGAAGAAGAACAAGAACTACCTAAGAAGAAACGAAGAGCCAGGGAGACGAAAAGTAAGTATTACATAGTTAATCTATAGGTAAGCAAACAGGCCAGTGGTCAGTGGCATTACCTAATAAGTGTACCCGCTTACATGTGCAATGTTGAATTCTATCCATGAGACTGTAACTCGAAGTCACAAATGATGAACTAGGACCATCGTAGTTAAGTCAAAAAACCGGCCAAGTGCGTGTCGGACTACGCACAATGAAGGGTTCCGTAGTGGGGATGATATAATCCCAAGAACAGACTTAACATTGTAGTTGAAAAACCTGTTCTCATTTCAGCTGTAAATGTAAGTTTGTACTCACATTATTGAGAGATTTACAATGTTACTTTGAGACCACAAAATTATTATAGGTTTTCCTGTAATCTACAGGTAAAGAACTATTTTCTATATTTTTTCTTAAAAAATTTTAAGCTCAGTAGTTTGGGAGAAAAGGAGGGGGGAATGGTCAATTTTCGTCTATTTACTTTTTATTATTAAGCCTTTATTGCTAACATTTCAAAATTAATTAATTATTCAATTTAACATTTAACATTAATTTATCATAGTTTTCCATACATTTAAAATAAAATCTCATAATAGGTACTTATATAAATTATGATTGTGTGTTAGCGTGTCTTTGAATGAATGAATGAATGTTTTTATTTGCAAGAATATAGGCGACACGAAGGCCTCCTCCAGCTCTTTCCAGTCCACTCTAGTTTGGGTTCTTCTGTGCCACAATGGACCCGCAATCTTTCTGATTTCGTCCGACCAACGTTTCCTTTGTCTCCCTCTTTTCCTTTTTGTTTGAAAGCTAGGGGTCCATTCTGTCATATCTTTTGTCCACTTATTACAGTTCTCTCTCATCATGTGGCCTACCCACCTCCATTTGAGTTTTTTGGTGTGGACTACAACATCTTCGATTTTCGTAATGTGTCTTATATCTACAGCTCTTTTTCTATCCCTTTTTGTGTAACCCAAAATACTCCTCTCCATGGCTCTTTGACATGTAATCAGTTTTTGGTCCTGTTTTTGTGTGTTAGCCCAGGTCTGGCAACCGTAACTTAATAATGGTAATATGCATGTGTTGTATATTTTCCTTTTTGTTGCAATATTATATTGTTTGCCTTTTAGCACTTCCTTGAGAGACCAATATCTCTTCTATGCATTGGCTACCCGTCTCTCTATCTCTGAGTCCATTTGCTTGTTGAATGCAATAAGTTGGCCCAGGTATATAGGAATTTACATATTCTATTTCCTCCTCGTCCACTGAGATGTTTATTCGCGATCTGTTTGTTAATACTTTGGTCTTTGTTTTGTTTATTGTTAGGCCTACGTTTTTGCTCTCACGTGACAAATCTTGGTGCATGTTTTGAAGGCTTTCCGGGTTATCTGTTATAAGTATTATGTCATCTGCGAATCTGAGGTGATTCAAACGTGTTCCATTGATATTAATTCCCATGTTGTCCCATTCCATCTTCCTAATGACTTCCTCTAGCATTGCTGAGAAAAGTTTTTGCGAGAGTGGGTCTCCCTGCCTCACTCCCCTGTGTATTGGGAAAATCTCCCCCTCTGTTTCTAGTTTTATTCGTGCTTTGCTGTTAGAATATACATTCCTTATCAACCTTATATATTTCTTTTCTATTCCTTGATTTTTCAGGGCTTCCCAAATGATCGTCTATTTACTTAAATAACCATAAAAAAAAAATTAAAATTATAAATAAAAAATATTTGAAATCCTAATAGTAAGCCCTGTCATATGACATGTCACACGGTACAGTTTGACATTTGAAACTGACAATGCACTATTATTTATCTTTTTTTTTTTATTATTTCACGATGTCCGAATAGCCACTACTCACCAAATAAATTCAATAATGGAACAGAATTTGTATGAAATTATCTGCCAAGTAAGATAATAGGAAGTTAATCGTAGGTGGTGAAACAGACCCTAACTTATGACTTTTATTTATTTTATTGACATTTACTTAATTATTGACAGTTACTCCTTGACATTTGTGATATGGTAATGTTTTTTCCAATTTAATAATATTGTAATATTTCTTGATATTCAGCATGATACTTGACGGCAGAGCATGGAGTACATTCTCAAACATGTATGACATCTATAGCATTTATCTACCTATGTTTGGAAAGAAATAAATGATTTGATTTGAGTAATAAGTTAACGACATAATAATAAAGTACTTATACGTCGTTTAATTACTACTAAAACTAAAAAAAATCAAAACTTAGAAGCTTGATTTTTTTAGAGCTCCAAGGGACCATATTGATCTTTTATTGTATTACACCATCTTTTTATTTTACATAAACAATGCAATAAATAATTGAGTATTGACCATTAGACTTTATTTACCTCCACGCGTTCCTGAGAAAAAGGATCTAGACAGACTGACAGACATCCGGACAACGAAGTGATCGTCTAAGGGTTCCGTTTTTCCTCTTGAGGTACGAAACCCTTCAAATGCCACCAACAATATTGTAATGGCGGCTGTACACGCTCGTCGAAGCACCACGAGGCGGGCCGAGTACGAGGGTGTCATGCTGCCCTCGTCGCGTCGCGTCTCGCGGCCGTTTTCGCTCTCGGAAGCGTATCGAGAAGCACGAGACGAGCGTGTACAGCCGCCATGGGTGTATCCGGGGGTGGGGGGGGGGGGGGGGCAATGAAAATTTTCTCAGGAAAATTTTCATTTTTTCAAAAAAAAATTCAGTTACATTTTCTTTATTTCAATCTAAAATTACATTGCTTGTTCGCAGCACTCCATTTATTTTAAAAAAAAAACAGCAAAAAAAAAAGAATAAAAAAAAACCAGCAATGGATGTTGAAATACTCTAACGAACGACGCGTGAAATCAGCTGTTCACTTTCTGTCTAGCTACAGAGTTCATCGAACTCACCGCATACCTATTACCTACCCCTCCCAACCAGCAACAGACGCTCTGATTTGTGCACAAAAACACAAACAAATCAGGTTTATTTGATTCCCATAACGTTCCTGAAATAATTTCAAGTACCGGTTATCTTAGTATGATAAAATGAATTCACCCTATCAGTCTGCGGAGGGCTGTCCCTTACACCCTGTATGTATTATGCATTAATTTTACAAAAAACCGCGCTGCGCGGCCATAAACCTCGCTTTATTAGCCTATGAATTAAGCGACTGCATGCTAAGGTCACCCCCTGTGCTGAACGTACCTCGGATAAGGGCGTCGCTGGGGGGAGTACAGCAAGGAGGGACAGGCTCGATCATATCTGGATAATTATTATCTGCTACAGGCTCAGCTACGCCACCAGCTGGCACTCCTTCGCCGATCAAGGGTCGGGAGGAATTACGTGGGGGTCGTCGTCGCAAGGGACCTCGACGGCGAGGTCGGAATGTAGATTTTAGTTTGTAAACTGTACTGGTGGCCCTACTTTTCTCTTGGAACAGGGTTAAGGAGTCATCGGGGTCGGTGAGAACATGCCTTGGACGGCGGACTTTACTGATTTTAGAGGGGATATAACTAGCGGATTCGACAACCACAGGAGTTGCGATGTTTCGTGGGGGTATCGAAGAAACGCTTGGAATTGCGTTTCAAGAATTGATGGATAGTTGGGATTTTAATGTCTAGGTGGAGGATTTCATTCCGAACGAACCAAGGGGATCCCGTAGCCGTTCTGAGGAAAGGATTTTGTAAGGTCTGCATCCTATGGATGTTTAGAGAACTTGCGTGTGCAAATACAATACAAACAAAACAAAACATCACAGCGCTAATTTGCTGGTTCATTTTCTCCTCTACTGATCGTTATTTCTCCTTACAAAGGTATATAAATGGAATACCATTTATATACAGGGTGTAAGGGACAGCCCTCCGCAAACTGATAGGGTGAATTCAGTATGTCATACTAAGATGACCGGTACATGAAATTTTTTCAGGAACGTTAAGGGAATCCAATAAACCTGATTTGTTTGTGTTTTTGTGCACAAATTGGAGCGTCTATTACTGGTTGGGAGGGGTAGGTAATAGGTATGCGGTGAGTTCGATGAACTCTGTAGCTAGACAGAAAGTGAAGAGCTGATTTCACGCGTCGTTGGTTAGAGTATTTCAACATCCATTGCTGGTTTTTTTTTGCTGTTTTTTTTTTGCAGTTTTTTTTACATAAATGGGGTGCTGCGAACACACAATGCAATTTTACATTGAAATAATAAAAATGTAACTGAAAAAAAAATTGAAAAAATGAAAATTTTCCTGAGAAAATTTCCGGTGGAATATGATTCAAAATGAGGAGCTGAATGCACCCTGTGAGTTTGCGGAGGGCTGTCCCTTACACCCTGTATATGTATGTATGTAGGTATATAATATGTATGTATTTATTCTTGTATTTTATAGTTATTTTCGTGTTATCTATCCTTTATGTTGCACGTGCCATGTTTTCTCTCTGCATCACCCTAAGGTTGACTGGTAGAAAATGCCTCAGACATTAAGTCCGCCTTTGTACGGTATTTTTTTACTTGTGCATAAAGATTTAATAAATAAATAAATACTGAACCCGCATAGGTCATAATTGGGAGAATACACGCTGTATACAGGGTTATTGGTAAAACACCAGCAACCTCTTAAGGGGTCATTGTACTCATCATTATGAACAACTTTTACAATGGGACCAAACCTGAAATCGCGAAAAAAAAAATCAACTGCTCCTTACATTTTGACGAGTTTGATGTAGATAAATGTACTAAACAGCAGATTTTTTTTCGCGATTTCAGGTTTGGTCCCATAGTAAAAGTTGTTCATAATGATGAGTACAATGACCCCTTAAGAGGTTGCTGGTGTTTTACCAATAAACCTGCAGATGCGCAACTTGCACTTAAGTGACAATTTGCTACGTGCATTCAGAACGGAGACTGCTTATGTGCTTAGCGGTGCTCATCGAGGGTAATGAAAAACGTTTGTTAGCTTGTAACAGACTAAAAAAACTTTATTAGAATTACACAGATACAAAATACAAAAAATGTCAGGTGGTCACACGAAAAAGAAAAAAAAAGAGAAAGGAGAGATAGTGTTAATAGAGTAAGCTACTGTTTTTTTTTTATTATCTAATTAAAATATACAAGGTAATACTAAATTATTTATAATATGTACAAGTAGGTATAAATAAAAATTATCTGTTCTTATTACTTTAATGCTTATATTCTTCTGGTTTTCAACCATGAGCTTGAATTCCTTAAAGTAAGTAAATGCTTCACTTTTGCTCTTTAAAAAATAAACAAATGACATCCTGCTATAGTCGTCCACGAAAAGTAAGAAATATCTAGACAGACCAATCGACTTGTTCTCCAGTGGCCAACACACATCAGCGTGCACTATCTCAAGAGTTCTCTCACTCCTTCGTTTACCTCGTTTACCTTCGCAGCACACTGTACAATTAAGGCCCTGGTTCCAAGCTTGGTTTAGCTCGGTGTGTAAGTGAAATGGCGTTATGGCTGTCTAGTTTGACGCACGAGATAGAAGATTCTCACGCGCACCGGAATTATGTCGTAAAAGTGCAAATAAATCGTATAAAATTAGAAATTAACTATTTAATAAAAAGTAATCCATCACTGGATGCAGTTTGGAATTTGACATTTCATGGTATATTTTTAATTATAATTATAATTGCTAATGAATGGTTAAACAGCTTTTAAAGATTATTAGGAGGTATGTTTAAAGATTTTTTTGGTGCATTAAAGTATGTTTAATTATGTTTTGGCTTCCATCACTGTATGCGAAAAGGACTTGAAAATATCATATTTTTTTTACATGTCAAAATTATTTACGGTTTATGAGATACACAGCTTTAAAAACCCACCTTTTTGATCGTTTTCAGGAAATCTGCGCCTTAAATTTGCCGATCTCAACTCTATTATTGTACACAAGACCTTCTACTGCTCCCATCTTCATGACATTTAAAACTTTGCAGTTAATATGACCAAATCTTCTGTGCCAAATCACATCTGAAGTCGTTGTTGCTGTGGCCGCTAACAAAACTGCTGACCTCGTGATTAAGAGGAAACGTAGGTGCTCTTTTCTCCAAACAAAAAGATACAAACGCTCTCGCCTCTTTTCTTTCTGGTGAATGACCATAAAGCAATGATTTTTTACAGAAATATAAATATCAGTTACTTGTATGCTCCTATGTTTTCCTTTTTGATGATATATTATTTTTATAAGAACTAGAACCCTCCAAAAATGCTGAAAATTGCCTATTCAGACCGCTGTCAACAGACGCCTAGTGTAACAATTTGACAACTATTAACGGAAAAAGAAAAACATAGGGGCATAGTATATATCCTTCTTATTCAGTTTATGAAATATCTTTTAAATTGGTCCAATATTGGAGGAGGAAATAGGCGAGAGCCAAACCTCGAAATGTGACTTTTTACATAGGCTATTTAGTCGGATCTGCAGTTGTCCTTATCGCACGAATTCGAGGGCGGAGCGCTCGCAGAGCGACAGCAATACCTTCGTAAAATACCTAATTTTCAAAATTTTGGCCACCCGCCTTTCCTCTTAACTTGTTCACCCCATTCTCTAATTCCGCTATTGTAATCAGCTCATTCTGCCGATTCTCAATGTAACAATGTGTATTATTAAAACTTTGTTACCATGCTTCATCAGCTGGCTGACACACAACAGGATTGTTGTGAGTTCAGGAACACATAGCACATCTTTAACAACAATATCATGATTTACATTTTCAACAACAGTCGTAATCTGTGTATCTCCAGTACACAACACAGGCATAGTTGTTTTGTTAGCAACAATCTCCTTCTTTTTAAGGTTATGTGATACATTTGTTATGTTTTCCTGGCTAATCATCATGTGAGCGCTGGCTCCGGAATCAATGTACCGTCCGTGTTTATCAAAAGTGCCATTAAGAAATACAGCACTGAACGCATTTACTGATTTTTCCTTTGTTTGTGTTTCTTTGTTTGTTTGTGGACACTGATTTTTGTAATGGCCGATTTGTTTACATACAGGGTGACCAGAAATTAGTGGCGGACCCCTTAAGGGGCGATAGTAGCGATCAATTCCAGTCGATATCACTCTTAGACCAACTGTCCTAAAGTTAACCCATTTCAGGATATTCCTACTTAAAGAATTTTACAAAAAATACCCTACTTTAAATCTTAAAATAGCTGTAAATCCTAAAAATTGGTCTTTCTGGTACTTTTTTTTTTGTTTAAGGAATTATTGATAGAAAAATGGTCCAAAAAACCAATTTTTACGATTTAGAGCTATTTTAAGATTTAAAGTAGGATTTTTTTGTAAAATTCTTTTAGTAGAAATATCTTGAAATGGGTTAACTTTAGGACAGTAGGTCTAAGAGTGATATCGACTGGAATTGATGCCTACTATCACCCCTTAACGGGTCCGCCACTAATTTCAGGTCACCCTATATAACACTTTATGACTTTGACAGGTTGAGTTGAAGTTTCACCAGTCTTGCCAGCCTTGCTAGACTTTATCCGCTGCCAACCTTTAGACGCCAAAAATGCGCTCTCTGATTAATTGCTGCCAACATTATCACTCATATCCAGCAGTTTAGTCTTTATGACATCAGCGGAAATGACGATCCCCGAGTGTTCAATTGCCATCAGCATTGGCGAAAATTTGTCGGGTAGAACTGCCAACAATAAAGATCCAACCCATTCTTCGTTAATGTCGAAGCCGGTTCCCCTCAATTTATCGGCTTGCCAAACATAGTGATCGGACTCGGTCGGTGGGGGGAAATCGATTGCGACGCGGTTTCAAAAAGACAACCGCTGGACTTTTGTCGGGATTGACTTCGATTCTCCACTTTCGAAACCACGCGCCGAATTCATCGACTGCGGTTTGAAGAGTGCGAGAAGTCGGTTCTTGGCGTTGGCTGGAATAGTAAATGATACTATAATCGTATCGTCTGCGAACAGAGCCAACTGTGCCTTTTTACTTTTCGGGATATCGCTGGTTTACCAGTGAACGTGGAAATGAGCGGAGAAAGCATAGAGCCCTAAGAGAAACCTGCGTGAATGGAGTAGGGAGAGAATAGCGCTCCTTTGATACGATAGCGAAAAGAGAAAAAGTTGTGCCCGACATTGTCAAACGCTTTCGCCATATCGAAGAAAACAGCACCCGCCATCGAACCACGTTGGAAACCAACGCTTAAGTGTTCGTTGATGTGGTGGACCAGTTGTACGCAAGAGTGTTGGGTGTGTGGAGTGTTGGGTTCGTAAACGAAACTGTTCGTTAGGAATTAGGCCCTTTGTCTCGGCATAATCTTTGAGGCGCTTATAAATAAGGCTCTCATAGATTCTGCCGAGGACATTGAGTAGACTGATGAGGCGAATTAAAAAACATGTGGGCCGGCTTCTGAAATTTCTGATTTGCCCCCCGTGGGCCAAAAGCTGGGTACGCTCATGACAGCCGCCATAAAAGTTGAGAGAAAGAGACCACACTAGACGTTGCCAGTGCCTTGCGATGCCGCTGCCGGGGCGCTGACGCTGCGTCTACATAATAAAGCTACAATTCCGAATGTGACGGTTGGGCAACCGAATGGCAGACCGCAGCGACACCACTGGTTTCTATGTAACCCTATGCAAACGCTTCCGTAGAGGACGACATTGCCGCCTGCTGCGGGCGAGCGGGGACTGCAGACGGCATACCTACCAGTAGCTGCGCTGTCAGTGGCTGTCCCGAACAGAGCGACACAATCGTCGCAGCTGTAACGTCGCATGTGCAATTAAAACAGCAGCCGCACTGCAAGAAGAAGTAGCTCATACATTGGATCATAATTGAAATGAACTTTCATGTTGTGCATTAAAACTTATAGAAATTCAGTATTTTAACTGTAAGATCACGTAAATCAGCGAAATCGGTAAAATTTCGTGTTCATAAGTATTTAAAAAACAGGGGAAACAGATAATCATAAAGCATAAAAAAAATTGTCCGCATCGCTGTCAACAGGAAAAGTGCCCAAAAGGCTGGCAGCGTTGCCGCGTGGTGTGGCAATGCTGATTCTATGGCCAATAGGCCAGCCCTCTGGTCACGTGTACAGTCGAAAAAATTTCACGAAAATGTTAAGTTTGTCCTTGTGATGAATTCATCCCAACTACGGAACCCTTCATTGTGCGGGGTCCGACACGTACTTGGCCGGTTTTGGTCCTAGTGTGAATCATGCAAAGCGCTATTATTTTGATTCGTGTGCATGTCAATCTTCTTCCAACATCGTACTTACCAGATTTATAATCATAGGGACGACCGGTGCGAAGAAACCAAAACTAGATACACGAAGAACGAAGCTAGAAGATGCAATGACAGCAGACCAAACGAAAAAAGAAAAAGCAGACTCGAAAGTTATCCGGACAACTCGGAAACGTACGTCCGAACCTGGCACTTATTTCAAATGTGATGTATGTCAGCGTATTTTTAGTCAAAAGTCTAATTTATCAAGACATATTATTGGTATACACACTGGCAAAAAACCTTATAAGTGTGATGTATGTCAACGTAGTTGTAGTGACAAAGGTATATTAACAAGACATATTCGAATACACACTGGTGAAAAACCGTATAAGTGTGATGTATGTCAACGTAGTTTTAGTAATAAGAGTAATTTAACACAACATATTCGTATACACACTGGTGAAAAACCTTATAAGTGTGATGTATGTCAGCGTAGTTTTAGAAATAAGAGTCATATAACACAACATATTCGTATACACACTGGTGAAAAACCTTATAAGTGTGATGTATGTCAGCGTAGTTTTAGAATTAGGAGTGATTTAACACGACATATTCGTATACACACTGGTGAAAAACCTTATAAGTGTGATGTATGTCAGCAGTGGCGTGCACTCCATACATGCAAATAAGCTCTGCATACCCTGTAGTCCCATACATACATGCCCCTTTAAATGATAAATAACTATAACTCAAGAAAAATCATGGTAATTATTTTATTTAAATCTAACCATAGTCACCATCTCACCGTTTAAAACGTGCCATCTATTACTTTTTCTTGGAACTAACTTACTGGAGCGAGCGGCGAACACCGCGCAGGCAGCGCTCCCGTGGCAAAAGCAGTAACATGCAGTGCTTATTTTTCATACAACGCATCTCGTGTAGTACACAGCAAATGTGTCACTGTGTGCGCGTGGTTGAGTTCTGGAAGCAGAGCTTACATTGCAACCCGTCCAAATTGAGAAGCCGTAAAAGCACCGCTTAGTTGTTGATTAGAGAGGGTCGACTTTTTTGGTCGGATTGACCAAAATAGTTTGTAATTGTACAGTTTTTAAGTACAAGCTTTTATTCAACTTGCAATGTTTGAATGTTTGTTTTTTCGCCATATTGTTTGATTGTTTTTCTTGTCAATCACTTGATTGCTGTCTAAGTAATTACATTAATATGTACAAGTACAAGTAAGTTTACTTATTGTAAATAAAATAAAGTAATCTGTGGTTATACCTGTGATCCTGTGCCGCCGAAGTGTGTTTTTAAAAATCAAAATCTTGTGCTTTTTCGACGTAAGTTAGACGTACGTTTCAAGATAAAAAATAATGTTTGGACCTTTGTCGGATATTCTGATTAAAATAATTTAGATAAGTATTCGTGGTGGTCGCAAACATCATGCGAAGCCAATGGCGCCGCCGTGCGGTAGGAGTCAGGGTAAGAGTAAGGTAGGGTAGGAGTAAGGAAGGTCGGGTAAAACAAACGGTCGGGGAAAAAAAAACTTGTTTGTTTGTTTTTTTTTTTTCATTTTAGCCGTGCATACCCTGTCCGAAATCTCTGTGCACGCCACTGTATGTCAGCATAGTTTTAGAAAAAGGAGTGCTTTAACACAACATATTCGTATACACACAGGTGAGAAACCTTATAAGTGTGATGTATGTCAGCGTAGTTTTAGTAGTAAGAGTCTTGTAACACAACATTTTCGT
Organism: Cosmia trapezina; assembly: GCA_905163495.3. Classification (NCBI taxonomy): domain Eukaryota; kingdom Metazoa; phylum Arthropoda; class Insecta; order Lepidoptera; family Noctuidae; genus Cosmia; species Cosmia trapezina. Next base: position 16,794,106 of record LR991046.1, on the reverse strand, counting down.
ATACATACTGCCCGGCGAGCACGGCCTACTGTGACATGGCTTGAGTCACACATTTTATCATAGTTTGGGCGATAAAACTGTTTTGTCTTAAATGCTAGCACGGCGGCGTGAGATAATTTCTTGAATGTGACATAACTTCTTGACGTTTAGTTGGGACTCATTATGTCTTATTTGCTAATATGGGTGCACCAATTATATCACAAATGTCACATTTTGACGGTGACTAAGAAAAATTTTATCACGTTCGTTCGGAGGTGGTGATAAGATTTGAAAATTGAAAAAAATAATGTTTTCCTGCTAATTACTCTGCACCAAATGGCAATAAATTATTTTCTTGCATTGTGTGGTGGTGGTTTATTTGTGCGTGATAAGGATAACCAAAAAAAAATTGTAATAAATAAATAAATAATTTACTATTTTTTTATATTTTTAAACGGTTTTTTTTTTATTTTTAAAAATACATATTTAGACATGTAAATAATGCGCCTTAAAACCAACAAAAAAAATTAAAATAAATAAATAATTTAAGTAAATACAGAGGTACTTAAATACTACTATTTTTTTTGTTACCTACATGTTAAGAATAATCGGTTTATGGGTTTCATAAAGGGGGGCCAAATTTTCATTATTTTTGCGATAGGACACACCGTTTTCGAGTTATAAGCAAAAGAAAAGAAAAAAAAAAGATTTTATTTGGCCGCATATTCAGATAGTCTTAAACATTTTAATTTTTTCAATTTACTATGTCACGCTATGAATTTAGCAACAAGAAAGGCATGTCGCGGCTCTAGATTATGTCACATGGTTGACCCGTGCTAGCATTTAAGACAAATTCTAAGACATGACATAATTTATCATGTCTTGTCACAAACGTCTTGTTGTACGCCCGTGCTCGCCCCGCTGGTGAAAAACCTTTTAAATGTGATATATGTCATTGTAGTTTTAGTGATAAGAGATCTTCAACAAGACATATTAATCTTATACACAACAGTAATTAAAAAAAAAAATAAACCAACATAAAAAAGAATGAAATTATAAAATCATTTCGGAAGTCGGTGTCTTAGGATCTTTATTTTAGTTTTTTGCCACCGACTTCCGAAATGAAAGTTTTTTTATAGTTTTGAGTTATTTTTTTTTTGAAGTCGGTTTAATTTTATTTAAATTACTTTTTCACTTCGTAATTTTTAGTTTCAAATAAAAACTGGAATATTTGTTTGTAATAAGTAGTTTAACATAAACACATTATCTTAGGTTAATGCTTTAAACAATAATAGGATTCGGGGCGAAGATAAAGTTTTGTAAAAAATACTATTTACAATTGCAGTCGGTCGACGGTTGACAGACAGCTCTCATGTCAGCGGCAAGACTGCGCGTCAATTGTTTTTATGGAAGCTTCTAGAATCGTCTAGAACAGCGTTTCCCATTAACCGGGTCGCGACCCGGTACCGGGCCATCAAAATAAAATATCGGGTCGCAACATTCCCGCCTTGTTTTAAACTTGTGTCAAACTTAACTTTTAAACTTGTGTGCCCTGTGTCCACTGACACAGCACTCAAGGATACATTTGACACAAGACCATGGATCGAGTTTTGCTTATCTTGTCGTCAAGAATACACAAAATTAGCTCGTCAAGCAATAACTTTTTTAATGCCTTTTGTCAACAAAATATAAATGCGGAGCTGGGTTTTCAACACTAGTTTACCTTAAAAATAAATACAGGGTGTAAGGGACAGCCCTCCGCAAACTAACAGGGTGCATTCAGCTCCTCATTTTGAATCATATTCTACCGGAAATTTTCTCAGGAAAACTTCATTTTTTCAATTTTTTTTTCAGTTACATTTTCATTATTTCAATGTAAAATTGCATTGTGTGTTCGCAGCATTCTATTTATGTAAAAAAAACTGCAAAAAAAAACAGAAAAAAAATAAACCAGCAATGGATGTTGAAATACTCAATACTCAATATATACTCAATATCTTTAATGCTTTACCATAATGTGTACTTAGGTGGTATAGTATATAATTTGAGATCATTATGGACCCTGTAGGGCACAGCAAAAGGGTAGGAGAGAGGAAGCCCTGTTTTAGGAGATCATGAACAACTATTTTTGCTATATTATTTAATTTAATTTATTATTAAGTACTCGTATTTCTAAGTATTTTAATTGCATTATTATTTTTGTTATATTATTTTATTATTATATTAGATTATTTATTACTATCATTTATTGTTATATTAATAATTACCATATCATACCATTTTTATTTTAAACATATCTGTAAATTGCGTGACTATCATTAATTTTTGTTATCAATTATTATTCTTATGTCATTTTTTATTATATTAGTAATTTCCCTAACATATACTTTAAACATTTCTCCTATTATTTATGTTTATCATTTAAATATTCATCTAAGGAATAATAGCATTTTTTTATTAATAAGTTTTTAAGTTTTGTTACAAATATATTGAACTTTTCTTCTTTCTTTATTATGTCTGGTAATTTATTGTATATCTTTATAGACATTACGTAGGGACTTGTGGAATGCATTTTTAGCCTGGATGTTGGTATGTTTAGCCTAGATCGATGCCTAAGTGTGTACTGTGATTGGATATCTTCGCGTTTTGTATAGAACTCTTGATGCTTACGGACAAATTTACATATTTCTAGGATATAAATACTGGGGAGGGTTAGAATATTATGTTTTAGAAAATAGGGTTTGCAGCTGTTAGTTTGATCAATATTTACCATGATTCTAACTAGTTTCTTTTGTAGGGTAAAAAGTGTCAGTGCATCTGTACTATTTCCCCAGAGGGTTACACCGTAGCTAAGCCATGCATTGGCATACGCATAATATGTGGTGAGGGCGGTTTGTAGATCGGTGGTCTTTTTAATTTCTCGAAGAGCATATGAGAATTTTGACATTTTTGAACGGGTTTTTTGTATTTGTGTTTTCCAGTTGATATGCTTATCTATTGTAAGTCCAAGTAGTGTAAAGTCATCAACAGTTTCCAATTTTGAGCCGTTAAAGGTGAAATTTAAGTGAAGAGGAGCTTTTTGATAAGGGTGGAAAACCATTAATTTAGTTTTAGCATGATTAATTTCTAAATTATGTGAAGTCATCCAGTTACACGTTTTTGTGAGTGTGGAACTGAGTTTTTCTTCTATGTTTGTGTTGTTTTGACAGGAGACTAATAAAGATATGTCATCTGCGAATAAAACACATGGCCCCTCTATGGTCTGGTAAGTCGTTGATGTAAACAAGAAATAATAGGCCACCTATAACACTTCCCTGGGGAATGGAAGCGTTAGTTATTTTGCTTTTAGATCGGATTTTTTCTATTTCTCTACTATTGTGATTAAAGTATTCAATTTCAACTACTTGTTCTCTATTTTTTAAATATGACGTAAGCCATTCATGAGCTTTTCCGCGGATTCCTATTCCATACAGTTTATTTAGGAGTATTTTAAATTGTACTTTATCGTATGCTTTGGTCATGTCCAGTAAAATCCCTACAGCGTATTTCTTGTTATTTATAATATTTAGGGCTTCTTGGATGTATTTATAAACAGCTAATGTGGTGGAACGGTTTTTTCGGAAACCGTTTTGACAATCGCTCAATATATTAAATTTTTCGCAAAAGGTATAAATTCGATCACACATAGCTTTCTCAAAAATCTTGGACGCTGAGGGTAATAGAGCTATTGGGCGATAATTATTAGGATCAGTTTTTGTGTTCTTTTTATGGATTGGTTTAATTAGTGATTTTTTTAAAAATTCCGGGAAAATGCCTTCTGTAAAAGATTGATTTAATAGTAGATAAAATGGTAAGGTGAGTTCATTTGCGCATTCTTTCAATAACATAGGTGGAATTTCGTCTAAACCGTAACTTCGTTTATTTTTTAGGTTTTTAATTAATTTGTTAACTTCCCAAGCTTCTACTGGGCTAAGGAACATGGTGTTCTCCGTGGAGTTTAATGTTGACATGCCGCCCAGTGCAGTACCAGATGGATTGTTGTAATTTTCTCATATTGACGCAAAGAAGTCATTAAAAATATTCGCAATTTGCTTGGGTTCGGTTATTATAGTATCATTGTGTTGTAATTTTATGCTACATTTTTCCTTTGTTGGTTTTTTATTTGTCCTCTCATTTATAATACTCCACATCGTTTTTACTTTGTTGTCTGATTTCTTTATTTTGTTAATATATTGTAATTTTTTTGCAGTGGTAACTGAACTTTTTAATATTTTTTCATATTTTTTATAATGCTGTGTAATTATTTGGTTTTTGGTTTTATTGGAAAATAATTTTAACAATCTTTTGTTTTTGCAGGAAACTTTAATGCCTGTAGTTAACCAGTATTTTTTATTGTTAGTTTTAAGTTTCATTTTACGCATAGGTATACATTGATTTAAAATTTTTATTAAGAGATTGTTGAAAGAATTATAATTTTCATTTAAATTGTTGTTTGATTGTATAATGTCGTGCCAGTTTTGTGTGCTTAATATTGATTTAAATTGTGTAATGTTCGCTTTAGTAAATAATCTTTTATTTGTGTACCATGTAATTTTTTTCGCTGGTTGAGGTATGCTTAGGTTTATAATTGTTCCACTATGGTCTGAAAGTCCGAAATTTTCTACGGTTGTAAACATATTTTTGTCGCTGAAATTCGTAAATATTAGATCAAGACATGTTGATGTTTTTTCTGTAATACGCGTAGGTATTTTTATATGTTGAGTGAATTTGTATTCTAGCATGAGATCCAGAAACTGGTTAGTTTTAAAGTTTTTGCCCAAAATATTAATGTTAAAATCTCCCCCTATAACAATGTTAAATTTATTATACTTAATGTTTAAATAGTTTAGAATTTGTTTTAATTTATCAATGAATGTATCTTCCTCTCTTCTATTCCAGTACATAGTAATTAACAAAAGGTTTTGTTTAGGTAACTCAACAGCGCACACTTCCAGTACATATTCTGTAGACATGTTTGAGATATCCTTTTCCTCTGTATACTCAAATTGATCTTGTAGGAGGATGCACACGCCGCCTCCTCCTCGAGTTTTCTCTGTATACTCAAATTGATCTTGTAGGAGGATGCACACGCCGCCTCCTCCTCGAGTTTTCTCTGTATACTCAAATTGATCTTGTAGGAGGATGCACACGCCGCCTCCTCCTCGAGTTTTCCGGCAGTATGATGATGCAAGGTTATAGCCATTTATTTGGATGAGGGAAATTTTGTCTTCGGATAGCCAGGACTCAGATATGCATATAGCTTGATAGATAGGGTTTTCTGATAAAAATGCTTCTATAATGTGTAGCTTGTTGGATATACTTTGCATGTTTTGGAAGAGAATTTTACAAGGTTGGTCTATGCTTTCGAAAGGAGTGATTCTTTGTGTCTTCGTTGATGGTAGGCTGATCGCAGGTTCGATCTACATTGTAGTTATATGTGGTTCCCTTCGAGTCATTGATTTGTGTCGTTTTGTATATTTCGTTATTCTGGTTAACTTTCTGTCCTTCAATAAACAATTGATTGTTTTTGATGATTGCAAATAATCCGTTTCTTCGGGCCTGAAGCATTTCCTCTCGCAGTAATTGTCTTTCTCTTCGCGTGTTGGTATCTAGGAACTCTGAGACAAATAACCGAGTACCCTGAAGGTGTTGGCTATTGCTTATTACGTACTTGGCCATTCTTTTGCTGATTAATTCGATAATAAGTGGTCTGTTGTTGTTATTGTTGTATCTACCCACTCGGTATGTCTCTTCTATATATCCCGTCAGGTCTACGTTCATGATGTTGTAGAATAGTTCAATGATTCTGTTGTGTAGGTCAAAGTCCGGTTCTTTGTAATATTCAGCAAATCCGTAGAGAACTATTTTTTTCGTGTTTGTTTCAGTGCAAATCGCGGTTGGGGTATCTTTTCTGTTTTTTATATCTGAAATTTCTTTTTTTAGTTTCTCATTTTCTTTTGTAAGGTTTTCAATTTTTAGATTTACTCTTTCTATTTCTTCCTTTCTTAGTTCGTTCTGGATATCCAAGGCATCTGTTTTTAGTTGGATGTCTACCTTTAATTCAGTGATGGCTTTATTTATCTCGGTTTGGATTGTATTTTGAATTTCTGTTATAATGGATTTATTATTTTCTTTAAGGCGCAGTATTATAATTTCACTTAGGTTTTGTAATGTTAGTTCGGTTTGACTGGCTGTTTCCTTTTCCTCTGTGTTCAGTGTGTCGCCTAGTATAGTTAGGTCTTCAGAATTAAAAGTGCAGTTGTTAGCGTTTGTTTTTGTGTTCACCCTTCTTAAGGTGACATTACATTCTTCAGAAGGTGATTTCGTTTGTTGCGGTAGGTCACGGTCTTGTAGGCGTATAGGGGTATTTGCATTTCCGACTTTAGGGGTTTTGCAGTAACAGGCTGGACATTGCCATTTAATTTTATGCTCAGAAGTCATCAATTTTGTAAAATGACGAATTGAAACATTAGCACATTTTAAGTCATATGCGTTTTTGCAATGCGCACAGGTAAGTTTTTCTGCTTCCGGTATTTTCTGATGACAGCCCGCACATTCAGAAACCATTTCTGTTTATTTTGGGACTAGTAGCGCCCTCTAGTAGTGGATTGCGGTACTTGAAGTATTGATGTTTGGTGTATGTTTCTCTTGTCGGCAATAGATGGTGTTATTTGCCGAAAGGTGAGTTCACAATTTGACACAAGATAGGATAGATATGATAGAAAGATAGAATACTCTTTTATTAGGCCCAAAATAAAGTAATAAGTAATATGTTCCTCTATTCGTCAATAGATGGCATTGTTTTTAAAATCAAATCAATGCTCGTGCATTCCAGTTATTTGCAATTTAATTTTCGTGTGTAATAGTTGCAGGAAAATTAATTTTCAGTATTCGTAATTTCCCTACCTTTCATATGGTTTTAATTCTCATCGTTGTTTCTCGTCAGGTCGTCAGTATATTTGACAACAATTTTACAAAAACTTGCGGGTGGGTCGAATATTTCTTAACTTAATGTTATTTTTGTCACTTATGTTTTGCTGTTATATTTTAACTGTTTATTAAATTGCATGGTAAGTTATCTATTTGGTTTTGTTTATTGTTTAGGTCACTTTATCAACACAACACTAACATCTTGATTTAGAGTTCAAATCTTTAAATCATTGTAACAATGTTCTCTGTGGGAGTTCGGTTGAGATAACAATGTTAGGTGAAATTAACACTATCTAGATTAGTTTAACACTATACTTTTCGGCAAATTATCACTTAGAACATTTTTTCGAATTAAATTATACGGAGCACAATGTTTACTTGACGGCAACGCCACCTACCCCTAACTACTCTAACCAACGACGCGTGTAATCAGCTGTTAGCACTTTCTGTCTAGCTACAGAGTTCATCGAACTCACCGCATACCTATTACCTACCCCTCCCAACCAGTAATAGACGTTCCGATTTGTGCACAAAAACAAAAACAAATCAGGTTTATTGGATTCCCTTAACGTTCCTGAAAAAATTTCATGTACCGGTCATCTTAGTAAGACATACGGAATTCACCCTATCAGTTTGCGGAGGGCTGCCCCTTACACCCTGTATAGAAACCGACTTGAAGTGGAACCAGACTTTAGGATAAAACTTTCGTCATTTTCCGCGAACTTGGATTATTTGGTATATATTTGGTACCTATACAATAAGCAGCAGCTCCATACTTCGCACTAACATTTAGTGACTAATAAGGCGATACCACAATATGTAGTATTAGTGAAACATGTGTCTACATTTATGAGATTGCTAGCTACGCAAGAACTAACAAACATGTGTCTACATTTATGAGATTGCTAGCTACGCAAAAACTAACAAACATGTTTTTGATAAGTACAGAAGTGATAAGATAGTATCATAGTGATAAGATTTGTTGTAAATCTAACAAGACGGCCTTATATGCCAGAAGCATTTTCAGTATGGCACCGCGTATACAACGTGTAACGTTAAATGCGCAAAACCTCTGTACTCGTTATTATGAACAACTTTTACTATGGGACCAAACCTGAAATCGCGAAAAAAAAATCAGCTGTTCAGTACATTTTGACGAATTATGCGAACATAAACGTTGATTGAAATGAACAGCTGATTTTTTTTTCGCGATTTCAGGTTTGGTCCCATAGTAAAAGTTGTTCATAATGATGAGTAGGGGAGACCGGGGTAAGATGGGATACTTAAGAGCAAAAACGTCATAATATGAAAATCAAACTGTTTATTAAAAATCTCTTACAAACTCAAACTCAAACTCAAACTCAAAGCATTTATTTCAATTAAACCAATTACAGGCACTTTTGAATTGTCAAAGAGTCGGTCAGTAGGTAAGTCAGAAAGTTGAAGCTAGTTGCCCATTCCAAAACGTAGATCTATGGAGAAGAACGGGCAAGAAACTCCACGGACACTCTTTTAAATCAAAATATGGTTACAAAATATTGGTTACATCATTCATATTGAAATTATACATGTGAGAACGATGAACGTTAAAAGCGTCCGGAATAAAAAAATAAAAAAACAATTCAAAATTAAAATTAAAATAAGCCGTGGCAGCTAAGGTATGACCAGCCTCCACCAACAGCGCCCGTTCACGAACCTGACGTATGGATTCGTTAAATGATCCAACACACGCGCCACCATCAGCGAGGCATTAGAGTGAGCATGACACACTCTCAGCCGCCAGGGCACATCCAAGTCAAATAAAGACGTACCCAGTAAATGGTAGCTTTAGAGTAGGTACATAGTACTCACACATGTGCTAAGCAATTATACAATACAAGGTGATTGAGTCTACACAATGCAAAGCTATTCTTACAATCTTCAGCAGTTCCAACAGTATCTTCAAATGTTAATTAATTAGTTGAGGTTGTGGAGCAGGACCAGCATGGAGCCAAGCATTTTTATCATTTATGTAATCCCCCAATTTATAATATGCCTGCCTGCATAGTGTGCGTTTTATACAAGTTTTAAATTTCGTCTCATTTAGTTGAAGTATGTGTGGAGGTATTTTATTGTAACATTTTAAACAGTACCCCATGAACGATGAGTCTACTTTCGCCAGCCTAAAACCTGGTTGAGATAATAGGTCCTTATTTCTAGTATTATAATTATGCCTTTCACCTCTTTTATTAAAAAGATGTAAATTTTTTCTTACGTACATGATGTTTTCGTAGATATATTGACAAGGTACCGTCATGATGTTAATATCCTTAAACAGTTCCCTTAGAGAATCGCGCCTGCGAAGATTATATATGGCTCTGATGGCTCGTTTCTGCAGAATAAAAATGGACTCGATATCTGCAGCCCGTCCCCAAAGTAAAATACCGTAAGACATGATACTATGAAAGTAACTAAAATAGACTAGCCTCGCGGTATCTACATCAGTAAATTGACGGATTTTTCTGACAGCATAAGCTGCTGAACTTAGCCGTCCTGCAAGTGATATTAAATGAGGACCCCATTGTAGCCTTGAGTCGAGCGTAATCCCCAGGAAAACGGTTTTATCGACGAATTCTAGTTTCTCTTGATTCAATACTATCTCACAATCACTACTTTTGACATTTGGTAAAGAAAATCTGATGCACTTAGTTTTTTTCCCATTTAATACTAAATTATTAGCAGTGAACCAATTTTGGATCTGCAGTAGGGCGTTATTAACGTCGTCAAAATTTGTAGCACGTCTATCTACCTTAAAAATTAATGAAGTATCATCAGCAAATAGCACCATTTGTGGTTGATTTTTTAATAAATGGAGTAAATCATTAATATACACTAAAAAGAGGAAAGGACCCAATATCGAGCCTTGTGGAACACCCATTTTAACTTTTAAACAGAGTGAATTGACACCATTTATTTGAACTTGCTGTTGTCTATCATTTAAATAAGATTTTACTAAACTGAGGGCAAGTTTTCCAAGTCCGTAATGCTCAAGTTTCAAGAGTAAGGTTTCATGGTCGACGCAATCAAATGCCTTGGAGAGGTCACAAAAAAATGCCTATGGCGTCTTGTGCCTCTTCCCACGCGTTAAAAATGTGTTTTAATAAGGTTACACCGGCGTCGGTCGTACAACGTCCTTTGGTGAAACCAAACTGTTGATCGTGAAGTATTTTATTCGTGTTAAAGTGATTGAGCATTTGATTAAGCATTACCTTTTCAAACACCTTGCTGAAAACCGGCAACACGGATACTGGTCTATAATTATTTTTGTCTTTACTGTCTCCGGATTTAAAAAGTGGAATTACCTTACTGTATTTCATTAAATCCGGGAAAACTCCTTGATCTACACAAAAATTAAATATTAAGGCTAAGTAAGGCGCTATAGTCTCAATTATGGAGGTACAGACTTTAATGGACATTCCCCAAAGATCTTCGGTCAGTTTGATCTTAATTTGCTTAAAAGCTTTTATTACTGTTATGGGGTTAATATGCTTAAAGTTAAATTCAATCGGGCAGGCCGAAACGTTTGCCCTTACTAAATCAAAAGAGAGCGAGGGCGAGGAGTTTAAGACCTCAGTAGTTTTAAGTGGGATACTGGTAAAGAAATTTACAAATTCTTGAGCAACTTCTTTGCTATCGGAAATGAGACCACATGACGACTCCAGTGTGTAATCAATATTATGCTTTCTGTTCCTGTTCGTTTCATTGTTGATAATTTTCCAAACTGTCTTTATTTTATTATCTGCTGATTTAACCTTGTTGCTAATGTATAAGGCTTTAGCTGCCTTACAAGTGTTCTTAAAAATTCTAGAGTAAGTAGCAACATACTTATTAAAAGTTTCCGTGTTAATATAAGGCTTAAGGCCATACAGCTCGAAAAGTCTTTCCCTACTTTTCCTGAGTCCTTTAGTTGCCCAGTCACTAAATAGAAACTTAGGGCTGATGGTTTTTGTGATCTTCTTAAATGAATTATCGAACTCTGTTTGGACTACCGAAAAGAATTCTTTATACAAAATATTAACATTGTTCATTTTCAGTTCTTGATCATTTAACTTACAAATTAAAGTGTTATTAAATTTATTTAAATTAACAGATGTTATTGGTCTGGATTGTATCTGCACTTTTTGCATAGGTATGTTGGACTCAAAAGTTACGGTTTGACCACTGTGATCAGAAGGGAGATAATTAACAATGGATTTATCTAAATAGTCACAACAACAGAAAACATTATCAATACATGTGGCAGTAGTCGTGGTTATTCGGGTAGGTTCTACAAACACATTTGATAAATTAAATGATTTAAACAAATTTAATAATCTACTGGTATTTGAATTATTTTCTAAAATATTAATATTGAAGTCGCCACAGATAATTACAGACTTATTACCAGCTGCAAGTCTTGACATAACTTCCTCCATTACTGACTCGAATATAGAGTAGTTTTGATAATTTGGGGGTCTGTAAACGCACACTATGACATGCTTATCTAGCTCAACACAGGAAAGTTCAATACTATGTTCAAACGATAGATCAACTATGTCTTTACGATTTTTCGATTTAATACAATTTTTAATTAGGATTAATGAACCACCACGCGCCATTGATGTTCGATTAAAACAACTGGCCACACTATAATTCTCATAATTAATTAACATTTCGTAATCTTTTAACCAATGCTCGGTTAAACAAATAATGTCAAACATTGTTTTTTCTTAAAACAATTCAATTTCCAATTGTTTGGATGAAAAACCTTGAATATTTTGATGAAATAATTTCAAGGATTTCTGCTTAGCCCCTTTTCTACAGTTAACTATTTTAGAGCTAGAAAATACCTTTTTGTTATTAAGTGTAACTATACTGTTAGTGGTACTTTCTGTTGTCTTACAAACTAGTTTAAATTAATAACCACCTTAACATTAGTACTATTACTAACTGTGGTGCTAATTAAAGATGACTTCGACATACTAATTATGTCTGGGTTAATATTAAAAGCTAATAGCCTAGCTATTTGATGTCTAAAACTACTGGGCAGATACACCGTATCCCTAGTCGAGCTTAGCTTATCAACAAAAATGTTGGTGTCAAAAAATATAAACTTGTCACTATGGTGACTAACTAAGAATTGCATGTAATTATTTAACATGTGAATGTAGTTGTTTTGTCTGTTTGACAAGTACTTAAAGTATGGAAAAGCACACAAAATTATTTTCTTACAATTTAACTTCAATAGCTCGGTGACACTATCAGTAATATCATCTTTTTTAACATTAAGGCTGCTACCTATAAGTATAGTAATAATGGCATTAGGATCATATTCATTCTTAGTTATTGAAGCCATTATTTGTTTGTAGGAAGACTGAGGCATACAATAGTTTAGAGAAGAATGACTCAGGTTGTTTCTAAGTAATTTTCCTAACCCTTTTCCAAAACTATCAGACAAAAGCAACACTTACACTTTTAATTAACATAATTATAATCATTTATGGCGCTAAATCACAAATCTTTTTGGCCAATAGGAATTAAATGGCACATGTCAAATATCCCGTCTTGCCCCATGATCGGGGCAAAATGGGAAACGCTATGGGGCATAATGAGTACACATTTTAATCTGGTTGGCAACGTTCACATATGTGCCTCGTCATCGTCATAGTCTACACCTGTGCAGGAATTATGGGACCAGCTATGGCACACGCTACAAATAACCCATCCTTCAGTGGACTGTGAATATAAGTACCCACAATATAAACAAGGACAATGATTTTCTGCGTCTTCAGATGAACTAGCATCCGTGTCACTTTCTTTTTTTTTATTCCTTTTTTCCGGCTTCTTTTTTTCACTTCTTTTCTTTCAGTCTTTTTACCGTCAGGTTTCTTTTTGTCAGTTGTCTTATTTATTTTTTGTTTTTTATTTATATCTCTAATGAGATCATTCTTGTCGTCTTCTTCCCATGTTCCACGATTTGTTTTACGTTTATAATTTCGTACCATTTTATTTAACTGCTAACAAAAAACAAAGTTATTGTTAATAGCTATGAAACATTTTTCTACCTACATATATGGGGCAAAATGGGATACTATCCCATTATGCCCCGACCGTTTTGCCCCAACAGACACATTTTGCAAAAGTAACAACAATTCTAAAATAAAAAAAATATTCTGCGAAAAAGCAATCTAAATTCGTTAGTTTTACACAACTACAATAAGTCTGTGGTAAAATGTTACAATAGCACTGATACATACCTTCTTGCACATCGATTCAAAACAGAAAACTTCGTAAGAATACTCCAAAAAACAGTTTTTTGTCGCCACGCAGCCAAAACACGCAGTGCTACGTACGCGCCGCTCCGACTCACGTGAGGCAACTGAACTTCACGCGAATGGCACTGTGTTAGGTTCTGTTGTGCTCACCAGTCACGCACACAAGCATACTTCCCATCTTGCCCCGAGCTTCATCTTGCCCCGGTCTCCCCTACAATGACCCCTTAAGAGGTTTTTCGCATTTAACGTTACACGTTGTACACAATCACTTACCAAAGTCTATACTAGAAACTCCATCCATCGATGAATTTAAAAATAAATTTAAAAGATTCTTGCTATTTAAATGTTATTATAGTATTCAGGATTATTTAACAGAGCATGTAAGGGCATATTGTTCTCAGAAATATTGTTGTTGATGCGACATTTGTGATTAATGCACTATTTAATTATATTATTATTACTTTAACATTTCTTTACAAATATATCTTGACATTCTCATTCATTTAATGTCATGCATTAAATTAATGAGAAGGTCAAGATATATTTTAATCTTTATTATTCTAGTGACATTAATATTTGCTAATGTTTAATTATTTATTATTTCTTATGTTTATTTTATGTTTACTGATTTATTATTTGCCATTGTGAAATTACCAAAATAGTGTTATTGCCTAATTATAAATTATTGTTGCAAGTAATTGTATTTAACAATGCTATGTTAATACAGTTTAATTAAAGCTCGAGATTTGCATGCCTCAAGGCGTAATATGGTTGAAATATGCTCTATTTTTAACAAGTTTATGTAATTAATTACCCATATTAGCAAATAAATGATTTTGATTTGATTTGATTTGATTTTTACTATTAATAAATGTGTATTATTTTACCTAATGGAGCTTGGGTTTAAAAATATTAAGTGGGTCACCAAGGGGCAGTGTGCAAATTACCGGGCCATGGCAGACCAATGTTTGGGAAGCACTGGTCTAGAAGCTTCGACTCGCCCCTATTGGCCGAGCGGGTACGAGAGGCGTTCCCGCCGGAAGCGTGCGGGTTGTGGCGGGAGCGGCTACAAAAGCATTCTCGTTAATATTATAAAACAATATCGAGAACGGGTCTTATCGCGATCTTTCTTTTTTACGAGGTAAACAGGTACCTACTTGTTTCCCGACGTTTCGACCGCCTTGCAGCGATCGTGGTCACGGGAGGACTGATGACAGCTCCTCAGCGACGTCTTCGTAAAGTGCGGGTGTGTGCATCTATTGTCGCCCACTGACTGGGATGGGAAGAAAAAGAAGAGAAATATATGTTCAAATGGTTCGAAGTCATCAGTCACCAGTATAACGGATGACAGCAGCGAAAATATTGCCGGTATGGATTTTTTGTCGGTGAAACTTTCTTTAAGCGAGTATATTTCTGGTAGCCTAATTTTAATGATCAAAATGTTCATTTACGGATGATGGTGAAGAGGATCGAGCTCAAGAAGTTGAACAAGATGAAGAGAACGTTTTAACAGAGGAGAGTTCTGAAACCAACCCACCGCTACTTGAGCAGCTGTTAAGGTTTATAAGCAAAAATGTACAAAATAAAAATTGGGAGAAATAAACTTTGAAAACAGGAAGCGATTAGCGGCTCCAGTTACGGTAAAGTTTCTGAGTATGTAAGCGCGCATGCAGATCTTGTGAACTTGTAGACTGATCGGCAAGGTACTTTTTACTTCTAATACTTCAAATAGTGCTCCTGAAGAGACCCGCAAATCTCAAAGCTCTCTGAAATCTTATGAAGACTTATCGTACAGGTGGTTATTTCAACGTCAACGTCAACCCTTTCCCTTCAAGATTTCAGAACATAGCTGCCGGCCGTAGTCTTGAAGATGTCATGAACCTGTAGGTGCAGGACATCAGCGCCGCCTGGACTGGGAGGCCTACCTTCAGACCGAGATAAACCTGGTTAAGCTTACACCCTCTGTGCAGCGAGTGCGGACTGTATGATGTACGTGTGCTGTTTAGACGAAACTCCTCTGGTTCCAGGATGGCGACCGCTCTGTATACCTGTTCCTGTAGCGGTTCGCTGGGGGCTCCAAGAGAGGGTTCTTATTGGGATTTGTTCAATCAATTAAACTGCCAATTTAGTATATTATATGCATTGACTTATATATTACTATCAATGATTATATGGAACTGAGACTCTCAATCACCTACTTCTCAGGTGCCAGACCGGGCCGGGTCGGGTGATAGTGACTTCTTGATTATGACTGACTTTTCGGATGTATCGACTGGCCAGCGCGTGCCCTTTTATAGCATTGACAATTTAGCTGGCCAGTAGACCATTTCGATATTGCACGATTTTCCTGCGGCAAACTCGCGTCTAGGCTCAGAACGCTCGTGATTGGCTATTGAGAGTCCCACCCCTTTTTATTATTAATATTGGTAAAGAAGTTAAGTTTAGCAGCGCCCCCCCCCCCCCCCCCCCCGTCTTGTACGCCTAAGTAATGTTGTGGAAAAAAGTTATGTTAGAGCCACGTCACGTTGCCGTCGTCGTCTACTTACTTTACAATTAAGTACAATATAATAAGCATTAATTTTAGAAAAACACCGCGCTGCGCGGCCATAACCCAGCCTTTATAGTATATGAATTAAGCGACTGCATGATAAGGGCACCCCCTATGGTGTATGTCGCTCGGCTTAGGGCGTCGCTGGGGGGAGTACAGCAAGGAGGGACAGGCTGGATCATATCTGGATTATTTAGCATCTGCTACAGGCTCAGCTACGCCACCAGCTGGCACTCCTTCACCGATCAAGGGTGGGGGGAATTACGTGGGTAGATTTGTGTTTGTAATCTGTACTGGTGTAATCCAGTTTCGACTGCGGTTTGGAGAGTGCGAGATATCGACTCTTGGGTCTTGGTGTTGGCCAGATTAGTAAATGATACTACGTATAATGATATTATAATCGTATCGTCTACGAAAGCCAACTGTGCCTTTTTTACTTTTCGAGATAATTATCGCAGGTGAGTAACGTGGAAATGAGTGGAGACAGCACAAACCCCTAAGGGAACCCTGCGAAAATGGGGTGGGAGAGGATAGCGCTCCTTCGTTACGATAGCGAGAAGTGCGGAAAGACAAAAGTTTCGTAAGATGAGCACGAGACGTTCTGGCACACCAAGTTTGTAAAGCTCAAATAATAAACCGTTCTTGTACCAGACTTTGTCAAACGCTTTCGCTATAACGAAGAAAACAGCACCGGTCTTCGAACCACGTTGGAAACCAACGCTTATGTGTTCGTTGATGTGGTGGACCTATGTTGTACGCAAGAGTGTTGGGTTCGAAAACCAAACTGGTCGTTAGCAATCATTATTATTATTCTTTGTCTCGGCATAATCTTTGAGGCGCTTATAAATAAGTGTCATAGATTTTGCCGAGGACATTGAGCAGAATGATGAGGCGACTTATGATTTTTTTCTCAATGGTGGCGCTCGCTAGTTGGAAGCACTGCGCACCTTAAGGAGGATGCGCTAAGATAGCCCTCGAAATACAAATTTCCTTGCGTTTTTTGTTTGCAGGAGGCAGGGGGCTAACTATGAGCTCTTATAGCAGGGCAGAAGTTGAACGTTTCTAGTGAGAGAGAGAGAGAGATGGAGCTATGTACGACCTATAGCACCGTCCCTCTCTGGAAACGTTCAACTTCTGCCCTGCTATAAGAGCTCATAGTAAGCCCCCTGGTCAGTGTCAGGATGTATGTTGATTAAAATATGATTCACGGCCGTAACTAACATGGCTTTACATAATTATAATCATTAGAATCAGCATTACAACTCCATAAGTTAGAATTGACCTCAAACTTCATGATTTCATGAAATCGCTAGATTTGCAGATTCGCCGAACGAACGAAATCTAACGAATCTGCAGGAAATCTAACTTAGATAGATGTATTGATGATTTTTATAGTTAAAATTATGTTACATATGTTTTACTGTCGCGTATCATATTTTGATCAACAAGGTACACACGGCTACACATCAAGCTATACATATACATACGTACAACCTGACACGGACCTTTTTTTTTTTTGAGGGTGGGAAATCTTCAAATAACTTCTTCCGCTCTGGGTGGAGCGGAAGAGCGTGTCAGACTTTTACTGACTAAAACACACCCGTGTTCCTTCAGTTGCCTATGCCAGGGCCGCGGTATCTTCTTAAAACTACCCGCGACCCCAGCGGCGTCGGCCCTATTGGACCCCATCATTTGCTGACATCTCTTTGAGGCGCGCGTGGAACACAACGCGCCATCGGACCGGACGGCGACCTACCCGCTACTCACCGTCCGCAGGCCCGCGCCTACAATCAATCTGCCTAGCCTTTTCCCAACTATGTTGGGGTCGGCTTCCAGTCTAACCGGATGCAGCTGAATACCAGTATTTTACATGGAGCGACTGCCTATCTGACCTCCACAACCCAGTTACTGGGTAATACGATACCCCTTGGTAAGACTGGTTGTCAGACTTTCGGGCTTCTGACGACCCGTAACGACTGTCAAAGATCCACGAATAACAGCCGGGACCAACGGCTTAACGTGCTGCCGGCCCGCGCCTACGGTGGCCGAAAATCGCCTCGCGATTCCCGCCGCCCAGGGCGTCTCCTGCGGCGACTGAGGGCGTGATGCTGCCTCTCCCTCACGCGTTCCGCCTCCTCCCTCGCGAGCATCACTGCTTCGCAGAAGGAGGCTGCAAATTGCATAAAACGCAAGAAAATTTGAATTTCGCGGGCTACCATAGCGCATCCCTTGCGTTCCGTTTTTAGTAGGAACGTTTAATTATTGGCAAAATGGCAACACTAAAAATCTCTGAAATGTCAGACTGACAGTCTCAGAATTCCGTCAATCAAAAATCAGGCTTTGATATTTTTTAGCGTTTTTTAGTCTAAAATATCTAAATTGTGGATAAACAACAGACTTCAATAAACTGGCAAAGTACTTATATTGTTAAACAAGTTACTGGAGCACAGAACACTAATAACATAGAGTTAATACACTATTTAATTTTAAAGTAAGCTATAAACCTGGGTCTGGAGTCTGGACTACCTACGACGAGGGAGAATTAGGTTTAGCTCTCTCCTAGTCTCCTCCTCCTCCGGTCCGGCTGCAGACAGCCGTCTTACCGAGGTCCACAAAGAAACTGCGCACGAAGTAACATAACCGCAAAATAGAAGAAGTCGTAATAATAATAAACAAGTCTCACTTGCATTTGTACGCAAAGCAACAGTGTTTTCTGTATTTATACCGTAAAGTTGAACTAAATAACATAAGTGATATTTTTGATCGAGTTATAAGATGGAAAAACTGCCAATGTGTCGGATATGTTTAGTGGAGGACGTTCGTATGTATGTAGTGGTCAACAGGAACTTGCACGAACTATACGAGAAGCTGACTGATATTCCAGTAAGTTGCTGTTATTAATAATAATGAAGTAAATTACCTATTAGGTGTTAGATGTCCTACACGAAGATATAAACTACATAGGGTACATGAACTTTCAGTGCGAGGGTTGTCTTAGGGGACAATGGATATCACTGACACGGGTGAAGTGAAACAACATGAGGAAACCTGAACTCTTACAATAAATATGTACCTTTGGGTAGTAGATAATACGGGCTGGTATCCGCAACTCCACAACAATGCGCATATTTTGCGTATGTGTGGGAAAATCGATTATTCGATCGGAACCACTGTACAAACGCACCCGGCGCTTTTATATACCAGCTATTATTTTTTTGGGTACAATAGACCTTTTTTAGTGTATTATTGAAAACAACAAAGTGCGCAAAATAATAGACGCCGAAAAAAAAAAAAATTTACAGTACTAGTACCACATTGACCTTGAAATCAAGGTCAATAACCCTGAGGCTTTCATCGTCTAATATACGAGACATTCACCGCCTCATTTAACGCAAATGATTCACCAAAAATAGAGGGGATATGGCGCTCGGCGGCCGCTGCCGCGGCACCGCTCGCTTCGCTCGCTCGCCGTCGCGCGTTAACGGTCACTGTTCTAACCTAACCCAAATGATTCACCAGCAATAGAGGTAATGGTCACTATTCTAACCTAACCCAAATGATTCACCAATGTGAAGTTTCGTACGCGCGGGTGTGATTGTACAGTGGAGCCATTCGATCCACCAAAGAAGGCCAGCAGTGCCTAGATGTTACTGACAACCTCATGGAGGGTACCTAGGTTACCGAAGTACTTTGCCCTGTATGCAACAACCACCGGGCAGTTTAGAAGCACATGAGCTGCTGTCTCATCGTCCTCCATGCAGGCCCTGCGGACTGTCTCCTATGACAAAGAGGTGTTTGTTAAATGACCCATGGCCAGTTATAGCAGCTGTAACTGTATGCAGCTGTTGTTTATTTAGTCGGAGAAGCTGTTTTGTGAGGCGGCCATCAATTGTAGAATATGTACCTTTATTAAATCGCCAATCTGCCTTGAGCAAGAGTGGCAATCAAAGCTCATGCCTTCTCTGTAAGATGCGCACAGAAAGCATTAAGGACCAGTAACTGATGGCTTGTACAGATATTTGTAAGATTACAAGTATTTTCTTCTTATAATAAACAAAATAGTTTGAGACAAATTTTGTTGCAGTTTGTAACTGAAGACATTAGACCCATTCTTGCTTGTTTCTTGTGCTGTGCTAAACTAAAGCAATGCTACCAATTACTGAGAAAATGTCTGGAAGCTGAAGAGCTGTTCGCTCAGATGATGAATGAGGATTATGAGGTGAGGTATTCTTCAACAGCCATTTATTCTCATAATTTCAGTATAATGTGGAAGTGATTCCTCTCAAGCTTATACTTATTGTATCTGGAAATAACGTCAACCATACCATCGAGTGTTGAATGTTGATATGTACGCTTTTGTCAAATGTAGATGTTTACAACTATTCCATGTTAAATACTCCACGTAATACTGCTACAGCTTCCTTAAGAAACTTGTATGTTGTCCTAATACTATAATCATCTTTTTACAGCCCAATTCTTTAATAAACCAAGACCGCTTGGAGTTTTTCAGTGGGTTTATTAAATCTCCAATAGTACACATAAGTATAGATGTTGAATGTCAAACAGGAAGCATTGCTATCAAAGAAGAATTACCAGCTGTTTGTGAAGGACTAGATGATATTATTGAGCCAATGGAGAAACATAAATGTGAAGGTATTAATAAATTATCAATAAATAATATCTTAAAATAATGAAGATAGATTATGTGAGTAACTTAATCTATTTATTTTATATTGATCAAAAAATGTTTTGAACTACTACAAAGTTTAGTCAGTGTTGACTTTTATTCCAGCTAATGTTAACCACATTATGTTGTGAAATAAAACAAAAACTTATTAATAATGAACAAGTTTAGTAATACTCTTGACTGTTTCCGTTTACTTACAGAGCTAGAACAGGAAAATTTAGACAATAGCTGTCTACATCTAGCAGATATACAACCACACCAATCTGAGTCAGATTTAGAAGATGATTTACCAATAATGGAGTTTAAAACTGAAGTAGAAGAAGAACAAGAACTACCTAAGAAGAAACGAAGAGCCAGGGAGACGAAAAGTAAGTATTAGATAGTTAATAGGTAATAGGTAATACTAGATGATGATGATGTTTTCGTAGATATATTGACAAGGTACCGTCATGATGTTAATATCTTTAAACAGTTCCCTTAGAGAATCGCGCCTGCGGAGGCCATATATTGCTCTGATGGCTCTTTTCTGCAGAATAAAAATAGACTCTATATCTGCAGCCCGTCCCCATAGTAAGATACCGTAAGACATAATACTATGAAAGTAACTGAAATAAACTAGCCTCGCGGTATCTACATCAGTAAATTGACGTATTTTTCTCACAGCATATGCTGCTGGACTTGGTCGTCCTGTAAGAGATGTTAAATGAGGACCCCATTGCAGCCTTGAGTCGAGCGTAATCCCCAGGAAAACAGTTTTATCGACGAATTCTAGTTTTTTTATTCAATACTATGTCACAATCAGTACTTTTAACGTTTGGTAAAGCAAATCTTATACATTTAGTATTTTTCCCATTTAATACTAAATTATTAGCAGTAAACCAATTTTGAACCTGCAGTAGGGCGTTATTTACGTCGTCAAGATTTGATGCACGTCTATTTATCTTAAAAATTAAGGATGTATCGTCAGCAAATAACACCATTTGTGGTTGGTTTTTAAATAAATGGGTTAAATAATTAATATATACTAAAAAGAGGAAAGGACCCAATATCGAGCCCTGTGGAACACCCATTTGTACTTTTGACCGAGTGAATTGACACCATTTATTTGAACTTGCTGTTGTCAATCATTTAAATAAGATTTTACTAAACTGAGCGCAAGTTTACCTAGTCCGTAATGCTCAAGTTTCAAGAGTAAGGTTTCGTGATTTACGCAGTCAAATGCCTTGGAGAGGTCACAAAAGATTCCTATGACATCTCGAACCTCCTCCCACGCTGAAAATATGTGCTTTAATAATAATAAATAAATAAAAATAAAATCATTTATTTTCAGGTAAATTACACCCATTGCCAGACATGTCAAATAAATCAAATAAAAATAAATCAAATGAAATTAAAAACAGATCAAATTAAATTAAAATAAACCAAAATAACAAAAACAAATTAAATTAAAATCAAGTCAAATTAAATTAAAATAATAAAACAAATTAAATTAAATCAAAATAAATTAATAAAGTGACACCCGCGTCAGTCGTGCAACGTCCTTTGGTGAAACCAAATTGCTGATCGTGCAATATTTTGTTGGTGTTAAAATGATTAAGCATTTGATTGAGCAATACCTTTTCGAACACCTTGCTAAGTACCGGCAACACGGATACTGGTCTATAATTGTTGGTGTCTTTATTGTCCCCAGATTTAAAAAGTGGTACAAACTTACTAAATTTCATTAAATCCGGGAAGACTCCTTCATCCACACACAAATTAAATATTAATGCTAAGTACGGTGCTATAGTTTCAATAATGGATGTACAAACTTTGATAGACATTCCCCATAGATCTTCGGTCAATTTGATTTTAATTTGCCGAAAAGCTTTTATAACTACCATAGGGTTTATATGTTTAAATTGAAATTCAACCGGGCAGCTTGGAACGTTCGCTCTCTTTGACGACACGGTTGGCGCAGTGGTTGAGCGATTGACTGCTGCGCAGCATGTCGCGGGTGCGATTCCCGCACGGAACAAATATTTGTACGACCTACAAGTATTTGTTCCGAGTCTGGGTGTTTTTCTATCTATAATATGTATGTATTTACAAAAAAATAAAAATGTATATAAGTAGTTTATCAGCCATCTCTTTACCATAATACAAGCATTAGGTTGCTTAGCTTGGGACTAGATGGCGTTGTGTGAAATGTCCAAGGATATTTATTATTATTTTTTATGTCTTTTATACATCTCGGGATCCTGGGGTCCCGGACCTTTAGAAGGCGTACGAGGGCCCGAAACCAACTCGCAGAGACCCCTTAGACAATTTCAAATGACGGGGCGGCACCAGCCGACGATTATCCCTGTATGCACTATGCAAGTGCACCCAAGGACAACCCCCGGTTGGTGCAGGACTATTGCAGAACATGGAAACAAAACATATTGGGCTATGGGTTTGGGTGGCTATAGTGAATCGGGTACCTTAAACTATGGAAGAACTATGTCCCCTGCCTTACCAATGTTATACAGGGTGATTGGAAGATGGGTGCAAAGCTTTAAGGCGAAGATAGTACAGACAATTTAGAACCATTTAAGCCATGGTTGTCTTAGACGAAGTCTTACCATGTTTTTTTAACCTATTTTTTATGATTTTTTTCGAACTCCCAAAATTTTAACTAAACTGCTTATTTATGGCCAAATTGAATGATAAATGAATTCATTTTTATTTAATTTAATTTAATTAATGTGTAAGCAATCTAGCTAAACATGTTTTAGGCCTCTGTTTAGACATTTTTTTACAGACATTTAAAGTTCATAAAAAAATTAAAAATTCATAAATACTTTTTGTAAACCTTATTTAAAAAAAAACATAAGGTGCTTTTTTTGTTCAAACCTTTTTGAAAACATGCTTGATAATCGCTCTTTCTTTCGAGGTATCATTTACGTGGATATCTACAATGTATTGAAATTAGGACCTACAAACCAATTTGAGAGAGAAATTTTAAATTTTAGGCAGACTAATTAAAGGCCTAAAACATGTTTTGCTAGATTGCTTACACATTATGTTAATAAAATAAAATAAAAATGAATTCATTTATCATTCAATTTGGCCATAAATAAGCAGTTTAGTAAAAATTTTGGGAATTTTTGATATAAATCATAAAAATTAGGTTAAAAAAATGGTTAGCCTTCGTCTAAGACAACCATGGCTTAAATGGTTCTAAATTGTCTGTACTATCTTCGCCTTAAAGCTTTGCACCCATCTTCCAATCACCCTGTATAATATAAACAGTTAAAATGGCAGAGGGTGACTTGCACACTCAATAATGGACCCCCGGAAACGGTCGCTAGCACATAGTGACGTAGCGGCAAGGGGGCTACATGTCCTGAGGTGCTTGTGAGGAGTGGAGAGGTATCCCACGGCTATCAGGACAATCCCGGAAGTACGGTCAAGATCCCTACCAGCATCTTATTGGGGTACTTCCTTCCTCCGAGCACGTTTGCTCTTGCGAATCTCCACTCAAACCGGCCAATAAAGGCAAGAAAGAGGTGGGAGCTCTGTTCCTCGTCAGTGTTCACTCCAGCCGGCCAATAAAGGCAAGCGAGAGGTGAGGAACAAGACTTCTCCCGGGAGATAGGGTCCGTGGGGTCGCTACTGCCCAACAGCTCGCCACATGCTGCCCTGCGGGTTTCTGTATCTCTCTTGGTCTGGCTCGTCATCTCAGACCTGTTCCGGCAAAGTGAACTCTACCGGCACAGACCTAAAATTCGGAGCGCGCAAGCCCCACCACGACGTCAACGTAGAGATACTGCGGTGGGGTTATTATTATTATTATTAATAAATCAATTGAGATGCAGACGGCATACCTACCAGTAGCTGTGCTGTCAGTGGCTGTCCCGAACAGAGCGACACAATGGTCGCAGCTGTAACGTCGCATGTGGCAGTAAACAGCAGCCGCACCGCGCTGGCGACGTAAGAAGAAGTAGCTCATACATTGGATCATAACTGAAATGATCTTTCATGTTGTGCATTCAAACTTGTAGAAATACAGTATTGTAACTGTAAGATCACGTAAATCAGCGAAATCGGCAAAATTTCGTGTTCATAAGTATTTAAAAAAGAAGGGGAAACAGGTAATCACAGGGCATAAAAAAATTCGACCGCACCGCTGTCATCACAGGAAAAGTGCCCAAAAAGCTGGCAGCGTTGCCGCGTGGTGTGGCAATGCTGATTCTATGGCCAATAGGTCAGGCCTCTGGTCACGTGTACAGTCGACAAAATGTCACTAAAATGTTAAGTGTGTCCTTGTGATGAATTCATCCCAACTACGGAACCCTTCATTGTGCGGGGTCCGACACGCACTTGGCCGGTTTTGGTCCTAGTGTGAATCATGCAAAGCGCTATTATTTTGATTCATGTGCATGTCAATCTTCTTGCAACATTGTACTTACCAGATTTATAATCATAGGGACGACCGGTGTGAAGAAACCAAAACTAGATACACGAAGAACGAAGCTAGAAGATGCAATGACAGCAGACCAAACGAAAAAAGAAAAAGCAGACTCGAAAGTTATCCGGACAACTCGGAAACGTACGTCCGAACCTGGCACTTATTTCAAATGTGATGTATGTCAGCGTATTTTTAGTCAAAAGTATAATTTATCAAGACATATTCGTATACACACTGGCGAAAAACCTTATAAGTGTGATGTATGTCAACGAAGTTTTAGTAATAAGGTTAATTTAACAAAACATATTCGTATACACACTGGTGAAAAACCTTATAAGTGTGATGTATGTCAGCGTAGTTTTAGCAATGGGAGTGATTTAAAACAACATATTCGTATACACACTGGTGAAAAACCTTATAAGTGTGATGTATGTCAGCGTAGTTTTAATAAGAAGGCTCATTTAACACTACATATTCGTATACACACTGGTGAGAAACCTTATAAGTGTGATGTATGTCAGCGTAGTTTTAGAAATGGGAGTGATTTAAAAAAACATAATATTCGTATACACACTGGTGAAAAACCTTTTAAATGTGATATATGTCATTGTAGTTTTAGTGATAAGAGTTCTTCAACAAGACATATTAATCTTATACACAAACGTAATTTAAAAAAAATTAAACCGACATAAAAAAGAATGAAATTATGAATTAATTTCGGAAGTCGGTGTCTTAGGATCTTTAATTTATTTTTTTGCCACCGACTTCCGAAATGAAAGTTATTTCATAGTTTTGAGTTTTTGTTTTTGAAGTCGGTTTAATTTTATTTAAATTACTTTTTTCACTTCGTAATTTTTAGTTTCAAATAAAAACTGGAATATTTGTTTGTAATAAGTAGTTTAACATAAACACATTATCTTAGGTTAATGCTTTAAACAATAATAGGATTCGGGGCGAAGATAAAGTTTTGTAAAAAATACTATTTAAAATTGCAGTCGGTCGACGGTTGACAGACAGCTCTCATGTCAGCGGCAAGATTGCGCGTCAATTGTTTTTATGGAAGCTTCTAGAATCGTCTAGAACAGCGTTTCCCATTAACCGGGTCGCGACCCGGTACCGGGCCATCAAAATAAAATATCGGGTCGCAACATTCCCGCCTTGTTTTAAACTTGTGTCAAACTTAACTTTTAAACTTGTGTGCCCTGTGTCCACTGACACAACACTCAAGGATACATTTGACACAAGACCATGGATCGAGTTTTGCTTATCTTGTCGTCAAGAATACACAAAATTAGCTCGTCAAGCAATAACTTTTTTAATGCCTTTTGTCAACAAAATATAAATGTGAAGCTGGGTTTTCAACACTAGTTTACCTTAAAAATAAATATAGAAACCGACTTGAAGTGGAATCAGACTTTAGGATAAAACTTTCGTAATTTTCCGCGAACTTGGATTATTTGGTATAAAATAAGCAGCAGCTCCATACTTCGCATTAAAAGAATGATGTCAGCTATTGACCTGAGAATTTTCTAACGCGTCCAGTGATATACAATATCTTAAAAAATTGCATTTTTTTTTTGCTTAATTTGTATCAAATAATGGAATTTTAAATTAATAATAGGAAAAAAACAATATTACTACATACGTTTACCATTCTCAATAGACGTTTGGAAATGGAACGCGTCGGAATCGGAACGCGTTTTACACACGTTTCGTTATAAAGAATACGAAAAACTTGTTCGTTCGTCATGTGGTTAATGAATGTTTAAATAACCAATTGGTATTTTTTCTTTACATTACTTTTATGAATAATATGATTTTTACGCGCAAAACGAACTTCTAGAACGCAACCTTAACTGACCTTAAGTGAATGACAGGATGTTATTATAGTGTATTATCTATGGTGTCATTCTTTGACGTTTTGCAGGTGTGCGATTTTTTGGATTTTCTGATACACTTATAACTTCTGCATTTTTCACGGACTTTGATACCTACCGAAAGTGCTTTTTGGACAGGAGGGTTGGATCTAGAATCGTTTGGCAGGAGGAGGGGGGTGAATGGGGTGAAAGTTGGTAGGGGTTGGGTCCCTGATTATAACGCTACCATTCTCATTACAAGGTAATGCATATTTTTTGAGAAATTAATAAAAAATATTTCTAACCTCAAATCAGATAAACAGTGAAACGAAATGTCAAAATGGGTGATTGACAACCAAATTTGTATCAATATATTGTCTGCGGTGTAAAATGTCGTGTAAAATACGTGAAACGAAACGCAAAAAAAAAGTCAGTGTCATTCAACCTAGAAATTCTGCTCAGAAAGAAGTTAGTGTGCACCCCACTTTATAGTTAAAATAAGTCGAATTTGTCCCAAAACCGAATCGGGGCACCCCGACTTTTCGTAGTCTTTTGGCTGGCATACTAGAGTGTATATAAAAACCCGGAGGCGCTCACCTCCGCAGCTTCGGTTTGCTGGTCGCCTCCGGCGACCAACCTCAGCCGCTGCGGCTCGCATGGGTGCCTAACCTTTGTTACGTAAGGGCGAAGGGGCTGCACTTCCCGCAGCGCCGGAGACGTTGCAGAAGCAACTTAAGTGTTTAGAGGTTAGGTTACAATAATTTTTTTTTTTTTTCAAGAATAGTGCTTACCTTTACATGGGAGTGGTGGGGGAGGGTGCGTTAGGGTACCCCCACCCCCCTCAACCCCTACTTCTGCCATACCATACTAAAAGTGACTTTAAAGTGTTTTGAGGTTAGGTTACAATAATTAGTTTTTCTCAAGAACGGTGCATTACCTTTTCATGGGAGTGGTGGGGGGGGGGGGCTCAGGGTACCCCCCTCCACCCCCCACACCGCCCCCACCCCCCTCCTCCTGCCAAACGATTCTAGATTTTAACCGGACAGGATCCAAGACGTCATCGCTCTTGTTGGAAAGCGTTATGGAGCCTTCTACGAGATTGATTTGTATAAACTGCAACATTATGCGTTATTACGCCCTTCAGCTTGATAGCAGAGTCATCGCTAATTAGCACTTCGATGTCTCCAGTAATAGTAAGTACAATAACAATCAAGTACCTAACGATTCAGTATCCAGTCAACGGACTCTAGTACAGGGGCCGCCTCCACGAGTGTGAAAATCGCGGTGATAATCTCGTCGTGCCACCAAACTCAATAGAAACTCTATGAATCAATCTCCACACGGCGATAATTTGTAGGCACAGCGTGAATATCGCCGCGATTCTCTCGCTCGTGGAGGCGCCCCTAAGTGATTGTTTTTTTATAAAAAAGATTGATATTCAGAAGTGGTAAAGTATATTTTTTCAAGTTACATGATAAATAGAACTAGTACCTTCTACACTTTTAGACAGCTGTTTAAAACAGAACATGTAAAAATACAAATTAAATATATTTATTTCCATTGTAGGCTTTAAAATCTCATACTTAATTGATTTGTTTTTCAGATAACGGAAGAAGATTACATCTGTGAATGTGCTTTGATGTATCCATGCAGACTATTAATGCTCAGATTCATGGAAACAATGAATGTGATCCATCTGCTGGTTCATCTCGCCACGGTCATGCTCATGTATGCCCCGTTTGTGGACGATCATTGCTCAATCATAGAGGTAAAGAAAACCCATCAAGCCTCACACTAAGGATGATCAACTTAATTCGAACTACTGTAGCACCTCGTCAGGTTTGTATTTAAATATTCAAACTCAATTTAAATTGCATGCAATATTTTCTATAAATATCACGTTGTAATCCGTGACGTTATTATACTCCATCGGTTTAGGTAATTAAATAAATGTAAACAAAAAAAAAACATGTGTTGCATAATACTCTTGTCACTTCAAGTCATCATGCTAGGACACAAATTGTACTCTATAATTTAGCAATGTTCAATGAAATATAAAGTTGCTAAATTGAAGAGACACATGGTTTTTTTGTTTACCTATAATTACCTAAACCGATGGAGTTAGGTATTTCACTGCATTTATAACAAATATGTTGTTTTTTGTTCACAGATATCACAATCTAATTGTGTATGTCTGTTGGTTGCAATTCAAAAGACAAGCTCTTTCAACTCAGCAACAGGATGAGAGAAGAGGCTTAGGCGGTGACAAGACGTGAAGCAATTGAACAAGAAGTGGCACAGTCTGCTGATCCAGTCCATTTCCCAGAAATATAACCTCCCCGCCTCTTGTAAGTACAGATGAGGGGCATGAAAGAGAACCATCTGTTGAATCAGTTCCAGCTCCAGAGGTTCATTCCCAACAATCTATTCAAACCCAACCAGTAAGATACAGCTCCCAAGTGCATTTTATGGGTGTGAGAATGAGAATCTGCATACTGTGTCAGATGCACTGCGGGCTACCATTTTGTCCAACTACAATTTTTATATTCCTCACTAAGATGCTAATGTTGAGTTCCCCCGTCTAGAATTCAGTGAATTAATATGATTCGCCTTGGGAACCTACCAAATTCGTCAAACACATTCATATTATGGTGAACACATACTTTTCCATGGCGGATACAGAATAGAAGTTTGTCTAGACACTAATTGTATATCCGAGTTATTTTGTAAGTGAATTTTCCCCACTGCTTACAGTGGGGAAAATTCAATTATAAAATAAAATCGAGACATATCGAAAGAAAACAGTACATTTTGATAGCAAATGGTATTAAGAGGAATCAAGCCGACATTTTCTCCATACAAATTTCGGTGCGGTTTTTCTCCACTGTTTGACACTGTGCATCCAAAGTTAAACATGATATCGTTTTGTCTCATTATTAATATTGTCGGTACGGAAGCAGAATTGTAAAATAAGAAGCCATTAAAAAGTTATGAGCCAACAAAGATTCGTTTTTCTCGCTAATTTTAACGCAACTTTGGTCGTAAATAAGTAATAAAAGAAGTGTAAAAACTCCAAAACTAAAACCGTACCGACAAAGTTCATTTATCGAAGAGTTCAATTAACTTTATTTGTAATTGATATATACAGTGGTTTAATCATAAAACGTGATCTTCCAAAGTCCTTTTCGTAATTTTTGACGCGCTCGTTTGTCATACGAATATCGTGCATTTCACTCAATAATGTTCCCCCGCGCGGTGCGGAGGGAAGACGCTCACGCACACATGCACAAATGCCACTGTATGCGCTTGCGTTCAAATCAGGCGCACATGACACGCGCACGTTTCGTACTTTCCAGTATTTTTTTTCAGCACAGTCAGCTGCGGCCTCTATCGTTCGTATATTTGTAGACTATTCTCCCTGCGCTAAAAGTTATTACCTATTATTCACACGTAAACACTACATTGAGCACTGGCTTGAACGTTGGATTTCGATACTACCTACTTTATCTGTTTGACTTCGCTCTGAAATTTGGACTACCTACGTATTTTCGTTTGAAATTAGAATTGCTGGTTTGAGTGGACGCCTCAGAACAATAACAAAGCATAGAAGGAAGGCTAAAAACAGAATTCTGTAACTACCTTTATTCCCGTTCTATTATTAGGTACGATAAAGGATGTGGGAAAGAGATAAATGTTTTACTCTTTGTTTTACTTTCTTGGCATGGTCACAAGATCAATTGTCATTTGGTTAAAAAAGTTATAGTATGACGCGGCCAAATTTGATAGTACTTTGTTTCAATGTCTGACAGTTCGTTCATTGAACTAGCTGACTTATTCGCGTGTTCATTGTTTACGTGTCTGTCGTAATATTCCATGGTTTTGCGATGTTTTAATAATATTTCTACTGTTAGGTTGCATGAATTCTTTGTTTAACTACAAATAGTGAGTGTGTGGACGCTGTGGAGCAATTTCTTGTGTGGTTGGGGGCTGCAAGTCCCATTCATAGCGAAAATAAAATGAACAACAAATATTGACCTTCCATCGGTAAGTTTTTGCTCAATTTCTTGTTGCCTAAGATCTGATAAACGAATATAAATACATAACAAATATTGCTGTGTCACTATATAGCTGAAACCAGTCGTAATATTTACTCCAATAGAAGTTATTAGCGAATATTCGGAAATTGTTTTGGGGTTATCTTGATCAGCCATAGTGACGTAAATAATGTTGTCGATGCTTTTCTTTTACAGATTTCCTAGACGATGTGAAAAAAAAATGGATAAATTGTATTGGTAGACGAAATTGGACTCCAAACAGCACAGCCACATAATATGCTCCAAACATTTTACTTTGTATTCATTTGGTAATGAACCTATGAAATGGATGTAGCATGTTCTTTAAGTCGTCACTTAGAGTACATGCTGTTCCTACATTATTTGTTATGTATAGAACAGATGAAATGGCCTTGATATATTATGATATAATTAAGGTATTTTATTGGCAATAAATAGTATCCCGTTCAAATTAAAACTTGATTTATTACATTACAGGAAATGCTTATGGAAGTCTGCGAAGAAGGACATAGCGCAATACTGCAAATTAAAAAAACCGCTCACCATCAACAGTAATTTAACATGAAGACAGGTATAACATTCAGAAATATGTTCACTTGATATATGCGATACAATGATATTATATTAAAAATATCATTGATGCGATATCATTCTTCTAATTATCCCAGTCGGAAATATAATCGAGTGCAAATTTATTTATTTATTTTTAATACAAAATACGTAATTGTAGGATCCCGTAGCAATGGAAGTTGAAACAGGACCTAGTACATCGGTACAAATTAATGAATCGCCACTGATCTTGACATCTCGTGAAATCATCTCACATCAGTCAGGTAAGACATACAAATAAAACTATTTACCTAAATAAAAATGTTGATAAAAAATCTTACATAAATTTTATTGAGAACTGTTTGTTTTAGGAATCCTTGACACAGATGACAATAACAAATTCAGAAATAATTGGATTCCATCCCGATTCAAGAAGACTGCGCTTTTGGCAAGTTCCTGGTCGCCAGAGCCGACTCCAGAATCCTCAGGAAGTTCATCCGTACCAGGGCGGAATGATTATGGTGTGGGCTGGAATTCGACTAACAGATTATTAAAGTGGCTAGGCATTTTATTTTTTTATTTAAAAAATTATCTTTTATTTAAAATATTATCTGGTCGTTATTTATTTTTTTATGTACGAAAAGTTTTTGTCGCTTTGGTACCATTTTAAATTTTCATAATAAATTTTATTTTTTCACTAACAACCATTTTATTTAATCAAATAATTCAAATCTCTATTAAATTACGCTTCTACTGATTTACAATAATATATGTTACATAAAAAGTATTAAAATAAAAATTATTAGGTACTTTGAATACCCTTTTTCCCTAGACTTTGTTGAGTAGTCTATGATGTAATCTAAAATTCAAATAAATATGAGAAAGTAAGTTGCTAAAAACATTTGCAAAACCGAATGTCTCCCACTTCTTTTCAATAAACTCATCAGTTATTATGGCAACTAAATACATTCGGGTTTAGCCGGGTCAGATTTAATACATGAAGGGCTGTCGGGAACCAAGGAAGACTTTGGTGATGATGATGACGAACTATTTAGTTCATACTTAAAGTATTGTTTCATTTTGAACGAATATATTAAGTATTGGTATCATAAGTATGCTTAGTTACTTCAAAATTTTTGGTACGCACGGCTACAGATCAAGCTATACATTTCCAGTATAAGCTGATCTCGCATTGTATAGGATTTCCTTACAATGAGCGGTCAGTGTAAACTGGAAATGTATAGCTTGATGTGTAGCCGTGTGTACCTACGGTTATTATTCTTGGCAGTGTAAGAAAGAATGTCATTGTAAATTCTATCGACGTTGAAATTTAGTGGGTACATCACTAGTCAGAATAAAATGAATGACAACCTACAAAATTTCGAAACGTCTTCTGTATACGTGTCCTTCTTTAACATCATAGCGGCTCCATAAGTCAAAATGAAACAAATATATTGAGTTCAGTTGCTATTTTAACACTACTTCTATGCTTTGTTATTGTTCTGAGGTGGACGCAGTATCAGTTGTGTTGGTTGATTGTCAGTAAGTTGTACGCACGGCTACACATCAAACTATACATTTCCAGTTTACACTGACCTCTCATTGTAAGGAAATCCTATACAATGCGAATCAGCTCATACTGGAAATGTATAGCTTGATCTGTAGCCGTGCGTACAATCATCTCTCAGCAGCTAGACCATATTTTTTGTTATAATTATGTCTTTTAGCCAAAATACATTTTCTGCCACTCGGCCGGCCAGCACGGCTTCGGGATTTGCGACCGGCGCGATGTGGCGCGGCGTTGTGTAGGTAGGTAGGTAGGCAGAGCGCGCGTCTTGTCTACCTAGTGTATCTACCTATCTACACACTAGGTAGGAAAGGCGCGCGCTCGTGACTTGTTTTGAGCTCGTGGAAATGAGGGCAGGGGGGGGTGCTGGAATAGTAGGTATTTAGTAGGAATCCATGTACCGGATGATTTTTTACCGTCTTGAAAAAAATAGGCTAAGTATAATAGGTGAACGGAGTAGAAGCCCATGGCAAATCTATCTTTTTTTTTTGTTTATAAAAAAAAATCATGCTGCTTATGATTTGAATTTCGATGTTTTTTCTTTCTGTTTTTATGGTTCAAATATGAAAAGTTTACATCGAATTTGTAGTCTTTATTGGTACTTACCTACTTAGATATTTTTTCTGTCTACCAGGCTATTAAAAAAATAAAAAACTAGGTATGCCATAGACTTCTACTCCGTTCACCTAATAAATACCCAATTTTTTTCGAGACGTTAAAAAAAGTCATCCGATATATACCTACCCAATATCCTATACCTATTCCTAAATCGTAATGTATTAAAATATAACTCTAGTCCATTTGAAATAAGATGAAATATTTTTACAATCCGTTCAATCCATTTTGACTTCTATTCGCAGCTTCTATTTAGGGCAGCAAAAACGTGGTTATAAGTTACAATACCAACTGCAGCTGCCATGTGTCATGCCACCAACGCAATAGAAGCCAAAATCGGTTGAATGGACTGTAAATAAAAAAGGTTTTAAAACCTGTAGCGCAGAGATGAAATTAAAACGAACGAGAAAAAAACTCGAGTGGCGTTACCGGGTTGTGCAAAAAAAATCATTCATGAAGGTACTCACAGCTGGGTCAAAATAATAGACAAACGATGAACAAAAAAGAAAGGGTCAAAGTCGAAGACCTTACCAGCTGACATAGAACAATAGCTTCATGAATGAGTCGTTTGCACAATGATCCTAATTTTGATTATTATGTTATGATTTATTTTGTTTGAAATTATTATTTTTTCAATTTATTAATTATTTTATCTTATTATAATTTTTATGATTACTGACCACTAGCCTTACCTGGGTGTTTAATTAATATCAATGTCGAGCGAGTGATGACTGCTACCTAAGTAAGCATACGTCGTGAACTCTTGAGCGATCGCTGCCTGCATGACCACACGGGGAAAACTTTTTAGAAACATAATAAAAGCAATCTTTATAATAGGTACCTACATAAAGGGGTATAATTGTATAACGACAGCAGCGCGCGCCTACCACTATAATACGTGGCAACGCATCAAGCTATACATTTCCAGTCTACACGACCTCCCATTGTAAGGAAATCCTATACAATGCGAGATCAGCCTATACTAGAAATGTATAGCTTATCTGTAGCCGTGCGTACGAGTTTGTAGGAACTTGCTGACTTCTCGGCGAGCGGGCAGCGGCGGTTGCTCCCATTTGTTACACATTGTTGTACAGTCTTGACGCACCACGTAACAGAACAATTTGGGAAAAATAAAATTCCGATTTTGTACCGTGACGTCACCAAAAAGTGAGCAAGGGTGAAACTCTAGTTTAAATAGTTCTATATTACAAATAAAAAAAAATTGTCTCTTTCGTTCGATGTCGTCATGTTCCATAGAACAATGGGGAACTACGGGTCGGCACAGCGGGAGGTGGTGCATGTGTGCATCGCCATCGTCTAACGTCGTTTCAGTTCGGAACAGTTCGGAACGGTGTTTGTGTGCGTGCGAACTAGACGTACGTTTAGACTATCGTCTAACTGCTCATCACTGATACTATCTCTGTCGGACACGATGTCAAGAGAGACAGCATGCTTTTTGGTCACGCCCACCACTGAGTTCGAGTCCGCGGCTTGATACACCTTAATGGACAAGAAGGCATTATAGAGTATTGCTGCAACTGCATTGTAGGATGTCGCACTGTACCTAGGTTGTTGTGCACATGTTATGACGTTGGTGTGGTACTTAGGTTGGGCCAGGCATGAAACCAACATTGTGGCTCCAGCATTTTTAGGTGAAGTTGTTGTATGAAACAACATTGAATAAATAAAAATAAATCAAATCCTGTTTTTTATTTAATTTCCGTCCTCGCTGAAAACATGTAAGTATGGACAGTTTTTTTCGTTATCTATTTATGTTGTGATGGCCCAGAGGTTAACTCCTCGCCTCTCATGCACTAGGCTGTGAGTTCAAACCCGGGCAAGTACCAATGTGTCTTTCTCAATGCGTAGGTATTTACTTTCTAAGTTAATTTTGGTCATCAGTGAAGGAAAACATCTTGAGTAAACCTGCACTTATATTTATATAATAATCAATAATAGTCAAAAATCGCCAACCCGTCTTGACCAAGCGTGGTGCCTTCTCTGTATGAGAAGAGGCACTTGCCCAGCAGTAGCACACTAATAGGCTGGTATTATTATTTACTCTATGCACTTGTCTGTCTATCAGTCTTACGATTTCGATGGTTCAAAGCACCGTCTATGAAGCCGACTCCTGGAGTCTGGCCCGCTTCGACGACAGATTTTGACTGATACTTCAATGTTCAATTATGTACCTAAATTGCTCTAACTTGCACAAAGTGTAGAATGGCATAACATCACACGTGAAGTCTAAAACTCTGCATCGGCGGGATATTACGAGAATATAACTGCTTTTTGCGACCGCGCGCCGATTTGATGATGATATTACATTGAAGAGGATTTATTTCTGAGTGATTGTAATTTGTAACTCAGCGGAACACTTTGATTTTAATTATCGTACTTACAATAGTTTTTGAGGTTGTAGCAGCTGTCAGCTGTCAAACCTTATCTGACAGCTGTTATTATGTCAAAAACTTATTTGTATTTTTCCCTTTTCCCTGCCCTTTCTAAGAAAAGATGATAAGTAATTATGTTATTAAAAACAATAATTGTTTTTATACAACACTAGTTGTAGGTGGACACGACCTGTTAAACGAATCAAGTGACAGGTCAATCAATGTATGGCCCATGGTCATGATTCTTTAGTGTCTAATAAGGCGATACCAAAATATGTAGTATTAGTGAAACATGTGTCTACATTTATAAGATTGCTAGCTACGCAAGAACTAACAAACATGTGTCTACATTTATGAGATTGCTAGCTACGCAAGAACTAACAAACATGTGTCTACATTTATGAGATTGCTAGCTACGCAAGAACTAACAAACATGTGTCTACATTTATGAGATTGCTAGCTACGCAAGAACTAACACACTAACACATAAGTACAGAAGTAAGCGGCATAGTGATAAGATTTGTTGTAAATCTAACAAGACGGCCTTATATGCCAGAAGCATTTTCAGTATGGCACCGCGTATACAACGTGTAGCGTTAAATGCGCAAAACCTCTGTACTCGTCATTATGAACAACTTTTACTATGAGACCAAACCTGAAATCGCGAAAAAAAAATCAGCTGTTCAGTACATTTTGACGAATTATGCGAACATAAATGTTGATTGAAATGAACAGCTGATTTTGTTTTCGCGATTTCAGGTTTGGTCCCATAGTAAAAGTTGTTCATAATGATGAGTACAATGACCCCTTAAGAGGTTTTGCGCATTTAACGTTACACGTTGTATACAATCACTTACCAAAGTCTATACTAGAAACTCCATCCATAGATGAATTTAAAAAGAAATGAAAGATTCTTGCTATTTAAATGTTATTATAGTATTCAGGATTATTGAACTGAGGATGTAAGGCCATATTGTTCTCAGAAATATTGTTGCTGATGTGACATTTGTGATCAATAATTTAATTATATTATTATTACTTTAACATTTATTTACAGATATATCTTGACATTCTGATTCATTTACGCCCGGTTTCTCGACGGCTATTCAAATCTAAAATTAACTAATCATTTGTAAAATCTCTTGTTAAGTCGAAAAAACGAGTTGCACGAACGTTGATTAAGTACTTTGATTTGAATCTTTGATCACTTGACACAACAATCAAATTAGTACTAAACTCTCTTGTTAATTCAGAATTTGGGTTTCTGAACAAACGATTAAGCTCGAATGTCATGTCAAGCCAAAGTCAAATGTTGTGTTATCTAATCTGTCGAGCTTGGGCGATTATCTTTGCGTTCCCCGTGATTTTCTGTTTTCTTTGGATATTTTCTAGTTATAATTAATAATACAACTTCTGCCCGGAGGCACGGAGGAGTCTCGGTATGTAAAGATGGTCACCCATCCACTGACCAACCCCGGCAAGCGTAGCTTAACCTGATAGATCGACTCGTGCGGCTGTTATTACTTAGCCACGAGCTCCTCCTAAAAATCTAAAACCAAACAATAAAAATTCTATAAGTAGGTACTTTAACTACGGTACATATTTTTGTTAATAGATTTTTTTTTTTTGATACCTACGTGTTGACGTTTAGGCGTTTAAGGCTTTTATAAAGGGGGGCCAAATTTTCATTATTTTTGCGATTGGACACACCGTTTTCGAGATATAAGGAAAAAAAAAATACCAAACATTCAAATTTTCAATAAAATGGCGCCTTGGTCAACAGTGTCAACTTGACATTCAATTGAACGAATTATTTGTGAAAATGAATGAAGAATACGATGTTGCCATACACATAATCTATTTTCTTTAATCGTTGAAATTGATCGTTGATTATTTAATTTTATAGTAATCGCCGATTCAGCAACCCAATTTGATTTGACTGGTCTGTTAATTTAACCAGTTTGTTAGTTGATTTTAGATTTGAATAGCCGTCGAGAAACGGGGCGTTAATGTCATGCATTAAATGAATGAATGATCAAGATATATTTTAATCTTTATTATTCTAGTGACATTAATATTTGCTAATGTTTAATTATTTATTATTTCTTATGTTTATTTTATGTTTACTGATTTATTATTTGCCATTGTGAAATTACCAAAATAGTGTTATTGCCTAATTATAAATTATTGTTGCAAGTAATTGTATTTAACAATGCTGTGCTAATACAGTTTAATTAAAGCTCGAGATTTGCGCCTCAAGGCGTAATATGGTTGAAATATGCTCTATTTTTAACAACTTTATGTAATTAATTACCCATATTAGCAAATAAATGATTTTGATTTGATTTTTACTATTAATAAATGTGTATTATTTTACCTAATGGAACCAGCTTGGGTTTAAAAATATTAAGTGGGTCACCAAGGGGCAGTGTGCAAATTATCGGGCTATGGCAGACCAATGTTTGGGAAGCACTGGTCTAGAAGTTCCCGCCGGAAGCGTGCGGGTTGTGGCGGGAGCGGCTACAATAGCATTCTCGTTAATATTATAAAACAACATCGAGAACGGGTCTTATCGCGATCTTTCTTTTTTACGAGGTAAACAGGTACCTACTTGTTTCCCGACGTTTCGACCGCCTTGCAGCGATCGTGGCCACGGGAGGACTGATGACAGCTCCTCAGCGACGTCTTCGTAAAGCGCGGGTGTGTGCATCTATTGTCGCCCACTGACTGGGGATGGGAAGAAAAAGAAGAGAAATATATGTTCAAATGGTTCGAAGTCATCAGTCACCAGTATAACGGATGACAGCAGCGAAAATATTGCCGGTATGGATTTTTTTGTCGGTGAAACTTTCTTTAAGCGAGTATATTTCTGGTAGCCTAATTTTAATGATCAAAATGTTCATTTACGGATGATGGTGAAGAGGATCGAGCTCAAGAAGTTGAACAAGATGAAGAGAACGTTTTAACAGAGGAGAGTTCTGAAACCAACCCACCGCTACTTGAGCAGCTGTTAAGGTTTATAAGCAAAAATGTACAAAATAAAAATTGGGAGAAATAAACTTTGAAAACAGGAAGCGATTAGCGGCTCTAGTTACGGTAAAGTTTCTGAGTATGTAAGCGCGCATGCAGATCTTGTGAACTTGTAGACTGATCGGCAAGGTACTTTTTACTTCTAATACTTCAAATAGTGCTCCTGAAGAGACCCGCAAATCGCTCTCTGACATCTTATGAAGACATTGTACAGGTGTGTTTTTTATTTCAACGTCATGAACCCTTCTCCGTGTCAACACTTCAGAACATAGCTGCCGGCCGTAGTCTTGAAGATGTCATGAACCTGTAGGTGCAGGACATCAGCGCCGTCTGAACTGGGAGGCCTACCTTCAGACCGAGATAAACCTGGTTAAGCTTACACCCTCTGTGCAGCGAGTGCGGACTGTATGATGTACGTGTGCTGTTTAGACGAAACTCCTCTGGATCCAGGATGGTGACAGCTCTGTATACCTGTTCCTGTAGCGGTTCGCTGGGGGCTCCAAGAGAGGGTTCTTATTGGGATTTGTTCAATCAATTAAACTGCCAATTTAGTATATTATATGGAACTGAGACTCAATCACCTACTTCTCAGGTGCCAGACCGGGCCGGGTCGGGTGATAGTGACTTCTTGATTATGACTGACTTTTCAGATGTATCGACGTCGAGATGTCGCTACGCCCCCTAGGGGGCGTGGCATGCGGCTCCGGGGCATAGCCCCCTGTCCGCGGATGCAGCACGTTGGCCCGTAAATACGGGCCCCTCATTGCGTGGGCCTCACACGGCCTAGGATGAAGGGGCGCCTCGCGCCCCTGTGTGTAGATGCTATATTTGTGTCTGTAGGCACGCCACGACGCTGCTAGTCAGCGCCGCTTTCTTCACCGTACCCCGGCGGTCAGCCCCTACCAGGTGGAACCCCCATCTACATGGGAGAAGCCCAGCAGAAGGCGACCAGCGACAGAGGTACGGACTCGACGTTCCTACAGAAGGGTGAGTGGCCCCCGCCCATCACACTTTCAGAGCTAGCCGAGCCTGCGTGGGTTAGGGGGACCGTGTCATGGGTGTGTGGGTGGCATTGTACTGTGTGGCGCCACCCGGTGTCTATGCGAATTCGCGCGCCCGCGCTGCGTCTTCGCGTGTGTACTTGGTGCATGTATAGTGATGCCTGTCTGGGGTTTGCCACGTGATACGCCTAAATTATCCTAGCACGCACCACGTGACAGCGTATGTATTTGTAGTGGAAGTGTCGCTGTCACAAGTGAGCCGCGTGTAGCCGGGAGCGGCTCACTCGGAAGGTCAATCCGGTACTGGCGATGGGGTTATCGTCCGCTACAGGTCGCGGGGCAGGGGTCTAGCGTCCGGGGGGCGCGTATGCCAGGGCGCGATCTGCTTG
Source organism: Cosmia trapezina (assembly GCA_905163495.3). Lineage (NCBI taxonomy): Eukaryota > Metazoa > Arthropoda > Insecta > Lepidoptera > Noctuidae > Cosmia > Cosmia trapezina. Next base: position 16,753,725 of record LR991046.1, on the reverse strand, counting down.
ACATGAGGCCAGGCAGACGCGTCGGCACGCGCGAACATCCCCTTCGCCAGGCGGCCCACAAACTTGTCCAGGCTCTCAATCCCGAGGTCGCGGTGGAGCACGTCGTTCCTCACGAAGCGGGGCGCGTCGACGATTGTCCGCAGCGCAAGGTTTTGCTGCGCGCGGAGCAACTTCCTGCTGGGTTCGCTCGTGAGGGCGAACCATGCTGGGGCGGCATGGGTCAAGATTGGGCGCACGTACAACTTGTACACGCCCAACTTGACCCGATGCGGGAGGCGGGACGAGAGCACTGGTCTGAGCAGGTTGCGGGCGACCCTACCCTGTGCGGCGACCTTGCGGACGTGTGGCCCCATGGTGAGCCGACGATCGATGGTGACACCCAGGTATTTGACCCGGGGCGACCACTCGATGTCGGCTCCTTGAAGCCTCAGGGGTGGTGGTAGACGCGCGGACCCGGAGACCATCGCCTGCGTCTTACCCACGTTCACCGACAGCCGCCACTTAGACAGCCAGTCGGGGAGGAGGTCGAGGGCGCGCTGCATTTTGACCGCCGCGTACTTCGCATTCAGCGAAGTGGTGATGTACGCTGCGTCGTCGGCATACAGCGCGAGCGTCGCATCCTCCGTAGTGGGGATGTCGTCCGTGTATCGCGAGTAACACGCAGGCGATACGCAGCTACCCTGTGGTACGCCCGCCGACAACGGGCGGGCGCTTGATAGCGCGCCGTCCACCACCACTCGGAAAGTCCTGTGGGAGAGAAAGTCAGAGACCACCCTAACAACGCGACGGGGCGCGTCCGACGTGGACAACTTGTATATAAGGCCGTCGTGCCACACGCGGTCGAAGGCCTTCTCCATGTCGAGGAATACTGTCACTGCGTACTCCTTCTTATTTGCAGCAGCTGCGAGAAGGTGCAGTACCCTCGACAGCTGGAGCGTCGTGCTATGTTCCGCCCGGAACCCGAATTGCTCCGGGCGCGGCGAAATGTGAGGCTGGAGATGTCGCAGCAGGAGTGCTTCGAACACCTTGGAGACTGTCGGCAGTAAGGTGATCGGCCGATAGCTCTCCGGCTTCAGTATGTTCTTTCCCGCCTTGGGCAGCATGATGACGCGCCCCTCCTTCCACGCAGCGGGAAAAGCCCCCGTGCGCAGTATCGCCGTAAACAGGCGCGCCAGGGCCGCAACCATTCGGTACGGCAGGTGGCGCAGCACTGTATTGGTGATACCGTCAGCACCAGGGGCCTTACGAGGCTTCGTGTTCAGGATGGCGCGTCTGACTGCGCCAGGCGAGAAGAAGATGGGGTCCTCTTCGGGAGCTATCGGCGTCGCGAAGTAGGCCTGGAGGCCTACTTCGCGACGCCGATAGCTGTAGCCGGTAGCTGTGTTGCTCGACTGCTGCGACATGTTCGAGGTCGCTGGTCGGGTTCGGTTGGAACTGACGCTCCAGGTGCTCGGCGAAGACCTTCGCCCGGTCCTCCGCTTGATATTTGAGCGCCCCGTCGCTGCTAAGCAGTGGGCGCACCGGGGCTGGGGTGTTCGTCAGCTGGCGGCAAAGTTTGTAGACAGACGGCCAGCTGTCTGTGCAGGCGTCTATTCGTTCCTCCCAGTCCGCGGCGGCCTGAGCTTTAAGCTCGGCCTTCACCTTCTCCGCGAGACGGTTGAGCGGTGTTTTTAAAGTAGGGCATCTAAGTTGTTGCCACTGCTTGCGAAGGCGCCTCTTCACGGCGATCATCGCTTTAAGGTGGGTCGGCAGGGGCGGCAATAGCACTCTCCCCTGCGGCTGCGTAGTAGTCGCCGCTTCTAAGGCGCTCTGGATGCAAGCAGTGACGTCATTCGCTGTCTGGTCAACGTCCGCGGAGGTAACGATAGGCCGAGTCGGCGTGGTGGTCTCTAACTTCTCCTGGAAAATAGTCCAGTCCGTTAATCGACGTGGCGCTATGGGCTTCAGTCGGGTCGGCATACCCGATAGGACGACGAGTACTGGCTGATGGTCCGACTGTAACTCGTCGTCTATCACTTGCTGCGTGATCTGGCCTTGTAGCCCTCGGTGGACTACGATGTCCAGCACGTCCGGCATGTATGTGTGGGTGTCCGGATAGTGGGTGGGCGTCTCTGGGCCGGATACCGTATAGCCGAAGGCTTCAGCGTCCGCGAAGAGCCGTCTCCCCTCGGTATTCGTGTTGGATGAGTTCCACGCTGGGTGCTTACAATTGAAGTCGCCGGCGAGGATGGTTGCCCTCTGTGATGTGCATAAAAGGGCCCGCAACTCCGATAGGTCTAGGTGAGTCGCGGGCGGCTTGTAGCAAGCGTATAAGTTGATGTCCTCGCCGGCTATGTGTAGCTGTACACCCAGCGCGTAAAAAGAGCTGAGCGACGACAAGGGGAGTTCTTGGTGGACGACCCTTCGCCTCACTATTGCTGCCAGACCACGGTAGCGGACGTTCTGAGCCGACCTTTCATCCTTCCTGTAGACGAGGTAACCCGGGACCCTAACCCTATCTTCGGGTCCCAGGAGCGTCTCGCTTATGAGCGCCACGTCGATATCTTGTTCCCGAAGGAGGTGGCGGAGGGGGGCGACCTTGTCCCTAAGACCGCGGGCGTTCCAGTGTATCACCCTCAATGGCCTAGCCATTATAGAGTGCTAGAAGGGTGGCCAGGCCATCGAGGATGACCGTCTCCACATCTTGACCCTGCCTAATTGCCTTGATCAGGTCCATCAGAAGTCTGATGGCGCAGGCTGTGAAATCCTTCTTGGATGTTGTTGTGGCTTTGGCGCCGGCAGCGCCACCACTCGTCTCTTTCGTGAACTTTCTGTCTTCCAAAATCTTCCGCTGCGCTATGCCGGCGCTAGCTGTAGTTTCGATAGTGTTCACAGCCTGCGCCCCGCTTGAGGCAGGGTCGGCCTTCGGGACTTCTTCCTGTGTCGCCGGGGGGGGGGAGGGTCGGCTTCTTGCCTCTTCCCTTACCCCCGCGTCTCTTCTTCCTCCGCCCTGAGGAGGAGGCTTGGTTGCGCTCTGTAGGCCCATTGGCCGCCGCCATCAACGACGTACCCTCTTGGGCCTCTTCCTGTATCACTTGCGGCCTTTCGGTGGCCGCATTGGGCCGGCGCACCTTGGTCGTGATGGCGGCGGTCCCCGCCCGCTTGTTCCTTATCTCGTGTTGGAACACGGGGCACTTTATGTTGCACGCGGGGTGCGGGCCACCGCAGTTCGCGCAGGTGGCCGCGATGTATCGACTGGCCAGCGCGTGCCCTTTTATAGCATTGACAATTTAGCTGGCCAGTGGACCATTTCGATATTGCACGATTTTCCTGCGGCAAACTCGCGTCTAGGCTCAGAACGTTCGTGATTGGCTATTGAGAGTCCCACCCCTTTTTATTATTACCCATCTTTTATTTTACATAATATGGAATGCAATAAATGATTGAGTATTGAGTATTATTAATATTGGTAAAGAAGTTAAGTTTATGTACATTTAGCAACAATTTGGTTCTACAATATAACCTAAGTGCGCGAACCGGGAGCTACCATTACAAATTTGACCGTCGCAGCAACAACATCTATCTCCACCTGACATCCATGTTACGTAACATCTATGTTACGGTTAAAATATTAGGTACATAAACAAACAATCAAATTATACATATAGGTATTAGTGGTGTGTGGCACAAGTACCGTCGCTGTCGTGCACACCCTCCCTACACCCTTCGCGTCAGCGATCACGCCCGTCCGGCACAAATACTAAATTATTAGTAGTGAACCAATTTTGGACCTGCAGTAGGGCATTATTTACGTCGTTAAGATTTGCACGTCTATTTATCTTAAAAAAAACATTACACTCCTTTTTGGGCAGTCGTGCACGTTGCATGCTTACCCAGGGGGGGCAGCTGCCCGAGTGCCCCCCCCCCCCCGGTCTTGTACGCCTAAGTAATGTTGTGGAAGAAAGTTATGTTAGAGCCACGTCACGTTGCCGTCGTCGTCTACTTACTTTACAATTAAGTACAATATAATAAGCATTAATTTTAGAAAAAAACCGCGCTGCGCGGCCATACACCTGCCTTTATAGTCTATGAATTAAGCGACTGCATGATAAGGGCACCACCTGCGGTGTACGTCGCTCGGCTTAGGGCGTCGCTGGGGGGAGTACAGGAAGGAGGGACAGGCTGGATCATATCTGGATTATTTAGCATCTGCTACAGGCTCAGCTACGCCACCAGCTGCCACTCCTTCACCGATCAAGGGTGGAGAGGAATTACGTGGGGGTCGTCGTCGCAACGGACCTGGGCGGCGAGGTCGGAATGTAGATTTGTGTTTGTAATCTGTACTGGTGTAATCTGTACTTTTCTCCTGGAAGTGCGTTAAGGGGTCATCGGGGTCGGTGAGACCATGCCTTGACTACTGATGTTAGAGGGTATATAACTAGTGGATTTAATAACCAGAGGGATTGCGATGTTTCGCGGGGGTATCGAAAAAACGCTTGGAATTGCGTTTCAAGGATTTATGGATAGTTGGGATTTTAAGGTCTAGGTGGAGGATTTCATTCCGAACGAACCAAGGGGATCCCGTAGCCGTTCGGAGGAAACGATTTTGTATTGTTGATTCTGTGCTTAGAGGTACTCATCGAGGGTCACACCTAGATATTAGACGCTCGCTTCTCCCAAGGGATCGGCTTACCAAACATGGTGATAGGTCGGTGGGGGGAGATCGATTGAGACGTGGTTTCAAAAACAAAACCACTTGACTCTTGTCGGGATTGACTTCGATTCTCCACTTTCGAAACCACGCGCCAAGTTTATCGACTGCGGTTTGGAGAGTGCGAGATATCGACTCTTGGGTCTTGGTGTTGGCCGGATTAGTAAATGATACTACGTATAATGATAATATAATCGTATCGTCTACGAAAGCCAACTGTGCCTTTTTACTTTTCGAGATAATTATCGCAGGTAAATAACGTGGAAATGAGTGGAGAAAGCACAGAGTCCTAAGGGAAACCTGCGTGAATGGGGTGGGAGAGGATAGCGCTCCTTTGATACGATAGCGAGAAGTGCGGAAAGACAAAAGACAAGATGAGCACGAGACGTTCTGGCGCACCAAGTTTGTAAAGCTCAAATAATAAACCGATCTCGTACCAGACTTTGTCAAACGCTTTCGCTATAACGAAGAAAACAGCACCGGTCTTCGAACCACGTTGGAAACCAACGCATATGTGTTCGTTGATGTGGTGGACCTACGTTGTTCGCAAGAGTGTTGGGTTCGAAAACCAAACTGGTCGTTAGCAATCATTATTATTATCCTTTGTCTCGGCATAATCTTTGAGGCGCTTATAAATAAGTGTCATAGATTTTGCCGAGGACATTGAGCAGAATGATGAGGCGACTTATGATTTTTTTCTCAATGGTGGCGCTAGTTGCAAGCACTGCGCGCCTTAAGGAGGATGCGCTAAGATAGCCCGCGAAATACAAATTTCCTTGCGTTTTTTGTTGGCAGGAGGCAGGGGGCTAACTATGAGCTCTTATAGCAGGGCAGAAGTTGAACGTTTCTAGTGAGAGAGAGAGAGATGGAGCTATGTACGACCTATAGCACCGTCCCTCTCTGCAAACGTTCAACTTCTGCCCTGCTATAAGAGATCATAGTAAGCCCCCTGGTCAGTGTCAGGATGTATGTTGATTAAAATATGATTCACGGCCGTAACTAACATGGCTTTACATAATTATAATCATTAGAATCAGCATTACAACTCCATAAGTTAGAATTGACCTCAAACTTCATGATTTCATGAAATCGCTAGATTTGCAGATTCGCCGAACGAATGAAATCTAACGAATCTGCACGAAATCTAACTTAGATATATGTATTGATGATTTTTATAGTTAAAATTATGTTACATATGTTTTACTGTCGCGTATCATATTTTGATCAACAAGGTACACACGGCTACACATCAAGCTATACATATACATACGTACAACCTGACCTGACACGGACCTTTTTTTTTTTGAGGGTGGGAAATCATCAAATAACTTCTCCCGCTCTGGGTGGAGCGGAAGGGCGTGTCAGACTTTTACTGACTAAAACACACCCGTGTTCCTTCAGTTACCTATGCCAGGGCCGCGGTATCTTCTCAAAACTACCCGCGACCCCAGTGGCGTCGGCCCTATTGGACCCCATCATTTGCTGACATCTCTTTGAGGCGCGCGTGGAATAAAACGCGCCGTCGACTCGGGCCTGGGGGCCTACTCCCTAAGTCCGTCCGTTTATCCGCCCGTCTGACTTAACGATACATCAAAACAAGTGTAAAAGTTAAATTTTTCGGACGGTCTAAAACACATCGGGAGTAGGGACAACTGTCGTATCGTGTTGCCATTCATACTTCGTTCGGGCCCCGAACCACTCATACGTCCGTATGTGATACGGAGTAGGAAACGCCCGTAACGAAGGCCGAAACTACGGACTTCGTGCTTAGGGAGTAGACCCCTGGTCCTTACCGGACGGCGAGCTACCCGCTACTCACCGTCCGCAGGCCCGCGCCTACGGTGGCCGGAAATCGCCCCGAGGGGGTTGGGGGAGGTTAGCGAAAAATTGTTACGGTGAGGGTGGTGAGAGGGGGATACGGATGGAGAGAGGAGGGGCGGGAGTAAGAGGGACCGGTGAGGAGAATGAGAGGAGAGGGGAAGGGGTGAGGGTAGGTTCTGGTGAGGGGTACAGGGAGGGGAGGGGTAAGTAAACTCCTGTCGTGCGTCGGAGCTGACACACACACTTTTTTTGTTTGTTTGGACGCGCTAATCTCTGGAACTACCAGTTGGACTTTTAAAAAAACTTTTTGCATTTGATAGCCTAAGCCTAAGGAAGCCTATGCATATTTAAATATCACTCAAAGACCCTTACGTGCCGAACAAAAAAAAAAAATCTGAAAGTACGCTAAGCGAAAACGAAGTAATAGCGCGGGCAGGCAATGCGATGCGACGGGGTGGGTCGGGAGAATAAGAAATTTCACGCGCGGGAAGTCGCGGGCAGAAACTATTAGATGCGAAAGTAACTCGGCATGTTACCTTATCACGCCTTAACGGCTTAACGGATTTGGATGAAAGGAATAAAGATAGACCGTTGACCTGGGTTAGCACATAGGATACTTTTTATTCCGGTAGTACGTTCCCGTGAGACAATTTCCGATATACTTCATTGTCGACACACACTTGGCTGGTTTTTTGACTTAACTACGAAGGTCCCTTTTTTTTTTTTTGAGGGTGGGAAATCATCAAATAACTTCTCCCGCTCTGGGTGGAGCGGAAAGGCGTGTCAGACTTTTACTGACTAAAACCCACCCGTGTTCCTTCAGTTGCCTATGCCAGGGCCGCGGTATCTTCTTAAAACTACCCGCGACCTGTAACAAATCTACTAGCCTACAGAAATAAAAGGGGGCTAAAGTAAGACTTGAAACAATATATTAAATATTAAAAGATAAAAAATACAGACCGGTTTTTAAAAAACACGTCCTACCTAACACACACAGCTATTTAGGAAGGTAGAGGATAGCTTAAAGTAGTAATTTGAGTAAGTCCAGGTTAGGCAAACACGCACGGATAGTTTGGAAGAGGAAGATTTTGAATTGAATCGCTCCGATAAATTAATGGTTATTTTCTATAACCCTCCTTCAGGGATCGACCGCAGTCGGGTAAGTTTTAGTCACTATATAGGTTAGTTTTCCCGGTCGAAGAATACTTTTAGGAGATGTTTCGTTTATAGCTTCCGGAGCAGAACTGAACAGTCTCCGAGTCTTTCATCCATCGGTTCATCAGCGTTTTTCGAAATCGTCTTCCAATTTCAGATCCTTTCCACATTTGAAGCATTCCGTCATCAGAATGCCAAACGCCACAGTGCTTGAATCTGCCAGTAATAAACGTTGAAAAACCTCTAACCTCTTCGATGAATTTCGAGTGTGTGTGGATTAATTTTATAAAAGTAATTTAAGATACAGCTATTCAATAATAAATCAAAATTATCTATAAAATACAATATTTGACCTAACATATTGATAAAAAGAATTTAGATTACATAAATCAAAAGAAACGTTCATAGTCTATGCCATTATGAAACTCTATGAGGTAGTTAGATAGAAGAAAAAAATAATGACAGCTTGACAGCCTGACGTAAGTGTCATAACAATGAAAAATATCTATAGGTGTTTTTATTTCAGATTTTAAAGAAACGAATTGTTTTAGACCAATTCACAATATATGAATGTAAATCTTTATAAAAGATAATAAAAATGGATGCAGTGTAAGAAATTGTAGTAAGTGATGTAGTGAAATAAATAGATACTATAGACCCCAGCGGCGTCGGCCCTATTGGACCCCATCATTTGCTGACATCTCTTTGAGGCGCGCGTGGAACACAACGCGCCATCGACTCGGGCCTGCATAGCTATTCACTACGTTACGGTTCGATACCGTATCGAAATTGACACATGTACGATAACCTGATTTCTGAACCGTAGGACTGTCAAAACGCTATTCACAGATCCGTCAAATCAAATCAAATCATTTATTACTTTGCAAACATGGGTATTATTGGTACATAAGATATTTATTTATTTTATTTATTTATTTATTTATTTATTACAGCATGGAAGACTTACAGCTAAAAAAAAACTTTACAACAAAAAGGGAAACAATAGTCAACAGAAAGCCAATTACAAGTCTTCGCGTTTAGACATCTACTAGTATTTATGTTGTGAGCACACAAGCAGACACATATTACATAAATTATAATAATTAAAACTATTTAGATAACCGTTTGGTTTGACACTAATAAAAAGGAAAAAAAAAATATTAATAGGAAAACATAGATTAATCTGCTGTTATTTGAAAAATTTGAGGCTTAAGCACCTTCTGGCTGAGGGCACACTAGTTGAAACAGATCCAAATTATGTCGCTTACATATTTCATTACAAATGTTGCTTGCACGCACAATATAACTGTTCTGCCTATAATTCGTAGATGTATGAGGTACACGTAAGGGTGGATTAAATCGAAATGTTTTACTTGGAACATTAAAATAAAATTTTGATAATAGCTCGGGGCTGTCAATACTATTGTTAAATATTTTTAATAGAAATAAATAGTCAGCAATCTCACGTCGATCTTCGAGTGGTAATAAATGATACTTTTTACAGAGCTGGAGATAATCGATTGAATGGTACGGAATCTTTTGATGGAAACATAGATATCTTACGAAACGTCTTTGGATACTTTCAATGCGGTCAATGTACTTAAGATAACGTGGGTTCCATATCTGAGACGCATACTCTAGCTGGCTTCTAACAAAGGTGCAATACAATATTTTGAGAGTTTTAGCATCAGTAAAGCACTTCGAGAGACGCATTATAAACCCAAGCAATTTAGAGGCTTTTTTGACAATGGCGTCAATGTGTGTGTCAAAAACTACCTTACTATCTTGGTGGACGCCCAAATCACGAATAGTATTGCACCTAGGCAAGGTTTGACCCGCTAAAGTATAATTGGTAGCTAGGATTGCACGTTTCCTAGTGAAAGTGATCACTGAACACTTAGATGGATTGAGATCGAGTTTGTTAGCCCGACAATACTCTTCAAGCCGATATAAGTCAGCTTGAAGTGCTCGCCCATCATCAAGCGATGAAATTTTGGTGAAGATTTTCATATCATCAGCAAAGCATAATAATTTGGATGATTGCAGGCACTGATCGATGTCGTTTACATAGATCACAAATAAGAAGGGACCAAGCAACGAACCCTGAGGTACTCCACTAGGCACGGTTACCCAGCTGGACATATAATTATTGAGTACTACTGCTTGCGACCTATTGTCTATATAAGATGAGAACCACCTCAGGAGGTCTCCGCGAATGCCCATGTGGTTTAACTTATTTATCAGGGTGTCATGGTCAATCCGATCAAACGCTTTACTGTAATCAGTGTAAACCACATCAACCTGCCCACCATCGTCCATAGCCTCGGTAACGAAGTCGTTAAATAAGACGAGATTCGAAGTGGTAGACCGTCCCCTTAAAAAACCATGCTGGAAAGAGCTAAACGAGTTAGCAAGGGCGGGATATAACTGGTTATAGATAATCCTCTCAAATATTTTAGCTATAACACACAACTTTGATATAGGCCTATAATTCGTAATTTCAGTTTTCGAACCCTTCTTATGTACGGGCGTAATAAACGCAGATTTCCACACTCTGGGGACTACACCTTGTGATAAAGATTTAGAGAACAAAACTGAAATAGGTAGGGCTATGGAAGACGCACATCCAATGAGAAATTTAGGTGATATATTATCAGGCCCAGCTCCTTTTGATGAATCCAAATTCCGGAGTAAATCAGTAACCATGTCGATCTTTATCTCTATGTGACAGATGTCAGACGAGGGTGTAGTAGTGCTAGATGGGAAACCAGAGGCTGAATTGGGAGTATTAGCTGAGGTGGAATCAAGGAAGGTAGACAGAAAATAAGAAGAGAAAGCCTCACAAATAGAATCACCTGCGAGCAATAACTCATCGTTATAATTTAACGTGTTAGGAATAGCATTAGAGTTGTATCGATTTTTAACAAAGTTCCAAAAGTGTTTAGGGTTGTTTTTAATAGATTTTTCCGTTTGACTGAGGTAGCATTTATAACATGAGGCTTCCATAGTCCTAACTCTATCACGTAAGCATTTAAAAGTTGACTCATCAGCTTTATTGCCGTAAGTCTTAAATTTTTTTAAGTATTTATATTTTTCCTTGATAGTTCTGATGAGCGATGTACTATACCAGATTGGGTATGATTTATTACGAATAAGCTTTTGTGGTATAAACCTATTTTGGAATTCTTTAATTGTGTCTATAAAGTACGCAACTGAGTCATCCAGAGAACGTGATGAGAACTCGAGCTCCCAATCAACAGCAAAAATCTCGTTGTTTATAGCCTCAAAATCACCTTTGCTATAGATATATCGTAACCGCGGGGCATGGTCTAGAGGAGGTATTTCGAAGATATCAATATTAATTAACAAAGCGGGATGATAGGGATCAATAGAAACTAGAGGATCAATACACTCGCTAACAACTGCTAATTTATTTGAGAAGACTAAATCCAACATTTTCCCATACCTATTGACCACTCCGTTGTATTGACCAAAGTCCAACGTACACAACTCGTCTACGAGCAAACATTCGTCACTAGTGGCGGGGTTTACCGGGACCAGCGAATGGTTATTAGATGGAGCCCACGATATTCCACTCATGTTAAAATCACCAAGAACTAAAAAAACGTCAGAGGTATTATTCAAAGCTGTTTCGTTTAATTTAATCAGGAAATTATTAAGTTGATACGAAAACGAAAAGCCATTGTTTTGTTTACACAAATAAACAACGCAAACATATAGGTTTACGTAATCTCGTGAGTTTAGATTTCTAAGTCGTATGTTAATCCAGAGATCCTCCGCTGAGGAGTGAAGCAGCGGTTGCGAGGTAACAGGTAACTCTCTGCGCGTCGCGATAAGTACACCACCACCTCGCCTTTGTCCAGTGTTAGCATAATCCCGGTCACGCCGCCACACTATATACCGGTCATCAAACAATTCTGAGTTTAAAATACCATCCATTAGCCACGTCTCCGTTAAAACAATGACATCGTAAGAATTCAATGAGACCTGACGATAAAACGAGTCTGTTTTTGTTCGCAGTCCCCGTACGTTTTGATAAAAAACAGTTAGACACTGATCACTGATATCAGCCATTTGTATTATATTTAACAATAATTGTATAAGCACCAATATAACATAATAAAATTAGCCAATTCATTTCGAAATAAATATTAATTACGCATAACAGAACTAGATATTTGTAATGAGGGTAAATGTAAGTAAAGTTAGTGACAACGTTTAGATCATACGATGTTAGGCAGGACACAACTGAGCGAGCAAGCAAGCACCCATACAATTCGCGCGTATGCGCAAGCGAGAAAGATATGTAAATAAGTGTTAGATCTTTAAGATAAACAGCGCGATAAGGAATACAATCGAAACTCGTTAGCGATGCCGAGGTGCTAATACATTTACAATAATAAACAAAGTAACATTCAAATGACAAACTTAGACAGATTTTAAAATTAAAACTTAATATTAGAAAAAGACTACTACTTAATATTGAGCACGTATTATAGTAACGGTTTAGACAATCTTGTTTAAATCCGATTCTTTACGTATTACAAAAGGTTTGCAGTTAACATCTTTGCGGACATGAATTTTGCCATGTTTCACCCATACGAAATCATAGCGTTTCTCTTTAGCGGCGGTTTTCGTTTTATTTAAAAGTTTTTTGGATTCAACGCTTAGATGGTCATTAACGTAGACACGTTGAGGTGCTCCTTGGAAACCAATATCAGAGGTGCACAGATCCTTGTCGGCACGCGCAGCCGCAATAAAGTCTTCCTTTATATACCTATTAAGGAAGCTCACTATAACTAATTTCTCCTTGGAGTTATGTATAGGCACTCTTGAGATATAGTTAATCTGGGCCTTTGGACAACTATAGCTAATTTTGCGGCTAATGGCATCAACGACTGAAAATAAATTCTCGTTTTTCTTGAGGGGGACTCCCTTAATCTCGACATTATTAAGCCGAGATCGCTGATCATGCGAGGAAAGCTCAAGCTTTGTTGAAACTAAGTCTGCTTGCAGTGAAGAAACTGTATCCCGAAGCTTCTCGAACTCTGAGGCTTGTTTTTCAAGGTTAACAAGTCTACTGTCAAACTCATCAAGCCTCCCACTAGAAGAGTCATAGTTTTTCTTGAGCTCGGTCAACTCATCTTTAATGGATTTTAAATTGCTGACTAAAGATGGTAGGTCCAGCAGCTGTTGCTTCATTTCACGAATCTCACTCAGTACTGTATCCAGTGAAGCTGTAGGCTGAGGGGAAAGCAAAGCCGGCGACGACAATCTACATGCAGGACATTTCCATTGTGCTCTTCGATCAGCACCCAATTTCCTCCAACCCCCTTCAGATATATTTGCACAAGAGAAGTCCAGGAATTTCTTGCAGCTCGCACATTGAACCCCGTCGTTAAATTGGTCATTGCAAATTGAACACGTCTTCATCACGAATAAAATAACGCTATACGACAATATACGAGAATGTTAAAAATAAAACTATAAGGAATCGCGAAGCGGTTGGCGATCTATTATTTTGAGCGAATACGTACTGCGCTAGCGAGTGCTCACACGGAACTGATGATATTCTATTATAATAAGGTTCTCCATATTTTACCGACACACGGGCATGCAAATAGTAGGAACATATAATCTTGTTTTAAATTTAAAACAAGATTATTAAGATTATTTGTTTTTTTTTTTGTTTTGTTTTTATCTTGTTTTTCTTGTTTTTTGTCTTGTTTTATCTTGTGTGTTCCGTGCGGAAGGGTTATTTTTTGAACCGATTGTAGGTGTGTTTAAGGGGAGCGCTACAAAATGGTAGTAAATAGATAATTGTGGTAGAAAATGTAAAGTGGTACATAGACGTTATTTATTGGGTATTTCATTAAACGCAACTATAACATTACATCAAGTGACTATTAACAAAAAAAAAAACAGTAAACAATGATTTTATTAATTAATAAAATTTATCAGTTTTCTATTAAACTTGCTTTGTAAACTTCAACTTTCTGTACCAAACCGGGAAAATATTTTGTTCTCTATTTCAAGTTAGTTCTCTATTTCATGCTACATGAATATAAGCTCATTATAACTTTATAATGTTCCACATTTTTAGACGATATTAGTGTTGCTGCTATTGTTAATAATTATGATTGTAGGTTAACGTAGTAGGTACCAAAGGGTAGAGTAATAGGGTTAGAATAGAGTTATGCAGTAACCGCCTAAAATCTCAGACTAAATAAAAAACCCAGACATAGCGCTGCGAACAATAGAGTGAAGCATGCTGCGCAAAACTACACCTCCTTCTGTACCTACATACACGCTCACACGCACACATTTTCACCAAACTACATTAAACTACATCTCATTACGTGCACACATGTTTTCGAAACCCGAAACGTGCGGCTTCACTTTACTGTTGATAGTGCTATGTCTTGATTTTATAATTAGTCTGATCCTAAAATTATATAAATATACTTGGATCTAAGCAGCGGTTAAAACAATAATAAAACTTAACATAACTACATTATGTAGTTAAATACTTCATAAAATGCTTATATAACTATGTTTATAAACAATATTTATTATTCGATATCACTTCCGACAGCAAATACCTGTCGGAAGAATTGATGTTTTCATACCGTATACGAACTGTCAAAATTATACGGTTACGGATTTGTGAATAGCGTTTAGCGGACTTCGTCGATATCAATGGCGTTCGATACGGTACGAAACCGTATCGTATCGTTCTGAATAGGTATGCTGGTCCTTACCGGACGGCGACCTACCCGCTACTCACCGTCCGCAGGCCCGCGCCTACAATCAATCTGCCTAGACTTTTCCCAACTATGTTGGGGTCGGCTTCCAGTCTAACCGGATGCAGCTGAATACCAGTATTTTACATGGAGCGACTGCCTATCTGACCTCCACAACCCAGTTACTGGGTAATACGATACCCCTTGGTAAGACTGGTTGTCAGACTTTCGGGCTTCTGACGACCCGTAACGACTGTCAAAGATCCACGAATAACAGCCGGGACCAACGGCTTAACGTGCTGCCGGCCCGCGCCTACGGTGGCCGGAAATCGCCTCGCGATTCCCGCCGCCCAGGGCGTCTCCTGCGGCGACTGAGGGCGTGAGGCTGCCTCTCCCTCACACGTTCCGCCTCCTCCCTCGCGAGCATCACTGCTTCGCAGAAGGAGGCTGCAAATTGCATAAAACGCAAGAAAATTTGAATTTCGCGGGCTACCATAGCGCATCCCTTGCGTTCCGTTTTTAGTAGGAACGTTTAATTGTTGGCAAAATGGCAACACTAAAAATCTCTGAAATGTCAGACTGACAGTCTCAGAAATCCGTCAATCAAAAATCAGGCTTTGATATTTTTTAGTCTAATTTGTGGATAACCAACAGACTTCAATAAACTGGCAAAGTACTTATATTGTTAAACAAGTTACTGGAGCACAGAACACTAATAACATAGAGTTAATACACTATTTAATTTTAAAGTAAGCTATAAACCTTATCGGGTCTGGAGTCTGGACTACCTACGACGAGGGATAATTAAGTTTAGCCACAGGTTTAGCTCTCTCCTAGCCTCCTCCGCCTCCGGTCCGGCTGCAGACAGCCGTCTTACCGAGGTCCACAAAGAAAGTGCGCACGAAGTAACATAACCGCAAAATAGAAGAAGTCGTAATAATACATAATAAACAAGTCACACTTGCATTTGTACGCAAAGCAACCGTGTTTTCTGTATTTATACCGTAAAGTTGAACTAAATAACATAAGTGATATTTTTGATTGAGTTATAAGATGGAAAAACTGCCAATGTGTCGGATATGTTTAGTGGAGGATGTTCGTATGTATGTAGTGGTCAACAGGAACTTGCACGAACTATACGAGAAGCTGACTGACATTCCAGTAAGTTGCTGTTATTAATAAGAATGAAGTAAATTACCTATTAGGTTTTAGATGCCTCTCCTACACGAAGATATAAACTATATAGGGTATATGAACTTTCAGTGTGAGGGTTGTCTTAGGGGACAATGGATATCACTGACACGGCTGAAGTGAAACAACAAGAGGAAACCTGAACTCTTAAAATAAATAAATAAATATGTACCTTTAGGTAATAGGTAATACGGGCTGGTATCCGCAACTCCACGACAATGCGCATATTTTGCGTATGGGTGGGAAAATCGATTATTCGATCCACCAAAGAAGGCTAGCAGTGCCTAGATGTTACTGACAACCTCATGGAGGGTACCTAAGTTACCGAAGTACTTTGCCCTGTATGCAACAACCACCGGGCAGTTTAGAAGCACATGAGCTGCTGTCTCATCGTCCTCCATGCAGGCCCTGCGGACTGTCTCCTATGACAAAGAGGTGTTTGTTAAATGACACATGGCCAGTTATAGCAGCTGTAACTGTATGCAGCTGTTGTTTAGTTAGTCGGAGAACCTGTTTTGTGAGGCGGCCATCAAATTGTAGAATATGTACCTTTATTAAATCGCCAATCTGCCTTGAGCAAGAGTGGCAATCAACGCTCATGCCTTCTCTGTAAGATGCACACAGAAAGCATTAAGGACCAGTAACTGATGGCTTGTACAGATATTTGTAAGATTACAAGTATTTTCTTCTTATAATAAACAAAATAGTTTGAGACAAATTTTGTTGCAGTTTGTAACTGAAGACATTAGACCCATTCTTGCTTGTTTTTTGTGCTGTGCTAAACTAAAGCAATGCTACCAATTACTGAGAAAATGTCTGGAAGCTGAAGAGCTGTTCGCTCAGATGATGAATGAGGATTATGAGGTGAGGTATTCTTCAACAGCCATTTATTCTCATAATTTCAGTATAATGTGGAAGTGATTCCTCTCAAGCTTATACTTATTGTGTCTGGAAATAACGCCAACCATACCATCGAGTGTTGAATGTTGATATGTACGCTTTTGTCAAATGTAGATGTTTACAACTATTCCACATTAAATACACCACGTAATACTGCTACAACTTCCTTAAGAAACTGGTATGTGGTCCTAATACTATAATCATCTTTTTACAGCCCAATTCTTTAATAAACCAAGACCGCTTGGAGTTTTTCGGTGGGTTTATTAAATCTCCAACAGTGCACATAAGTATAGATGTTGAATGTCAAGCAGGAAGCATTGCTATCAAAGAAGAATTACCAGCTGTTTGTGAGGGACTAGATGATATTATTGAGCCAATGGAGGAACATAAATGTGAAGGTATTAATAAATTATCAATAAATAATATCTTAAAATAATGAAGATAGATTATGTGAGTAACTTAATCTATTTATTTTATATTGATCAAAAAATGTTTTGAACTACTACAAAGTTTAGTCAGTGGTGACTTTTATTCCAGCTAATGGTACCCACATTATGTTGTGAAATAAAACAAAAACTTATTAATACTAAACAAGTTTAGTAATACTCTTGACTGTTTCCGTTTACTTACAGAGCTAGAACAGGAAAATTTAGACAATAGCTGTCTAGATGTAGCAGATATACAACCACACCAATCTGAGTCGGATTTAGAAGATGATTTACCTCTATTGGAGTTTAAAACTGAAGTAGAAGAAGAACAAGAACTACCTAAGAAGAAACGAAGAGCCAGGGAGACGAAAAGTAAGTATTAGATAGTTAATCTATAGGTAAGCAAACAGGCCAGTGGTCCCCTGACAGGAAGTGGTTGGCGTTACCTAGTAAGTGCACTTACATATGCAATATTGAATTCTATCCATGAGACTGTAACTCGAAGTCACAAATGATGAACTAGGACCATCGTAGTTAAATAAAAAAACCGGTCAAGTGCGTGTCGGACTACGCATAATGAAGGGTTCCGTAGTGGGGATGAAATAATCAATCCCATTGTAGTTGAAAAACATGTTCTCATTTCAACTGTAAATGTAAGTTTGTACTCACAATATTGAGAGATTTACCATGTTACTTTGAGACCACAAAATTATTATAGGTTTTCCTGTAATCTACAGGTAAAGAACTATTTTCTATATTTTTTCTTACAAAATTTTAACCTCAGTAGTTTGGGAGAAAAGGGGGGGAATGGTAAATTTTTGTCTAAAATATAAATGAGGAGCTCGTGGCTAAGTAATAACAGCCGCACGGGTCGATCCGTCAGGTTAAGCTACGCTTTCCGGGGTTGGTCAGTGGATGGGTGACCATCTTTACATACCGAGATTCCTCCGTGCCTCGGAAAGCACGTTAAGCCGTTGGCCCCGGATGTCATTCGTGGATCTTTGACAGTCGTTACGGGTCGTCAGAAGCCCGAAAGTCTGACAACCAGTCTTACCAAGGGGTATCGTATTACCCAGTAACTGGGTTGTGGAGGTCAGATAGACAGTCGCTCCATGTAAAATACTGGTATTCAGCTGCATCCGGTTAGACTGGAAGCCGACCCCAAAATAGTTGGGAAAAGGCTAGGCAGATTGAAATAAAAAAATATTTGAAATCCTAATATTCATATGACATGTCACACGGTACAGTTTGACATTTGAAACTGACAATGCACTATTATTTATCTAAGGGCCTATTTCACATGTCCGAGTAGCCGCTACTCACCAAATATATTCAATAATGGAACAGAATTTGTATGAAATTATCTGCCAAGTAAGTTAATAGGAAATTAATCGTAGGTGGTGAAACAGGCCATAACTTATGACTTTTATTTATTTATTTATTTTACAATTTATGTACACACAGAAAAATAGGTAGATATACATGATACTTATAATTAGGAGTACAAAGGTACTGCTTATTTCTATAGAAATTTCTTCCAGCAGACCTGCGAAAGGAGAAATGTAGACAGTAGTGTGTGAGAACAAGAAGAGAAAAATATGACTAGTCGAAGTCTTAAACTAAAATATTAAATATACCTACACATATAACGGAATACAAAATTAACATATACTTATATAAATACATAAAGCGAAAACATATAAACATACATAAACTATATATAAATACAATTTTAATGACATTTACTAAATTATTGACGGTTACTCCTTGACATTTGTGATATGGTGCCATACTTGACGGCAGAGCATGGAGTACATTCTCAAACATGTATGACATCTATAGCATTTATCTACCTATGTTTGGAAAGAAATAAATGATTTGATTTGAGTAATAAGTTAACGACATAATAATATAGTACTTACACGTCGTTTACTTACCACTAAAACTAAAAAAAATCAAAACTTAGAAGCTTGATTTTTTTAGAGCTCCAAGGGACCATATTGATCTTTTATTGTATTACACCATCTTTTTATTTTACATAAAGAATGCAATAAATAATTGAGTATTGACCATTAGACTTTATTTACCTCCACGCGTTCCTGAGAAAAAGGATCTAGACAGACTGACAGACATCCGGACAACGAAGTGATCGTCTAAGGGTTCCGTTTTTCCTCCTGAGGTACGAAACCCTTCAAATGCCACCAACAATATTGTAATGGCGGCTGTACACGCTCGTCGAAGCACCACGAGACGGGCCGAGTACGAGGCTGTCATGCTGCCCTCGTCGCGTCGCATCTCGCGGCCGTCTTCGCTCTCGGAAGCGTGTCGAGAGGCACGAGACGAGCGTGTACAGCCGCCATGGGTGTATCCGGGGCGGGGGGGGGGGGGGGGGGGGTGCAGCTGCCCCCCATGGATCTTGTACGCCTAAGTAATGTTGTCGAATAGGCCTAAGTAACGAATAATAGTTTTTTCAGTTACATTTTCTTTATTTCAAATTACATTGCTTGTTCGCAGCACTCCATTTATTTAAAAAAAACAGCAAAAAAAAACCAGCAATGGATGTTGAAATACTCTAACGAACGACGCGTGAAATCAGCTGTTCACTTTCTGTCTAGCTACAGAGTTCATCGAACTCACCGCATACCTATTACCTACCCCTCCCAACCAGCAACAGACGCTCTGATTTGTGCACAAAAACACAAACAAATCAGGTTTATTTGATTCCCATAACGTTCCTGAAATAATTTCAAGTACCGGTTATCTTAGTATGATAAAATGAATTCACCCTATCAGTCTGCGGAGGGCTGTCCCTTACACCCTGTATGTATTATGCATTAATTTTACAAAAAACCGCGCTGCGCGGCCATAAACCTCGCTTTATTAGCCTATGAATTAAGCGACTGCATGCTAAGGTCACCCCCTGTGCTTAACGTACCTCGGATAAGGGCGTCGCTGGGCAGCAAGCAAGGAGGGACAGGCTGGATCATATCTGGATTATTATTATCTGCTACAGGCTCAGCTACGCCACCAGCTGGCACTCCTTCGCCGATCAAGGGTCGGGAGGAATTACGTGGGGGTCGTCGTCGCAAGGGACCTCGACGGCGAGGTCGGAATGTAGATTTTTGTTTGTAAACTGTACTGGTGGCCCTACTTTTCTCTTGGAACAGGGTTAAGGGGTCATCGGGGTCGGTGAGAACATGCCTTGGACGGCGGACTTTACTGATTTTAGAGGGGATATAACTAGCGGATTCGACAACCACAGGGGTTGCGATGTTTCGTGGGGGTATCGAAGAAACGCTTGGAATTGCGTTTCAAGAATTGATGGATAGTTGGGATTTTAATGTCTAGGTGGAGGATTTCATTCCGAACGAACCAAGGGGATCCGGTGGCCGTTCTGAGGAAATTATTTTGTAAGGTCTGCATCCTATGGATGTTTAGGGAACTTGCGTGTGCAAATACTGAACCCGCATAGGTCATGATTGGGAGAATACACGCTGTATACAGGGTTATTTGTAAAACACCAGCAACCTCTTAAGGGGTCATTGTACTCATCATTATGAACAACTTTTACAATGGAACCAAACCTGAAATCGCGAAAAAAAAATCAACTGCTCCCATCAATATAATTATATCAATGTACTAAACAGCAGATTTTTTTTTCGCGATTTCAGGTTTGGTCCCATAGTAAAAGTTGTTCATAATGATGAGTACAATGACCCCTTAAGAGGTTGCTGGTGTTTTACCAATAAACCTGTAGATGCGCAACTTGCACTTAAGTGACAATTTGCTACGTGCATTCAGAACGGAGACGGCTTTATGTGCTTAGCGGTGCTCATCGAGGGTTATGAAAAACGTTGGTTAGCTTGTAACAGACTAAAAAACTTAATTAGAGTTACACAGATACAAAATACATAGTGTTAATAGAGTAAGCTACTGTTTTTTTTTTATTATCCGATTTAATTAAAATATACTAAATTATTTATAGTATGTACAAGTAGGTATAAATAAAAATTATCTGTTCTTATTACTTTAATGCTTGTATTCTTCTGGTTTTCAACCATGAGCTTGAATTCCTTAAAGTAAGTAAATACTTCACTTTTGCTCTTTAAAAAATAAACAAATGACATCCTGCTATAGTCGTCCACGAAAAGTAAGAAATATCTAGACAGACCAATCGACTTGTTCTCCAGTGGCCCACACACATCAGCGTGCACTATCTCAAGAGTTCTCTCACTCCTTCGTTTACCTCGTTTACCTTCGCAGCACACTGTACAATTAAGGCCCTGGTTCCAAGCTTGGTTTAGCTCGGTGTGTAAGTGAAATGGCGTTATGGTTGTCTAGTTTGACGCACGAGATAGAAGATTCTCACGCGCACCGGAATTATGTCGTAAAAGTGCAAATAAAATCGTATAAAATTAGAAATTAACTATTTAATAAAAAGTAATCCATCACTGGATGCAGTTTGGAATTTGACATTTCATGGTATATTTTTAATTATAATTATAATTGCTAATGAATGGATAAACAGCTTTTAAAGATTATTAGGAGGTATGTTTAAAGATTTTTTTGGTGCATTAAAGTATGTTTAATTATGTTTTGGCTTCCATCACTGTATGCGAAAAGGACTTGAAAATATCATATTTTTTTTACATGTCAAAATTATTTACGGTTTATGAGATACACAGCTTTAAAAAACCACCTTTTTGATCGTTTTCAGGAAATCTGCGCCTTAAATTTGCCGATCTCAACTCTATTATTGTACACAAGACCTTCTACTGCTCCCATCTTCATGACATTTAAAACTTTGCTGTTAATATGACCAAATCTTCTGTGCCAAATCACATCTGAAGTCGTTGTTGCTGTGGCCGCTAACAAAACTGCTGACCTCGTGATTAAGAGGAAACGTGGGTGCTCTTTTCTCCAAACAAAAAGATACAAACGCTCTCGCCTGTTTTCTTTCTGGTGAATGACCATAAAGCAATGATTTTTTACAGAAATATAAATATCAGTTACTTGTATGCTCCTATGTTTCCTTTTTGATGATATATTATTTTTATAAGAACTAGAACCCTCCAAAAATGCTCAAAATTGCCTATTCAGACCGCTGTCAACAGACGCCTAGTGTAACAATTTGACAACTATTAACGGAAAAAGAAAAACATAGGGGCATAGTATATATCCTTCTTATTCAGTTTATGAAATATCTTTTAAATTGGTCCAATATTGGAGGAGGAAATAGGCGAGAGCCAAACCTCGAAATGTGACTTTTTACATAGGCTATTTAGTCGGATCTGCAGTTGTCCTTATCGCACGAAATCGAGGGCGGAGCGCTCGCAGAGCGACAGCAATACCTTCGTAAAATACCTAATTTTCAAAATTTTGGCCACCCGCCTTTCCTCTTAACTTGTTCACCCCATTCTCTAATTCCGCTATGGTAATCAGCTCATTCTGCCGATTCTCAATGTAACAATGTTTATTATTAAAACTAACTTTGCTACCATGCTTCATCAGCTGGCTGACACACAACAGGATTGTTGTGAGTTCAGGAACACATAGCACATCTTTAACAACAATATCACGATTTACATTTTCAACAACAGTCGTAATCTGTGAATCTCCAGTACACAACACAGGCATAGTTGTTTTGTTAGCAACTATAATCTCCTTCGTTTTAAGGTTATGTGATACATTTGTTATGTTTTCCTGGCTAATCATCATGTGAGCGCTGGCTCCGGAATCAATGTACCATCCGTGTTTATCAAAACTGCCATTAAAAAATACAGCACTGAACGCATTTACTGATTTTTCCTCTGTTTGTGTTTCTTTGTTTGTTTGTGGACACTGATTTTTGTAATGGCCGATTTGTTTACATACAGGGTGACCTGAAATTAGTGGCGGACCCCTTAAGGGGCGATAGTAGGGATCAATTCCAGTCGATATCACTCTTAGACCAACTGTCCTAAAGTTAACCCATTTCAGGATATTCCTACTTAAAGAATTTTACAAAAAATACCCTACTTTAAATCTTAAAATAGCTGTAAATCCTAAAAATTGGTCTTTCTGGTACTTTTTTTTTTTGTTTTGCATCAAAGATATTCTAAGTAAGGAATTATTGATTGAAAAATGGTCCAAAAAACCAATTTTTACGATTTAGAGCTATTTTAAGATTTAAAGTAGGATTTTTTTGGAAAATTCTTTAAGTAGGAATATCTTGAAATGGGTTAACTTTAGGACAGTAGGTCTAAGAGTGATATTGACTGGAATTGATGCCTACTGTCACCCCTTAACGGGTCCGCCACTAATTTCAGGTCACCCTGTATAACACTTTATGACTTTGACAGGTTGAGTTGAAGTTTCACCAGTCTTGCCAGCCTTGCTAGACTTTATCCGCTGCCAACCTTTAGACGCCAAAAATGCGCTCTCTGATTCATTGCTGCCAACATTATCACTCATATCCAGCAGTTTAGTTTTTATGACATCAGCGGAAATGACGATCCCCGAGTGTTCAATTGCCATCGGCATTGGTGAAAGTTGGTCGGGTAGAACTGCCAACAATAAAGATCCAACCCATTCTTCGTTAATGTCGAAGCCGGTTCCTCTCAATTGATCGGCTTGCCAAACATAGTGATCGGACTCGGTCGGTGGGGGGAAATCGATTGAGACGCGGTTTCAAAAAGAGAACCGCTGGACTTTTGTCGGGATTGACTTCGATTCTCCACTTTCGAAACCACGCGCATAGTTCATCGACTGCGGTTTGAAGAGTGCGAGATGTCGGTTCTTGGCGGTGGCTGGAATAGTAAATGATACTATAATCGTATCGTCTGCGAACAGAGCCAACTTTGCCTTTTTACTTTTCGGGATATCGCTGGTTTACCAGCGAACGTGGAAATGAGTGGAGAAAGCATAGAGCCCTAAGGGAAACCTGCGTGAATGGAGTAGGGAGAGAATAGCGCTCCTTTGATACGATAGCGAAAAGAGAAAAAGTAGTGCCCGACATTGTCAAACGCTTTCGCCATATCGAAGAAAACAGCACCCGCCATCCAACCACGTTGGAAACCAACGCTTAAGTGTTCGTTGATGTGGTGGACCAGTTGTACGCAAGAGAGTTGGGTTCGTAAACGAAACTGTTCGTTAGGAATTAGGCCCTTTGTCTCGACATAATCTTTGAGGCGCTTATAAATAAGTCTCTCATAGATTTTGCCGAGGACATTGAGTAGACTGATGAGGCGAATTAAAAAACATGTGGGCTGGCTTCTGAAATTTCTGATTTGCCCCCCGTGGGCCAAAAGCTGGGTACGCTCATGACAGCCGCCATAAAAGTTGAGAGAAAGAGACCACACTAGACGTTGCCAGTGCCTTGCGATGCCGCTGCCGGGGCGCTGACGCTGCGTCTACATAATAAAGCTACAATTCCGAATGTGACGGTTGGGCAATCGAATGGCAGACCGCAGCGACACCACTGGTTTCTATGTAACCCTGTGCAAACGCTTCCGTAGAGGGCGACATTGCCGTCTGCTGCTGCGGGCGAGCGGGCGACTGCAGACGGCATACCTACCAGTAGCTGTGCTGTCAGTGGCTGTCCCGAACAGAGCGACACAATGGTCTCAGCTGTAACGTCGCATGTGCAATTAAAACAGCAGCCGCACTGCAAGAAGAAGTAGCTCATACATTAGATCATAATTGAAATGAACTTTCATGTTGTGCATTAAAACTTATAGAAATTCAGTATTTTAACTGTAAGATCACGTAAATCAGCGAAATCGGTAAAATTTCGTGTACATAAGTATTTAAAAAAACAGGGGAAACAGATAATCATAGGGCATAAAAAAATTTGTTCGCATCGCTGTCAACAGGAAAAGTGCCCAAAAGGCTGGCAGCGTTGCCGCGTGGTGTGGCAATGCTGATTCTATGGCCAATAGGCCAGCCCTCTGGTCACGTGTACAGTCGAAAAAATTTCACGAAAATGTTAAGTTTGTCCTTGTGATGAATTCATCCCAACTACGGAACCCTTCATTGTGCGGGGTCCGACACGCACTTGGCCGGTTTCATGCAAAGCGCTATTATTTTGATTCGTGTGCATGTCAATCTTCTTCCAACATCGTACTTACCAGATTTATAATCATAGGGACGACCGGTGCGAAGAAACCAAAACTAGATACACGAAGAACAAAACTAGAAGATGCAATGACAGCAGACCAAACGAAAAAAGAAAAAGCAGACTCGAAAGTTATCCGGACAACTCGGAAACGTACGTCCGAACCTGGCACTTATTTCAAATGTGATGTATGTCAGCGTATTTTTAGTCAAAAGTCTAATTTATCAAGACATATTCGTATACACACTGGCGAAAAACCTTATAAGTGTGATGTATGTCAACGAAGTTTTAGTAATAAGGTTAATTTAACAAAACATATTCGTATACACACTGGTGAAAAACCTTATAAGTGTGATGTATGTCAGCGTAGTTTTAATCAAAAATGTTCATTAACCTACCATATTCGTATACACACTGGCGAAAAACCTTATAAGTGTGATGTATGTCAACGAAGTTTTAGTAATAAGGTTAATTTAACAAAACATATTCGTATACACACTGGTGAAAAACCTTATAAGTGTGATGTATGTCAGCGTAGTTTTAATCAAAAATGTTCATTAACCTACCATATTCGAATACACACTGGTGAAAAACCGTATAAGTGTGATGTATGTCAGCGTATTTTTAGACAAAAGTGTAATTTATTAAGACATATTCGTAAACACACTGCCGAAAAACTTTATAAGTGTTGACATACATCACACTTATAAGGTAGTTTTAGTAGTAAGAGTCTAGTAACACAACATTTTCGTATACATACTGGTGAAAAACCTTTTAAATGTGATATATGTCATGTAGTTTTAGTGATAAGAGTTCTTCAACAAGACATATTAATCTTATACACAACAGTAATTTAAAAAAAAATTAAACCGACATAAAAAAGAATGAAATTATTAAATCATTTCGGAAGTCGGTGTCTTAGGATCTTTATTTTAGTTTTTTGCCACCGACTTCCGAAATGAAAGTTATTTCATAGTTTTGAGTTATTTTTTTTTTTTTTGAAGTCTGTTTAATTTTATTTAAATTACTTTTTCACTTCGTAATTTTTAGTTTCAAATAAAAACTGGAATATTTGTTTGTAATAAGTAGTTTAACATAAACACATTATCTTAGGTTAATGCTTTAAACAATAATAGGATTCGGGGCGAAGATAAAGTTTTGTAAAAAATACTATTTACAATTGCAGTCGGTCGACGGTTGACAGACAGCTCTCATGTCAGCGGCAAGACTGCGCGTCAATTGTTTTTATGGAAGCTTCTAGAATCGTCTAGAACAGCGTTTCCCATTAACCGGGTCGCGACCCGGTACCGGGCCATCAAAATAAAATATCGGGTCGCAACATTCCCGCCTTGTTTTAAACTTGTGTCAAACTTAACTTTTAAACTTGTGTGCCCTGTGTCCACTGACACAGCACTCAAGGATACATTTGACACAAGACCATGGATCGAGTTTTGCTTATCTTGTCGTCAAGAATACACAAAATTAGCTCGTCAAGCAATAACTTTTTTAATGCCTTTTGTCAACAAAATATAAATGTGAAGCTGGGTTTTCAACACTAGTTTACCTTAAAAATAAATATAGAAACCGACTTGAAGTGGAATCAGACTTCAGGATAAAACATTCGTAATTTTCCGCGAACTTGGATTATTTGGTATAAAATAAGCAGCAGCTCCATACTTCGCATTAAAATTTAGTGTCTAATAAGGCGATACCAAAATATGTAGTATTAGTGAAACATGTGTCTACATTTATGAGATTGCTAGCTACGCAAGAACTAACAAACATGTGTCTACATTTATGAGATTGCTAGCTACGCAAGAACTAACAAACATGTGTCTACATTTATGAGATTGCTAGCTACGCAAGAACTAACAAACATGTGTCTACATTTATGAGATTGCTAGCTACGCAAGAACTAACAAACATGTGTCTACATTTATGAGATTGCTAGCTACGCAAGAACTAACAAACATGTGTCTACATTTATGAGATTGCTAGCTACGCAAGAACTAACAAACATGTGTCTACATTTATGAGATTGCTAGCTACGCAAGAACTAACAAACATGTGTCTACATTTATGAGATTGCTAGCTACGCAAGAACTAACAAACATGTGTCTACATTTATGAGATTGCTAGCTACGCAAGAACTAACAAACATGTGTCTACATTTATGAGATTGCTAGCTACGCAAGAACTAACACACTAACACATAAGTACAGAAGTAAGCGGCATAGTGATAAGATTTGTTGTAAATCTAACAAGACGGCCTTATATGCCAGAAGCATTTTCAGTATGGCACCGCGTATACAACGTGTAACGTTAAATGCGCAAAACCTCTGTACTCGTTATTATGAACAACTTTTACTATGGGACCAAACCTGAAATCGCGAAAAAAAAATCAGCTGTTCAGTACATTCAACATTTATGTTCGCATAATTCGTCAAAATGTACTGAACAGCTGATTTTTTTTTCGCGATTTCAGGTTTGGTCCCATAGTAAAAGTTGTTCATAATGATGAGTACAATGACCCCTTAAGAGGTTTTGCGCATTTAACGTTACACGTTGTATACAATCACTTACCAAAGTCTATACTAGAAACTCCATCCATAGATGAATTTAAAAAGAAATGAAAGATTCTTGCTATTTAAATGTTATTATAGTATTCAGGATTATTGAACTGAGGATGTAAGGCCATATTGTTCTCAGAAATATTGTTGCTGATGTGACATTTGTGATCAATAATTTAATTCTATTATTATTACTTTAACATTTATTTACAGATATATCTTGACATTCTCATTCATTTACGCCCGGTTTCTCGACGGCTATTCAAATCTAAAATTAACTAATCATTTGTAAAATCTCTTGTTAAGTCGAAAAAACGAGTTGCACGAACGTTGATTAAGTACTTTGTTTTGAATCTTTGATCACTTGACACAACAATCAAATTAGTACAAAAATCTCTTGTTAATTCAGAATTTGGGTTTCTGAACAAACGATTAAGCTCGAAGGTCATGTCAAGCCAAAGTCAAATGTTGTGTTAGCTAATCTGTCGAGCTTGGGCGATTATCTTTGCGTTCCCCGTGATTTTCTGTTTTCTTTGGATATTTTCTAGTTATCTATACTTCTATACTAATATTATAAAGAGGTAAAATTTGTTTGTAAGTTTGTATGTAGGGGGTAATCTCCGAAACTAATGATCCAATTCTAAAAATTTTTTCACTGGTAGAAAGCTACATTATTCCTGAGTGCTATAGGCTATAAATTATATTTATATCATGCATATTAGCCGAGCTATCACAATTTTTGTCTAACAAGTCGGAAAGAAATACGTCTTTAAACAGACTTTTTTGCATGCGCTGCCTAAACGGTTGTTTAAAATTGAAAACAATGTATGGCAGTCTGGTTCGGCTTAAATAATTCTACAAAAAAGTCCGCGACACCATATTTCTATCTTTTATATTTTACCTTTTATACATCTTTTATTGTTTTAAAAAAGTATTTTTTAGACATACTTACGTTTGGATGATTATTTAAACAACAACACATTAATCCTTATCAAAATAAGTTATTTTATGATCACAAGGACATCATGGAGATAAGATTTGGCCTTTACAGTATGGCAATTGGTCGTACAGTTTCGGAAATAATATAAAATTACTAAAACGCTAAATAACTTTAATTCATACCGTTCCTCTTGAGCAAACATGTTTAGTGCGGACGTTTTATCAATTTGTACTATAGATGGCGTTGTGCAAATAAGTATTTTTTCTGAATTGCGAGATTTATTATTTCAATAATGTCGGTGGAATACAACGGAAGAGTTTGTTTTTTTGTTAGTTTGTTTGAACGCGCTATCTCTGGAACTACCCCAGTCGGATTTGAAAAAAATCTTTTTGCATTTTATAACCAAGTTCTTGAGGAGGGCTATAGGCTATTTAACATCACGCTAGGGCCCTTAGGAGCCGAGCGCGCAGTAATAGCGCGGGCTGGCGATGCGGAAGGATATAGGCTATTTAACATCACGCTAGGGCTCTTAGAAGCCGAGCGCGAAGTAATAGCGCGGGCAAGCGATGCGGAAGGATATAGGCTATTTAACATCACGCTAGGGCCCTTAGAAGCCGAGCGCGAAGTAATAGCGCGGGCTGGCGATGCGGAAGGATATAGGCTATTTAACATCACGCTAGGGCTCTTAGAAGCCGAGCGCGAAGTAATAGCGCGGGCAAGCGATGCGGAAGGATATAGGATATACGGCCGCTAGCAGCCGAGCGCGAAGTAATAGCGCGGGGCATGCGATGCGGAAGTATATATAATCGCAAAAATAATGAAAATTTGGCCCCCCTTTATAAAAGCCTTAAACGCCTAAACGTCAACAACGTTTAGGCGTTTAAGGCTTTTATAAAGGGGGGCCAAATTTTCATTATTTTTGCGATTGGACACACCGTTTTCGAGATATAAGGAAAAAAAAAATACCAAACATTCAAATTTTCAATAAAATGGCGCCTTGGTCAACAGTGTCAACTTGACATTCAATTGAACGAATTATTTGTGAAAATTAATGAAGAATACGATGTTGCCATCTCAGAACAATAACAAAGCATAGAAGGAAGGCTAAAAACAGAATTCTGTAACTACCTTTATTCCCGTTCTATTATTAGGTACGATAAAGGTACGATAAAGGATGTGGGAAAGAGATAAATGTTTTACTCTTTGTTTTACTTTCTTGGCATGGTCACAAGATCAATTGTCATTTGGTTAAAAAAGTTATAGTATGACGCGGCCAAATTTGATAGTACTTTGTTTCAATGTCTGACACACAGATTAAGTAGTATTCAGATGGTGAACTCCCATAGAACAAAATTCGCTATACGAATCTGCAAGCTAGAAAGTGAACTTTTAATTTTATCACACATTATTTTGAAACTCGTAGTGTTATGAAACAGAGTCTTTTTGCTAGGGTTGGTAATGGTTTGAATACTAGCCTTTTGAGCCGCTTATCCGACCCACCCACACGCCCACGAGTATTAGAATTGGAAATTGTAATGAATAAAATGCATTTGACTTCATAAATTTACTTTTATTTAGTTTTGAAACAAGTAGTTGACAACCAAGTAAGTAATACATAAATTGAGTAGGATTTCACTGATTTTAAATTACTTCCACGATTTTACAAATTCACAATACAGTTTAATAGATCTTGGCATAATTTGCTGACAGACTTTGTTCGATTAAAACAACAGGCCTTGTTCAGACTACTTCTTCTTCTTCAGACTTCTGTTCTTGAGTTTATTAACTTCAGGAATTACTGCATCATCTGTAAAAGTAAAGACAATTACAGCAAATGTTATGAAAACGAGTCTTAGCAGATTGCAGAACCAGAAATATCTGCATAGTGCTACATGGAGTCGCTCACTGCGGATTCCGTACTCAGCACAATTATTACAGTTCTCACTATCTTTATTATTTGTTTAATTTTTAAAAAACAGCTAGCACTATATAGCCGGATCAATACAAATACAAATACTTTTTATTTGTTGAACATAGGTGGGTAGGTACAGATGTTGTAATTATAAAAGAATGCTATGTCTAACGGTCCAATACCCTTGGATTTGTTTTATCGCCATGACTGAGGCAACAAACATCGGTAGTGTAAAGAAATATCTGTATAAAGTGGAAACAATATCAATATTTGCTGCAACGCTACTGGTCAACGATAATTAAAATAAGCAAATCTTTTACCGTTAGTGATTTGGTTTTCTGAGGCTTCCTTTCCACAGCCCGAAGTGGTGGTATCACAAGGTTTGAGTTTTCAATACAAGCAGCAGAATGAATTCCTGGAAATGAAAATTAGTTCATTAATTCAATTGTTATGACTGTGGTTTTCTTATAAGTAATTAATTTATAAAGTAGCTAAGGTGCGGTTACCCATCAAATCAAAATTTCTTTATTCGGACAACAAAAATCCTTACTGTTAGTAGCTATGTGTAATAGTAAGTGTCAGTGATTAATAAACATGCAATAAATGATTGTTGAATAATACACTTTAGTCAATGACAAAAAATACTGATATTCAGCTGCATCCGGTTACACTGGAAGCAGACCCCAACATAGTTGGAAAAAGGCTAGGCAGATTGATTGATTGAGTCAATGATAAAAATATTATCGTGATAAATAAGTTCTTACCTGTGTTTTGGTCAGGGTGCATCTTCTATGCTACTGCTAATTTTGTCACATTAAAACAACGTGGGATAGACGCCAACACACAGACCAGGCCTCACATGTCTTTAGGCGATAAACTTCTTCACAAAATGTTCAAGACACCGTTAAATTCTTGCATGTTTTTATGGTTGAATAAGTCTTGGGAAAAGTAATTATATTGACGTTAATTCGTCATCTACCACAATTCACAACATAGCACTTGTGCGACATACTGCAAGTTGTTATTAAAATTACACTATTACTGGAGACAATTTGAGAGGATAGAGTAAGTAAATCAAACTGTAAAGTATCAGAAAAATCTGAATTGTAAACAATAATGGCGTCACAGATGAAGACAACCACAGACTATGATAGACTTACAACAAACAAATATGGCGTCGATTGCTCAGGCGACAAAGAGGAAAGGGTCGAGGGGCAGTTGTCATTTTGAAGAAAGCACCATAGACAAAATAAGTCTATTACGGCCAGGATATTTTGTTCTAAGTTTACCAGCCGTGGTCTGACAGTTCGTTCATTGAACTAGCTGACTTATTCGCGTGTTCATTGTTTACGTGTCTGTCGTAATATTCCATGGTTTTGCGATGTTTTAATAATATTTCTACTGTTAGATTGCATGAATTCTTTGTTTAACTACAAATAGTGAGTGTGTGGACGCTGTGGAGCAATTTCTTGTGTGGTTGGGGGCTGCAAGACCCATTCATAGCGAAAATAAAATGAACAACAAATATTGACCTTCCATCGGTAAGTTTTTGCTCAATTTCTTGTTGCCTAAGATCTGATAAACGAATATAAATACATAACAAATATTGCTGTGTCACTATATAGCTGAAACCAGTCGTAATATTTATTCCAATAGAAGTTATTAGCGAATATTCGGAAATTGTTTTGGGGTTATCTTGATCAGCCATAGTGACGTAAATAATGTTGTCGATACTTTTCTTTTACAGATTTCCTAGACGATGTGAAAAAAAAATGGATAAATTGTATTGGTAGACGAAATTGGACTCCAAACAGCACAGCCACATAATATGCTCCAAACATTTTACTTTGTATTCATTTGGTAATGAACCTATGAAATGGATGTAGCATGTTCTTTAAGTCGTCACTTAGAGAACATGCTGTTCCTACATTATTTGTTATGGATAGAACAGATGAAATGGTCTTGATATATTATGATATAATTTAGGTATTTTATTGGCAATAAATAGTATCCCGTTCAAATTAAAACTTGATTTATTACATTACAGGAAATACTTATGGAAGTCTGCGAAGAAGGACATAGCGCAATACTGCAAATTAAAAAAACCGCTCACCATCAACAGTAATCTAACATGAAGACAGGCGATACAATGATATTATATTAAAAATATCATTGATGCGATATCATTCTTCTAATTATCCCAGTCGGAAATATAATCGAGTGCAAATTTATTTATTTATTTTTAATACAAAATACGTAATTGTAGGATCCCGTAGCAATGGAAGTTGAAACAGGACCTAGTACATCGGTACAAATTAATGAATCGCAACTGATCTTGACATCTCGTGAAATCATCTCACATCAGTCAGGTAAGACATACAAATAAAACTATTTACCTAAATAAAAATGTTGATAAAAAATCTTACATAAATTTTATTGAGAACTGTTTGTTTTAGGAATCCTTGACACAGATGACAATAACAAATTCAGAAATAATTGGATTCCATCCCGATTCAAGAAGACTGCGCTTTTGGCGAGTTCCTGGTCGCCAGAGCCGACTCCAGAATCCTCAGGAAGTTCATCCGTACCAGGGCGGAATGATTATGGTGTGGGCTGGAATTCGACTAACAGATTATTAAAGTGGCTAGGCATTTTATTTTTTATTTAAAATATTATCTGGTCGTTATTTATTATTTTATGTACGAAAAGTTTTTGTCGCTTTGGTACCATTTTAAATTTTCATAATAAATTTTATTTTTTCACTAACAACCATTTTATTTAATCAAATAATTCAAATCTCTATTAAATTACGCTTCTACTGATTTACAATAATATATGTTACATAAAAAGTATTAAAATAAAAATTATTAGGTACTTTGAATAACGTGTGTGTGAACTGAGGGTCCAGACTGGAATCCGCAAAATTTTAATCCTATGATTTAGTAGAAGTCTTAAAACAATTGTAGAACGAATCTGGGAATTTGTAAACAAATACATTAAAAACTACAGCTCATAAAGTGTGGTCCCTCAATCCTCACACTGCTCACACAACATCAGCCAGATCTCGGAGAGTATCTTAAAAATGAAGGTTTTGTGATTACAGACATTTAGTAAAAAATTTGTAAAGATATTTACTAAATTACAGACCCCAGAGCATTAAAGATAAAAAAAATATAACGTCTAAACTGTGGTCCCTCAGTCCACACAACAAAGGTAATTATTTTAGTGAATATTACCGAATTTAATCAATGAAACCGTTCTTTTTCTACCTAACGATTTAGTAAAAGTCTTAAAACGTTCTGTAAGAAAGAAATGGAACAGAAATATCGACGCAATTTGGAAAATAGCGATTATTAAAACTGGTCCCTCAATCCTCACACCTCTACTGACATATGCGTGTGTAGCTGCTGAACGAAAGAAATATCACAAAGTCTAGTGTACTTAACTTTTAGTAAAAAAATTCTACTAAATACCAGAAAACTCTAAATGTGAATAGCTTTCCTCTTAGCTGAGATAATGTTATTTTAGTAATCCTATGAAAATAGATAGAGTAGTGTCACCACACAATTAAATAAAATGTAGACGGTACTATTTAACTTTTTTTAATACTAGCTGCTGCCCGCGACTTCGTCTGTGATCCAGGATAAAAAGTAGCCTATGTCACAGAATAAATAATAGTACTATGCCTATATCCTTCTCCAGGTCATGGCCTACTCATGTGCCAAATTTCATCCAAATACGTTGAGTCGTTTTACTGTGAAAGCGAAACAAACAAACAAAGTCACTTTCGCATTTATACTGCTTTTCACCGCGGCTTCGCCCGAATGGCAATATCCCACGGGAACGTTCTATCGTGACTCAGGTGTAGGTCTAGCCATGTATACCCATGAAGAAAAATTAGGAAATTTTAGCAGCCGTCATCTTGGATTTTCATTTTGACATCAGTATCGTTTTCAGCGACATCAAAAAGAATGGAAACGACACCCATGACGAAAAATGAGGAAATTTTAGCAGCCGCCATCTTGAATTTTCATTTTGACATTAATATCGTTTTCAGCACGTTCTCAAACCATGGAAACGACACCCATGACGAAAAATTAGGAAATTTTCGCAGCCGCCATCTTGGATTTTCATTTCGCCCTCAGTATCGTTTTCAGCACCTTCTACAAGTTCCATTATTTTCAGATTCATTCAAAATGGAACTAGTGGCAATAAAAAATTATCACTAGTTCCATCATGGAACAATTAATGGAATTAGTGGCAACGAAGCGACTAGAATTCATTCTATTTATTTTTTTTAATTTTGACGTGCTTTTCAAATAAATGATTTTAAATAAATGATGATTTTGATTTTGACTTTGACAAGTAAGTACTTTATTAGTAGATGATGTCTATGGTCTGATGATGAAGGCGGATGGAGGCCACATGAACTCTGTAATAAAACAACACAACCTCATCAAGTTGTGGTTCGTTTGATTTGTCACTTAAATAATGTCAATAATGTAAATAGTGTAGATAATCTTAATGGTCTGAATAATGTAAAAAGAGTAAGAGAGTTTACGGTATAACTAATGAAAATGCTATAGTATAGCATTTTTATTAAGCAAAAGCGCGCCATCTAGTGAAACTTATTCAGGAAAAGTGTTAAGTAGATAAAGTCTTTAGAAGATTTAATTTTTAAATTTTTTCGATGTTGTGTACTATGTCAATATCTCGTTTTGAAGTTTATAATTCGAATTTTACGTTAGGACAGTAGCTATTTTTTTTACTTTTATTTAATCTACTTTTATAACACATTTGCTCGTAAAGGGTCTCTTATTTCACAAATTTCAATATCGTAATGTATGTCATTACGTACTTGTGCGTTATCGTAAAGTAAAACGCACGAGTTTCGTTAATAAGGTAACCCGTATGTCATGATTTCCAAATCATAATAATTTTTGTTGATTTAAAATACTGAATTTAGAGTTGAAAGTATGTGATTTGACTCAGATGATTTTGTATCTGTGTTTTCGAGTAGTTAAAAAGTATCTCATTTGACATTTACCGCCAAAAAGTATGGCTGAAAGTTGGTAAAAAAACGTGATGTTTGGAGCGTCACCTAATTTCTAAGTTAATTCTCTTGGATCTTCGAAACCTAAAGGTTGTCTAGAAATCTAGTCTATACTGATACTTATTGACTGCCTAGTTAAATAGTTTGTTAAATATTGTTACCCTGTACCAAGTTTGTATGTGTGCAAGAAGATAAAATATAAATATTATGAAGAAGAGGTTTATCATTTCATTTCAGAAGCGGGGTAAACCCAAAAAGGTACGTAGATAATCTTGAAAATGATAATAATGAATTGCTTGTAATTAATGATATTTAAAACAATTGATAAACGTTAATTTTTGATAAACTTACCAGAGTCATATGAGAACTAGGTACTTACCTGTTCCTTTATGGATTATTGTATTTTATTATGCTATCATTTTGTTGATTGCCTAAATGAAATCCATGAGCGTGATTTTGGCGTACTGGTGTGGGTGCCGCACATTATGTCAGGGCAACACTCTGATGCTGTGCGGTGAAGTATACTGCTGACTGGACTTATCACGCGCTTTGATCAGGGCCACTCTCTGATAGCGCGGGATATATCTCGGCCAGGATGGTGCCTTAGGTTTATGATTTCTGGATAATTTAAATGAAACGATATTTCTAATTTGATCATGATTCCATTTTTTTATTGTTGCTACCATTGTAACTTAATTATGGCTATCCCATAAGCCTCTCTATGATATTAATGAACAACAGTTGAACATATTAAACTATTCTATGATAATTTACAAGCAGTTATGTTATGACTCTTATTAACCATTGCCATGATGATGATAATATGATAAATGATAAGTAAACCATGGTTAACTCGGATTATGAGTACCTATTTATTTTATTTTATGATAATTTACAAGCAACACGAGGTAAGCATGAATAAATTATTGGTTATGAGTTATGACTATCTCTACCTTAGTAATTATTGCCATGATGAATATGATAAATGAGCCATGGTTGTTCACTCAGATTATGAGTATTTATTTTATTTTATTTACGAGCAACATGAGGTAAGCATTAATAAATTATTGGTTGCGAGTTATGACTATTTCTACCTTAGCAATGATTGCCATGATAATAATATGAGATTGTTCACCCGGATTATGAGCAATTTTATTTTATGATAATTTACAAGCAACACAAGGTTAGCATAAATAAATTGTTGGTTATGACTATTCCTACCTTAGTAATTGCCATGAAGAACAATATGATAAATGATAAAAGATAATGCCGCGGCCACACTATACGGACATTGCCGTTGATTATCGCTTTGATGGGCGATAACCGTAGGTGTAGCCACCACTTGCTGCGATAATTTGACCGAATTTATCTATCGCGTAGTCTATCGCGATGTTTAAAGCGTTTATGGGCATTGACGTTGGTGTTGCCCCGGTATAAGTGAACTGTAGTTGTTCAGTGGTACTATGTTGGGCGTACTTTGTGACTTCACTGGATTTTGAGTGGATATGATTTTCACTGGATTTTTATGGATTATGGATATTTATGTATGGATATGGTACCTACTTACTGTTACTTATTTTGTACAATTGTTTGTTTTCCATAAATAAATAAATAAATACTGGAAGGTGAGTAGGTACTTTGTGATTTCACTGGATTTTATGGATTTTGATGGATGAGTGAGTCACTAGTCGTCGGATTGTGATAATGGGCGTACTTTGTGATTTACCAGTGAATCACTAGTCGTCGGTTAAATTGTTCTAAGTGTGTATAGTAGCTAGACATAATCTATTACCTATTTTAATTGATTGAATTAACGAACTTGGCCAACACTTTATTTTTGCTTGGATTTATTTACATGAATTTTAGCCGCTCACACGAACAACTCGGGAACAGCCTATACCGCGCTCGCGTGAGCGGTTAAGTAACAAATGAATTGAAGTTGTGGGTAGGCAAATGATAAATGATACTGATTGTGCTAACGATAAATGGATTTGTTTCAATGGTTGGGTTTGTACGAGCACTTTTACACGTCAATTAGCTATAATGATGCTTATTGATCTTATGATGATGATCTATGATGGATTTTATGATACCATGTTATTTTATGAAAATTATGATGCTTAATGCTTATTGTGCTAAATCATTGGAATATTGAGTACATGTAGCCTTGAATTCTGATATAGTTCTCTAAACTTGATGATGATGGATTTTATGGTACTGTATTATTTTATGATAATTATGAAGCGTAATGCTTTTTGTTTCCCTTTTTGCTTTTTGTTAGCCTTGTATTCTGATGATGACGGATTTTATTATAACATATTATTTTACGATGATTATGATGCAAAATGCTTTTTGTGCTGAATCATTGGGACATTGAGTATATCTAGCCTTGAATTCTGATATAGTTCTCTGAGCTTGATGATGATGATAGATTTTTTGATATGAATCATTGGGAAACTAAGTATATCTAGCCTTGAAGTCTGATAAAGTTCTTTAAGCTTGATGATGATGATGGTTTTTGATACAGTATTATTTAATGATAATTATGATGCTTAATGCTTTTTGTGCTGAATCATTGGGACATTGAGTATATCTAGCCTTGAATTCTGATATAGCTCTCTGAGCTTGATGATGATGATAGATTTTATGATACCGTATTATTTAAAGATAATTATGATGCATAATGCTTTTTGTGCTGAATCATTGGGACATTAAGTATATCTAGCCTTGAATTCTGATATAGTCTAAGCTTGATGATGATGATGGTTTTTGATACCGTATTATTTTATGATAATTTATGATGCTTAATGCTTTTTGTGCTTGAATCATTGGGACATTGAGTATATCTAGCCTTGAATTCTGACGATGATGGATTTTAGTTAGATTCATGTTCTAAGGTTGTGAATGGATTACGCCCCAAGTATTCTGCATAAAACTTAAATGCTGTTTGTTCGTGAGCGCATCACTTGATAACTGCTGAACCGATTTGGTTATATTTTGTTTTTGCTAAATGTTCGTTAACCCTAATTGGGTTTTATGGAAATAAAAATCTCTCTAAGCTCGACTCATGTGTAAAGATTGTGAATGGATTACGCCCCAAGTAATCTGCATAAATAAAACTTAAATGCTGTTCGTTGGTAAGGGCATCACTTGATAACTGCTGGACCTATTTGGTTATATTTTGTTTTTGCTAAATGTTCGTTAACCCTAATTGGGTTTTATGGAAATAAAAATCTCTCTAAGTTCGACTCATGTGTAAATATTGTGAATGGATTACGCCCCAAGTAATCTGCATAAATAAAACTTAAATGCTGTTCGTTGGTAAGGGCATCACTTGATAACTGCTGGACCTATTTGGTTATATTTTGTTTTTGCTAAATGTTCGTTAACCCGAATTAGGTTAATTTTGGAATAACTGAACCTCCATTTTCTATGAACTAAAGACCATATTGAGATTATGATTCAACGATTATCGGATCAGATAGTATGTAATATTTCCATATTTCAGTGAGGTATAACAATGACATCTGATGTCAAGCCTGGCAATAAAATTATAAATTTTACGAAGCTAAATTAGGTTTTGGGTTTCATTTGTTTATAAGTTTTGATATTGCAATAATTATTGCGGGAATTAAAAATGTTACTTTTCGCTTGCCATAGTGAATTCTAACCTGAGTTACTGTTAGTTTGTTGATGATATTTCTTGTGATTGAAGAAGGTCATATTGGATGTTTAATTTTTAAAAGTTCGATGACGTTACCCATAAATTGGTTTTATCTTTCTGGATAGGTTAGGTATGATGAGTTTTAAAAGATTAATGCCCTGTTGCTGACATCCTCAGATAAACTCTCAATAGATATTGAGAGTTATGCGTAGCGATAAACATCGGTTAACTGTCAGCGCGTTTCTGAATACGTAACAAGCCATTCAACAACTATGGCACCGACAACTAGTTCCATATTTGCCGCTAGATGGGTCTGTACAAGAGATCGCGTCTAAAATTGATAGCTTTATTCATAATAATATTTCTTTCGAGGGTAAAAAAGTGGCTTAACACTGTCTTAGTTAATACTGATATTGCTTGGACCTAATTTGTCTATGACATTTTAAAAATTAGTGATGTTGTTTCCATGATTACTACGTGAATTAATTATGGAACGATTAAACGGCCAACATTGGTCAGATAAGTTATCTAGTCTTTCACAAGTTATGGAACCACTAGCGCTATTGAATAGATAAACCAAAGTTAATCAAAAGTGTCTCAGAAACCGGACATAACTCGCAGTTTTTAAAATGAAAACGTTTACCTATAACTCGTAATTTTGTATGCTATATATATTTTTTTTCGCTAAAGGAAGTTATTTGAGCAGAATTTTAAACGGGGATTTTGCACTAGATAACAAAGAGGTTATTTTTTTTAAAAAAATAATATACATTTTGGAATGATGTAGTATAAACAGTGACGAGGAAGTTTGTTAATTCACTAGTAAGGGATGTGATCTGATCATTTTATTGTTGAGGATTAAAAGAATGAAGGATTTTTTTTATGTATATGTTAGATAGTATAAACGTCCAAGTACAAGTCCAAGTACTGTGAGTTAAGTACTAAAATTGTTTATTTTATTTGACAAAAATATAATTTAATGTATTGTGTTGCGTAAATTATTTTGCATAGGTACTATTGTATAGAATCTAGTTCTTCTAACTGAACAGACAGCTGTGCTGCTGGGGAGTTTGTTCCGCTACTTCTTCTTCCCAGCTAAAGCACTAGGAAGTGGTGAAGGGCGGGCGTTTTGTGGGGACTGTCTTACTGTAATTTTGACGTTCAAAAAGTGCTGATTCTCAGCCTAATTTGAATAAAGGACTTTTGATTTTGATTTTGTGGGTTGCTCCTTCAGTGTCTTTAATGGCGTTCATCTCCTCAAATCGGTTTTGTTATTGCTCCACGAACTCCAAAGTTATAAAATTTTGTTAGCAGCTTGTCGTGTCTAAGCGTATCGAACGTAAAGGTCTTGTATCTGGTTACAAACATATTTTTCTATTACTTAATCGATAAAAAAGGGGGTAAAATAGAACCTAAACGGTCTATAGTTTCGATAGTCAATAGAACTGATTTTTTTATATACCTATTGAGTGCACTACACCAGTGTTTAGTGCTTCCGGGTATTTTCTTGTTTAACACTAGTATTGATTTTGGTTTTAGACAAATAGACAGTAACGCCTGTCTCGTCTCAGATGGATTTTATTTATTTATTGGCAGAATGAACAGTTACATGCTATTCAGGATAAAACAGAGTAGGTACATAATGAAGTAGTAATACTTGCTTTACTTAAAGCAAGCTTATTCTTTAAGTTAACATGTATAATTGTTGCATACCTTCAAGATAATATCTTGACATTCATTAATATAGTACTTGTTCTCTTTCTAATTATTTTTATATCGCCCGCGTGAATGTCGGTAAATATCCCACGAGAACGTGCTACCGGGAAATCTTTCCTTATTCTTTGTAATAATATAATTCAATCATGATTCGAAAGACACGTGGCGCAATCTATTATGATAAGAACGTTATTGTTGTTTTCCTCGGGAACAGTACTTTTAGATTTCGGGATGATCGGTTTGGTGGTTTGGCCGTGAAAGGATAGCAAACAAACAAACGTTTAATCACATTTACAATAGTTGAGTAATTTGAAACATAAAGATTATGTGATATTTTATGCTAATACACCTAATATTTCTCTACTTCTGGAGCAGTATTTGTGTTAAAAGTTTAGAATTGTGTTATTTGTAGCTTTAG
Source organism: Cosmia trapezina (assembly GCA_905163495.3). NCBI lineage: Eukaryota > Metazoa > Arthropoda > Insecta > Lepidoptera > Noctuidae > Cosmia > Cosmia trapezina. The sequence continues at coordinate 16,712,408 of LR991046.1, read as the reverse complement.
ACGACGCAAATTGTGGGCCGGACGCAATGCCCAAAACCCGAATGTTTTAAATGAGGCTAGTTGTCGATTGTTTGGTGTATTCATAACTATGGAGTGATCATCTGAACAAATGAGTCTCCGTAGTAGTCGATAGCGATATTGCTAAATGAATTGTACTTTCTTTTGTAAACATTTGAGATTTTTAATTATTTTGGTTAAATTAGATATAGGGTCCAGTGTGTGACATATTGCGTTATATTTAGGCAAGATCTTCCTAATACTGATTCTGAATGGTGCATCAGCTAAAGATTTTATTTCTAAACTATTTTTTTGAAGATCCCTAAAATGGTTTGATCAACCGATTTGTTTTGTTGCGACCAGACAAATATTGTTTGGTCTTAAACTCACTAGTACCTATCAATAAGGGTCATATCATATTCGAGATGGAGTTGCGACGTGGAAGACGTTACAAATAAAAATATTGAACAGGATAGTATTAGAAGGAAGCGCAAAAATTCAAAATGGTCAACTTGTTATCAAGAGAAACTCATAGTGTAGATAAAATTAAGAAATTGTTGCCGAAGTTACATATCTGATCCGTATCGAGTTACACAGGTATTTAACAATGATGATATGAGTATGTTGCGTTATGTAAGAAAGGTTCGAATTTTGGAAAGAGGTATTTATATACGCAGTGGATGGATTTTATCCCTGGTTATTTTGGAACGGATCAGACTGACGAATCGTCAGAAAATGAAGTTACAATGAACAGTTAAATGAAATGCAGGCAACTGAATGGTATACGTCTATTGTATTCAAAGGTAATGTAAATTGATAAAAGCTAGCGCAATCTGCGCTTGCTTAGGATACATAAGGTCTATTGTACATTTTTGTGTTATACATGTTTGTTGTTATACGCAGTGGATGGGATTTATCCGTGGTTATCTTGGAACGGATCAGACTGACGAATCGTCAGCAAATGAATAGTTAAATGAAATGCATGCAAATGAATGGTAGTCTATTGTATTCAAAGATAATGTAAACTGATAAATGCTAGCGCAATCTGCGCTTAGGATACATAAGGTTTATTGTAAATTTTTGTGTTAAACATGTTTGTTTTTGTTTTTCTGTTTTCATGTTGTAATGTACGAGTATATACGCGATACGGGTTGCGCATGGTGCGCGATACTGGTTCCGCGTGGTGCGCGATGCTAGTTGCGCGTGGTGCGTGATGCTGGTTGCGCATGGTGCGCGATTCTGGTTGCGCGTGGTGCGCGATGCTGGCTGCGCGTGGTGCGTGAGGCTGGTTGCGCTTGGTGCGCGAGGCTGGTAGCGCGTGGTGCGCGATGGTGGTTGCGCGTGGTGCGCGATACTGGTTGCGCGTTGTGCGCGATACTGGTTGCGCGTTGTGCGCGATACTGGTTGCGCGTTGTGCGCGATACTGCTTGCGCGTGGTGCGCGATGCTGGTTGCGCATGGTGCGCGATGCTGGTTGCGCGTGGTGCGCGATACTGGTTGCGCGTGGTGCGCGATGTTGGTTGCGCGTGGTGCGCGATGCTGGTTACGCGTGGTGCGCGATGCTGGTTGCATCGTTGACGCTTGTGTCAAATAATACCAACCAATATTATAAATCTGGTTTATTTTCATAAATTATGTTGATACGTAATAGCTAAATTGAATACTTTATACTGTTTCAATATAAATGTGTTCGCTGGTAACATTTATACAGATTTGTATTTATCACTAATTCTTGGACATTGTATCGAGTCGTGGTTGACGAACACGCACCTTCTAGTTAAAAGGTTTAATCTAACTCTTAATGCTATTAAAGTTAATAATTGTCTAACTAGCACAAGAATGTCATGATTTATTTAAAAATTTAAAAATTATGATTGTTTTGTGTGTGCCAGGAGGCAACACAGTGTCGGATGGCCGAATGTCATGATTTCCAAATCATAATAATTTTTGTTGATTTAAAATACTGAATTTAGAGTTGAAAGTATGTGATTTGACTCAGATGATTTTGTATCTGTGTTTTCGAGTAGTTAAAAAGTATCTCATTTGACATTTACCGCCAAAAAGTATGGCTGAAAGTTGGTAAAAAAACGTGATGTTTGGAGCGTCACCTAATTTCTAAGTTAATTCTCTTGGATCTTCGAAACCTAAAGGTTGTCTAGAAATCTAGTCTATACTGATACTTATTGACTGCCTAGTTAAATAGTTTGTTAAATATTGTTACTGTTAGAATTGTCTTGGGCAAAAAGGCAATGTACTCAATTATCTATAGAAGGTCTTTGATTATAGACAATGTTTCTTATGTCATGTATCTCTTGCTTTCTCTTGTCTGTGGTCTCAAGAAAAATGGCTGTGTGCCTTGTGTTCTAAAAAACTTTTTATTAAAGATAATAGTATTATCAAACAAGTGTGGTCATTTATTAAAACCTTTAACAGGTTATGGGCCCAGGTACGTCAATTAGTGAACAAAAACCAGTTGGGGTATGAAGTTTTTTTTATTTTGATGCAATGTCATCGCCGCCACGTTCACCGTCTCAGACTAAACCAGTCTCTGAAATGGCAATCCGGATGAATCCTAGTCATCCTCACATGGTATCTATTGAAAAATTAGAAGGTGCTCGAAATTATTCTGCATGGAAGTTTCAAATGAAGCTATTGCTCATTGACGCAGGGCTTTGGGTGCATGTGACTGGTGATCACAATGATAATGATCACAATCAACGAGCTTACGCAAAGATTTGCCTGAATATCAGTCAAGCGTGTTACCCGCATGTGCGCAATGCAAAGACTGCAAAGGAAGCATGGCTTGCTTTACAAAAGGCGTATGAAAATACTGGAATTAGTCGGCGCTTATATCTAAAAAGGAAGCTTGCTAGAATACATTATTCCGCTTTCAACTCTATGGAAAGGTATATATCGGAGATAATATCTGCAACACAAGAATTATGTGAAATTGGCTGTAAAATTGATGACAGTGAGATAGCAGAAATTCTCTTAATTGGATTACCTGATGATTATGACCCTCTCATTATGGCCATTGAAGGCTCTCAAACAGATTCTTTGACATCGGATATGGTAAAGCAAAGACTTATGAGTGGTGATTTTAGGCGTTCAGAGCTGACCTCTCAAACCAGTGCGTTGATAGCGCAGAAATCCAATAAGAAGACTATCAGATGTCACCATTGTCAAAAAGAGGGACATATTCGACCCAGGTGTCCAGACTTGAAGAAAAATGCTGCAGCAAACAATTTAGCTGCTATGTGTGACAGCTCAGCGACAAGGTGTGATGTTTCAGCTTTCCCTTCAACAATGAAATGTGATGAACAGGCAGATGAGCAGGCTGCTGCTTTGTTCACTGGTTTATGTGGGAGCTCTGAGTGGTTGGTAGACTCTGGTTGTACAACACATATGTCTATGCGAAAAGACTGGCTACATAATTATTCTAATAAAAATAAAACTGTAGTCACTGTGGCTAATAATCAAACTGTTTATGGTTGTGGATCTGGCAATGTTGAGGTCACTCTTAGTAATAATTTAAAGAAAACCATTACCAATGTTGTTCATGTGCCAGATATTGCTGCTAATTTACTCTCTGTAAATAAAATTACTCAGAGGGGTTATGTATTAGTATTTGATGATAAAGAATGTAAAGCTTATACTAAAAATAATATTAAAACTAATGGAAATTGTATTTTTTCAGCTTGTAACATCAATGGTGTATATAAACTCAATCAGCATCTGCAATCTTTAAAGTCTCCTAAAAATGCAGCTGCAGAATCATTTGATACTTCATTGGTCACAGCTTCATGTAATGATATTGATTTGTGGCATAAGCGATTAGGACACCTCAGTTATAAAGGTATGTTGTTATTACGGGATGGTCTTGCAGATGGAATTTCATTTGATGACAAATCTCTGAAGCCATGCGTTCCTTGCATTGAGGGGAAACAGAAAACTAAAACATTTCCTAAAGGTGTATCGAGAAGAGCAACATGTAAATTAGATTTAATACATTCCGATTTATGTGGTCCTATGCCTATACTTTCATGGGGAAATTCTAAATATATATTGACATTAACTGATGATTTTACTCGGAAATCTTTTGTTTATTTGCTTAAGACGAAGTCACAAAATGAAATTCATTCAAAATTTCTTGAATTTAAAACATTAGTGGAGAACCAAACAGGGTTAAAAATTAAACGAATTAGAACAGATAATGGTTCTGAATACTGTAACAAAATGATGAAAGATTTTTTCTCTGCTAATGGTATCATTCATGAGACTACTATTCCTTACTCTCCTCAACAAAACGGAGTATCGGAACGCTTAAACCGGACTCTTATTGAAAAGGCTCGAACAATGCTTCGTGACTCGGGTTTAGATCAGCGTTACTGGGGTGAAGCAGTATCAACTGCTGTTTACTTAAAAAATGTAAGTCCTACAACTGCTTTAAAAAATGCCACCCCAGAACAAATGTGGTCAGGTACCAAAATAGATTTAAGTAATCTTAGGGTTTTTGGATGTCGAGTTTACGCATTAACTCCAGATGTGTATCGTAATAAGCTTGATGCTAAGTCTAAACCATATATCATGTTAGGTTATTGTGATCATTCTAAAGGCTATAGATTAGCTGACCCATTACAGCCAGGAAAAATGATAAAAGCTAGAAATGTAGTTTTTCTAGAAAATATTTCTGGATGTACTTCTATAAATCAGAATCCTAATATAATCAGTCCACTATATTCTGATAATGGATCTGAATCTATTGAGAATCCTCATATTGTCATCAATTCATTGCATCCTAGTCAATTACTGGAGTCTAATGTTGTTGAGACTCAAAATACTCATTTAGACCCTATTGTTACTGATAATTGTGATTCATCAGATGAAGGAGACATAATAGTAGAACCTTCTGATAATAATCTAGATGTTTCAAATGCAAGTGATGGTGTAGAAAATGATACAATGGAAATTATACAGCAGAATATTCCTGATAGAAATGAATTCACTGAACAGCTGTCAAGACCTGTACGAAATCGTCAACCACCTGTATGGTTAAATGACTATGTTAGTAATTTTGACAATAATGATATTTCAATGCTGGTCACTGAACCTACAACATATGCTGAAGCAATGTCTTCTAAGTATTACCTTGATTGGAAATCTGCCATGGATAATGAATATGATTCATTAATACAAAAGCATGTATGGGAGTTAGTTGATAGGCCAACAGATAAAAATATTATTAAATGTAAATGGGTTTACAAAGAAAAGCGTGATGCTTTTGGTAATTTTGAAAGATATAAAGCTAGATTGGTTGCTCGAGGATTTACGCAAGTACAAGGTATTGACTATGATAAGACTTTCTCACCCGTAGTGCGTCACTCAACATTGAGATTACTGTTTTCAATTGCAGTAGATAGAGACATGGACATTGACCATGTGGATGTTAGTACTGCGTTTCTTAATGGGGAATTAGAGGAGACAATATATATGGAACAACCTCCTGGATATGAAAAGGATAGGACTAAAGTTTGTTTGTTAAAAAAGGGCATTTATGGGCTTAAACAAGCCAGTAGAAGTTGGAACTTAAAAGTTAATGAGGTCTTACAGAAAATAGGTTATAAAAGGTCAAGATGTGAACCATGTGTTTACTCAAAGATAAATAGTGAATGTACTGTAATAGTAGCTCTTTATGTCGATGATTTTTTCATTTTTAGTGCTAATAACTCTGAGAAACAGAAACTGTTAAATACTCTAAAACGAAATTTTGATATAAAAGAGTTAGGTGAAGTTAAGAGCTGTTTAGGAATGAAAGTTGAAAGAGATAGAAAGAATGGTTTAATGAAACTATCCCAAGAGGAATATGTAAAAAACTTGTTATCACGATTTGGCATGACACAATGTAAACCGGTTTCCACCCCAATGCAAGTGAATGTTGTTTTAGAAAAATCTGACACATGTGATTTCAAATATCCTTATCAAGAGTTGATAGGTGCGTTGATGTATTTGTCAGTATGTACACGTCCAGACATTTCATTTGCATGTAGTAAGTTAGGACAGTATAATAATTGTTACACTGAGACACATTGGCAAGCAGCAAAACGGGTACTTAGGTATCTCGCTGGGACATCTAATTATGGGTTGCAATTTAAGAAAGGAAATAACAAATTTGAAATATTTGCAGATGCTGATTGGGGAAATGATATAGATGATAGAAAATCATTTAGTGGGTTAGTAGTTAAGTTTGGAGAATGTCTCGTTAATTGGGAAGCACGCAAACAGCAATCTGTAGCATATTCCAGCACTGAAGCTGAGTATTATAGTATTGGAGAAGCAGTAAAAGAAAGTAAATATTTGCATAATTTCTTTATTGATATATTTGGTTACTGTTTGCCTGCAATCACTGTTTACAATGATAATTTAAGTGCTCATAATATTGTTGAGAATAATGTATGTCATCGAAGAACTAAGCATATTGATATCCGTCATCATTTTATTCAAAATGCTGTTCATGATAATTCTATTAAAATAGTTTACAAACCCACAACAGATATGATTGCGGATATACTAACAAAACCTCTTCAAAAGTGCAAACATAATCAATTTGTGCAAAGTCTCGGTTTAGTATAAATACTATCTTATTTTATTGTAATAAATTGAGTGTACCTAGTTTGTAAAATTATTTTTAATGCCTATATAATTGAGTAAGGGGGAGTGTTAGAATTGTCTTGGGCAAAAAGGCAATGTACTCAATTATCTATAGAAGGTCTTTGATTATAGACAATGTTTCTTATGTCATGTATCTCTTGCTTTCTCTTGTCTGTGGTCTCAAGAAAAATGGCTGTGTGCCTTGTGTTCTAAAAAACTTTTTATTAAAGATAATAGTATTATCAAACAAGTGTGGTCATTTATTAAAACCTTTAACAGTTACCCTGTACCAAGTTTGTATGTGTGCAAGAAGATAAAATATAAATATTATGAAGAAGAGGTTTATCATTTCACGTACGGTTTATCATGATGCTCCGTCTAAAACGAACGGTACTTTTTAAATCTTAGCAAAGAGTTTTTATGTCAGAAAAGTGGTCAGCATTTTATGAATAAAATTAACTTTGGGATAAAATGAAATTAAATGTTAAACATTTAATTCTTTAATTTAATTAATTTTGACAATAAATTACAACCATTGTTTTAATTACACCATCTGTAAAAAAAGCAAAACATATTAATTTACTTTAATAATACTGTCTGTTGTTGTGCCTTTGCCTTAAAAAAAAAGCGCTGATGCGTGCGCATCGCTAATTTGTGAACAAGTAAAAATTATTCCGCGCGCTTTTTCTTTTTGCTGTATTGTTTTTATTTGAAAATGTTGTCAAGTAATGATGAATTTATTCATTCGACACCGCCAGAAGTCTCAGAGGCAGCGAAATAGGCTACTCTAAGCCTCTTGCCCGAAAAATCGACCGATAGATACTTACAAGCAAGCATATCAAAATTTCATCGTATGGAAAACAAGCAAAGATGCAAATTCATTTTCAGAAAGTGTGTTTTTAAAGATTTATTCGTTTAAGAAAGTCCGAGTTTTATTTAAAACGTCTTATGACATACGTGCGCTTTGATAATTACAGCCTCTGCTTTCTTGTAGCCCTCGCCTACGGCTCGGGCTAGCAATATCGCCTCGGCTGTAATTTTCAACTTACCGCACTTATATCATAATGTACTATTACATTCTTTAACAATACACATACTTACGTCATGTATTATAATATAATAATAATTTAACCATACAACCTTTTTTCATTCCATCTTATGTCATCCTAACTAAAAGTGAGTTTGTTTATTACGCTTTCACTCTAAAACGGCTGAACTTATTTGCATGAAATTTGGCTCATGGGTAGACCTACACCTGAGTACATAGGATACCTTTTTATCACGGTAGAACGTTCCCGTGGGATATTTCCATTCGGGCGAAGCCGCGGTGAAAAGCGGTATAAATGCGAAAGTGACTTTGTTTGTTTGTTTCGCTTTCACAGTAAAACGGCTCAACGTATTTGGATGAAATTTGGCACATGAGTAGGCCATGACCTGGAGAAGGATATAGGCATAGTACTATTATTTATTCTGTGACATAGGCTACTTTTTATCCTGGATCACAGACGAAGTCGCGGGCAGCAGCTAGTATTAAAAAAAGTTTAATAGTACTGTCTACATTTTGTTTAATTGTGTGGTGACACTACTCTATCTATTTTCATAGGATTACTAAAATAACATTATCTCAGCTAAGAGGAAAGCTATTCACAATTAGAGTTTTCTGGTATTTAGTAGAATTTTTTTACTAAAAGTTAAGTACACTAGACTTTGTGATATTTCTTTCGTTCAGCAGCTACACACGCATATGTCAGTAGAGGTGTGAGGATTGAGGGACCAGTTTTAATAATCGCTATTTTCCAAATTGCGTCGATATTTCTGTTCCATTTCTTTCTTACAGAACGTTTTAAGACTTTTACTAAATCGTTAGGTAGAAAAAGAACGGTTTCATTGATTAAATTCGGTAATATTCACTAAAATAATTACCTTTGTTGTGTGGACTGAGGGACCACAGTTTAGACGTTATATTTTTTTTATCTTTAATGCTCTGGGGTCTGTAATTTAGTAAATATCTTTACAAATTTTTTACTAAATGTCTGTAATCACAAAACCTTCATTTTAAGATACTCTCCGAGATCTGGCTGATGTTGTGTGAGCAGTGTGAGGATTGAGGGACCACACTTTATGAGCTGTAGTTTTTAATGTATTTGTTTACAAATTCCCAGATTCATTCTACAATTGTTTTAAGACTTCTACTAAATCAAAGGATTAAAATTTTGCGGATTCCAGTCTGGACCCTCAGTTCACACACACGTCTTTGAATACCCTTTTTCCCTAGACTTTGTTGAGTAGTCTATGATGTAATCTAAAATTCAAATAAATATGAGAAAGTAAGTTGCTAAAAACATTTGCAAAACCGAATGTCTCCCACTTCTTTTCAATAAACTCATCAGTTATTATGGCAACTAAATACATTCTGGTTTAGCCGGGTCAGATTTAATACATGAAGAGCTGTCGGGAACCAAGGAAGACTTTGGTGATGATGATGACGAACTATTTAGTTCATACTTAAAGTATTGTTTCATTTTGAACGAATATATTAAGTATTGGTATCATAAGTATGCTTAGTTACTTCAAAATTTTTGGTACGCACGGCTACAGATCAAGCTATACATTTCCAGTATAAGCTGATCTCGCATTGTATAGGATTTCCTTACAATGAGCGGTCAGTGTAAACTGGAAATGTATAGTTTGATGTGTAGCCGTGTGTACCTACGGTTATTATTCTTGGCAGTGTAAGAAAGAATGTCATTGTAAATTCTATCGACGTTGAAATTTAGTGGGTACATCACTAGTCAGAATAAAATGAATGACAACCTACAAAATTTCGAAACGTCTTCTGTATACGTGTCCTTCTTTAACATCATAGCGGCTCCATAAGTCAAAATGAAACAAATATATTGAGTTCAGTTGCTATTTTAGGACTACTTCTATGCTTTGTTATTGTTCTGAGGTTGCCATACACATAATCTATTTTCTTTAATCGTTGACATTGATCGTTGATTATTTAATTTTATAGTAATCGCCGATTCAGCAACCCAATTTGATTTGACTGGTCTGTTAATTTAACCAGTTTGTTAGTTGATTTTAGATTTGAATAGCCGTCGAGAAACCGAGCGTTAATGTCATGCATTAAATGAATGAGAATGTCAAGATATATTTTAATCTTTATTATTCTAGTGACATTAATATTTGGTGTTCGTTTCAACCGCGCGGCCATGGCGTTAAAAAAAAAAAAAAATTATGCCAACATTTTGTAACAATTTGTAAAAGTTCACTCGCAAAACCTCAAATTTGTCAAAGCTATGGTTAAAAAGTTAGAAGGGTTTGAACGTGGCCGCGCCATCGAAACGCGGAGAACCGCGCGGCCACGGAGATCTCAGAAACTAAGCGTTGCACAGACCTGAAATTTTGGTAAATAACAGATTCAATTTGTAAACAATTTGTAAAAATATAGAAAAAAATCCTAGGTTAATATTTTAGGAGCTGTGAGACTAAAACCCCGTGGCCGCGCCATCGAAACGGTGACAAAAACGTGATAGCCGATATCTCGCTGAAAAAGCATCGCAGACGTCTAGAGTTTTTTGTAAAACCCAGATTTGAATTTGTCAAAACTTACAAAAATGCAACAAAAAATACTAGGTTAATATTTTAGGAGCTGTGAGACTAAAACCCCGTGGCCGCGCCATCGAAACGGTGACAAAAACATTATCACCGATATCTCGCTGAAAAAGCATCGCAGAGGTCTGAAGTTTTTTGTAAAACCTAGATTTGAATTTGTCAAAACTTGTAAAAATACAACAAAAAATCCTAGGTTTATATTTCAGGACCCGCGCCATAGAAACGGTGAAAAACCCGTTATCGCCGATATCTCACTGAAAAAGCATCGCAGAGGTCTGAAATTATTTGTAAAACCTAGATTTGAATTTGTCAAAATTTGTAAAAAAATAACAAAAAATCCTAGGTTTATATTTCAGGAGCCGCGCCATTGAAACGGTGAAAAACACGTTATCGCCGATATCTCACTGAAAAAGCATCGCAGAGGTCTGAAGTTTTTTGTAAAACCTAGATTTGAATTTGTCACAATTTGTAAAAATACAACAAAAAATCCTAGGTTTATATATCAGGAGCTGTAAGACTAGAACCCCATGGCCGCGCCATTCAAACGGTGAAAAATATGTTATCGCCGATATCTCGCTGAAAAAGCATCGCAGAGGTCTGAAGTTTTTTGTAAAACCTAGATTTGAATTTGTCAAAACTTGTAAAAATACAACAAAAAATCCTAGGTTTATATTTCAGGAGCTGTAAGACTAGAACCCCATGGCCGCGCCATCGAAACGGTGAAAAAAACGTGATAGCCGATATCTCGCTGAAAAAGCATCGCAGACGTCTAGAGTTTTTTGTAAAACCCAGATTTGAATTTGTCAAAACTTACAAAAATGCAACAAAAAATACTAGGTTAATATTTTAGGAGCTGTGAGACTAAAACCCCGTGGCCGCGCCATCGAAACGGTGACAAAAACGTTATCACCGATATCTCGCTGAAAAAGCATCGCAGAGGTCTGAAGTTTTTTGTAAAACCTAGATTTGAATTTGTCAAAATTTGTAAAAATACAACAAAAAATCCTAGGTTTATATTTCAGGACCCGCGCCATAGAAACGGTGAAAAACACGTTATCGCCGATATCTCACTGAAAAAGCATCGCAGAAGTCTGAAATTATTTGTAAAACCTAGATTTGAATTTGTCAAAATTTGTAAAAATATAACAAAAAATCCTAGATTTATATTTCAGGAGCCGCACCATTGAAACGGTGAAATACGTTTTTTTGTGAACCTAGGATTTTTGTTTTATTTGTAAAAAATTTATCTAATTCAAATGTAGGTTTTACAAAAAACTTCAGACCTCTGCGATGCTTTTTCACTGAGATATCGGCGATAACGTGTTTTTATCTGTTTCAATGGCGCGGCTCCTGAAATATAAATCTAGGATTTTTGTTATATTTTTACAAATTTTGACAAATTCAAATCTAGGTTTTACAAATAATTTCAGACTTCTGCGATGCTTTTTCAGTGAGATATCGGCGATAACGTGTTTTTCACCGTTTCTATGGCGCGGGTCCTGAAATATAAACCTAGGATCTTTTGTTGTATTTTACAAGTTTTGACAAATTCAAATCTAGGTTTTACAAAAAACTTCAGACCTCTGCGATGCCTTTTCAGCGAGATATCGGTGATAACGTTTTTGTCACCGTTTCGATGGCGCGGCCACGGGGTTTTAGTCTCACAGCTCCTAAAATATAAACCTAGTATTTTTTGTTGCATTTTTGTAAGTTTTGACAAATTCAAATCTGGGTTTTACAAAAAACTCTAGACGTATGCGATGCTTTTTCAGCGAGATATCGGCTATCACGTTTTTTTCACCGTTTCGATGGCGCGGCCATGGGGTTCTAGTCTTACAGCTCCTGAAATATAAACCTAGGATTTTTTGTTGTATTTTTACAAGTTTTGACAAATTCAAATCTAGGTTTTACAAAAAACTTCAGACCTCTGCGATGCTTTTTCAGCGAGATATCGGCGATAACATATTTTTCACCGTTTGAATGGCGCGGCCATGGGGTTCTAGTCTTACAGCTCCTGAAATATAAACCTATGATTTTTTGTTGTATTTTTACAAATTTTGACAAATTCAAATCTAGGTTTTACAAAAAACTTCAGACCTCTGCGATGCTTTTTCAGTGAGATATCGGCGATAACGTGTTTTTCATCGTTTCAATGGCGCGGCTCCTGAAATATAAACCTAGGATTTTTCGTTATATTTTTACAAATTTTGACAAATTCAAATCTACGTTTTACAAATAATTTCAGACCTCTGCGATGCTTTTTCAGTGAGATATCGGCGATAACGTGTTTTTCACCGTTTCTATGGCGCGGTTCCTGAAATATAAACCTAGGATTTTTTGTTGTATTTTTACAAGTTTTGACAAATTCAAATCTAGGTTTTACAAAAAACTTCAGACCTCTGCGATGCTTTTTCAGCGAGATATCGGTGATAACGTTTTTGTCACCGTTTCGATGGCGCGGCCACGGGGTTTTAGTCTCACAGCTCCTAAAATATTAACCTAGTATTTTTTGTTGCATTTTTGTAAGTTTTGACAAATTCAAATCTGGGTTTTACAAAAAACTCTAGACGTCTGCGATGCTTTTTCAGCGAGATATCGGCTATCACGTTTTTGTCACCGTTTCGATGGCGCGGCCACGGGGTTTTAGTCTCACAGCTACTAAAATATTAACCTGGGATTTTTTTCTATATTTTTACAAATTGTTTACAAATTGAATCTGTTATTTACCAAAATTTCAGGTCTGTGCAACGCTTAGTTTCTGAGATCTCCGTGGCCGCGCGGTTCTCCGCGTTTCGATGGCGCGGCCACGTTCAAACCCTTCTAACTTTTTAACCATAGCTTTGACAAATTTGAGGTTTTGCGAGTGAACTTTTACAAATTGTTACAAAATGTTGGCATAATTTTTTTTTTTTTTTAACGCCATGGCCGCGCGGTTGAAACGAACACAATATTTGCTAATGTTTAATTATTTATTATTTCTTATGTTTACTGATTTATTATTTGCCATTGTGAAATTACCAAAATAGTGTTATTGCCTAATTATAAATTATTGTTGCAAGTAATTGTATTTAACAATGCTGTGCTAATACAGTTTAATTAAAGCTCGAGATTTGCGCCTCAAGGCGTAATATGGTTGAAATATGCTCTATTTTTAACAACTTTATGTAATTAATTACCCATATTAGCAAATAAATGATTTTGATTTGATTTTTACTATTAATAAATGTGTATTATTTTACCTAATGGAACCAGCTTGGGTTTAAAAATATTAATTGGGTCACCAAGGGGCAGTGTGCAAATTACCGGGTCATGGCAGACCAATGTTTGGGAAGCACTGGTCTAGAAGCTTCGACTCGCCCCTATTGGCCGAGCGGGTACGAGAGGCGTTCCCGCCGGAAGCGTGCGGGTTGTGGCGGAAGCGGCTACAAAAGCATTCTCGTTAATATTATAAAACAATATCGAGAACGGGTCTTATCGCGATCTTTCTTTTTTACGAGGTAAACAGGTACCTACTTGTTTCCCGACGTTTCGACCGCCTTGCAGCGATCGTGGTCACGGGAGGACTGACACACAGAACATTAATACTCAAGAGCTGGACTGACAGCTCCTCAGCGACGCCTTCGTAAAGTGTGCATCTATTGTCGCCCACTGACTGGGATGGGAAGAAAAAGAAGAGAAATATATGTTCAAATGGTTCGAAGTCATCAGTCACCAGTATAACGGATGACAGCAGCGAAAATATTGCCGGTATGGATTTTTTTGTCGGTGAAACTTTCTTTAAGCGAGTATATTTCTGGTAGCCTAATTTTAATGATCAAAATGTTCGGATGATGGTGAAGAGGATCGAGCTCAAGAAGTTCAACAAGATGAAGAAAACGTTTTAACAGAGGAGAGCTCTGAAACCAACCCACCGCTACTTGAGCAGCTGTTAAGGTTTATAAGCAAAAATGTAAATTGAAAATTAAAAATAAAAATTGGGAGAAATAAACTTTGGAAACAGGAAGCGATTAGCGGCTCTAGTTACGGTAAAGTTTCTGAGTATGTAAGCGCGCATGCAGATCTTGTGAACTTGTAGACTGATCGGCAAGGTACTTTTTACTTCTAATACTTCAAATAGTGCTCCTGAAGAGACCCGCAAATCGCTCTCTGACATCTTATGAAGACATCGTACAGGTGGTTATTTCAACGTCAGGAACCCTTTCCCTTCAAGATTTCAGAACATAGCTGCCGGCCGTAGTCTTGAAGATGTCATGAACCTGTAGGTGCAGGACATCAGCGCCGCCTGGACTGGGAGGCCTACCTTCAGACCGAGATAAACCTGGTTAAGCTTACACCCTCTGTGCAGCGAGTGCGGACTGTATGATGTACGTGTGCTGTTTAGACGAAACTCCTCTGGTTCCAGGATGGCGACCGCTCTGTATACCTGTTCCTGTAGCGGTTCGCTGGGGGCTCCAAGAGAGGGTTCTTATTGGGATTTGTTCAATCAATTAAACTGCCAATTTAGTATATTATATGGAACTGAGACTCTCAATCACCTACTTCTCAGGTGCCAGACCGGGCCGGGTCGGGTGATAGTGACTTCTTGATTATGACTGACTTTTCGGATGTATCGACTGGCCAGCGCGTGCCCTTTTATAGGATTGACAATTTAGCTGGCCAGTGGACCATTTCGATATTGCACGATTTTCCTGCGCCAAACTCGCGTCTAGGCTCAGAACGCTCGTGATTGGCTATTGAGAGTCCCACCCCTTTTTATTATTAATATTGGTAAAGAAGTTAAGTTTATGTACATTTAGCAACAATTTGGTTCTACTTTACTATAATTAGTTACAATACAGTTATTACACGACTTTTTACATAATTTATTTTAGCGTGCGACGGTCAGGGTCCCTGGTGCGACGTGTTTTTCCTTAACGCTGAACTTATAAATATAACCTAAGTGCGCGAACCGGGAGCTACCATTACAAATTTGACCGTCGCAGCAACAACATCTATCTCCACCTGACATCCATGTTACGTAACATCTATGTTACGGTTAAAATATTAGGTAGATAAACAAACAATCAAATTATACATATAGGTATTAGTGGTGTGTGGCACAAGTACCGTCGCTGTCGTGCACACCCTCCCTACTCCCTTCGCGTCAGCGATCACGCCCACCAATTTTGGACCTGCAGTAGGGCATTATTTACGTCGTTAAGATTTGATGCACGTCTATTTATCTTAAAAAAAACATTACACTCCTTTTTGGGCAGTCGTGCACGTTGCATGCTTTACGGCCATGGGCGTACACAGGGGGGGCAGCGCCCCCCCGTCTTGTACGCCTAAGTAATGTTGTGGAAAAAAGTTATGTTAGAGCCACGTCACGTTGCCGTCGTCGTCTACTTACTTTACAATTAAGTACAATATAATAAGCATTAATTTTAGAAAAACACCGCGCTGCGCGGCCATAACCCAGCCTTTATAGTATATGAATTAAGCGACTGCATGATAAGGGCACCCCCTATGGTGTATGTCGCTCGGCTTAGGGCGTCGCTGGGGGGAGTACAGCAAGGAGGGACAGGCTGGATCATATCTGGATTATTTAGCATCTGCTACAGGCTCAGCTACGCCACCAGCTGGCACTCCTTCACCGATCAAGGGTGGGGGGAATTACGTGGGTAGATTTGTGTTTGTAATCTGTACTGGTGTAATCCAGTTTCGACTGCGGTTTGGAGAGTGCGAGATATCGACTCTTGGGTCTTGGTGTTGGCCAGATTAGTAAATGATACTACGTATAATGATATTATAATCGTATCGTCTACGAAAGCCAACTGTGCCTTTTTTACTTTTCGAGATAATTATCGCAGGTGAGTAACGTGGAAATGAGTGGAGACAGCACAAACCCCTAAGGGAACCCTGCGAAAATGGGGTGGGAGAGGATAGCGCTCCTTCGTTACGATAGCGAGAAGTGCGGAAAGACAAAAGTTTCGTAAGATGAGCACGAGACGTTCTGGCACACCAAGTTTGTAAAGCTCGAATAATAAACCGTTCTTGTACCAGACTTTGTCAAACGCTTTCGCTATAACGAAGAAAACAGCACCGGTCTTTGAACCACGTTGGAAACCAACGCTTATGTGTTCGTTGATGTGGTGGACCTATGTTGTACGCAAGAGTGTTGGGTTCGAAAACCAAACTGGTCGTTAGCAATCATAATTATTATCCTTTGTCTCGGCATAATCTTGTGAGGCGCTTATAAATAAGTGTCATAGATTTTGCCGAGGACATTGAGCAGAATGATGAGGCGACTTATGATTTTTTTCTCAATGGTGGCGCTAGTTGGAAGCACTGCGCGCCTTAAGGAGGATGCGCTAAGATAGCCCGCGAAATACAAATTTCCTTGCGTTTTTTTGTTTGCAGGAGGCAGGGGGCTAACTATGAGCTCTTATAGCAGGGCAGAAGTTGAACGTTTCTAGTGAGAGAGAGAGATGGAGCTATGTACGACCTATAGCACCGTCCCTCTCTGGAAACGTTCAACTTCTGCCCTGCTATAAGAGCTCATAGTAAGACCCCTGGTCAGTGTCAGGATGTATGTTGATTAAAATATGATTCACGGCCGTAACTAACATGGCTTTACATAATTAATCATTAGAATCAGCATTACAACTCCATAAGTTAGAATTGACCTCAAACTTCATGATTTCATGAAATCGCTAGATTTGCAGATTCGCCGAACGAACGAAATCTAACGAATCTGCACGAAATCTAACTTAGATAGATGTATTGATGATTTTTATAGTTAAAATTATGTTACATATGTTTTACTGTCGCGTATCATATTTTGATCAACAAGGTACACACGGCTACACATCAAGCTATACATATACATACGTACAACCTGACACGGACCTTTTTTTTTTTTGAGGGTGGGAAATCATCAAATAACTTCTCCCGCTCTGGGTGGAGCGGAAGGGCGTGTCGGACTTTTACTGACTAAAACACACCCGTGTTCCTTCAGTTACCTATGCCAGGGCCGCGGTATCTTCTTAAAACTACCCGCGACCCCAGCGGCGTCGGCCCTATTGGACCCCATCATTTGCTGACATCTCTTTGAAGCGCGCGTGGAATAAAACGCGCCGTCGACTCGGGCCTGAGGGCCTACTCCCTAAGTCCGTCCGTTTATCCGCCCGTCTGACTTAACGATACATCAAAACAAGTGTAAAAGTTAAATTTTTCGGACGGTCTAAAACACATCGGGAGTAGGGACAACTGTCGTATCGTGTTGCCATTCATACTTCGTTCGGGCCCCGAACCACTCATACGTCCGTATGTGATACGGAGTAGGAAACGCCCGTAACGAAAGCCGAAACTACGGACTTCGTGCTTAGGGAGTAGACCCCTGGTCCTTACCGGACGGCGAGCTACCCGCTACTCACCGTCCGCAGGCCCGCGCCTACGATGGCCGGAAATCGCCCCGAGGGGGTTGGGGGAGGTTAGCGAAAAATTGTTACGGTGAGGGTGGTGAGAGGGGGATACGGATGGAGAGAGGAGGGGCGGGAGTAAGAGGGACCGGTGAGGAGGATGAGAGGAGAGGGGAAGGGTTGAGGGTAGGTTCTGGTGAGGGGTACAGGGAGGGGAGGGGTAAGTAAACTCCTGTCGTGCGTCGGAGCTGACACACACACTTTTTTTTTTTTTTTGGACGCGCTAATCTCTGGAACTACCAGTTGGACTTTTAAAAAAACTTTTTGCATTTGATAGCCCAAGCCTAAGAAAGCCTATGCATATTTAAATATCACTCAAATTGCATAAAACGCAAGAAAATTTGAATTTCGCGGGCTACCATAGCGCATCCCTTGCGTTCCGTTTTTAGTAGGAACGTTTAATTATTACAACACTAAAAATCTCTGAAATGTCAGACTGACAGACTCAGAATCAGAATTCCGTCAATCAAAAATCAGGCTTTGATATTTTTTAGCGTTTTTTAGTCTAAAATGTCTAAATTGTGGATAACCAACAGACTTCAATAAACTGGCAAAGTACTTATATTGTTAAACAAGTTACTGGAGCACAGAACACTAATAACATAGAGTTAATACACTATTTAATTTCAAAGTAAGCTATAAACCTGGGTCTGGAGTCTGGACTACCTACGACGAGGGATAATTAGGTTTAGCTCTCTCCTAGTCTCCTCCTCCTCCGGGTCGTCCGGTCCGGCTGCAGACAGCCGTCTTACCGAGGTCCACAAAGAAAGTGCGCACGAAGTAACATAACCACAAAATAGAAGAAGTCGTAATAATAATAAACAAATCTCACTTGCATTTGTACGCAAAGCAACAGTGTTTTCTGTATTTATACCGTAAAGTTGAACTAAATAACATAAGTGATATTTTTGATTGAGTTATAAGATGGAAAAACTGCCAATGTGTCGGATATGTTTAGTGGAGGACGTTCGTATGTATGTAGTGGTCAACAGGAACTTCCACGAACTATACGAGAAGCTGACTGATATTCCAGTAAGTTGCTGTTGTTAATAAGAATGAAGTAAATTACCTATTAGGTGTTAGATGCCTCTCCTACACGAAGATATAAACTATATAGGGTACATGAACTTTCAGTCTCAGGGTTGTCTTAGGGGACAATGGATATCACTGACACGGGTGAAGTGAAACAACAAGAGGAAACCTGAACTCTTACAATAAATATGTACCTTTAGGTAGGTAATACAAGCTAGTATCTGCAACTCCACGACAATGCGCATATTTTGCGTATGGGTGGGAAAATCGATTATTCAATCCACCAAAGAAGGCCAGCAGTGCCTAGATGTTACTGACAACCTCATGGAGGGTACCTAGGTTACCGAAGTACTTTGCCCTATATGCAACAACCACAGGGCAGTTTAGAAGCACATGAGCTGCTGTCTCATCGTCCTCCATGCAGGCCCTGCGGACTGTCTCCTATGACAAAGAGGTGTTTGTTAAATGACCCATGGCCAGTTATAGCAGCTGTTACTGTATGCAGCTGTTGTTTAGTTAGTCGGAGAACCTGTTTTGTGAGGCGGCCATCAATTGTAGAATATGTACCTTTATTAAATCGCCAATCTGCCTTGAGCAAGAGTGGCAATCAACGCTCATGCCTTCTCTGTAAGATGCGCACAGAAAGCATTAAGGACCAGTAACTGATGGCTTGTACAGATATTTGTAAGATTACAAGTATTTTCTTCTTATAATAAACAAAATAGTTTGAGACCAATTTTGTTGCAGTTTGTAACTGAAGACATTAGACCCATTCTTGCTTGTTTCTTGTGCTGTGCTAAACTAAAGCAATGCTACCAATTACTGAGAAAATGTCTGGAAGCTGAAGAGCTGTTCGCTCAGATAATGAATGAGGATTATGAGGTGAGGTATTCTTCAACAGCCATTTATTCTCATAATTTCAGTATAATGTGGAAGTGATTCCTCTCAAGCTTATACTTATTGTGTCTGGAAATAACGCCAACCATACCATTGAGTGTTGAATGTTGATATGTACGCTTTTGTCAAATGTAGATGTTTACAACTGTTCCACGGTAGATACTCCACGTAATACTGCTACAGCTCCCTTAAGAAACTTGCATGTTGTCCTAATACTATAATCATCTTTTTACAGCCCAATTCTTTAATAAACCAAGACCGCTTGGAGTTTCTCGGTGGGTTTATTAAATCTCCAATAGTGCACATAAGTATAGATGTTGAATGTCAAGCAGGAAGCATTGCTGTCAAAGAAGAATTACCAGCTGTTTGTGAGGGACTAGATGATATTATTGAGCCAATGGAGGAACATAAATGTGAAGGTATAAATAAATTATCAATAAATAATATCTTAAAATAATGAAGATAGATTATGTGAGTAACTTAATCTATTTATTTTATATTGATCAAAAAATGTTTTGAACTGCTACAAAGTTTAGTCAGTGTTGACTTTTATTTCACTTAATGGTAACCACATTATGTTGTGAAATAAAACAAAAGCTTATTAATAATAAACAAGTTTAGTAATACTCTTGACTGTTTCTGTTTACGTACAGAGCTAAAACAGGAAAATTTAGACAATAGCTGTCTAGATGTAGCAGATATACAACCACACCAATCTGAGTCAGATTTAGAAGATGATGTACCTTTAATGGAGTTTAAAACTGAAGTAGAAGAAGAACAAGAACTACCTAAGAAGAAACGAAGAGCCAGGGAGACGAAAAGTAAGTATTACATAGTTAATCTATAGGTAAGCAAACAGGCCAGTGGTCAGTGGCATTACCTAATAAGTGTACCCGCATACATGTGTAATGTTGAATTCTATCCATGAGACTGTAACTCGAAGTCACAAATGATGAACCAGGACCATCGTAGTTAAGTCAAAAAACCGGCCAAGTGCGTGTCGGACTACGCACAATGAAGGGTTCCGTAGTGGGGATGATATAATCCCAAGAACAGACTTAACATTGTAGTTGAAAAACCTGTTCTCATTTCAGCTGTAAATGTAAGTTTGTACTCACATTATTGAGAGATTTACCATGTTACTTTGAGACCACAAAATTATTATAGGTTTTCCTGTAATCTACAGGTAAAGAACTATTTTCTATATTTTTTCTTACAAAATTTTAACCTCAGTAGTTTGGGAGAAAAGGGGGGGAATGGTAAATTTTTGTCTATTTACTTAAATAACCATAAAAAAAAAAAATATATAAATGAGGAGCTCGTGGCTAAGTAATAACAGCCGCACGGGTCGATCCGTCAGGTTAAGCTACGCTTTCCGGGGTTGGTCAGTGGATGGGTGACCATCTTTACATACCGAGATTCCTCCGTGCCTCGGAAAGCACGTTAAGCCGTTGGCCCCGGCTGTCATTCGTGGATCTTTGACAGTCGTTACGGGTCTGAAAGTGACAACCAGTCTTACCAAGGGGTATCGTATTACCCAGTAACTGGGTTGTGGAGGTCAAATAGACAGTCGCTCCATGTAAAATACTGGTATTCAGCTGCATCCGGTTAGACTGGAAGCCGACCCCAAAATAGTTGGGAAAAGGCTAGGCAGATTGAAATAAAAAATATTTGAAATCCTAATATTCATATGACATGTCACACGGTACAGTTTGACATTTGAAACTGACAATGCACTATTATTTATCTAAGGGCCTATTTCACATGTCCGAGTAGCCGCTACTCACCAAATATATTCAATAATGGAACAGAATTTGTATGAAATTATCTGCCAAGTAAGTTAATAGGAAATTAATCGTAGGTGGTGAAACAGGCCATAACTTATGACTTTTATTTATTTATTTATTTTACAATTTATGTACACACAGAAAAATAGGTAGATATACATGATACTTATAATTAGGAGTACAAAGGTACTGCTTATTTCTATAGAAATTTCTTCCAGCAGACCTGCGAAAGGAGAAATGAAAAGAAATGTAGACAGTAGTGTGTGAGAACAAGAAGAGAGAAATATGACTAGTCGAAGTCTTAAACTAAAATATTAAATATACCTACACATATAACGGAATACAAAATTAACATATACTTATATAAATACATAAAGCGAAAACCTTAGATTATGAAATGTCCAGATTCCGTGTTCAATACAAAACGTAACATAGAACGTGAAGCCACTTTTTATACATGTGTGAGTGAGCGCCGTGTACTACATAACGCATTTGCGTATGTGTGCAACACGCGAATAATACCAGCGCATAGAGATTACCCTAAAAATGTGGGAAAATTTAAATATAAACGGAACATTGAAAACGAACTTGTAAAGAATAAAAGAAGACAAAGAAAAAAGTGTCAATTTGGTCAAAATGAAAATCCAAGATGGCGGCTGCAAAAATTTTCAAATTTTTCTTCATGGGTGTCGTTTTCATGCTTTTCTAGGGTGTTAAAGCCGATAGTGACGTTAAAATGTAAATCCAACATGGCGGCTGCGAAAATTTTCAATTTCTCTGTCATGGATGTCGTTTTCATAGTTTCTAAGGGTGCTAAAGCCGATAGAGAATATATAATATATAATATTTTTTAGAAAAAAGAAAATGTTTATTATGCTCCTGATCTTGACACAAATACGAGCCGTGTCGAAAAAAAAGGCTATCGGCTTTAACACCCTCAAAAACATGAAAACGACACTCATAATGAAAAATTTGGAAATGATTGCAGCCGCCATCTTGGATTTACATTTTAAAGTTACTATCGTCCCATGAAAACAACCCCACCAATACAGTGACGGTACCTTCCAGGGACAGCCATTTTAATTCGGCAGATTTGTATTTCTCGCGGGGACCACGTGTAACAAACGGAATATTTATGTGATCCCGATTTCCAGACATTTTTAAATAAATCAATCAATCTGCCTAGCCTTTTCCGGCTAACCAGCGGCGACCGGCGGTCGGCTTCCAGTCTAACGGGATGCAGCTGAATACCAGTATTTTACATGGAGCGACTGCCTAACTGACCTCTACAACCCAGTAACTGGGTAATGCGATACCCCTTGGTAAGACTGATTGTCAGACTTTCGGGCTTCTGACGACACGTAACGACTGTCAAAGATCCACGAATGACAGCCGAGTCCTTAACCGGGACCGGGGGCTAAACGTGCTTTCCGAGGCACGGAGCAGACCTGGTATGTAAAGATGCACGGACCAAAATAAATAAAACCACATATATAAGAAAGTCTTTTCCTTAACACGTATCCGATTATCCGAATTATCCGATATCCGAAATATGCATCCGATTATCCGATCTCTAATCATCATTCATTCCCAAACGCTAAAAGCCTACCTAAATATATGCTGGGCATTCTGTAGCAAACTATCAGAAAGTACCTATCAAAAATAAAATCCACAATAAATAATTGTCCAATAAATTAAAATAATTTTGAAGAGCGAGCGCATTCCAAATTTAAATTCAATTATAGAAACAATTCAGCGTGAAGTTCAATAAATGAGGTACCTGTAGGTCTAAACAGCACCCTAATTGCGTAACACATTATCAATCGGAGTTGGTTTAATTTTGACAGTTCAACAACATTCATTGCGTTATTTACGTTGTCGAGCAGACAAATTATTCGAACATACGAAGCAATAGATTAGCAATTTGTTTCAAAATGAAACCAACTCCGATCGCTAATGTGTTACGCAACTAGGGTGCAGGTCCTGTCAGTTGACTTGGTTTCAACATAATATTCTAAAAAAGTTAAACTTGCAATCAATAATTTATTTTCAATGCTTGCAGTAGAAAAGTGTAAATTATTATTTAAAAAAAAACAATGCTTATAAGAATTTAATGTATAAAACAATTTTATTTCAATTTTCAAGTATCGATTTCTGACATTCGTCTTAAACTCGAGACGATCGAAATTAAAAAAAAATCGTTTGGCATAATCGCTATCGAATAACGAATCTTTGCAATAAAAAAAAAACAATATTGGTCAGCGATATTTTGAACATATTGAGTACCTAGTGATAATGAATATTACGTATTATTGGACCTGTGTTTGTATAATACGTTAAGATCTGGGTATTTTCTTGTTGTTTATAATATTTTGAATGATATTTGTCACATTTTCAATCACTACATATTTGTGAAAAGTAAAAATGTAAACCTACACAATTGGCGCCAAACTTCGATTTTGGGTATCAAAAAACTTAACTTGAACAATGGATGAATTCGTCAAATAATTAAATAATGATGATGATTCACCGCCTTTGTGGTGGAGTTTGGATGTTTAAAATCCCCAATTTTTATGTTTTTTTAGCCTCGACCACCACTGTCATCAAAATGGATTATCGCATTTACAGACTTGGATTTCATAAAGGTAAATTAAGAAACTTACGGGCTAAGTATAAGAAACAAACTAACTAACAGTCACAAAAATTATCATCATCATTCATGTTAATAAAACTCTTTTGTCATCCCTCGTTTTTGTCGTGAGTTGTTAAAAATATGGGTAAATTGATTTCATGCCTTAGGCAACACTTCAACAGTTGCTCTGTCACATTGTTACTTTTTCGTTTTCAAATTTAACTAAGAAATACACGGTGAAATTGAATACTTACTTATGAAATGAGATGTTGGTGCATTTTTCTTTTTTGTTAGGGTAATTTTTGCACGATTTCACAGCACAGACTGGCATTTTAATAAAAATTAAAACTCCCGGCTCGTGACGTTTGCGGGGCGATCGTTCCTTGACGTCTGACGCGGGGATCGGACTAGATACCAATTTTAGTTACTTAAATTTGGAATCAATTTACGGTAGCCTACTAGGAATCTGGACATTTCATAATCTAAGGCGAAAACATATAAACATACATAAACTATATATAAATACAATTTTAATGACATTTACTAAATTATTGACGGTTACTCCTTGACATTTGTGATATGGTAATGTTTTTTCCAATTTAATAATTATAGATAGAAAAACACCCAGACAAAAAAAAATGTATATAAGTAGTTTATCAGCCATCTCGTTAACATAACACAAGCATTAGGTTGCTTAGCTTGGGACTAGATGGCGTGGTGTGAAATGTCCAAGGATATTTATTTATTGTAATATTTCTTGATATTCAGCATGATACTTGACGGCAGAGCATGGAGTACATTCTCAAACATGTATGACATCTATAGCATTTATCTACCTATGTTTGGAAAGAAATAAATGATTTGATTTGAGTAATAAGTTAACGACATAATAATAAAGTACTTATACGTCGTTTAATTACTACTAAAACTAAAAAAAATCAAAACTTAGAAGCTTGATTTTTTTAGAGCTCCAAGGGACCATATTGATCTGTTATTGTATTACACCATCTTTTTATTTTACATAAACAATGCAATAAATAATTGAGTATTGACCATTAGACTTTATTTACCTCCACGCGTTCCTGAGAAAAAGGATCTAGACAGACTGACAGACATCCGGACAACGAAGTGATCGTCTAAGGGTTCCGTTTTTCCTCTTGAGGTACGAAACCCTTCAAATGCCACCAACAATATTGTAATGGCGGCTGTACACGCTCGTCGAAGCACCACGAGGCGGGCCGAGTACGAGGGTGTCATGCTGCCCTCGTCGCGACGCGTCTCGCGGCCATCTTCGCTCTCGGAAGCGTGTCGAGAAGCACGAGACGAGCGTGTATCCGGGGGGAGGGGGCAGCTGCCCCCCATGGATCTTGTACGCCTAAGTAATGTTGTCGAATAGGCCTAAGTAACGAATAATAGTTTTTTCAGTTACATTTTCTTTATTTCAATCTAAAATTACATTGCTTGTTCGCAGCACTCCATTTATTTTAAAAAAAAACAGCAAAAAAAAAAAGAATAAAAAAAAACCAGCAATGGATGTTGAAATACTCTAACGAACGACGCGTGAAATCAGCTGTTCACTTTCTGTCTAGCTACAGAGTTCATCGAACTCACCGCATACCTATTACCTACCCCTCCCAACCAGCAACAGACGCTCTGATTTGTGCACAAAAACACAAACAAATCAGGTTTATTTGATTCCCATAACGTTCCTGAAATAATTTCAAGTACCGGTTATCTTAGTATGATAAAATGAATTTACCCTATCAGTCTGCGGAGGGCTGTCCCTTACACCCTGTATGTATTATGCATTAATTTTACAAAAAACCGCGCTGCGCGGCCATAAACCTCGCTTTATTAGCCTATGAATTAAGCGACTGCATGCTAAGGTCACCCCCTGTGCTGAACGTACCTCGGATAAGGGCGTCGCTGGGGGGAGTACAGCAAGGAGGGACAGGCTCGATCATATCTGGATAATTATTATCTGCTACAGGCTCAGCTACGCCACCAGCTGGCACTCCTTCGCCGATCAAGGGTCGGGAGGAATTACGTGGGGGTCGTCGTCGCAAGGGACCTCGACGGCGAGGTCGGAATGTAGATTTTAGTTTGTAAACTGTACTGGTGGCCCTACTTTTCTCTTGGAACAGGGTTAAGGAGTCATCGGGGTCGGTGAGAACATGCCTTGGACGGCGGACTTTACTGATTTTAGAGGGGATATAACTAGCGGATTCGACAACCAGAGGGGTTGCGATGTTTCGTGGGGGTATCGAAGAAACGCTTGGAATTGCGTTTCAAGAATTGATGGATAGTTGGGATTTTAATGTCTAGGTGGAGGATTTCATTCCGAACGAACCAAGGGGATCCCGTAGCCGTTCTGAGGAAAGGATTTTGTAAGGTCTGCATCCTATGGATGTTTAGAGAACTTGCGTGTGCAAATACAACACAAACAAAACAAAACATCACAGCGCTAATTTGCTGGTTCATTTTCTCCTCTACTGATCGTTATTTCTCCTCTACTGATCGTTATTTCTCCTCTACTGATCGTTATTTCTCCTCTACCGATCGTTATTTCTCCTTACAAAGGTATATAAATGGAATACCATTTATATATATGTATGTATGTAGGTATATAATATGTATGTATTTATTCTTGTATTTTATAGTTATTTTCGTGTTATCTATCCTTTATGTTGCACGTGCCATGTTTTCTCTCTGCATCACCCTAAGGTTGACTGGTAGAAAATGCCTCAGACATTAAGTCCGCCTTTGTACGGTATTTTTTTACTTGTGCATAAAGATTTAATAAATAAATAAATACTGAACCCGCATAGGTCATAATTGGGAGAATACACGCTGTATACAGGGTTATTGGTAAAACACCAGCAACCTCTTAAGGGGTCATTGTACTCATCATTATGAACAACTTTTACAATGGGACCAAACCTGAAATCGCGAAAAAAAAATCAACTGCTCCTTACATTTTGACGAGTTTGATGTAGATAAATGTACTAAACAGCAGATTTTTTTTCGCGATTTCAGGTTTGGTCCCATAGTAAAAGTTGTTCATAATGATGAGTACAATGACCCCTTAAGAGATTGCTGGTGTTTTACCAATAAACCTGCAGATGCGCAACTTGCACTTAAGTGACAATTTGCTACGTGCATTCAGAACGGAGACTGCTTATGTGCTTAGCGGTGCTCATCGAGGGTAATGAAAAACGTTTGTTAGCTTGTAACAGACTAAAAAAACTTTATTAGAATTACACAGATACAAAATACAAAAAATGTCAGGTGGTCACACGAAAAAGAAAAAAAAAGAGAAAGGAGAGATAGTGTTAATAGAGTAAGCTACTGTTTTTTTTTTATTATCTAATTAAAATATACAAGGTAATACTAAATTATTTATAATATGTACAAGTAGGTATAAATAAAAATTATCTGTTCTTATTACTTTAATGCTTATATTCTTCTGGTTTTCAACCATGAGCTTGAATTCCTTAAAGTAAGTAAATGCTTCACTTTTGCTCTTTAAAAAATAAACAAATGACATCCTGCTATAGTCGTCCACGAAAAGTAAGAAATATCTAGACAGACCAATCGACTTGTTCTCCAGTGGCCTACACACATCAGCGTGCACTATCTCAAGAGTTCTCTCACTCCTTCGTTTACCTCGTTTACCTTCGCAGCACACTGTACAATTAAGGCCCTGGTTCCAAGCTTGGTTTAGCTCGGTGTGTAAGTGAAATGGCGTTATGGCTGTCTAGTTTGACGCACGAGATAGAAGATTCTCACGCGCACCGGAATTATGTCGTAAAAGTGCAAATAAATCGTATAAAATTAGAAATTAACTATTTAATAAAAAGTAATCCATCACTGGATGCAGTTTGGAATTTGACATTTCATGGTATATTTTTAATTATAATTATAATTGCTAATGAATGGTTAAACAGCTTTTAAAGATTATTAGGAGGTATGTTTAAAGATTTTTTTGGTGCATTAAAGTATGTTTAATTATGTTTTGGCTTCCATCACTGTATGCGAAAAGGACTTGAAAATATCATATTTTTTTTACATGTCAAAACTATTTACGGTTTATGAGATACACAGCTTTAAAAAACCACCTTTTTGATCGTTTTCAGGAAATCTGCGCCTTAAATGTGCCGATCTCAACTCTATTATTGTACACAAGACCTTCTACTGCTCCCATCTTCATGACATTTAAAACTTTGCTGTTAATATGACCAAATCTTCTGTGCCAAATCACATCTGAAGTCGTTGTTGCTGTGGCCGCTAACAAAACTGCTGACCTCGTGATTAACTTGTTCACCCCATTCTCTAATTCCGCTATGGTAATCAGCTCATTCTGCCGATTCTCAATGTTATGTGTATTATTAAAACTAACTTTGCTACCATGCTTCATCAGCTGGCTGACACACAACAGGATTGTTGTGAGTTCAGGAACACATAGCACATCTTTAACAACAATATCATGATTTACATTTTCAACAACAGTCGTAATCTGTGTATCTCCAGTACACAACACAGGCATAGTTGTTTTGTTAGCAACAATCTCCTTCTTTTTAAGGTTATGTGATACATTTGTTATGTTTTCCTGGCTAATCATCATGTGAGCGCTGGCTCCGGAATCAATGTACCGTCCGTGTTTATCAAAACTGCCATTAAGAAATACAGCACTGAACGCATTGTGTGATACTCCCTGGCCGCGCCACAGTGGAAAATCAAAAAAACATGTTTGTAGATAAATTGTACCGTTTATGTACTATACGGAATGAGTAATGAAAAAAATTGTACCTCAAAGAATAATGAAATATAATGAAGTTTTGGTGGCGCGGCCAGGGAGTATTCTCCCTGGCCGCGCCACCACGGTTCTTGTAAACCGTCCGGCGCAGCCGAACATAGTAAACGCTAAAGAATTGTACGGAAATTGTTCTCTTCCGTACGCTATAAAGAGATTCGAAAATTTCATTACTTTAGAAATTATAGGCTTGCGAAGGTGGCGCGGCCAGGGAGTATTCTCCCTGGCCGCGCCACCAAGATTTTTAGGGCGTACCCGGACATAGTATACACTAAAGAATTGTACGGAAATTGTTCTTTTCCGTACGCTATAAAGAGATTCGAAAATTTAATTACTTTAGAAATTATAGGCTTGTGAAGTTGGCGCGGCCAGACAGTTAGCTTCCTGGCCACGCTACCTACCTACCTGGCTCGCGAGTTATTGAGCGTACCCGGACATAGCTTACACTAAAGAATTGTACGCATTATGCACTATCCAGAAACGAAATAATAATTCGGAAAAATGTAATATCTTAAGAGAAAACATCAAATCAAAATTAAGCGCACCAGCAGAATTGCTGATCTTTGTACCTACTTACTAGATGTGGCCTTCAATTTAGAAGTATAGGGAATAATCTCAGTGAAATGTTGCATAGAAGTGCTAGAAATAAGCAACGCAATACGAATCTACATTATTATGCATAACAGGAATAGTTGACCTTCAAAAAGAATATAAGAAATTGGTAGCTAATTTTTATTATTATAGAGTTCCATTAGGTACGGTCAGCAACGAAAGTCGTTAACACTGTTACTTTTACATATCATCTAAATTGATACAAAAAACTTTTTAACAAAAAAAAAACCGACTTCCAAAAATCACTACAAAGTGAAAAATAACTTTAATTTCGGAAGTCGGTGTCTTTCGTTTTTTATTTACTTTCTTTTTTTTTGCCACCGACTTCCGAAATCAGTTATTTTTCACTTTGTAGTGATTTTTGGAAGTCGGTTTTTTTTTTTGTTAAAAAGTTTTTATTTCTCGCTTTTTAGTGGGTCTGTTTATAATTTGTATAAATTACAATAGTCTAATGTCAATTGCTCATCACATGTTACAAAATATTGCTTTTCCCGATGCTGGGACGTTAATTGTTGAGGAGTTCTGCTGGTAAGAACCAGGAGAATTCCTCAACAACCACTCACCACACGCATTGTGTGACGAGCGGAAA
The DNA here is from genome assembly GCA_905163495.3 of Cosmia trapezina. NCBI lineage: Eukaryota > Metazoa > Arthropoda > Insecta > Lepidoptera > Noctuidae > Cosmia > Cosmia trapezina. The sequence continues at coordinate 16,682,324 of LR991046.1, read as the reverse complement.
TTGCTTAGCAACCATATTAAAGTAATCGAATCGCAACCCGAGAAATATTTATCATTGAGTAGTTCCGGTAGCTATCTGTGGTCTTCATCATTAGTTCCACTTCACCAAGTGGTGCTTTCCGAGAGCAAATGCACGAGCTACTATAAAAATACCCAAATCGCTATAGGTGTGCCTATAATATTTGAAGAGTTCCTTCGATTTCTCCAGGATCCCATCATCAGAACTGGATTTTGACAAAAATGGGACCATTTGGAAAGTATACCCTTTCCAACAAAAAAATAATTTTTCAAATCGGATGGCAAGCGACGGAGTTATGCGCGAACATAAAAAAAAAAAAAAAAATACAAACATCCGAATTGAGAACCTCCTCCTTTTTTAGAAGTCGGTTGAAAATGATCTATTACACTGCTTTTTACCCGACTGCGGCGAAGCCCAAAAGGAGGGTTATGTGTTTGACCTGTATGTATGTATGTCCGTCTCTTTGTTCCCTCGTAACTCTTAGACGAATGAGCGGATTTGGATAAATTATACGTCTTTAGATTTGTCTTGCTGGCGCGAGTGTTACTGGCTACACTAACATCAAAAATAAAGTAAAATGGCGGATTTGGGGTGACATATTGCGGAGTAAGAAATTTTTTTGTCTTCTAATGCCATCGAGTAGGGTATCAAAATAAAGGGTTTTAAAAGGTAATTACAACAATATATACAATTTATATGTTTAAAAGTAATTCGAAGTGACAAATCATTTACTTTTTTTTAATTTGCTTTTAGCAGAGTTAGGACCTCGAAGGCTTGGCTATTTGTGCACTTATCCAAAAAGCGTTTAAATAACCCTGACGGCCAAACTCCTTGCAAGAACTAAATTGTCTGCGAAATCTTTCACATCTGTAAACGAAAAAGCTGGAAATAAAAAAAGTAATTAAAAAAAACTAGAAAACCTGACTGCAGTAAAAAAAGACCCATTCCATTTTTTTTATATTTTCAAACTCAAACGGGTCCCGCCTGCTTCCAACTTTTATTAAATTTAAAATGGGCTTGTTTTTAGCTTTTCAGTTTTAGTTTTTTTACTGCAGTCTGGTTTTTTAGTTTTTTTAAATTAGGTACTTTTTTTATTTCCAGCTTTTTAGTTTACAAATGTGAAAGATTTCGCAGACGATTTAGTTCTTGCAAGGAGTTTTGGCCGAGGGGGTTATTTAAAAGCTTTTTGGATAAGTGCACAAATAGCCAAGCCTTCGAGGTCCTAACTCTGCTAAAAGCAAATAAAAAATAAAAAAACGATTTGTCACTTTGAATTACTTTTAAACATATAAGTTGTATATATTTTTGTAATCACCTTTTAAAACCCTTTATTTTGATACCCTACTCGATGGTATTAGAAGACAAAAACATTTCTTACTCCGCAATATGTAACCCCAAATCCACCGTTTTACTTTATTTTTGATGTTAATGTAGCCAGTGACACTTGCGCCAGCAAGACAAATCTAAAGACGTATAATTTATCCCAATCCACTCATTCGTCTAAGAGTTACGAGGGAACAAAGAAACGGACATACATACATACAGGTCAAACACATAACCCTCCTTTTGGGCTTTGCCTTTTTCCAGTCGGGTAAAAAGCAGTGTAATAGATCATTTTGTATCAATTTAGATGACATGTAAAAGTAACAGTGTTAACGACTTTCGTTGCTGACCGTAACTAATGGAACTCTATAATAATAAAAATTACCTACCAATTTCTTATATTTTTCTTGAAGGTCAACTATTCCTGTTATGCATAATAATGTAGATGATTCGTATTGTGTTGCTTATTTCTAGCACTTCTATGCAACATCTCACTGAGATAATTCCCAATACTTCTAAATTGAAGGCCACATCTAGTAAGTAGGTACAAAGATCGGCAATTCTGCTGATGCGCTTAATTTTGATTTGATGTTTTCTCTTAAGATATTACATTTTTCCGAAATATTATTTCGTTTCTGGGTAGTGCATAATGCGTACAATTCTTTAGTGTAAGCTATGTCCGGGTACGCTCAATAACTCGCGAGCCAGGTAGGTAGGTAGCGTGGCCAGGAAGCTAACTCTCTGGCCGCGCCAACTTCACAAGCCTATAATTTCTAAAGTAATTAAATTTTCGAATCTCTTTATAGCGTACGGAAAAGAACAATTTCCGTACAATTCTTTAGTGTATACTATGTCCGGGTACGCCCTAAAAATCTTGGTGGCGCGGCCAGGGAGAATACTCCCTGGCCGCGCCACCTTCGCAAGCCTATAATTTCTAAAGTAATGAAATTTTCGAATCTCTTTATAGCGTACGGAAGAGAACAATTTCCGTACAATTCTTTAGCGTTTACTATGTTCGGCTGCGCCGGACGGTTTACAAGAACCGTGGTGGCGCGGCCAGGGAGAATACTCCCTGGCCGCGCCACCAAAACTTCATTATATTTCATTATTCTTTGAGGTACAATTTTTTTCATTACTCATTCCGTATAGTACATAAACGGTACAATTTATCTACAAACATGTTTTTTTGATTTTCCACTGTGGCGCGGCCAGGGAGTATCACACAACGCATTTACTGATTTTTCCTTTGTTTGTGTTTCTTTGTTTGTTTGTGGACACTGATTTTTGTAATGGCCGATTTGTTTACATACAGGGTGACCTGAAATTAGTGGCGGACCCCTTAAGGGGCGATAGTAGGGATCAATTCCAGTCGATATCACTCTTAGACCAACTGTCCTAAAGTTAACCCATTTCAGGATATTCCTACTTAAAGAATTTTACAAAAAATACCCTACTTTAAATCTTAAAATAGCTGTAAATCCTAAAAATTGGTCTTTCTGGTACTTTTTTTTTTTGTTTTGCATCAAAGATATTCTAAGTAAGGAATTATTGATTGAAAAATGGTCCAAAAAACCAATTTTTACGATTTAGAGCTATTTTAAGATTTAAAGTAGGATTTTTTTGTAAAATTCTTTTAGTAGAAATATCTTGAAATGGGTTAACTTTAGGACAGTAGGTCTAAGAGTGATATCGACTGGAATTGATGCCTACTATCACCCCTTAACGGGTCCGCCACTAATTTCAGGTCACCCTATATAACACTTTATGACTTTGACAGGTTGAGTTGAAGTTTCACCAGTCTTGCCAGCCTTGCTAGACTTTATCCGCTGCCAACCTTTAGACGCCAAAAATGCGCTCTCTGATTAATTGCTGCCAACATTATCACTCATATCCAGCAGTTTAGTCTTTATGACATCAGCGGAAATGACGATCCCCGAGTGTTCAATTGCCATCAGCATTGGCGAAAATTTGTCGGGTAGAACTGCCAACAATAAAGATCCAACCCATTCTTCGTTAATGTCGAAGCCGGTTCCCCTCAATTTATCGGCTTGCCAAACATAGTGATCGGACTCGGTCGGTGGGGGGAAATCGATTGCGACGCGGTTTCAAAAAGACAACCGCTGGACTTTTGTCGGGATTGACTTCGATTCTCCACTTTCGAAACCACGCGCCGAATTCATCGACTGCGGTTTGAAGAGTGCGAGAAGTCGGTTCTTGGCGTTGGCTGGAATAGTAAATGATACTATAATCGTATCGTCTGCGAACAGAGCCAACTGTGCCTTTTTACTTTTCGGGATATCGCTGGTTTACCAGTGAACGTGGAAATGAGCGGAGAAAGCATAGAGCCCTAAGAGAAACCTGCGTGAATGGAGTAGGGAGAGAATAGCGCTCCTTTGATACGATAGCGAAAAGAGAAAAAGTTGTGCCCGACATTGTCAAACGCTTTCGCCATATCGAAGAAAACAGCACCCGCCATCGAACCACGTTGGAAACCAACGCTTAAGTGTTCGTTGATGTGGTGGACCAGTTGTACGCAAGAGTGTTGGGTGTGTGGAGTGTTGGGTTCGTAAACGAAACTGTTCGTTAGGAATTAGGCCCTTTGTCTCGGCATAATCTTTGAGGCGCTTATAAATAAGGCTCTCATAGATTCTGCCGAGGACATTGAGTAGACTGATGAGGCGAATTAAAAAACATGTGGGCCGGCTTCTGAAATTTCTGATTTGCCCCCCGTGGGCCAAAAGCTGGGTACGCTCATGACAGCCGCCATAAAAGTTGAGAGAAAGAGACCACACTAGACGTTGCCAGTGCCTTGCGATGCCGCTGCCGGGGCGCTGACGCTGCGTCTACATAATAAAGCTACAATTCCGAATGTGACGGTTGGGCAACCGAATGGCAGACCGCAGCGACACCACTGGTTTCTATGTAACCCTATGCAAACGCTTCCGTAGAGGACGACATTGCCGCCTGCTGCGGGCGAGCGGGCGACTGCAGACGGCATACCTACCAGTAGCTGCGCTGTCAGTGGCTGTCCCGAACAGAGCGACACAATCGTCGCAGCTGTAACGTCGCATGTGCAATTAAAACAGCAGCCGCACTGCAAGAAGAAGTAGCTCATACATTGGATCATAATTGAAATGAACTTTCATGTTGTGCATTAAAACTTATAGAAATTCAGTATTTTAACTGTAAGATCACGTAAATCTGCGAAATCGGTAAAATTTCGTGTACATAAGTATTTAAAAAAACAGGGGAAACAGATAATCATAGGGCATAAAAAAATTCGTCCGCATCGCTGTCATATAGGAAAAGCGCCCAAAAGGCTGGCAGCGTTGCCGCATGGTGTGGCAATGCTGATTCTATGGCCAATAGGCCAGCCCTCTGGTCACGTGTACAGTCGAAAAAATGTCACGAAAATGTTAAGTTTGTCCTTGTGATGAATTCATCCCAACTACGGAACCCTTCATTGTGCGGGGTCCGACACGCACTTGGCCGGTTTCATGCAAAGCGCTATTATTTTGATTCGTGTGCATGTCAATCTTCTTCCAACATCGTACTTACCAGATTTATAATCATAGGGACGACCGGTGCGAAGAAACCAAAACTAGATACACGAAGAACAAAACTAGAAGATGCAATGACAGCAGACCAAACGAAAAAAGAAAAAGCAGACTCGAAAGTTGTCCGGACAACTCGGAAACGTACGTCCAAACCTAGCACTTTTTCCAAATGTGATGTACGTCAGCGTATTTTTAGTCAAAAGTCTAATTTATCAAGACATATTATTGGTATACACACTGGCAAAAAACCTTATAAGTGTGATGTATGTCAACGTAGTTGTAGTGACAAAGGTATATTAACAAGACATATTCGAATACACACTGGTGAAAAACCGTATAAGTGTGATGTATGTCAACGTAGTTTTAGTAATAAGAGTAATTTAACACAACATATTCGTATACACACTGGTGAAAAACCTTATAAGTGTGATGTATGTCAGCGTAGTTTTAGAAATAGGAGTCATATAACACAACATATTCGTATACACACTGGTGAAAAACCTTATAAGTGTGATGTATGTCAGCGTAGTTTTAATAAAAAGGGTCATTTAACACAACATATTCGTATACACACTGGTGAGAAACCTTATAAGTGTGATGTATGTCAACGTAGTTTTAGTAGTAAGAGTCTTTTAACACAACATATTCGTATACACACTGGTGAAAAACCCTACAAGTGTGATGTATGTCAGCGTAGTTTTACTGAGAAGAGTAATTTAACAAGACATTCGTATACACACTGTTGAAAAACCTTATAAGTGTGATGTGTGTCAGCGTAGTTTTAGTAATACGGATCAATTAACAAAACATATTCGTATACATACTGGTGATAAACTTTATAAATGTGATATTATGTCAATGTAGTTTTAGTGATATGAGTTCTTCAACAAGACATATTATTCTTATACACAACAGTAATTAAAAAAAAATACACGTTGAACGCCATGTGGCCCACCGGTGGGCCTAGCGTAGTCTTCCGTTCGGGCCAAGCCAAAATCAGGTAATCGGTAATTTTCATCAACTTGAGATTTTCATTCCAAAGTTTATAAAATGTCGTAATTTGTATGGAAAATAAATATTTGCGACTTCTACCGTCTAGTTTTTAAGATATTATAAAAGGCTCACAGATGGGCCCCGTGGCCTCGTACAAAGGACTGTGTACATTTCCGTTCGCGGGGGCCACGGGGTCACGCTACGGCCCACCCGGCGCGCGCGCTTCGGGAGTAATCGGGAGTAGTGATATACTACGGCCGATCAATATCGCGCGCTGCGTCGATAAGTAAGGGATCGTTTACGCTTTTCCCGCCAAAAATGTATGATTTTCAACATTTTGAGTTGAATAATCCTAGCATCTTGCAATAACCCTGATAAAAACTACAAGTCTATGTTGGATTTGAAAACCACGCCGTCCGGTTCGCCTACAGGGCCACGCGGCTCACTTCCATACGCGTTTTGTTTGATAGCTGCAATCTGTGGCTTGTAGGAAGCGTTTCCGTAGTACCTATCACGCGGCTCACGGGTGGCCCCCGTGGCTCGAATGGTTCAGTAAGACAAGGCTCACCGGAGAGCCCCATGGCCTGAATGGAAATACCCGATTTTTCACATGGCGTTCAACGTGTTAAACCGACTTCAAAAAAAATTAACTCAAAATTATGAAATAATTTCGGAAGTCACTGTCTTGGGATCTTTATTTTAGTTTATTGCCACCGACTTCCGGATTGAAAGTTATTTCATAGTTTTGAGTTATTTTTTTTAAAGTCGGTTTAATTTTATTTAAATTACTTTATCGTTTCGTAATTTTTAGTTTCAAATAAAAACTGGAATATTTGTTTGTAATAAGTAGTTTAACATAAACACATTATCTTAGGTAAGTGCTTTACAAACAATAATAGGATTCGGGGCGGAGATAAAGTTTTGTAAAAAATACTATCTAAAATTGCAGTCGGTCGACGATTGACAGACAGCTCTCATGTCAACGGCAAGACTGCGCATCATTTGTTTTTATTTTATTTTATTTTTATTTCTTTGCTTACTAGTTAGGTACAGATATTTTATAAAACATTTAAGTAATCACGCAACCAGCACCGTTATCCACAGATTAATTCAACATTGAAAATAGTTTGAGCAAGGTCCAAGCAAACTTAGCAAACAAATTGTCTAACATTTAAATTAACTATTGTGTCTTGTGAATTAAGCTATGACAAACGTGTAAAAACAAAGGTATGACAAATGATGTGTGCTATAAATAACTAAAAACTATGTGGTATTTAAAAGGATTTTTTTATAAATACTATTTTTAAACTGTGCGAGTGACAATACAAATAAGTCAAAATCAATCAATCTGCCTAGCCTTTCCCAACTATGTTGGGGTCGGCTTCCAGTCTAACCGGATGCAGCTGAATACCAGTATTTTACATGGAGCGACTGCCTATCTGACCTCCACAACCCAGTTACTGGGTAATACGATACCCCTTGGTAAGACTGGTTGTCAGACTTTCGGGCTTCTGACGACCCGTAACGACTGTCAAAGATCCACGAATGACAGCCGGGACCAACGGCTTAACGTGCTTTCCGAGGCACGGAGGAATCGCGGTATTTAAAGATGGTCACCCATCCACTGACCAACCCTGGCAAGCGTAGCTTAACCTGACGGATCGACCCGTGCGGCTGTTATTACTTAGCCACGAGCTCCTCCATACAAATAAGTCAATATCAGCAAAATTATCGTTGTAACTTTTCATTAGTCGACGTAAAGGAGCTCGTTCTCGTGCGTTGGTTCTGCACCGCTTCGGCGCGAATAGACTGTGAGTGTAAGTATCACGGATACGTTGGGAACGACTAGGTATGCGAAGGTATATTTGGTTTATTAGGTTATTACAATCAAATTTATTGTGACAAATCTTGTACAAGAACGATTGATCATGATACAGTCTCTTTACTTTAAGAGTTGAAAGGGAAAATTTATCTAGAAGAGTGTGATATGATGAGCACTTCTTAACTATTATAGTTAAGAAACTTAAGATATTTACGTTGGTTGCACTGATTCCAATTGGTCACTATATTTATTGTAGAAGGGATTCCAAACACAAGTGGGCATACTCCAGTTGATATCTAATAAGTGTTTTGTACAGTAATAATAATGTAGATGGTTTCTTAAATGGGTTGCAGGTCCGCCTTACAAAGCCAAGTAGTTGAAAACCCTTGGCAGTGATGTGATCAACGTGCGCATCAAAGTGTAACTTTGAGTCAAAGAGTACACCTAAATCTTTAATTAGGAAAACTTTTTCCAGAGGAGTGTTACAGAGAGAGTATGCGAATTGAACGGTATAATTTTTTTTGGTAAAAGAAATATACTTACATTTGGATAAACTTAGATGTAGTTTATTGGTCAGACAATAGGCAGAAAATCGATCAACGTCCTGTTGCAATTTAATACAGTCTTCAACGGTTCTTATTTTACGAAATAATTTAAGATCGTCAGCATATAGGAGGAAACAACAATTTTTAAAACATGCGTTAATGTCATTTATGAATAGGATAAAAAGTAGTGGACCCAGTATCGACCCCTGCGGAACACCAGATGTCACGCTGATTTACATCTAAAGAGAATCCATTGACCACAACCTTCTGAGTTCTATTTTTTACATAAGACGTAAACTAACGAAGCAAACTCCCATGTATACCATTAAATTCGATTTTTTGTAAAAGCATGTCATGGTCCACCTTGTCAAAAGCCTTGCAGAAATCCGTATAGATTGCGTCAACTTGCAGTTGATTATCCATATTTTCAAACAAAAAGTTAGAATACAGAACCAGGTTATTAACTGTGGAGCGATTTTGAAGAAAACCATGCTGTTCAGGGATAATATTATTATGTAAGATGGGGTAGATTGCTTTATGGACTAATCGCTCCAAGACTTTTGCCATGGTAGACCACAATGATATTGGACGATAGTTGGTAACATAATTTTTTGTGCCGCCTTTGTACACAGGCGTAATATTGGCAGTTTTCCACGATTGAGGCACAGTACCCTCCGTCAGACTACGGTTAAATAGATAAAATAAAGGGAAACTCATTGACTCAGCTGTGTGTTTTAAAAAGAATGGAGGAACACAATCAGGTCCAGAGCCTTTAGTTATGTCAAGGCATTTAAGTGGTTTAGCTATGGTGTCCTTAGATAAAGACAAATTGGATATACTTACTTCATTGCTTAACGAAGACACAGAAATATTCTGTGTCGTAACGTTGCTAGCATTGTTATCTGACGGCTCATACACGGAACTAAAAAACTTTGAGAATAATTTACATACATTCACAGGTCCGTTACAATCCGCTCGACTGGTTTTGGAACTTTCTGAAACCAGAAAAAAAAAGTAGTACTGTAGCAATGGTTCCAAAAAGTCCCAAGCTAAAATTTGCGCGGGAGGTTGGATATTTGACTCTGTGGCTTCGGTATTATGCCGAATACATACAGGGCATGTTATTCGACTATTTGGGTATGAAATTCCCCACATTTCGATATATGACATCCCCAAAAGCATTTTTCGTCTATGATTTTACTTTCAATGTACAGACGCCAGCACATCAAGCCACCCGAAACTGTCAAATTTTCCCAATCAACCTTGAACCTAATGCTTTAGCGATAAAGATGAAAATCTATTAAAGAAATCTGACAGATTGTAGTAGCTTGATGTGCTGGCGTCTGTACATGATTCTGTGCGGGATTTGAATGTACTATTATGTAGTCTGTCTTGAGCAGCAAGAACTGAAAATAAATTTCTTTGTAATGCTGGAATATACCATACATCTTTTTAAAAGAAGCGGTTCGACTCGTCCATTTACATCCGCATTAAGACGTAAAGTTCCTTTGCCAATAGCATTGATTGTCTGTCCAAATGATGTAGTGACAGTGCGATTATTTTGAAAATATTCAAAGCTTTCAAATAACTCTGACCTGTTTGTGACATGACTAGTTGCGCCATTGTCTATTTACCAACTTTTTATCTGCTTCTGTTGTATCTTCAACTGAAAGAACTGTTAAATTCATATTGTTCATACTACTGGTCGAATTCTTAGGTGGTCTTCCATCGGAAATCCATTTATGACATTTCTTGACAGTGTGACCAACCTGTCCGCATTATTTGCACTTTAATTCCTTTTTCTTAAAGTTGTTCTTACTCTTCTCAGATTTTACTACAAGAGCTGTCACATTATTACTACACTCTGCTTTATTTAGTAGCGTTATTTCATATGCACATAACTGAATCGTCAAATTCTCAATGTTTCTGTCCTGTTTTGCCATCAAAAGCCAACTTGACTTATTTCCAAAAAACTGTTCCGGAAGTGTGTCCAGTATCTTGCAAATTACTAGAATTACTGGTAAATCGGTTCCTTCTAATTCAGTATTCAGGTCGTAGAACAAAGATTTTACTGCAGATATATGTGTGGTCATATCATGCTCAGGATCTTTTTGGTAGCTATAGAACTTCATGCATAAGTCGTAGCTCTTAGCTTCTGTAGCTCCGTCGTACCTATAACCTGACAAGTTCATCCCACATGTCCTTTGCTGTGCTGAATCTCATCACCTTGTGCAGCATATCTTCAGTCATATTTGCTGAAAGTACTAGCTTTGCAGTGTTATCTAACATTTCAAAATTGTTTGACTCCTTTTTAAATTTGTCTACTACTTCGGGTTTGGCCAATGCTCCTGGATGAGTAGGCATTTTAATTGTACCCTTTATAACATACGTTGTACCTGGATAACTTTTAAGTTATATTATTATATTAATAGAACAGACAAATAAAATTATAAATCAGAAGTGACACCATCATTTTCTTTTATCAATGTCACTAGATTCCATTTATGTATAGAGGTTCCATAGCTTCACCTTCAATGAGTTTTGATATAGACTCTAACACACACTTGGCCGGTTTTGGTCCTAGTGAAATTATTTTGATTCGTGTGCATGTCAATCTTCTTCCAACATTGTACTTACCAGATTTATAATCATAGGGACGACCGGTGCGAAGAAACCAAAACTAGATACACGAAGAACGAAGCTAGAAGATGCAATGACAGCAGACCAAACGAAAAAAGAAAAAGCAGACTCGAAAGTTATCCGGACAACTCGGAAACGTACGTCCGAACCTGGCACTTATTTCAAATGTGATGTATGTCGGCGTAGTTTTATTAGAAAGAGTTCTTTAGCAAGACATAATCGTATACATACTGGCGAAAAACCTTTTATGTGTGATATATGTCCGCGGAGTTTTAGTGAAAAGTGTGTTTTAAGAAAACATATTCGTACACACACTGGTGAAAAACCTTATAAGTGCGGTGTATGTCAGCGTAGTTTTAACCAAATGAGTGATTTAAAAAGACATATTCGTATACACACTGGTGAAAAAAGTAATTTAAAAAAAAATAAACCGACTTCAAAATAAATGAACTGAAAGAACAATGGCGAAATTTTAGCTGACATAAAGAAGAAGGGTCACGGTCCATACAAAATTTACCCAGGCCCGGCGCAAACGGAACATATTTCAGTTTTTTTATTATTTTAAGTACATCAATTATCAGGTATTTCTTTTTTCGATTTCAGTGGCTAACCTATTTAAATTGCCTTCAAAAGGCAAAGTATTATTTTTATCAAAGCTACCAATAACGACAGAATTCAAAATAAGAATGTTTACATTATATAGCTATGTTTTAGTAAAGACAATACAATGGAAAAAACCAAGTTAGGTACCATTGTAGCGAGATAATGGTCGTAAAATGATCGGCATTTCGGCTTATCTCGCTAGTGTGAGATACAAAAGAACTCGCACATGCTATATCACTCCAGCACTCCCTAAAAGAGCGATTATTATACTATATTATAATTATTATATAAGTAATTATATATTTGGGTTTTTTACTAAGTTAGATTAGTTAAATTGCCTGTGTAAAACAAAACAATGTTTTTCTGGAAATTAAACAAAGGCTTTTTCTATAGATATTTTTATTTTCAATGAAATCATAATAAACCTTATTCCTATAGTAATAAGGTCGAAAAGTGATGGTACAACTTGACGATGGTCCACCATAAGTCCATGATGTTGAAATTATGTAATATTTAAACTATATAATCATGTAAGTACAGTGGCGTTACTTTCCGGTCGACCACCCATAAGGTTAAAATCGCTTGCATGGCCAGCGCAGGTGGCGTCCGTACGCAGACCGCGCCCAGCCCCTTTGAGACTGGTTTTTACGTAAAACATAATGCGCGTTAGTTGAAATCTTGGTAAGCTATTACGAGTTAATTTCTATTTCTGCTTGAGAATCAGTGTGCACGCGTAGTGTTCTCAAGAAAATATATCTTAACTAGCTTTTGCCCGCGGCTTCGCCCGCGTGGATGTCGGAAAATATCCCATGGGAACGTTCATGTGGAAAACATAGGGCATATCCCTAACTTAAGAAATGCTGGGTTTCCCATACAAACTTTCATCCCTTTTATCACCCCTTGTAGGATTATGTTTTAAGACAAAAAGTAGCCCATATCCTTTCCCAGGATGCTATCTATAACCTTGCCAAATTTTATCGAAATCCGTGCAGTTTTGTAAATTTTAAAATCAACCCCTATTTTACCCACTTAAGGGATGATTTTTAAAAAACGCTGACCCGCATATTTTTAACTTCTTACCAATAGCATAAATTTGTTATCCCTAACTTAAGAAATACTGGGTTTCCCTTACAAACTTTCATCCCCTATATCACCCCCTGTAGTACTATTTAAAAAAAAAATAGTACCTTATGTCCTTTCCCAGGATGCTAGATAAAGCCTTGTTAAATTTTGTCGAAATCCGTGCAGTTTTGTAAATTTTAAAATCAACCCCTATTTTACCCCCTTAGGGGATGATTTTTCAAAAACGCTGAACCGCATATTTCTTTATTGCTTATCAAAAGCATACATTTTAATTTTCACATCCCTAACTTAAGAAATGCTGGGTTTCCCATACAAACTTTCATCCCTTTTATCACCCCTTGTAGGATTATGTTTTAAGACAAAAAGTAGCCCATATCCTTTCCCAGGATGCTATCTATAACCTTGCCAAATTTTAACGAAATCCGTGCAGTTTTGTAAATTTTAAAATCAACCCCTATTTTACCCACTTAGGGGATGATTTTTAAAAAACGCTGACCCGCATATTTTTTAACTTCTTACCAATAGCATAAATTTGTTATCCCTAACTTAAGAAATACTGGGTTTCCCTTACAAACTTTCATCCCCTATATCACCCCCCGTAGTATTATTTAAAAAAAAAAATAGTACCCTATGTCCTTTCCCAGGATGCTAGATAAAGCCTTGTTAAATTTTGTCGAAATCCGTGCAGTTTTGTAAATTTTAAAATCAACCCCTATTTTACCCTCTTAGGGGATGATTTTTCAAAAACGCTGAACCGCATATTTCTTTATTGCTTATCAAAAGCATACATTTTAATTTTCCCATCCCTAACTTAAGAAATACTGAGTTTCCCATACAAAATTTCATCCCCTATATCGCCCCCTGTAGGATTATTTTTTAAGACCAAAAGTAGCCTGTGTCCATCAGGATGCTATAAAGCCTTGCCAAATATTATCGAAATCCGTGCAGTTTTGTAAATTTTAAAATCAACCCCTATTTAACCCCCTTAGAGGATGATTTTTCAAAAATGCTGAACCGCATATTTCTCAATTTCCTACCAATAGCATAAATTTGTTATCCCTAACTTAAGAAATACTGGGTTTCCCTTACAAACTTTCATCCCCTATATCACCCCCTGTAGTATTGTTTTTGAAAGGTCCTTTCCCAGTATGCTATATAAAGCCTTGCCAAATTTTGTCGAAATCCGTGCAGTTTTGTAAATTTTAAAATCAACCCCTATTTTACACCCTTAGGAGATGATTTTTCAAAAACCGTGAACCGCATATTTCTTTATTTCCTATCAAAAGCATATATTTTAATTTTCACATCCCTAACTTAAGAAATACTGGGTTTCCCTTACAAACTTTCATCCCCTATATCACCCCCTGTAGTATTGTTTTTGAAAGTATCCTATGTCCTTCCCCAGGATTCTATATAAAGCCTTGCCAAATTTTATCGAAATCCGTGCAGTTTTGTAAATTTTAAAATCAACCCCTATTTAACCCCCTTAGGGGCTGATTTTTCAAAAATGCTGAACCGCATATTTCTTAATTTCCTACCAATAGCATAAATTTGTTATCCCTAACTTAAGAAATACTGGGTTTCCCTTACAAACTTTCATCCCCTATATCACCCCCTGTAGTATTGTTTTTGAAAATAGCCTGTGTCTTTCCCCAGGATACTATATAAAGCCTTGCCAAATTTTATCGAAATCCGTGCAGTTTTGTAAATTTTAAAATCAACCCCTGTTTTACCCCCTTATGGGATGATTTTTCAAAAACGCTGAACCGCATATTTATTAATTTCCTACCAATAGCATAAATTTGTTATCACTAACTTAAGAAATACTGGGTTTCCCTTACAAACTTTCATCCCCTATATCACCCCCTGTAGTATTATTTTTGAAAAAAATAGTATCCTTTGGCCTTCCCCGGGATGCTATATAAAGCCTTGCCAAATTTTGTCGAAATCCATGCAGTTTTGTAAATTTTAAAATCAACCCCTATTTTACCCCCTTAGGGGATGATTTTTCAAAAACGCTGAATCGCATATTTCTTTATTTCTTATCAAAAGCATAAATTTTAATTTTCACATCCCTAACTTAAGAAATACTGAGTTTCCCATACAAACTTTCATCCCCTATATCACACCCTGTAGGATTATTTTTGAAAAAAAAAGTAGCCTATGTCCGTCCCCAGGATACCATCTATAGCCTTGCCAAATTTTATCGAAATCCGTTCAGTGGTTTAGGCGTGAAAAGGTAACAGACAGACAGACAGACAGACAGAGTTACTTTCGAATTTATAATATTAGTATGGATATTAATATTTTTTATAATTCATGCTGTTTTGAGCGCCTCACATCTTTTTTTGTTTCTCTATATCTTAGTATGTGAGTATATTGACTTTCTATGTGTTTATACTTGGGAATACATGTCAAAAAAGAAGCAACTTATGCAATTTTTGAATTTGGAAGTTTTTTTTACTGCTTTGTGTTCTGATTGAAATAGCATTTTGTTTTTACATAAATCTGTAAATCATAAATACTAACATATTTAAATCAAATCATGATTACTATAAGTATAGTGTCCATACCCAGTGCGGGATGCTGGAAGTCATCTCGATGTCTAGCCCACCCTAAGTAATAAACCACACTTACGACATGACATGAGCATGAGCATGGCATGAGCTATAATGTTCCTCTTCCATGATTGCATGTACAATAGTACTCCCGAATAGCGTTCCGGCTCTCAATCTCTGGGTTGTACATAACATACGCGATTTACCTATAGTGCTGGTAAAAAACCCAAATATAGACATCTCGCTCTTTTAGGGAGTGCAGGGACCCAATTCCGGGCTCGAGCTAGACATCACGACCATGGAGATAAATCTCTGTTTCAAATCTCCGCATCAATGTCCGGTCCAAATCTCGATAGTATCAAAAAACCGTATTCTGGTAGACCATGGAGAAATATTTACAACGGAGAAAATAATCTCGTCTAAAAGACGTTCCATTTTTATCGACTCACATTGATTATAATCGATTATGCTACGTTGTTCTTTTTTAGTATTAATAACGTATGTTTAATTTATTAAATCCAAGCAAACACATTATAAAAGATAATTTTAGTATATTGTGTTTCTATATAACTGTGTTTTTTTTTTTATAATTACTTACTGAAAATATTAATTGCAAATAAATAATAAATAAATAAATGTATTTATTTACATAGACAACAATGATCCATTAGTGTTAGTTTGTTAGTATAAAAGATACTTAAAACGCTATGTTAGTGTGTTATTATAACTGGGCTCACAGAAAAAACATTTCACCGGGTGTAATGAATCACTCCTGCCTCACCAACACCTGCATGAAGTGATTCATTATCGGTGAGTTAAACTTGTCCACTAACAT
The DNA here is from genome assembly GCA_905163495.3 of Cosmia trapezina. Taxonomy (NCBI): domain Eukaryota; kingdom Metazoa; phylum Arthropoda; class Insecta; order Lepidoptera; family Noctuidae; genus Cosmia; species Cosmia trapezina. The sequence goes on along the minus strand of LR991046.1, from coordinate 16,666,347 downwards.
CTTCAGAATGCCATTAGGACTTGACCGCGTTCTCTCCAATAGTGACGCCGTTTTCCTCCTCACCATTGCGTGAAAGTCATGAACACGCGCCTGGGCGAACATGCCAGAGGCACTACAAAAGCGCGGCAGCCCCAAAAGCATTCTGAAGCTGTTATTGTACTGTACCCTCAGGGCATCCATTGTTTTCCGCGTGTAGCTGGCCCACAGGCTGCTTGTGTAGAAAGTCTGGCAGTAAGCCTTAAACAACGTAATTTTAACATCCTTACTATAACAAGCAAACCTGCGAACCAGCATATTGCTTCTCACAGCAAGAGCTCTGCGCTCGCGTTCGATATCTTCATGATCTTTAAGGTCCTCAGTTACATAATGCCCGAGGTATTTAGTTTGTTTCACCCTTTGCAGGGGCTGGCCACTGAGGTTGATAATTGGCTCGTATGACTGCTTCCTACCGGAGGCCTTAAAGATCATGAAAACGCTCTTCTTACAATTATAAACTAGACCGTGGCTAGCAGCGTACCTTTCACAGCATTCCAAAAGCTCTCTTATGGAGCCGGCAGTTGGACCCAGCAGCACCATATCATCTGCGTAACTAAGGTTATTGACGCAAACGTTGTCAATCCAACATCCAATCCGTTTACTGCTGAGTCCAGCGATCAGCTCATTGACGTAAAGGTTAAAAAGCTTGGGCGAGGTCAGCCCCCCCTGTCTCACGCCACAATCCAACCCATACGCAGCAGAGAGTGAATTATTCCATTTTACATAGTTCACTTGATTACTATACCAGTACTGGAAAACACGTATAATTTCAGCTGGCACGCATGCTTCCCCGAGCTTCTTCCATAATATGTCATAGGAGACGAGGTCGAAAGCTTTAGAGAGGTCGAGGAAACACGCGTACACAGGCGTGCTTCTGTCAGTATAATATTGGACAGTCTGTTTAAGACTCAGTATTGCGCTTTCAGTGGAAAGTCCAGGCCTGAACCCGAACTGTGCGTCGTTTAATTCAAAGCAGCGTGATCCGAAACGCATTTCAATGATTTGTGTAGTGCTCTGTGATTTGTGTCCTTTTTCTGACGTAGATAGGTTTTAATTTTCAAACTAAATAAAACTATTTTTAATCGCGATTAAAAAGGTGTGGAATAAAATTTTATTAGTTGTAATGAACTAAAATTCACACCAACACCTTGACTTCAAGTGCAAAAATAGTAAGTACTGTATTTTTTTTTTTCTTTTGCTTATATCTCGAAAATGGTGTGTCCTATTGCAAAAATAATGAAAAATTAGACCCCCTTTATGAAACCCATAAACCCCTAAACCTCTACATGTAGGTACCAAAAAAAAAACGAATATAAATCTACGAATGTAAATTTTGACAGATGTTCCAACGGAGATTTCATATCTCCATACCTTAGGACCAGCCGTGATATCTCGCATGAATGGAGATCGTTAGAATAGCATTTTTCGTTTTCGACGGAGACAAGCAGTTTCTCGACTGATATTTCGACCATGGAGATAATTTCCATGCCACCGGAATTGGCCTCCAGGGAGTGAGATAGCATGTGCGAGTTCTTTCGTGTGTCACACTAGCCAGATAAGTCGAATCGCCGATCATTTTACGACCATATCTCGCTACAATGGTTTTTTCCATTGTTATTGTAACCGGAACTTAGCTATAGGTATAATGTAACTACTTATATTGAATTCTGTAGTTATTGGTAGGTAATAACTCGTCTCAATTGATTTTACGTTTTTGAAAAAGATTTTAAGCGGTTTTAGTTAAAAAATTTAGCCACTAAAATCGAAAAAAATAAAATCTATATATTTAAATACATAAAATAACAAAAAAAATGCGATGTTTGGTTTGCGCCAGGCTTGGGTCACCGGTGACCCTTCTTCTGAGCGTCTAAAACTTAGTCGCTCAGAACAAACAGCTCAAATAGTAGAATAATTGTAACCTACAACAGTACAACTTTGACAAAATGACAATTACTTTATCTTTAACATCAGCTTAATGAGCAGGAAAAGTCAGAGGCAAAAGTAACAATAAAAGCAAACAGCTAAAATTGTGAAGAAACTTTAACTGTTACTTTGACTTTGTATGTAGATGTTCAACCCATAGACGTATAAAAAAGGAGGACTCCGCGCCACGCGTATCGAAAGTGAAGCACCGTACCTACCGATCTATGTGTGCGTGATTTGAGTACCTGCAAAGACGCCGTCGCTCGTGTCCCGTAATGGCGGCCGGTCGGTATACTATAATGTAAATGTGTGCGTGAGGCGTGTTTGTACAAACGGTCATACGTTTGTACAACGGCATACTTACTGCGCTTCACTTTCGCTATGCGTGGCGTGGAGTCCTCGTTTTTTTACAAGTCTGGTTCAACCTATGTAAAAGCGATCGCTACAAAAATACAACTTTAACAAATCTACGGACCTTCTTGCCCCTTTGGGATCCGAAGAGGCACTGACCACATTTTACAATAAGATGGATGATGTAATTAAACAGCATACACCACTATCAGCATCCAGAATCGCTGGTTATCTGGGCTGGTTTTCTAAAACATTAATTAAATTAGTAAGTGTTGACGCCGTGTATCCGAACGTCAACCGTGGCTATCATGGAGCCGCGGCCAATAGCGGCCCTTCGCCATGACGTCATGTTTGGATCGACCAATGACGTGCCTACCTACACATCACGCTACGCCAGCTGCGCCTGAGAACATTCGCGACGCGGCACACATTCTACAACTAACTTGCTCGACCGCCATCCGCCATTATTAACTTCTGCCTAATAATTTTGTTCTCATTTTATATAGTAAATCAGTCTATTGTAGTGTTTAACGTTAAATATTAACGTAATTAAACTCAAGCTAACAAGTACTAGTCTATCATTTAAAGTTTGTCCCCTATTCTGGACAGTAAGTACATTTAATAACAAACAAAAGGCATGGGTTACATGGAAGAAATATGGCATCATTGCAGACTATGAAAAATTTTTGCAGCAGAGACTTTTTTAAGCAAAATTGTGATAAATGTTTCTCTAAATACATTCAGTCGATTTGCGACATGTTCTCTGATTTCTTTCCTTCCGTGTATGAACCTGCTTCATCTGCACTCTCTCAATGGGAGTTACCTTCAGAAATGGGAGTTACTTTCTAGCCTACACTTTAAGGAAGAATCGGTTTTGGCTGAACTGAAATCCCTTGATCCATCAAACTAAGTGATCAGGTCCTGATGGGCTGTCTGTGCGTTTTTAGGGTTCCGTAACTCAAAAGGAAAAAGCGGAACCCTTACAGGATCACTTTTTGTCCGTCTGTCTGTAGTCTGTCAAGACCCTTTTTCTCAGGAACGCGTAGAGGTATCAATTTGAAATTAATATCAAATACGTAAGTCTATGGTCCCTTGGAGTCCTAAAAAACTCAAGCTTCTAAGTCAACGCAATAAAAAGATACGGCCAATTATGCGATATATTTTGATACTCGCAAGAAAATCAAAACCTATAGGGTAGGTACTTCCCGTTGTCCTAGAATCATGAAATTTGGCAAGAAGCAAGGTCTCACAGCACAAATAAAGGAAAAAGTCCGAAAATTGTTAATTTGTCATTCTATCACATAAAAAAATATTTTCAAGTATGTCTGTCTGTCAAGACCCTTTTTCTCAGGAACGCGTGGAAGTATCAAGTTGAAATTAATATCAAATACGTAGGTCTATGGTTTATTGGAGATCTAAAACAATCAAGCTTTTTTGTCAATGCAATAAAAAATACGACATTTAAGCGACAAAGTTTGATACTCGCAAGTAAATCAAAACCTATAGGGTACTTCCCGTTGACCTAGAATAATTAAATTTGGCAAGAAGCAAGGTCTCACAGGTTATGTAAAGGAAAAAGTCCGAAAATTGATAATTTGTAATTTGACCACATAAAAAAAAATATCTTTGGGATTTTAATATTGTTTTTTTTTGGGATAACTTCTTTTCAACTACGGAACCCTTCATTGTGCGTGATCCGACACGCACTTCACAAAAGTGGATCTAAGCGTAGTGTTGAGCAATACCGACCTATTTCTATTTTATCTACCTTGTCAAAGCTTTTTGAGAGACTGGTACATAACGAAGTGTACCCTATTCTACATAACACTATTATACAGCAACAGCATGGCTTTGTGAAAAAGCTATCCACGATAACTAATATATTGGCATTTTCTAATGACCTATTATGCAGTGACAACAGACTTTCAAAAGCTTTTGACAAGGTCGATCATGAATTGTTGCTGAACCGAATAGCTTTCAATGGTATTCGTGGTAACTTCTTGCGATGGTTCATTTCGTACATCACTAACCGTTGTCAACGGGTTGTTATTAATGGATATCACTCTCATACTACTCACGTTACATCTGGTGTCCCACAAGGTTCTATTCTCGGTCCTCTTCTATTCATTATCTTTATAAATAATATTGGTAACTGTTTCCATCATGCCAAATTTTTCGTGCAATGCACTACAGGTGTCACAAAACTTATCTACAGTATAACCAGTTGCTCAGTAAATACAAGCTTTTGACGCTCAGCTCTAGACGGAAACAAAGAGGCAATGACTTTGTATAACATTGTTGATGGCAGTTTTGATTGTATAGATTTAAATAATGTATTGTGCTATGCAGTCCCCAGAACTGTCGACAGACGGCAGGTGCGTGCGGGCAAGCTCTTTGCAGTAGGTACCTGCCGATCTAACACTGGTCTACGTTCACCAGTTCGGCGATTGGCAGCAACCTACAATGAAGCATTTGAACATATACAGGGTGTCCCGTAAATAATGGATAATCTCTTAAGGGGTCATCGTACTCATCATTATGAACAACTTTTACTATGGGACCAAACCTGAAATCGCGAAAAAAAATCAGCTGACCAGTACATTTATCTACATCAAACTCGTCAAAATGTAGGGAGCAGCTGATTTTTTTTTCGCTATTCCAGGTTTGGTCCCATAGTAAAAGTTGTTCATAATGATGAGTACGATGACCCCTTAAGAGATTATCCATTATTTACGGGACACCCTGTAGATATACCGGATGACTTTTTTTACCGTCTCCAAAAAAATTGTGTAAGTATATTAGGTGTATACTACAAATTCGATGTAAACTGGTATTAGATATTTTTATTGGTACTTAGATATTTTTTTATTCCGTTCACATAATATACCAAATTTTTTTCGAGACGGTAAAAAAAGTCATCCGGTATTAGCATGCTCTTTGAAAAGGTTTCGTAGTCTTTTGTATGAGGCACTTGAACTCTAAGACTAATTTGTGTGTTGCTTTTTTTTTAATACATAATTTTTATTTATTTACTGTTTTTATAATATTAGTGTTAGGTACACTATCATTCATGAACAGTGCACCTCCTAGAGACAAAGGTTTTATGTATTAATGGTAAACTGTGAACAGCGCTAATGGGCTACGTTATTACTTAGGTTATTTATGTTTATTCTATTGTAGTATTGCATTTTGTAGTTGTTTTTTGTTTCTATTTAATAAAAAATAAATGTTTTGAAAAACATAGGTACCTAAATAAAAAATTTCAACATACTTATTTGTTTTCTTTTTTTATTACCTAAGTTCATTTCCAATGCTATTTGAAGATTGGTACCTTCAAATAGCATTGGTTGGAATTGTAGGGCTTCGGTAAGTGTGTGCGTTACGATTGCTCCGCCAAGTTATCCAAACAAAAAAAAAATGCGCCTAAAAAATTGTCGAAATTTGTCAAAATCGAATGGAACAAACCAAAAAATTGTCGAAGTAAAAATAAAGAAGTTATAAGGGTTTTAAGTTGGCCGCGCGAACGTAACGTGGAGGATTGCGCGGCCATGGAGATCTCAGCAACTACAATTGGGTTAGAGATCTAATTCTTTTTGTCAATTGAAGACTGAAATTGTCAAAAATTGTCGAACAAAGAATTATTAAGCTCTAGATCAATATTTTACGAAATATTCACCTTGGAGGTTATTTCTTTTCTGTTGATTATTTCTTTAAAACTTAAGATTTCATATAGTAAAACTGTTACAAGAAGAAAGGTGTTAATTTGTCGAAACTAACGAAACCAACAAATACTACTAAAGTTATGTTATATTGACGAAATTAGTCTAAAACGAAAAGTACGTGGCCGCGCAGTCGAAACGCTACGTTGTGTGCTGATGTCTCAATAGAATAAATTCAAAAATGATTTTTTTTTTATTCATGAATGTCAAAAAAACTGGAACGTACTTTATGGCATGCAATGGGGTCGCGGGTTGTCTGAAGGGGTTACCGCGGCCCTGGCACAGGCAACTGAAGGAACACGGGTGGGTTTTAGTCAGTAAAAGTCTGACACGCCCATCCGCTCCACCCAGAGCGGGAGAAGTTATTTGATGATTTCCCACACTCGGGGGAAAAAAAAAAAAAAAAAAAAAAAAGGCATGCAATTATTGCTCTTGAACGTTCCAGAAACTTGCACCGTGTAAACGGAGCTTTAGTACCTACCGTCATAGTACGATTACTAATATAGCAAGTAAAAAGCAGGCCTGCCTATTGCTTTTGAACTGACTGGCAATTGAACGATTTTTAAAAGCGCATAGTAAGCCCCCAGGTTCATCACGGTTTGAAGGTAGGCCTGCCAGTCCAGGCGGCGCTGGTGTCCTGCACCTACAGGCTCATGACATCTTCAAGACTACGGCCGGCGGCTATGTTCTGAAGTGTTGACACGGGGAAGGGTTCATGACGTTGAAATAAAAAACACACCTGTACGATAAGTCTTCATAAGATTTCAGAGAGCGATTTGCGGGTCTCTTCAGGAGCACTATTTGAAGTATTAGAAGTAAAAAGTACCTTGCCGATGAGTCTACAAGTTCACAAGATCTGCATGCGCGCTTACATACTCAGAAACTTTACCGTAACTAGAGCCGCTAATCGCTTCCTGTTTTCAAAGTTTATTTCTCCCAATTTTTATTTTGTTTACATCACATTTTTGCTTATATATTTTATTTATTTATTATTTTATTTTATTGTTATCGGAAAACAAACAGTATTAACAACTAACAAATTAAAATATGTTACAGTAAGTGTGATTAATTGAAAATTATTAATAATTGTCTATCATTATGAATAATTACCGAAAGTCGAGGTAAAAAGTAAGAAATTAATCACATTTACCGGTGATTTATTAATAATAAAATAAAAAAAATAAAAATAAAAATCTTTATTTTATACAAAAAAAAACCTTCAACAATGCTTAAAAAACTAGGTCGCATGAATTTCATGAGTAAAGGTCATACAAATAGAGTAAACCCTGACTCCCAAACTAGGAGATCCTGTGACTTAGGAGTCAGAGTTCTGCTGTCACTTTGATACCAAAAACCATACTAAAAAGTGTGTTATATCGTATACATGGCAAAAAATAGCTTAGAAGGTACAATAAAAATTATTAAAAATTATTTCAAATGATTAAACTAGGAGTAAAGGAATTTATTAAATGGAGTAAGTAGTAATGTGTAGTGTTAATAATGTAACCTTAGTACGGATAAATGTAATAATTTTAAAGTTTATTTAGTATTTTAGTTCAGTATATCAGTATTGTGGTAGGTATTATCAATAAATACCTATTGAACAAAGAAATAGAAGAAAGATTTTAATTTTTAATGTTGATTTTACGGAGTACATAAGATTTCCCAACTATGTTGGTGTCGGCTTCCAGTCTAACCGAATGCAGCTGAATACCAGTATTTTACATGGAGCGACTGCATATCTGACCTCCACAACCTAGTGACTGGGTAATACGATACTCCTTGGTAAGACTGGTTGTCAGACTTTCGGGCTTCTGACGACCCGTAACGACTGTTAAAGATTCACTAATGACAGCCGGGACCAACGGCTTAACGTGCTTCCCGATGCACGGAGGAGCTCAGTATGTAAAGATGGTCACCCATCTACGGACCAATCCCGGCAACCGTAGCTTAACCTGATGGATCGACCCTTGCGGCTGTTATTACTTAGCCACGAGCTCCTCGAGTCTATGACTGTACTTATAATTTTTATTTTATCTGTTCTTGTTTGATTTAATCAGAACCAAAGAATAAACGATTTTGCATGTAAGTTTCTTTTAGTTATGTATTTGTAAGTATTATAAATAAATACCAAGTGGAGAAATAACTTCCAGTGTTATTTTATTTTATTACTTTTACCGACGAGAGTAGTGAATTATTACTAAAAACTGCTAAAAGTAATGAAATGATAAACCTCTTCATTAGTATAACATTTATATTTTACCTTCTTGCACACATACATACATACATACTTGCACACTTGCATACTTGGTACAGGGTAGCAATATTTAACAAACTATTTAACTAGGCACACAATAAGTATCAGTAAAGACTAGATTTCTAGACAACCCGAGTTGGAGTTAGTTCTATTGGATCCGAGGATCCAAGAGAACTAACTTAGAAACTAGGCGACGATCTAAACATCACGTTTCCGTTACCAACATTCCGCTAGAAAAAACCAATACTTTTGGCGGTAACTGTCAAATGAGACACTTTTTAACTACTCGAAAACAGATACAAAATCATCTGAGTCAAATCAAATACTTTCAGCTTTATACAGGGTGTAAGGGACAGCCCTCCGCAAACTGATAGGGTGAATTCAGTGTGTCATACTAAGATGACCGGTACATGAAATTTTTTCAGGAACGTTAAGGGAATCCAATAGACGTGATTTGTTTGTGTTTTTGTGCACAAATCGGAGCGTCTATTACTGGTTGGGAGGGGTAGGTAATAGGTATGCGGTGAGTTCGATGAACTCTGTAGCTAGACAGAAAGTGAACAGCTGATTTCACGCGTCGTTGGTTAGAGTATTTCAACATCCATTGCTGGTTTTTTTTTGCTGTTTTTTTTTGCAGTTTTTTTTACATAAATGGAGTGCTGCGAACACACAATGCAATTTTACATTGAAATAATGAAAATGTAACTGAAAAAAAATTTTAAAAAATGAAAGAACATCGGCCAAATTTCTATAGGAGCTGGACCTGAGTTTTATTTTCAGTGTACAGAAGCAAATTATAGTGAGATTTGATTGTTTTATGTAGTAAACACCATCCCTTTCGAAAATAATATCTAAATAGCCAAGATATTTCAATAATGCAAAAAATACTTTTGAGGTTATCGGTGTCCGGAAATCAAAAGCACAGAATAATCGTCACAAGCGGTACCTAGTTATCAGTCTGTAAAACAATGCCAAGGTCAAACAACAGAAGGAAATCCAAAACAGTACAGTACGTATCACAATATTCACACTAACAACAACAACACAACAATGCGAGATCGCCGGGTGCAGACTACACACTACAGTATATTAGTGTCAAATTGACACCCGTTGTAATTGACAGTATTGACACTGTCAATCCATGGCGCGCGTTGATGACATACACAATTGAACAAAATGCTGATACTTACTATGAACCCACATAATTATTTTTATGACAAGAATCCAATACATAATAAAAACAGCACTAGTTGGTTTGATACACAAGTATATAGAATTGAATTACATCTAATAACTATTCAGAAAAACGTGAATAATTATAATCTTTGAGTACTAAATCAGGATAAGGGATAAGGGCAGGAAGATGATGAGTACTAAATCATTTCTTAAGCAAAATTAATCGTCAAAGGTGCGTTCTGAACATGTTATTCTAAATAATTTGCAAATTATGCTATTAAAAAAAATGTGTTTGTGCTTTTTTTCCTGGCGACTTAAATGTCTATTTCTTATGTTTTTTAAGACCTTAAAAATACTAGATTTTTTCATATATATGGCATATCTGTACACCACCGCCTCGTAGTCAGGTACGATTTGGCCGTCCTTCTTTTCCTGAGAAAATTTCCGGTGGAATATGATTCAAAATAAGGAGCAGACTGTACCCTGTTAGTTTGCGGAGGGCTGTCCCTTACACCCTGTATTTAGTGTTTTACATCAACAAAACTCATTATTATTTGGTAATCATGACAGTAATTAATTTCAATTTTGTATTTACATTTACCAAATCATGAGGTAATCATTAATAATGATGTATAATTATTAATTATTTTCAATTAATCGCACTTACCGTAACTTAAACACCTTAACACTATAAATACATAAGACATGTTACACATCATTGGATTCCATACAAAGCTATCTATCCACTGAGGTTATACAGGGTGGAATCTTTCAGCGGGGCAGTAAAGGGAAGTACCTTATCCGTTGCAGCTACGCGAAAATGGTCTTAGGAGACTATCCATAACTTTTTATGGAATTTTGATCCCCATTAACAGATTATCAAAAAAAATTACAGTTAGCAAGAAAATAGCCATTTTACACAAAAATATTTTTTGATGCCAATCGATCCTGTTTCTAATACTGATCAAAAACTTCTATGGGACCAACCATCGTTGGAGTACTCAAAAAGTCACAAATTGCAAAAAACTTTTCCCTTACATTTTGTAAAGAATTTGTATAGGTAACTGAAATACAAAAAATAAAATAAAAGACACACGAACACGTAGATCACGTAGAATTTTACAGATATCAAAAAGAAGGCGTATTAATTTTCTTTTTTTATTAACTCACTTAACTTGATGATGTTATTCTTATTTAAAAATCTTGCTGTTTCTTGCCCTACGATATCAAGTGCTCGAAGTGACCGCCATTTTGTCGAATACATAAATTGATGTATTCATCGTGGCTGCTGACAATTTATTCGAGTTCGAAATTTGAATTAATTTTAAACTTATCTTTTTATTCAGTCAAAAAAAAAAAGATCTCAACCGTCACTAAAAAAGCTTTTGCGTAAAATTTTCATACAAAATGTACGGGAAAAGTTTTTTGCAATTTGTGACTTTTTAAGTACTCCAACGATGGTTGGTCCCATAGAAGTTTTTGATCAGTATTAGAAACAGGATCGATTGGCATCAAAAAATGGTTTTGTGTAAAATGGCTATTTTCTTGCTAACTGTAATTTCTTTTTGAAAATCTGTGAATGGGGATCAAAGTTGCATAAAAAAATTATGGATAGTCTCCTAAGACCATTTTCGTGTAGCTGCAACGGATAAAGTACTTCCCCTTACTGCCCCGCTGAAAGATTCCACCCTGTATAGTTCCACTGAAAAGATATTTCAGTGTAAATGGGAAAAGAAGTGTAATTTTTTTATCAAAAACTATTTTACATGATAAATTAGGTACTTGAAAAGTACCGAACCGAACACACTTATACTTACAACTTATAATAAAAAATTTCCCACAATGTATATTTTTAACATGAATTATGTAACCGATATTTTGAATTTAAGTGTCCGAGGAGTTTTTGACTTTTGTAGAAAAATGTAAAAAAAAACACGATGTCTCTAAATAGCACACTTTTTCAGAAATCGGAACGCAACCCTCGGTGCGCGAGTCCGACCGCTCTTGACCGGTTTTTTTTTCTTGGCTTACACTTCAACTTAGGGAACAGTGCAAGTTTCATCAAAATCGGTTTAGTAGTTTTCAAGATATTGACCAATAGGTATGTGACGGCCTGGCTTATTGATACGAGCTAAAGGGGTGTGGTGGCAAAGAGAAAACTTCTCAAAATCTTTGCCAAATTCTAGATAGATAGATAGAAAACAAATTCAAAATTCAAATTAAAAAAAAAATCAAAGATTAAAAAAAAAAATCAAAAATTTAAAAAAAAAATTCAAACATTTAAAAAAAAAATCAAAATTGATTTCAAATTCTAGTGAACAACAAAAGTAACTACACTTGCGTGCAAAAAAATTGGCCCACCCCATGCTCTCTATTTGAGAGACGATAGCTCAAAGATATTAATGTATTTATTTTAATTATTTTATACTATGTGAAGGTAGGTAAGATAAAGTTTATTTACACATACACATATACTTTGATAAAAGCAATATTCTTGACAAGATCGACTCGATTCTTCTGATGTTCTCATCAATCACTTTTGTTTGAAAAAACTGCGTGACTTTTTTTTGTCAGTGAAGTTGACATAAGCTTAATTTTGTTTATTACTGTTCGTTTATTGACCATTTGACTTGAATTTTTAACCAACTTGAAAAAAAGGAGGTTTTTCATTCGATCTGTATGTTTTTAAATTCGCGTTTTTCTCAAAAAGTAATGAATCAGTTTTGATATTTTTTTCACTTACGTAATCTACATACAGTCAGGAAGGTTTTAGTACACAATATATTAGGTTATTGTTAATTAAACTTGTTAAATTTTCTCGTTTCATATCGAAGAGAATGGGGTGGATCGATTTTATTGCACGCAAGTGTATAATATTAGAGAGAATGCTTTTGTAACCGCTCCCGCCACAACCCGCACGCTTCCGGCGGGAACGCCTCTCTTACCCGCTCGACCAATAGGGCGAGTCGAAGCTTCTAGAAGAGTCTAACCTTCCATAACAGCAATTGACGCGCAGTCTTGCCGCTGACATGAGAGCTGTCTGTCAACCGTCGACCGACTGCAATTGTAAATAGTATTTTTTACAAAACTTTATCTTCGCCCCGAATCCTATTATTGTTTATTAAAGCACTTAACTAAGATAATGTGTTTATGTTAAACTACTTATTACAAACAAATATTCCAGTTTAAACATACAGGGTGTAATTTTAATCACCGTTATCCTCTTAAAAAAATCAGCTCTTCAGTACATTTATGTTCGCATAATTCGTCAAAATGTACTGAACAGCTGATTTTTTCTTCGCGATTTCAGGTTTGGTCCCATAGTAAAAGTTGTTTATAATGATGAGTACAATGACCCCTTAAGAGGATAACGGTGATTAAAATTACACCCAGTATATAAATATATTCCAATTTAAAACTAAAAATTACGAAATAAAAAAGTAATTTAAATAAAATTAAACTGACTACAAAAAAAAAATACTCAAAATTATGAAATAACTTTTATTTCGTAAGTCAGTGGCAAAAAACTAAAATAAAGATCACAAGACACCGACTTCCGAAAGTTATTTCATAATAATTTTGAGTTATAATTTTTTTGAAGTCGGTTTATTTTTTTTTTTTTAATTACTGTATTACACACGTTTTCACCAGTGTGTATACGAATATGTCTTGTTAAAGAATTCTTACCACTAAAACTACATTGACATATATCACATTTAAAAGGATTTTCAGCAGTATGCTGCATACTATAATGTTGTCTTAAATTACACTTAACCCTAAAACTTCTTGGACATATATCACACTTAAAAGGTTTTTCGCCAGTATGTATAAGAATATGTTGTGTTAAATTACCCTTAGCTCTAAAACTACTTTGACATACGTCACACTTATAAGGTTTTTCGCCAGTATGTATAAGAATATGCTGTCTTAAATTACTCTTATTACCAAAACTATACTGACATACATCACACTTATAAGGTTTTTCACCAGTGTGTTTTCGAATATGTGTTGTTAAATGACTCTGATTACTAAAACTACGCTGACATACATCACACTTATAAGGTTTTTCACCAGTGTGTATACGCATATGTCTTAATAAATTACACTTATGATTAAAAATACGCTGACATACATCACACTTGCACTTGTACGTACGTTTCCGAGTTGTCCGGATAACTTTCGAATCTGCTTTTTCTTTTTTCGTTTGGTCTGCTGTCATTGCATCTTCTAGTTTTGTTCTTCGTGTATCTAGTTTTGGTTTCTTCGCACCGGTCGTCCCTATGATTATAAATCTGGTAAGTACAATGTTGCAAGAAGATTGACATGCACACGAATCAAAATAACAGCACATTGCATGATTCACACTAGGACCAAAACCGGCCAAGTGCGTGTCGGACCCCGCACAATGAAGGGCTCCGTAGTTGGGATGAATTCATCACAAGGACACACTTAACATTTTAGTGACATATTTTCGACTGTACACGTGACCAGAGGGCTGACCTATTGGCCATAGAATCAGCATTGCCACACCACGCGGCAACGCTGCCAGCCTTTTGGGCACTTTTCCTGTTGACAGCGATGCGGAAGAATTTTTTTATGACCTGTGATTACCTATTTCCCCTCCTTTTTTAAATACTTTTGCATATTATTATCAGTGATCGGAATAGGTAGATTGATTTTTGGTACTTGTATCATAAATGCGCACAGAAAGAATAACATGGATAAGCCATTTTCCCCGGAAAGTAATTCCGGTAATTCCGAATCCAATTAAATATTGTTAGTGTTGTTAGTGATATTATTACTACTCAATTCAAAATTTAAAGGAAGGTATCAAAACTAAATAAATTTATTATTTATCTGTTGAATAATAAAAACAATTGAATTCCGATCGAAGCTAAAATATTAAAAATGTGTATAACATTTTTAATATTTTATTTTTAGCCTTTAATTATTGCCACAAATTTCTATAAATTGTTTTCATAGTGGTCACGGTCATTAACGTTAAGGGTAGAATAAATAACAATAAGGATAAAAAATCAACATTGTTTATTGTTAAATATGTACATTTTACATCAAATTTTTATCAAAAATAAAATTAATACAATTTCTACATTTCGTTCGTTCCGGTTTTTTTAAATAATTCCCAAATTCCGGAGAAATGTCCATATTAATATACAGGGTGTCCCGTAATTAATGGATAGTCTCTTAAGGGGTCATTGTACTCACCATTATGAACAACTTTTACTATGGGACCGAACCCAAAATCGCGAAAAAAAAATCAGCTGCTCCCTACATTTTGACGAGTTATGCGAACATAAATGTAGGGAGCAGCTGATTTTTTTTTCGCGATTTTGGGTTCGGTGCCATAGTAAAAGTTGTTCATAATGGTGAGTACAATGACCCCTTAAGAGATTATCCATTAATTACGGGACGCCCTGTATACGTTCCGGATCAATGACCCCAATTCAATCTGCCTACTCCGATCATTGATTATTATTTTAAGAGGCTGTACACGAAATTTTGCCGATTTCGCTGATTTAAGTGATTTTACAGTTATAATACTGTATTTCTTTATGTTTTAATGCACAACATGAAAGATCATATCAATGGGGACGTACGGGCAAAGCTAATTACAGATGACGCCATCATCGCTGGTGCTTGTCAGGGGTTGGATCTAGAATCGTTTGGCAGGAGGAGGGGCGTGAATGGGGTGAAAGTTGGTAGGGGTTGGGTCCCTGATTAGAACGCTCTCATTACAAGGTAATGCATATTTTTCGAGAAATTAATAAAAATTGTTTCTAACCTCAAATCAGATAAACAGTGAAACGAAATGTCAAAATGGGCGATTGACAACCAAATTTGTATCAGTATATTGTCTGCGGTGTAAAATACGTGAAACGAAACGCAAAAAAAAAGTCAGTGTCATTCAACCTAGAAATTCTGCTCAGAAGGAAGTTAGTGTGCACCCCACTTTATAGTTAAAATAGGTCGAATCTGTCCCAAAACCGAATCGGGGCACCCCGACTTTACGTAGTCTTTTGGCTGGCATACTAGAGTGTTTATAAAAACCCGGAGGCGCGGAGGGAGAGCAGCCCCCGCCCGCTGTAACAAGGGTTAGGCACCCATGCGAGCCGCAGCGGCTGAGGCTGCGAAGCTGCGGAGGTGAGCTCGGGTGCCTGTCATTTGTTACGTAAGGGCGAAGGGGCTGCACTTCCCGCAGCGCCGGAGACGTTGCAGAAGCAACTTAAGTGTTTAGAGGTTAGGTTACAATAATTAGTTTTTTTTTCTCAAGAATGGTGCATTACCTTTTCATGGGAGTGGTAGGGGGGCTCAGGGTATCTCTTGCGTCCGAGCCTGGTCCAGGCCATGGTGCGGAGCGAGAGTGCATGGGAGGCCGTCACCTCCTGCGAAGCAGTGATGCTCGGGAAGGAGGAGGCGGAACGCGTGAGGGAGAGGCAGCCTCACGCCCTCAGTCGCCGCAGGAGACGCCCTGGGCGGCGGGAATCGCGAGGCGATTTCCGGCCACCGTAGGCGCGGGCCTGCGGACGGTGAGCAGCGGGTAGCTCGCCGTCCGGTAAGGACCAGGCCCGAGTCGACGGCGCGTTGTGTTCCACGCGCGCCTCAAAGAGATGTCAGCAAGTGACGGGATCCAATAGGGCCGACGCCGCTGGGGTCGCGGGTTGTTTGAAGAAGATACCGCGGCCCTGGCATAGGCAACTGAAGGAACACGGGTGGGTTTTAGTCAGTAAAAGTCTGACACTCCCTTCCGCTCCACCCAGAGCGGGAGAAGTTATTTGATGATTTCCCACCCTCAAAAAAAAAAGGGGGGGCACAGGGTACCCCCCTCCACCCAACCGACCCCCCCTGCTCCTTCCAAACTATACTACATTTTAACCCTTGTCAGCTGTCTGTTGACGGTGGTCAAGAAATCGCGCTCTCACTATAAAACAATACAGGATGTAAGTGTAAACAGTGGCAATATTTTAAGGGGTCATTGTACTCGTAATTATGAACAACTTTTACTATGGGACAGAACCTGAAATCGCGAAAAAAAAAAATCAGCTGTTCAGTACATTTATGTTCGCATAATTCGTCAAAATGTAGGGAACAGCTGATTTTTTTTCGCGATTTCAGGTTTGATCCCATAGTAAAAGTTGTTCATAATGATGAGTACAATGACCCCTTAAAATATTGCCACTGTTTACACTTACACCCTATATAGTAAGGGAGGTGGCGTTAGTTTGAAAAAGTAATTTTATACCGGCTGAAAATCATACCAAAAATAGTTTTTCGTTAGTGCATATGAGATCTGAGTGTCGGCTGCTCCAATAGTGGGGGAGTCCAAAGTTAGAGCATATCAAAGTTGTAATAAAAAACCATATGAAAAAGTAATTTCATACCGAGCCCAAAACCGGGATGGTTTTTGGGATCATCTTCAACCCAAAACAAATATTTAGCTGGATGGAAAGTGGGGGGAATATAATATTAGGTCGGAAAGTTCTTTCGTATTTTATAGACAAATTCAAGACATTTTTTTTTATAGTTTATTATTTAGTTATGTGTCATTTGCCAAATGGGACAAAATTGTTTTGTAGTCAATTCCCAGTTCTTCAGCTACGTCGTAACTACTGATATGGCGATTTTGCTCCACTTTTTCAAAAATGGCATCCATTTTATCCATAATAGGGCGACCAAAGCGACGTGCATCTTTGACATCAAAATTTCCGGATTGAAAACGCTTAAACCAAATTTGTGCTACTCTCACAGACACTGCACTAGGTCCATAAACATCGCAAATTTTTTTCGCGGCTTGCGTTGCATTTTTACCTTTTTGTAGTAAAATTTTAAAATGTATCGAATTTCTTCATTAGATTCACTCATCTTGACAGTACGAAAAACAAATGAAAATCACACATTTTCCTAATTTGAATTTGGAATTATGTTCTTTAAAATTTAAACTTTCAAAGATATCAAAACCAGCCAGATACAAACAGTAGAGCCAAAGAGATTTTATTACAACTTTATACCTATTAAATACGAAAAAACTTTTTCCCCGACCTAATAAGTCAGTCGCGTAAATGAAATAGATTGTTGCGATGACAATTCAGGGCTAAATTCGAATATATTGGTTAATTCGGTAAAACGAACCATGCCCTCAATTTTGAAGGAAAATAAAACCGCATTTTTTGTTTTTTGAAAAAGCTCCTGCCTGCACCGGAAATCGAACCCTGTTCCTCTTATAAAAAAAACCGGCCAAGTGCGTGTTGGACCACGCACAATGAAGGGTTCCGTAGTTCAAAAGAATTTATCCCAAAAACAAACTTAATATTGTAATCCCAAAAGAAAAAAACCGGCTAAGTGCGTGTCGGACGGATCACGCATAATGAAGGGTTCCGTAGTTGAAAAGAATTTATCCCAAAAACAATTTATCCCAAAAACAAACTTAACATTAAAATCCCAAAAATATATTTTTTTTTTTATGTGATCAAATTACCAATTTTCGGACTTTTTCCTTTACTTATGCTGTGAGAAATTACTTCTTGCCAAATTTCATTATTCAACGGGAAGTACCCCATAGGTTTTGATTTACTGACGAGTATCAATCAAACTATGTCGTTTAAATGGCCGTATTTTTTTAGATCTCGAAGAAACCATAGACCTACGTATTTGATATTAATTTCAACCTTTACGCGTTCTTGAGAATAAGGGTCTTGACAGACTGACAGACAAGAAAATATTTTTTTATGTGATAGAATGACAAATCTGCCTGGCGTCTTGGCGGGGGCACGGGAGTGCCGTTCGCCAAGACGAGCCAAGCGAAGCGCAAGGGCACTACCTACCTTTTCTCGAAGCACTTCGTCGTATTTTTGAACCTTCTTAACTTGGGTTTAGATTATACCAGTTAAACAAAATTTTCGGGAAATTATTTCAGTGGTTGACTTACAGAAAAAGAATTAAAAAAGAAAAATTCTTATGAAAGAAAAAATTAAGAAAATTTCGCAGAAAATTGGAAAATTTCAGAAAACTTAACGACTATTTTAACTTCACGCGTTTACATTAGAATATTCATAGCTAAGACAGGACAACGTCTGTCGGCTAGTATCAAATAAAAGGGCTTAATAATAGGGTTTCAAATATTTCTTTTTTATAATTTCTAAATATTTTTTTTATTGTTATTTAAGTAAATAGACGAAAATTTACCATTCCACCCCTTATCTCCGAAACTACTGAGCTTAAAATTTTGAAAAAAATTCAGAAAATAGTTCTTTACCTGTACATTACACGAAAACCTATAAGAAGTCTGTGGTATTAAGGCGAAAGCGCCAGGGAAGCCCGCGAAATTCAAAATTTCTTACGTTTTTTGCAATTTGTAGGTCAGTGTGAGCTTGTATGTTGATTAAAATATGATTCGCGGCCGTAGCTAATATGGCTTTACATAATTATAATCATTAGAATCAGCAATACAACTCCATAAGTTAGCATTTACCTCAAACCTCATGTTTTCATGAAATCGCTACATTTGATATAGATGCTAACTTATGCGAGTTGTATTGCTGATTCCATAGACTTATAAAAAAAGATGGACTCCGCGCCACGCATATCGAAAGTGAAGCACCCTACCGATCTATGTGTGCGTGATTTGAGTACCTGCAAAGACGCCGGTCGGCATACTATGATGTAAATGTGTGCGCGAGGCGTGTTTGTACAAACGGTCCCGGCATACTTACTGTGCTTCACTTTTGATGTGCGCAGCGCGGAGTCCATCTTTTTTTATAAGTCTATGGCTGATTCTAATGATTATAATTCTGTAAAGCCATGTTAGCTAAGGCCGCGAATCATATTGTAATCAACAGACAAGCTTACACTGACCTACAAATAGTAAAAAACCTAAGAAATATTGAATTTCGCGGGCTACCCTGGCGCTTCAACCTTAAAATAACATGGTAAATCTCTCAATATTGTGAGTACAAACTTAAATTTACATCTCATCTAAAGAACTACTAATGCTATCAACTTGAAATTTGGAACAGTTTTAGATGACGTTTACCCAACTATTTTGCAAATAAGAAAGAAATAAAAATATTTCTATTTTTTTTGCAACAGGGACTGAAAGGGGGTCTTAAAAATTCAAAGTGGAGCTACTAGGGCATGTGGGGTATCATATGAAAGAGCGCTATTTGCACATTCTCAAACATTATTTTTCTTTTTTTTACGCCGCATGGTTTTCGACTTTTGTTAAAAAAATGTTTAAAAATACCGTTCCCCACCTCTTATCTCCGAAGTTTGCAATGGAGAAAAATCAGAAATTATTCTATATGATAGAAATTTATGTAAAGATTACAGGAAAAATAAAACGATGTCTCTAAATAGCACACTTTTTCAGAAATCGGAACGGTCGGTGCGCGAGTCCGACTCGCTCTTGACCGGTTTTTTGATTTACCTACGATGGTCCTAGTTCATCATTTGTGACTTCGAGTTACAGTCTTATGGATAGAATTCAACATTGCACATGTAAGTGGGTATTCTCAATTCTCAATTCTTTATTGCGTTCCATAATGTTATAATAACAGTTGGTAAGCTTAAAAATAATGTCACAATTATGGACCCTGTCGGGCACAGCGTAGTAGGAGAGAGGAGGACGAGCGCTTATTTTGGGCGCTTATTATTTATTTACTTATAAATGTATTTTGATTTCATGAAATACTATTTTTCCTTTTATTATTTAATTTATTTAAGCAGTGTAACAAACCTACTTATAGTACACTAGTACCACCTTTCATGCAAAGGATAAACTATTAAGTTCCGCCACTCGATACTAGATGGCGCTGTGCATTTACGTCACGTTTCTGAATCGCGGTGTTAAGATTCTCCACGAGTTAATGACCACCCGTAGAACATTGACGTTTGTGAAGACTGACCTAGCATTGCATTCGAGGGCTACGTCCTAGACATGGGTCGTACTTGCAAAATCGAGTACCAGGGCTTCCAAGTACGGCCACCTTTAGACACCAGCGCCAAAAACCAGTGCTCGAAATACTTTCAAGTATTTTCTTTCAGCATCGAAAATTGATCCATAAGTTCAGTATAATAAGGAGTACAATCGCGTATGCAAAACAGAATACTTCCAACTTCCAAGACTTGTAGAAACAAAACTTGGAAGAAAAATACTTGCATAGAACATTGATCCGTATTACAAAATGAATAAAGAGCACAATCGCTTTTACAAAACAAATACTTCCAAACCTATATAAAGTAAAAATACTTGCATAGGAAATTGTTCCGTGCGATTAATATAAATAAGGAGCAGAATCGCGTTTACAAAAAAAAAAAAATACTTCCAACATTTAAAGTAAAAATACTTGCATAGAACTTTGATCCGTAATTGTAACATAAATAAGGAGCAGAATCGCGTCGAGCGTCGATGCAGCGAGAATAGTAAAATACTTTAAAGTCTTTGCGAGTATTTTGGGTCAGCACTTGGTCGGCGTACTTGCAAGTAAATACCTGGTGTAAAAACCTGGTCGCGTAAATACGCACCGTCCCTACTACGTCCTACTTGGAATAGCTACACGGGACCTTGCTAATAAGTCTGTAAGAATTAAGACAGATTGTCATTTTTTTGGTTTAGAGGACTTCTGTTCCCCGCCTTCGTCCTTACTGGGAAAAGGTGGCCGGGACCTGTCCTATATTATATATTATATTATTGTACCGCACGTCTTTGGAATAAATCCTTGTCTTGGACATCGGGACTTCTCATTGTGCCGGAAACGGTGACGTCATCGTCAACACTTCCTACAATCTGGCGACCAACGGTGGGCCCGAACAGGATCAGCAGAAGTACGTCACGCGCTACGGCAGAATAACGACGACAACTGTGAAGACCTCACCAACAGCGATGTCCGTCAACCTGTCCGACACATATACCTTACTGGAGAAGATCTCACCGTCCAGACAATAGAATCCTCCACGTCGTGTACCGCCCATTATGACGGGACCAAGAGCTCTGAAGCCCTAGAAGCGTTCCTGGTAGCTGTTTCTATTTTCAAACGAATAGAAAATATTATGGAGGCTGATGCCCGTATCCCGCTACTGCTGAAAGGAGAAGCAGTAATATGGTGGCAAGGCGTGAAGAAACATGTTACTACATGGCAGTCATTTAAGAACCGCCTACGCTACACCTCAAACCTTAAACAGTCAGTATCATATCTGCAAACGTGTTCCTGGTATCGTCGGTTTACTGAAAACTTTCAGGCGATAACTCAACCACTTACTAAACTAACGAAGAAAAAGGCAGGTTGGGAATGGAATACGGAACAAGAAGATGCATATGACGCACTGAAACAACGGCTCACAACCACGCCTGTCCTGAAACAAGCAGATGGAATCAAGCCGTACATCCTGAAGCCAGATAGATGCCACTGGTTTTGCACTCGGAGCAGCTCCCGTCCAGGGGGAGAAGGAATAAGCAGAAACCTGCGAAGAAGATGGTTACCCAAACCATACTACACCAGTACAAGAGGACATGGACGTCCTAGAAAGCACCAAATCTCCAGTTCCTCTCGCCGAGACGTCTTCGGGAACTGAGGGGGAGATTGTAACAAACCTACTTATAGTACACTAGTACCACCTTTCATGCAAAGGATAAACTATTAAGTTCCGCCACTCGATACTAGATGGCGCTGTGCATTTACGTCACGTTTCTGAATCGCGGTGTTAAGATTCTCCACGAGTTAACGACCACCCGTAGAACATTGACGTTTGTGAAGACTGACCTAGCATTGCATTCGAGGGCTACGTCCTACTTGGAATAGCTACACGGGACCTTGCTAATAAGTCTGTAAGAATTAAGACAGATTGTCATTTTTTGGTTTAGAGGACTTCTGTTCCCCGCCTTCGTCCTTACTGGGAAAAGGTGGCCGGGACCTGTCCTATATTATATATTATATTATTGTACCGCACGTCTTTGGAATAAATCCTTGTCTTGGACATCGGGACTTCTCATTGTGCCGGAAACGGTGACGTCATCGTCAACACTTCCTACAGCAGTTAATTCACTAAATATATATAATGTTATTTCCTTAATTAGTTATACAGGGTGATTGGAAGATGGGTGCAAAGCTTTAAGGCGAAGATAGTACAGACAATTTAGAATCATTTTTGTATATAAGTAGTTTATCAGCCATCTCGTTATCATAACACAAGCATTAGGTTGCTTAGCTTGGGACTAGATGGCGTTGTGTGGAGAAAAAAAAAAAAAAAAAAAAATTTAAGCCATGGTTGTCTTAGACGAAGTCTTACCATTTTTTTTAACCTAATTTTTGTGATTTTTTTCAAAAACTCCCAAAATTTTAACTAAACTGCCTATTTATGGCCAAATTGAATGATATATGAATTCATTTTTATTTAATTTAACTAAAGTAATGTGTAAGCAATATAGCAAAACATGATTTTAGGTCTTTAATTAGTCTGCCTAAAATTTAAAATTTCTCCCTCAAATTGGTTTTGTAGGTCCTAATTTCAATAATTTGTAAGTTATCCACGTAAATGATACCTCAAAAGAAAGACAACCATGGCTTAAATGGTTCTAAATTGTCTGTACTATCTTCGCCTGAAAGCTTTGCATTCATCTTCCAATCACCCTGTATATTCCAGTTGTTCAATATTTGTATAAACTAAATATAGGGTGCCTGGTAATTAGTGACCGATACTTAAACACATGATTATACTCATGATAACAAACAACTTTTACTATGGGACTAAACCTGAAATTTCGAAAAAAAAGTCAGCTGCCCCATACATTCATGTTCGCATAACTCGTCAAAATGTAGGGAGCAGCTGATTTTTTTTTCGCGATTTCAGGTTTGGTCCCATAGTAAAAGTTGTTTGTTATCATGAGCACAATCATGTGTTTAGGTATCGGTCACTAATTACCAGTCACCCTATATATTTGGTTACTGCAGGTACTCAGTCTATTGCACGATTATTTATTTGTTAAATGACTAGAATTTATTATTATATTTGGTTACTGTAGGTACTCAGTCTATTGCACGATTATTTATTTGTTAAATGACTAGAATTTATTATTATATTTGGTTACTGTAGGTACTCAGTCTATTGCACGATTATTATTGTAAATGACTAGAAATTATTATTAATTAGATTTAGGTGATTAAGTATTTATATTAAATGTAATATTTGTATAATTAAATAGGTATTTATTATGTAGTATTATTTGGATATTGAAGTATTTATAATAATTGTTTTATTTGTTTTATAATTAATGTATTATAAAAATATAGTATTAAATGTAAATTTTCTATTGTAAATTATAATTTATCATCTAAATATTCTTTTACATTAGAATAGCTTTTGTCCAATAAAAATAGTTTCAACTTATTAATAAAACTGTTATCTTTATTTATATTTTAGGGGTTCTGTCTATAAAAATATATAATAAGTTCCTTATTATTATATATTTTTATAGACATGACAAAGGCACTGGAGGAGTGCATTTTTAGTCGTGAAGTGGGTATGTTTAGTCTGTTTTTAAATGTAAGTGTAAATCTACTTTGAATATCTTCTCGTTTAGTACACTTATTAGGGTACACTTATTAGGTAATGCTAACCACTTCCTGTCAGGGGAACCACCGGTCCGTTTGCTTACCTATAGATTAACTATCTAATACTTACTTTTCGTCTCCCTGGCTCTTCGTTTCTTCTTAGGTAGTTCTTGTTCTTCTTCTACTTCAGTTTTAAACTTTAATAAAATTAAATCATCTTCTAAATCCGACTCAGATTGGTGTGGTTGTATATCTGCTACATCTAGACAGCTATTGTCTAAATTTTCCTGTTCTAGCTCTGTAAGTAAACAAGAACAGTCAAGAGTATTACTAAACTTGTTTATTATTAACTAGCTTTTGCCCGCGGCATAGCCCGCGTTTATTATACATATAAACCTTCCTCTTGAATCACTCTATCTATTAAAAAAAATTTGCTTCAAAATCCGTTGCGTAGTTTTAAAGACAGACAGCGGGAAGTGTTTTTGTTTTTAACCGACTTCTAAAAAATGAGGAGGTTCTCAATTTGGATGTTTGTATTTTTTTTTTATGTTTGTTCGCGCATAACTTCGTCGCTTGCCAACCGATTTGAAAAAATATTTTTTTTCTTGGAAAGGGTATACTTCCCAAATAGTCCCATTTTTGTCAAAATCCAGTTCTGATGATGGGATCCTGGAGAAATCGAAGGAACTCTTCAAATATTATAGGCACACCTATAGCGATTTGTATATTTTTTATAGTAGCTCGTGCATTTGCTCTCGGAAAGCACCACTTGGTGAAGTGGAACTGATGATGAAGACCACAGATGGCTACCGGAACTACTCAATTATAAATATTTCACGGGTTGCGATTCGATTACTTTAATATGGTTGCTAAGCAATTTCCGCTCGTCACACAATGCGTGTGGTGAGTGGTTGTTGAGGAGTTCTCCTGGTGCTTACCAGCAGAACTCCTCAACAATTAACGTCCCAGCATCGGGAAAAGCAATATTTTGTAACATGTGATGAGCAATTGACATTGGACTATTGTAACTTATACAAATTATAAACAGACCCACTAAAAAGCGAGAAATAAAAACTTTTTAACAACAAAAAAAAACCGACTTCCAAAAATCACTACACAGTGAAAAATTACTTTGATTTCGGAAGTCGGTGGCAAAAAAAAAGAATGTGAATAAAAAACGAAAGACACCGACTTCCGAAATCAAAGTTATTTTTCACTTTGTAGTGATTTTTGGAAGTCGGTTTTTTTTTTTGTTAAAAAGTTTTTTATACTATGAAGTTTTACAAATTCCTTTGGCTTCCGCTTAAATAGGTGCAGGTTGTCAATGCCTGTAACATAACAGGGCAATTTCATGTGTCTACTTTACGATATTGTGTCGTTAATCTGCAATACATATAGCTATACTCCATTTACAATAAGATGCTTTTTTAAAGTCCGTTCAACCGATTTTGACTTCTATAAATTAATAAATTACTTATGAATAAATGACGCTTTATTTTTTCCTATGTATGGTATGATTGAAGTACCATAAATGCAAAAAAGCAGTTTACTCATTTCTACAAAATAAAACTTACGATGAGACAGAAAAGTTTCTAACAGCATAAATAAAACCGGTCAAGAGCGAGTCGGGCTCGCGCACCGAGGGTTCCGTACTATCAATTATATGTACCATAATTTTTGTTGATGATTTCTAAAAAACTGTGCTATTTTATTTTTCCTGTAATCTTTACATAAACTTCTATCACATAGAATAATTTCAGATTTTTCTCTTTGCAAACTTCGGAGATAGGGGGGGGGGGACGGTATTTTTTTTTACATTTTTCATCAAAAGTCGAAAACTATGAGGCCTAAAAAAAAGAAAAAAATGTTTGAGAATGTGCAAACAGCGCTCTTTTATATGATACCCCACATGCCCTAGTAGCCCCACTTTGAATTTTTAAGACCCCCTTTCAGTCCTTGTTGCAAAAAAAATATAAATATTTTTATTTCTTTCTTATTTGCAAAATAGTTGGGTAAAGACATCTAAAACTATTCTAAATTTCAAGTTGATAGCATTAGTAGTTCTCGAGATATCCAGCTGTGACAGACAGACAGACAGACTGAGTCACACCACAAGGGTTCCTTTTTTACCATTTTGGTACGGAACCCTAAAAATGTTTCAAAATCATACCATTACTCTCACAGAAGCAAACCCACATACCTACACACGACAGACGCGACAACTCACACCACACACACACGCACGTTCACAAACACGCACGCTCACACACACATATACACACCCCCACATACATACACACACCCCCATGCAAACTAACATGCCCACACAATCACACTCACTTACCTTTTAGCAAATGTTTTTATCTTTTTAGGGTTCCGTACCAAAATGGTAAAAAGGAACCCTTATGGTGTGACGCAGTCTGTCTGTCACAGCTGGATATCTCAAGAACTACTAATACTATCAACTTGAAATTTGGAACAGTTTTAGATGACGTTTGCCCAACTATTTTGCAAATAGGAAAAAAATAAAAATATGTGTTTTTTTTTTTTGCAACAGGGACTGAAAGGGGGTCTTAAAAATTTGAAGTGGGGCTACTAGGGCATGTGGGGTATCATATGAGAAAGCGCTGTTTGCACATTCTCAAACATTTATTTTTCTTTTTTTTAGGCCGCATAGTTTTTGACTTTTGATAAAAAATGTTTAAAAATACCGTTCCCCCCCTTATCTCCGACGTTTGCATGGAGAAAAATCTGAAATTATTCTATGTGATAGAAGTTTATGTAGGTATAGATTACGGGAAAATAAAACGATGTCTCTAAATAACACAGGTTTTCAGAAATCCTACTAATATCATAAATGTGAAAGTTTGTATGTTTGGATGTTTGTTACTCAATCACGCAAAAACGGCTGAACGGATTTGGATGAAATTTGGTATACAGATAGTTTATAACCTGGATTAAGACATAGGATACTTTTCATTCCGGTAGAAGGTTCCCGTGGGATAATTTCCGACATCCACGCGGGCGAAGACTCTGGCAAAAGCTAGTTATCAATAAAAATACATATAAATGATGGTACGGAACCCTCAGTGCGCGAGTCCGACACGCTCTTGACCGGTTTTTTTTTTTTATGTAATTTTTCCTTATGTAGTAGACTAGCTTTTGCCCGCGGCTTCGCCCGCGTCGATGTCGGAAAATATCCCACGGGAACCTGCTACCGGGAATTCCTCCCTTATTCCTTGTCTACATTATAAAGGGGACCTCTGTGCAAAATTTCAGCTTTCTAGGTCCAAGGGTTTAGGCTGGGCGTTGATGAGTCAGTCAATCAGTCAGTCAGGACTTCTCTTTTTATTTATTTATACAGGATATTTTTTTAAGCAGTGCGCAAATTTTCACAGGTGTTCTACCCATGAATATGAACAACTTTCACTATGGGACCAACTCTGAATTTATCTCGAAAAAAAAATCAGCTGTTCAATACATTTATCTAGACCAAACTCGTCAAAATGTAGGGATCAGCTGATTTTTTTTTTCACGATTTCAGGTTTGGTTCCATAATAAAAGTTGTTCATATTAATGGGTAAACACTCTGTGAAAATTTGCGCACTACATACAAAATTATCCTGTATAGAAGACTAGTGTTAAGCCACATACTGTGTACAATTTAATTATAATACCCAATGGGGGCTGGCCTGTGGCACTGGCCCGCACTCCCTCATACAGGTTACTCTGTGCCCTAGCTGGGCATGCAGCACCTCACTACCATTTTTAACCGACTTCCAAAAGGAGGAGGTTCTCAATTCGTCGGAACCTTTTTTTTTTATGTATGTTCCCCGATTACTCGAAAATGGCTGGACCGATTTGGATTTTTCTTTTTTTGTTCGACAGGGTATACTTCCAAGTGGTCCCATGATCATCAAGTCAGGATCTGATGATGGAATCCCATGGAAATCCAGGGAAACCCTCAAATTTTATTGGCACACCTATATCGATTTTGGTATTTTTTATAGTAACTCGTGCATTTGCTCTCGGAAAGTACCATTCGGTGAACTGGAACTGATGATGAAGACCACAGAGGGCTATCGGAAATACTCAATTATATCTAAGTATATCACAGGTTGCGATTCGATTACTTTAATATGTTTTATGCTCGTCAAAATGCATAATGGTGATGGTGACTTCACCATGAGCTCCAGTTCTCCTGCTTCTTACTAGGAGAACTCCTCAACAATTAACGTCCCTGCATCGGGAAAAGCAATATTTTGTAAAACGTGATGAGCAGTTGACATTGGGTTATTGTAACTTAGATAAATTACAAACTGAACCACTAAAAAGTGAAAAATAAAAACTTTTTTACAAAAAAAAAACCGACTTCCAAAAAAACACTACAAAGTGAAAAATAACTTTAATTTCGGAAGTCGGTGGCAAAAAACTAAAATACAGATCCAAAGACACCGACTTCCGAAATTAAAGTTATTTTTCACTTTGTAGTGTTTTTTTGGAAGTCGGTTTTTTTTTTTTTGTAAAAAAGTTTTAGTTGTAGTTGTAGTTGGTACACTCATTTGTCAACCTCGTAAATTACCATGTAGGTACTACAATACTCAATCAATCTGCCTGCCTTTTCCCAACTATGTTGGGGTCAGCTTCTAGTCTAACCGGATGCATCTGAATACCAGTGTTTTACATGGAGCGACTGCCTGTCTGACCTCCACATCCACAACCCAGTAACTGGGTAATACGATACCCCTTGGTAAAACTGGTTGTCAGACTTTCGGGCTTCTGACGACCCGTAACGACTGTCAAAGATCCACGAATGACAGCCGGGACCAACGGCTTAGCGTGCTTTCTGAGCACTGACCAACCCCGGCAAGCGTAGCTTAACCCGATGGATCGATCCGTACGGCTGTAATTACTTAGCCCATGTACAATACTGTTTTTATAAATTAATAATTTGAATTTGAATTTGAATTTTCATTTATCGTTTCGCACGAATCATTTCGTACTAGAATTGGTTCGGAACAAACAAAATACTTATTACTTAATTTTAAAAAATATATAAGTGTCCACATTCAAAAAAACCCCAAGCAAACTAAATAAAAATGACATGGGACCACTTTGCGCGCTTCCTCTACCGAACGAATAAAGAGTCACGTAAATCGGCCCAGGAACCACGGAAAAAGGGCTCTAATCCTAACAAAATATT
Organism: Cosmia trapezina; assembly: GCA_905163495.3. Classification (NCBI taxonomy): domain Eukaryota; kingdom Metazoa; phylum Arthropoda; class Insecta; order Lepidoptera; family Noctuidae; genus Cosmia; species Cosmia trapezina. The sequence goes on along the minus strand of LR991046.1, from coordinate 16,637,121 downwards.
AATTTTATACACATTCCTAGTGAATCCCATCAATGGCGGTCGGATTGTGGGATCCGATCGAAATGAGCCGCTCTCGAGAATAACTCTAGCGGGTCTAACTAATGGGAGTCACTTTTGGGGGGCAAATAAGAAAATAAAAAAATAAAAGTTTTGCAAACTGTACCATGTGACATATCAAATAAAAGGGCTTACTATTAGGGTTTCAAATATTTCTTTTTTATAATTCTAATTTTTTTTTTACTGTTATTTAAGTAAATAGACGAAAATTTACCATTCCCCCCTTATCTCCGAAACTACTGAGCTTAAAATTTTGAAAAAAAATACAGAAAATAGTTCTTTACCTGTAGATTACAGGAAAACCTATAAAAAGTCTGTGGTATTAAAATAACATGTTAAATCTCTCAATATTGTGAGTACAAACTTACATTTACAGTTGAAATATATGGGAGAACATGTTTTTCAACTACAGTGTTAAGTTTGTTCTTGGGATTAATTCATCCCCACTACGGAACCCTTCATTGTGCGTAGTCCGACACGCACTTGGCCGGTTTTTTGACTTAACTACGATGGTCCTAGTTTATCATTTGTGACTTCGAGTTACAGTCTTATGGATAGAATTCAACATTGCACATGTAAGCGGGTACACTTATTAGGTAATGCCAACCACTTCCTGTCGGGAACCACTGGCCTGCTGGCTTACCTATAGACAGTGGTCTCGAACGTCATAGAGCGAGATCGGTAGAGTAGCCGGTAAAATCGGTATATTTGTACCAAAAATCGGTATTTGAGAAAAAAATATAATATTCAATCAAATTCGTTCATTTATTGAAAAAAATATTTCGGTAGAACAGAGCCCATGTAGGTAGAAATACCGAAAAATCGGTAGGTTCGAGACCACTGCCTATAGATTAACTAACTAATACTTACTTTTCGTCTCCCTGGCTCTTCGTTTCTTCTTAGGTAGTTCTTGTTCTTCTTCTTCTTCAGTTTTAAACTCCATGAATGGTACATCATTTTCTAAATCTGCCTCAGATTGGTGTGGTGATATATAATTTTCTGGTTCTAGCTCTGTAAGTAAACAGAAACAGTCAAGAGTATTACTAAACTTGTTTATTATTAACTAGCTTTTGCCCGCGGCATAGCCCGCGTTTACTAAACATATAAACCTTCCTCTTGAATCACTCTGTCTATTAAAAAAACTGCATCAAAATCCGTTGCGTAGTTTTAGACAGACAGCGGGAAGTGACTTTGTTTTATACTATGTAGCGATAAGTTTTTGTTTTATTTCACAATATGATGTGGTATTATTAAGTGGAATTAAAGTAAATACTGACTAAACTTTGTAGTAGTTCAAAACATTTTTTGATCAATATAAAATAAATAGATTAAGACTTACTTAATCTATCTTCATTATTTTGATATTATTTATTGATAACATTATTTATACCTTCACATTTATGTTCCTCCATTGGCTCAATAATATCATCTAGTCCTTCAAAAACAGCTGGTAATTCTTCTTTGATAGCAATGCTTCCTGTTTGACATTCAACATCTATACTTATGTGCATTATTGGAGATTTAATAAACCCACCGAAAAACTCCAAGTGGTCTTGGTTTATTAAAGAATTGGGCTGTAAAAAGATGATTATAGTATTAGGAAAATATGCTGGTGATCACAGACCCACGAGCACAAACCATTTTTCACTATACTAAAACACTTATTAGAGCCCGCACAAGTGAGGATACTTAAGTGGGGTCCAATGTGCCCTGGAGAGTCGGCCATGCTACCAACTTCACTGACCACTACACTAGCTATTGTCACATAGCTAGTGCCGACATGAGAGAGGACTGTTATCAAACTGCCACATACAAGTTTCTTAATGAAGTGCTAGCACGTAGTACGTGGAGTATTTAATGTGGAATAGTTGTAAACATCTACATTTGACAAAAGCGTACATATCAACATTCAACACTCAATGGTATGGTTGGCGTTATTTCCAGATACAATAAGTATAAGCTTGAGAGGAATCACTTCCACATTATACTGAAATTATGAGAATAAATGGCTGTTGAAGAATACCTCACCTCATAATCCTCATTCATCATCTGAGCGAACAGCTCTTCAGCTTCCAGACATTTTCTCAGTAATTGGTAGCATTGCTTTAGTTTAGCACAGCACAAGAAACAAGCAAGAATGGGTCTAATGTCTTCAGTTACAAACTGCAACAAAATTTGTCTTTATCTTACAAATATCTGTCCAAGTCAACAGTTACTGGTCCTTAATGCTTTCTGTGCGCATCTTACAGAGAAGGCATGAGCGTTGATTGCCACTCTTGCTCAAGACAGATTGACAATTTAATAAAGGTACATATTCTACAACTGATGGCCGCCTCACAAAACAGGTTCTCCAACTAACTAAACAACAGCTGCGTACAGTTACAGCTGCTATAACTGGCCATGGGTCGTTTAATAAACACGTCTTTGTCATAGGAGTCACAGACAGTCCGCAGTTCAGGGCCTGCATGGAGGACGACGAGACAGCAGCTCATGTGCTTCTAAACGGCCCGGTGGTTGTCGCATACAGGGCAAAGTACTTTGGTAACCTAGGTACCCTCCATGAGGTTGTCAGTAACATCCAAGGCACTGCTGGCCTTCTTTGGGGAGCTGTGGTGGATCGAATAATCGATTTTCCCACCCATACGCAAAATATGCACATTGTCGTGGAGTTACGGATACCAGCCCGTATTACCTATTACCTAAAGGTTCGTATTTATTTTAAGAGTTCAGGTTTCCTCATGTTCCTGATGTCACTGACACGGGTGAAGTGAAATACTTCACCCGTGTCAGTGACATCCATTGTCCCCTAAGACAACCCTCACACTGAAAGTTCATGTACCCTATGTAGTTTATATCTTCGTGGAGGAGAAGCATCTAAAACCTAATAGTTAATTTACTTCATTCTTATTAATAATAGCAACTTACTGGAATATCAGTCAGCTTCTCATATAGTTCGCGCAAGTTCCTGTTGACCACTATATACATACGAACGTCCTCCACTAAACATATCCGACACATTGGCAGTTTTTCCATCTTATAATTTGATCAAAAATATCACTCACTTATGTTATATAGTTCAACTTTACGGTATAAATACAGAAAACACTGTTGCTTTGCGTACAATCAACGAAGGAGGCTTGTATATTATTATTATGACTTCTTTTTGATTTTGCGGTTAGAAGTTACTTCGTGCGCACTTATTCTTTGTGGACCTCGGTTAGACGGCTGTCTGCAGACGGACCGGAGGAGGAGAGAGCGAAACCTGTGGCTAATCCTAATTATCCCTCGTCGTAAGTAGTCCAGACTACAGACCCGTTAGGTTATTAGCTTACTTTAAATAGTGTATTATCTCTATGATAATGTGTTCTGTGCTCCAGTAACTTGTTTAACAATATAAGTACTTTGCCAGTTTATTGAAGTCTGTTGGTACAATTATTCAGACTAAATAAACAAAATATATCAAGGCCTCCTGATTTTTAATTCGACGCACAGATTAAGTAGATTCGACGGAATCGACCACAGATCAAGTAAAAGTACTCTGTCTGTGCCACAGATTAAGTATAGTATTGAATCTTGATTGGTGGCAAATTATTAGGATTATGATATTTTAGGGTCGACGAGTAATACGATAGCAGTGGGTTGTACTATATTTTTTATATAATACATATTGTAGTTACAATTATATTCTTTACATTACGAGACGTAGGAAGAGACAGAGAGAAGGAGGATGTAGGCACAGACAATATATAGTTTGCACAGGTCTGTAGTACGTTCTCCTTTGAGTAAATTCTAACACCCCACCTCGATTTTAACTTCTTCAGAATTGAAATCGTTAATATTACAATGACGAAGTCAGATGTTACTTATCTAATAATACGTCTCAATGTCTCAAACAAAATTATAAAATTAAATCTACAAAATAATAATTTGTGTTTCATTTAACTTAACTACACTTAATTTTATCATGAAACATTTTACAATAACAAACATAATACTTTAACTCAAACAATATTCAACTTTTTTTTTAGAATATTAAGTTTTTCATTAGAAAGTGTTTTGGTCAACAGATCAGATAAATTGTTGTCAGAACTAGTGAATTCAACTTTTATAACTTGCTTAATTACTAGGTCTTTAATAAAATGAGTTTTAATATCGATGTGTTTAGCTCTCTTGCTATTTTCGAAGGATTTTGTTAATTCAATAGCTCCTCTATTATCCATATACAACACACACTTTAAATCTTTCTCTTTCATACTCTCTCTCGTACTAAAATCACAGAATAATCTTTTTACGTACAAAAGATCACATGCACTCGTCGACGCTGCTACGTATTCAGCCTCAGCGGTTAAAAGTGAAACACAACCCTGTTTTCTGGACAACCAAGCGACAACATTTCCGTTGTAAAGAGTAACCGAGCCTGTTACACTTTTCCTGTCGGTATGGTTACCTGCCCAGTCAGCATCTGAAAACGTCTCTACCAAATTACATTTTTCTTCATGTTTCTCGTACAATAATCCAACATCCATAGTCTTCTTTAAATATCTTAATACTCGTTTAGCTTGAATCCATAGACTTTTAGTCGGTTTGTCAAGATATTGACTCAAGTATGATGTAGCAAACGCTATGTCTGGTCGCGATACAGTTGATATATACATTAAACCTCCTATTATTTGTCTGTATGGGACATCTTCAATTTCTTCATGCAAGTTTGCTTGGAATCCTTTGGTTAGTGGTGTATTTACTCCATTGCAATCACTCATTTTAAACTTTTCTAACATTTTCATAATTTGTTTTTCTTGTGTTATCTTCAAGGTTTCATTTTTTCTCACTATTTCCATCCCTAAAAATGAACCGTTTTTGATTTCTCCAAAATCTTTCACATTAAATTCCCTTTTCAAGCCATTTACTGTATTTTCCAGATTTTCATTATTGCCAATTAATATTATGTCATCCACATAAATTATCAGCCAAACATTAATTTCTTTTCCGATGTATAGACAAAAATCGTTTTGAGATCTTTCGAATCCTTCGTTAAGTATATAGTCATCAAATCTTTGATTCCAACATCTAGGACTTTCTCTTAATCCGTACAGTCCTTTGTTTAGTTTTAACACTTTATTTCCTTGTACATCAATACCTTCTGGTGGTTTAATATAAACTTCACTCTCCAACTTTCCGTTTAAGAATGCAGTTGGTACATCTAATTGCCTGATCTTCCATGATTCTTGTACTGCGTGTGCTAGTACAACTCGAACTGTTGAAATTCTTGCAACAGGTGCATAATTCTTCCCAAAATCTTGATCTTCTATTAGTTTGTATCCTCTTGCTACTAGTCTTGCTTTTTGAACTCCATTTTCTTTTGTGCGAAATACCCATTTTGCATCTATTAACTGTTTTCCTTTTGGCAATTCTGTCTCAGTCCATGTTTCCATTTTATTATGTGCTTGTATCTCATTATCTATTGCTTCTTTCCATCCCTTTTGTAAAGCTTCTTTGAAAGTCTCAAACTCAAAACTCAAACTCAAAGCATTTATTTCAATTAAACCAATTACAGGCACTTTTGAATTGTCAAAGAGTCGGTCAGTAGGTAAGTCAGAAAGTTGAAGCTAGTTGCCCATTCCAAAACGTAGATCTATGGAGAAGAACGGGCAAGAAACAGGATCTCAGGATCATTTTCACCCATTAAACAATACGCTATGTAAGCATCTTCAAAATTTTCTGCTACTTCATCCTCTCCTTGTTCATAGTCTTTAAGATATTCTGGTTTCTTAGTCGCTCTTTGTGGTCTGTTAAATTGTCGAGGTTCATGTACTTCTGCTCTGGTTTCTATGTTCTCATGTTCTTTTTCTTGTATTTTATCTTCTATTTCTCGTTTTTCCTTCTCTTCAGCCTCATAGTCTTCTTCATAGTAATATTTATTAATGTCTCTTTTCTTGTCCTTCTCTGTGTGTTTTATGTCACACTCGTTAAATCTCACATCTCTGGAAATTATTATTTCATTTGTTTCTGGATCCCACAATCGATAACCGTTATTAGCATATCCTACCATTCTTAATTCCTTGGCTCGATTGTCTAACTTATCTTGTCTGGGTATAATGACAGCCCATGCTTTACTGCCGAATACTCTCAGTCTTGATAGATCTATTTTTTGTAGCATTACTTCTTGTGGTGTTTTGTAGTTTATGGCCGATGATGGACATCTATTCAATTGATATGTCGCACATGCCATAGCCTCTGTCCACAAATGTTTCGGAAGTCCAGTTTCATTCAGAAGAATACGCGCTCTGTTATATAGTGTACGATTCATTCTCTCCGAGACTCCATTCTGTTGTGGTGCGTATGGTTGAGTATACTGCACCAAAATTCCTTGATATCTGCAGAATTCTTCAAATTTTCTGTTCTTAAATTCCCCTCCGTTATCACATCTAACTTTCTTTACTTTGACTTCATTTTTAGTTTCTAGGTTTCTGATATAGTCGATCAAATTATCCGTTGCTTGAGTCTTGTATTGTAGAAAGAATGTTTTGCAGAAATGAGAATAATCATCTACAATAACTTGAAAATATAACTCACCTTTTAACCCTTGGTGACGGACTGGTCCCGCTATATCTGTATAAATCAATTCTCCGACATGAGAAGATCTTGGTCTCTCTATTGGTACAAAAGGTAGTCTAGTTGACTTACCTAACATGCATGGATCACAGGGTTCATTGCTCGATGGCAGATTCATCATCCGTAGACTCCTTCTATTTAGGTGTCCTAGCCTCCTGTGCCAAATATTATCTTTGACCTCAGCGCTGTAGCAAACCTTATCACTCAAGCATACCTTTAGTTTTAAAATAAACAATTTGCCAAAACAAAATCCTTGTATACATTCATTTGGATTTGCTTTATAGATTTTTACACTTTCTTTATTAAACTTTACTTCGTAATTGTTTGCTACTATCTTTTTCACAGATAACAAGTTAAATTTTGTATTTTTAATTATCAACGCCTCAAAATTTATAGTTTCACTGTTATACTTCATTCTAATACAACCTTTCTTTTCAGCTAATAAGAAATCCCCATTCGCTACATATATTTTGACAGGCTGACTTAACTTTTGTACATTTGACATATAATTCTCATAACTTTCACTTATAATGTGTTCCGTGCAACCCGAGTCTATTACCCACTGAATGTCTTTGTTCTCATTGCATTTATTTACAAAATTACAGTGTTCATTAAAACCTGTTGTTATGAAACTATAGTAATTCTGTTGTTCCTCACTTGTTGTCATATATGACTTTTCTTCAGTTCGTTGCCTCGGCTGGTATCCTCTTGTAGTTGCTCTCCCTCGAAGAAATCCTCGCCCTCGTTGAGATCCTCGTCCTCGCTTCGATTTACAGTCCCTCGCTATATGACCAGTTTTGTTGCAAGTATAGCAAGTAATGAAGGCTGTTTCCACATGGCTGACACTTCTTGTTCGTGTCTTCTCAGTCAACTTCAGTTCTTCATCCAGTAGTCTAGCTGTCACAAATTCCAATTTAATATCTGCGGGTCCTGACAGGTCACTGTTGCATTCTATAGCCGTAATGACTGTATCATACTTTTCATCCAAACCAGTCAGCAGACATGCAATTTTATCTCTCTCATTTAAAATTTCTTGTGCACACTCTAGTTCTCTGATAATGTTGTCAAATTTGTTGAAATAATCCTCAAGCTTCTCCTCGGGTATTTGTTTTAAATTCAACAATTTTCTTCGTAGTTGAATAACATTTATCATACTTTTGCGTTGAAAAGTTTCTTTGAGTTTTTCAATCATAGCCTTTGCGGTTTCACATTTATTCACGATATTCAGGTAACGATCTGGTAGACACTGAACAATGACATTTTTCGCTTTTGAATTTGCGGTGATAATTTCCTTTTTCTTGGATACGTCGCCTATTTTAGCCGGATCTTCTGTGAGCGTATGTAGCACACATTTTTCTTCTAGTATACTTTGTACTCGGAAAAGCCAGTTGTTGAAATTGTCTCCTTTTAATTGCGGAAAATTCAGTGCAGTCGCCATCTTCGAAATTCCAAATTTTATTTCGAATTTTTTCTTCTTAAGTTGAAAATGGTCGAAATATTCTTCCTGGGCCCATAACCTATTAGGATTATGATATTTTAGGGTCGACGAGTAATACGATAGCAGTGGGTTGTACTATATTTTTTATTTAATACATATTGTAGTTACAATTATATTCCTTACATTACGAGACGTAGGAACTAGGAAGAGACAGAGAGAAGGAGGATGTAGGCACAGACAATATATAGTTTGCACAGGTCTGTAGTACGTTCTCCTTTGAGTAAATTCTAACACAAATGCTATACATTTTATATAATTTCTTTCTATTCAGCGCCGTCTATCTACGAGAACATAAATTAAAAATGAACAGTGTTGCCAGCGTACATCCATGAAGCAATTGTTAGTACATTATAGTAGAAGTGTACGCGTATAATCTTTGATTTTGATGTTTTTGAGTTAGTTATTATTTTTCGTATTTGTGAAAGGTCTCCGATCATGGTATTGTATCAATGTTTTGCTGTTATTGATCAAAAAAGAAACTATTAGTAGAATTTACAAATATGAAATGACTATACAGCCACAGGGTGACAGGCTGATTTTTTTTTTCATTTCATTGAAAAAAATTCCTGCGGTTGCGTTGCGAATATTTTTGGAAATATTTCGTTTGCTTCCCAATTTTGAGTGTAATTTACGTCAACTTTAGTTCGTTGCTCCGTATTTAGTAAAAATCTTGGAAGAAAAAAAAAAAACGTCGTCGTCGTATCGTAAATCGGAGTTTGGACCATATTATTTAGGTGTTTACCTCTGCCCCTAAGACGACCCACTGACCAAGTGTTTTGTGTTTATACGTAAATAACCATGTCTCGAAATAATGTTGTGTACCTGGCTGCCAAGTCATCAAAGATGACGGTAAATATGTTGTTCTTTTTCTATCTACACAATGTATTGCTGGTTTTAGTTTGAGTGTAATGTTTTGTTTTACCCAATAAATATGAACATGCAAAATTGGTATTTATTTTATTATCCTCGAAACAACAAGTTTAGTGTCGAATCGTAATTAATTAATTAATTACGCTAATTCCAGGTTGAAAATTCTGTTGTAGTAAAACTAAACCTAAAAATTTAAAATCTAGTTTGTAGAATTTTCAACCATTCTCTATTAAGGCGCAAGCGCCAGCGTAACCCGCGAAATTTAAAATTTCTTACGTTTTTTGCAATTTGTAGGTCAGTGTGAGCTACAAGCTCACACTGACCTACAAATTGCAAAAAACGTAACTACATTGTTGATTAAAATATGATTCGCGGCCGTAGCTAATATGGCTTTACAGAATTATAATCATTAGAATCAGCAATACAACTCCATAAGTTAGCATTTACCTCAAACCTCATGATTTCATGAAATCGCTAGATTTGAGATAAATACTAACTTATGGAGTTGTATTGCTGATTCTAATGATTATAATTCAGTAAAAGCGTATTAGCTACGGCCGCGAATCATATTTTAATCAACATACAAGCTCACACTGACCTACAAATTGCAAAAAACATAAGAAATTTTGAATTTCGCGGGCTACCCTGGCGCATCAACCTTAAGGCGAAAGCGCCAGGGTAGCCCGCGAAATTCAAAATTTCTTTCGTTTTGCAATTTGTAGGTCAGTGTGAGCTTGTATGTAGAAATATGATTCGCGGCCATAGCTAATATGGTTTTACAGAATTATAATCATTAGAATCAGCAATACAAGTCCATAAGTTAGCATTTACCTCAAACCTCATGATTTCATGAAATCGCTAGATTTGAGGTAAATGCTAACTTATAGAGTTCTATTGCTGATTCTAATTCTGTAAAGCCATATTAGTTACGGCCGCGAGTCATATTTTAATCAACATACAAGCTCACACTGACTTACAAATTGCAAAAAACGTAAGAAATTTTGAATTCCGCGGGCTACCCTGGCGCATCATCCTTAAACAACTCGGTAAAGCTAATATTCTACTATGTGCATATGGACTGAGGGCCCGTTTTTTGAACCGTTGCGAAACGAAATAAGACTTATAAGGGGATTTAGTTAAAAATAGTAAAAACTTAAAGCAAAGGTCCATTTTCTTAAACGTGAATTAAAACTTTTACGATTAAATAACTTGGGCCCTCAATCCAGACGCTTGCATAAAGTGGCATAGTCTGAATCTCAGTAAGTACTATATCTGCGCGTAGACGGGGTCACGAGGGTGGCCGATTTCAGTATAGTATAATGTACTCTGTGGTGGCCGAACTGAATACGAAGCGGGGCACCATTCGTCCTGCCTTCAACTGCATCTGCCCCCTTCCAGTCGACAATTGAAGAAATCCCTTCAACCCGGGGAATATGTCGGCGCACCACATCGGCGCGTGATTGACTCCGGGGACAGCGCGGGGTGTCGGGGTACCGAACCCGGTATGCGACGGCCGCTGCGCGCTTCAACACTCGGCTCACAGACGCGCGCCACTACGGGCATTTCATTGTTTCATATTCATAACGTTGATCATTGTAAATTACGGTATTTCACCTATATTATAAACTACAGTCCATTTCTTTCATTATCTCCGATTGAGCCCAATCAATCCTATTTAGCTTATTATATAAATGGGGTCCTAAATAGACATAGAACCGGTTTACAAAAGCATGCCTAGTTTGTGGCTTTATGCAGACCAAATCTTTGCTTCTCTTGTCAGAAGGTTTATAAGCGAGTTCAGCGTGCTGGTGTAACATGATGTGCAGTATAAATAATTGGCGTACTGTTAGCACCTCACATGCCATGTACAGCTGGTGTGTAGGAAATCTGAAAGGCCTAAAAGTGGCTACCTTTAGAATTGCTCTTTGAGCGCGTTCTAGAGGTAGTAAAATTGACTTTGCAGCACCACCCCATGAAGTTATGCAGTATGTAAGTACAGATTGGCACAAAGCTAAATATACCTGTTTAATTAATTTAAAGTCAGCAATGTGACGTAAGTTCTTAAAAATGTATATTAATTTACGAACTCGAGTACATTGCAAATCAATGTGTTTACGGAAATTTAGATTTGTGTCAATTGTAATAACACCTAAATATTTCATATGGTCGGCTTTATCTAGAGTAGGACACGAACAAACAGCGTCAGCGTCTGTCGTACAGTTATGAGCATAAATGGTAAGGTTAGTAAGTGGTATATTAGTGTTTTTCATTCTAAATAAAATATGTTTGGTTTTATCTGCATTTAATGTTACCTGCATTTAAAGGTACCTAGAAGTGTTATTCGAAGGGGGGTACGCCTCCCTCAACTGTTCCATAAAGACATATGCAGGACCAACGCTGGGGAACGAGCGCCTCTTCGTCGCCTTGTTGATACTTATAACACGTATTTTATGAAACTGGATATATTCTCTCCATCTAAGCAATCGTTAATCTTAGCAACACAGAATTATTGTAGTACTTAGCAACTATTATTTTGTCTTTTTTTTTTCTCTTTCATCACTTTTAACCTTTACTTAAAATGTGGACAATGGTGTGGGTTACATGTTTGTTAAATCTTAGTTTAAGTATTTTCTTGTATTTTGCAGCATGTAACTGTTTTTTATCCCTAATAAATAGAATAAAATAAAATAAATGTTAGTAGATTCATACAAAGCCAATTTGATACGTAATTAAAACCACTCGGAGCATATTTATAGACCTCCTTTCTTGATTTATCCGAAAACAATAGGGCTGTGTCATCAGCGTATGACATTATGATAACATTTGGTAATTTCAGGCTGCACAGTTCATTTATGTATATTAAAAACAACGTTGGTCCCAAAATACTTGCTTGTGGAATGCCGTAGCAGCTGTTTTTAAGTTCTGAACTTTTAAACTGACCGAGTTTTACACACGATAACGATTGATAACGATTTCTGAGATAATCAGGAAAAGTAGGAGTTGTGTTCCTCTTATCCCAAGTGATTCAAGCTTGTGCAATAGTTTAGAGCAAGAAATAGTGTCGAACGCCTTGGCAAAGTCCAGGAAAATTCCCAAGCAATGTAAGCCGTTATCGAGATTTTTAGTAACATAATTAGTTAATTTGTGTACTGCTTGGCAGATTGATTTTTTTGGTCTAAAACCAAATTGATTATCTGAAAGTAATTTGTTGTCCTCAAGATATTTTATTAACCTATTATTTATAATTCTTTCCAAAATTTCGAGAGGCCTGTTAATACTGAAATGGGTCGGTAGTTATTAACGCAATACTTGTCTCCAGATTTGAAAACAGGAGTGACCAATGCTTTTTTAAGTAGGCTAAGAAAAACTCCATTAGTCAGACATAGCTGAAAGATATGAGTTAGAGGTTGAGCTAATAGGTATTTAAATTTCTTAAGGATCCTATTTGGTATATCATCCCACCCAACAGCACAGTCATCTTTTAATAATGCAGGGACATAGCGGGCGGCGGTACATAAATAGCGCGTCGAAGGCCGCGCTTCGCCCTATAGCACTTTATGATAAGCAGCTATCGCACGCGTTTATCGGAGCTCTCTAGCGAGGAAAATAACAATTATCCATACTAATATTATAAATTCGAAAGTAACTCTGTCTGTCTGTAACCTTTCCATGCCTAAACCACCAAACAGATTTTGATATTTGACAAGGCTATAAGGTGGTATCATAGGGAAGGACTTAGGCTACTTTTTGTCTCAAAAGTAACCCTACAAGGAGTGATATAGGGGATGAAAGTTTGTATGGGAAACCCAGCATTTCCAAAGAAGAAATAGGGGGTTAGGGATATGAAAATTTAAATTTATGCTTTTGGTAGGAAATAATGAAATAAGTGGTTCAGCGTTTTTGGAAAATCATCCCCTAAGGGGGTAAAATAGGGGTTATTTTAAAATCTACAAAACTGCACGGATATCGATACAATTTGACAAGGCTACAGATGGCATCCTGGGGAAGGACACAGCCTATTTTTTATCTTAAACAACTATCCTACAGGAGGTGATATGGGGGATGAAAGTTTATAAGGGAAACCTAGCATTTCTTGAGTTAGGCTATGATAATATAACTTTATGCTTTTGGTAGAAAATGAAGAAATGAGTGGTCCAGTAATATTGAAAAATTATCCCCTAAGGGGGTAAAGAAGGGGATGATATTAAAATTCACAAAACTGCACGGGTATCGCTAAAATTTGGCAAGACTATAGATGGCATCCTGGGGAAGGACATAACTTATTTTTTAATATAACCCTACGGGGGCTGAAAGTTTTATGAGAATCACAGCATTTCTTAAGTTAGGTATATAAAAATTCAAATTTATGGTTTTGATTTATGAAATAATCACTCAATCGGTAAACTAGGGGTTGATTTTAAAATTCACAAACACTATTAAAATGTTTGTGTAAGTACCTCTTTTTAGAGATTTAAGGGATTGGGTAGTTTGTATCTTGAAGTAACACTTAGCCGACGTTCCCACGGACGTAAAAAATCGCGGCGGGATTGAAAGTGGGCTTAGTCTTAATATTTTTTGAATTCCCACGGGATAGGTAATAAAGAGGATTTATACTTTCGCTTTAAAGTTACTTTCAAAGGCATGCAAGTTGGTAATTTTCCGTATACTATTTTTTGGTATTTATTATCCTCCAGCAATCTTAAATCAATCTGCGCGCCGCTCCTCGAGTACTATAGAAGCAGTGCGAGAAGATATTGTCTAGACGATGTTCGCACGGGCGTAAAAATATCGCGGCGATTTTTTTTTCGCACACTGCATTTTCAACGCTCTGCTTAGCGCTGAGAGTTAAAAATCCAACAGTGTGTTTTTTCTTTGCGCTGGGATGCACTCTGTTGTTGTTAGGTTGGATTCTCGAAGCTCGGCTGAACACCAAGAGTTGAAAATCCAGTGCGCGATAACATCCCGCCGCGATATTTTCACGTCCGTGCAAACTTCGGCTTACATGGATTAACATTTAGGGTACTTTTTATCCCGGTAGTACACACGGCTACACATCAAGCTAGGATAACCGGAAATGTATTATTTCCAGTTTACACTGACCTCTCATTGTAAGGAAATCCTACACAATGCGAGATCAGCTTATACTGGAAATGTATAACTTGATCTGCAGCCGTGCGTACGTTCCCGTGGGATATTTTCCGACATCCACGCGGGCGAAGCCGCGGTCAAAAGCTAGTATCACATAAACTAAAAAGCAAATCGGTATGGTACTGCCATAAATTATCTTCTTCATTTAAATGTTTGTTGGTTGGTTGTTTGTTGGTGTATATTGCTATATTTTTACGTAGTAGCAACATTGGGTAATGAAGTAGCAGTGACATACGTGGAAAATACATAAATACATGGAAAGTAAAAAAATACTTTTATTTTTGATGTCCGAAATACGGGAATCTTTTTCATAACAAAAACGTAAATCTAATTTAAAAAATAGGAGTAATTTTATGAAGTAAATTTGGTTGTGACACGCTCCCCCGCAAGTTGCGGCATTCTCTTTTACTCAAAATTATGAAATAACTTTCATTTCGGAAGTCGGTGGCAAAAAACTAAAATAAAGATCCCAAGACACCGACTTCCGAAAGTTATTTCATAATTTTGAGTAATTTTTTTTTTTTGAAGTCGTTTTTTTTTTTTAAATTACTGTTTTCACCAGTGTGTATGTGTATGTTTTGAATATGTCTTGTTAAAGAAGCCTTTACACCAAAACTACGCTGACATACATCACACTTATAAGGTTTTTCACCAGTATGTATACGAATATGTTGTCTTAAACAACTCTTGTCACTAAAACTACGTTGACATACATCACATTTATAAGGTTTTTCACCAGTATGTATACGAATATGTTGTGTTAAATAACTCTTATTACTAAAAGTACGATGACATACAACACACTTATAAGGTATATCACTACTGTGTATTCGAATATGGTATGTTAAAGAATACTTTTGACTAAAACTACGCTGACATACATTACACTTATAAGGTTTTTCGCCACTGTGTGTACGAATATGATATGTTAAGCTATTCTTATACCTAAAACTACGTTGACATTCATCACACTTATAACGTTTTTCACCAGTGTGTGTACGAATATGTGTTGTTAAATTACATCTACCACTAAAACTACTTTGACATACATCACACTTAAAAGGTTTTTCACCAGTGTGTACACGAATATGTTGTGTTAATTGACTCTTCTCATTAAAACTTCTTTGACATAGATGACACTTATAAGGTTTTTCGCCAGTGTGTATACGAATATGTGTTGCTAAATTTCCTTTTAGGCTAAAACTACGCTGACATACATCACATTTGAAATAAGTGCCAGGTTCGGACGTACGTTTCCGAGTTGTCCGGATAACTTTCGAGTCTGCTTTTTCTTTTTTCGTTTGGTCTGCTGTCATTGCATCTTCTAGTTTTGGTTTCTTCGCACCGGTCGTCCCTATGATTATAAATCTGGTAAGTACAATGTTGCAAGAAGATTGACATGCACACGAATCAAAATGGGTTGGTATCAGAATGACTGGATCGCAAATTGACCACGTTGCTCTTAGTCCACATCTCAAAATGTCTAAATCTCAAAATACCTAAGTCGCAAAATGACTACATCGGAAAAAGTCCGAACAGTTGTGTAGGCACCTATACAGGGTTGATATCAGAATGACTGGATACATCATCATTCATCATCGTCATCTGCCTAGCCTTTTCCCAGCTATGTTGGGGTCGGATGCAGCTGAATACCAGTATTACATTACCCAAAATAGGTGATTTTAACATTTTCGTCTGTTTGTAGGTTTGTCTGTTCAAGCATCAAAATGGACCGATTTGGTTCTAGTTTGGTGTACAGAGTGAATTTTGGGGAAGCACATTATAGTCTAGGGAAAGTTAGAAAAAAAATCACCTTAAGAACCAAAGAGATTAATGTAGGTATAGGTGCCTACACAACTGTTCGGACTTTTTGCGATGTAGTCATTTTGCAAGTTAGGTATTTTGAGATTTAGACAGTTTGAGATTTGGACTAAGAGCGACGTGGTCAATTTGCGATCCAGTCATTCTGATACCAACCCATCAAAATAATAGCGCTTTGCATGATTCACACTAGGACCAAAACCGGCCAAGTGCGTGTGGGATGAATTCATCACAAGGACAAACTTAACATTTGAATGTCATTTTTTCGACTCTACACGTGACCAGAGGGCTGTCCTTGGATGGGAAATCATCAAATAACTTCTCCCGCTCTGGGTGGGGCGGAAGGGCGTGTCAGACTTTTACTGACTAAAACCCACCCGTGTTCCTTCAGTTGCCTATGCCAGGGCCGCGGTACCTTTTTCAAACAACCCGCGACCCCAGCGGCGTCGGCCCTATTGGACCCCACGTTTTGTAGTCTCAGTCTTTCGTCAATGTAACTTGTTATATGCAGATGATAAAAAAATATATAAAATAATAAAAACTAGTATTGATTGTCAAGAACTTCAACATGATCTTGATAAGTTGTGTCGTTATTGTGTTACCAATTTTCGGACTTTTTCCATTATTTGTGCTGCCTTGCTTCTTGCTAAATTTCATGGTTCTAGGTCAACGGGAAGTAGCCTATAGGTTTTGATTTACTTGCGAGTATCAAAATATGTCGCATAAATGGCCGTATTTTTTATTGCATTGATTTAGAAACTTGATTTTTTTAGAGCTCTAAGGGACCATATATTTACGTATTTGGTATTAATTTCAACTTGATACCTCCACGCGATCCTGAGAAAAAGGGTTTTGACCGATGACATATTTGAAAGTATTTTTTTATATGATAAAATTACAAATTACCAATTTTCGGACTTTTTCCATTATTTGTGCTGGAAGACCTTGCTTCTTGCCAAACTTCATGGTTCTAGGTCAACGGGAAGAAGCCTATAGGTTTTGATTTACTTGCGAGTATCAAAATATATCGCATAAACGGCCGTATTTTTTTATTGCGTTGACTTAGAAGCTTGATTTTTTTACAACTCCAAGGGACCATAGACTTACGTATTTGATATTAATTTCAACTTGATACCTCCACGCGATCTTGAGAAAAAGAGTCTTGACAGACAGACAGACGGACAGACAGACAGACAGACGGACAACAAAGTGATCCTATAAGGGTTCCGTTTTTTCCTTTTGAGGTACGGAACCCTAAAAGGTATTATTTATTTATTGAGCAAGGCACACCAACGATATATTTACAAGGGTAAATAACAATAGGTAATTCAGTCTTCAGAATGTCTTGTGAATGAATTATATGTCTATGGAAGTCGATTTTCAGCCCACTGTGCGGGAGCGGCAGTGACATCGCAAGGCACTGGCAACGTCTCGTGTGGTCTCTCTCTCTCAACTCTTATGGCGGCTGTACACGCTCGTCTCGTGCCTCTCGACACGCTTCCGAGAGCGAAAACGGCCGCGAGACGCGACGCGACGAGGGCAGCATGACAGCCTCGTACTCGGCCCGTCTCGTGGTGCTTCGACGAGCGTGTACAGCCGCCATTACAATATTGTTGGTGGCATTTGAAAGGTTTCGTACCTCAAGAGGAAAAACGGAACCCTTAGACGATCACTTCGTTGTCCGGATGTCTGTCTATCAGTCAGTCTGTCTAGAACCTTTTCATCAGGAACGGGTGGAGGTAAATAAAGTCTAATGGTCCCTTGGAGCTCTAAAAAAGTCAAGCTTCTAAGTGTTGATTTTATTTAGTTTTAGTAGTAAGTAAACGACGTATCTTTCCAAACATAGATAAATGCTATAGATGGTATACATGTTTGAGAATGTACTCCATGCTCTGCCGTCAAGTATCATGCTGAATATCAAGAAATATTACAATATTATTAAATTGGAAAAAACATTACCATATCACATATGTCAAGGAGTAACTGTCAATAATTAAGTAAATGTCAATAAAATAAATAAAAGTCATAAGTTATGGCCTGTTTCACCACCTACGATTAATTTCCTATTAACTTACTTGGCAAATAATTTCATACAAATTCTGTTCTATTTTTGAATTTATTTCGTGAGTAGCGGCTACTCGGACATGTGAAATAGGCCCTTAGATAAATAATAGTGCATTGTCAGTTTCAAATGTCAAACTATACCGTTTGACATAATTATTATCATATGAAAGGGCTTACTACACACATCAACACGGTCTAGGGATATTTTTAAAAAAGCGAATTACTATCAATGTGTTAATTATTTATATGACATGTATACATATGTCGGCGCTTCCGTTTTTATAATCCATCAATTGACTTCCGGTACAAATGTTAACGTCAAAAACGAACACCGAGCACTGGTGTGGCGGCCATCTGGTAAGACGAGCAGTCAAAAAAATATCAAAGAAAGTAATATCTATTCTTTGCCGTCTCCGTATTGGTCATTGTTGTTCTCCGGTTTTTCTTCACAAAATCCGGGTCAGAGACACATCGCTCTGCGAATGTGGGTTGGATGAAGGTACTTTGGAGCACATCTTTTTTAACTGCTCCAATAATAACCCAGCCCACGACTTGTATAGCTATCTCCCTAAATTAAAGATCCCTGTCCCAACTAACTTTCCATTCCTATTAACACAGTCTTCTCCAAAGCTCTTCCAGGCTTTGATGTTTTTTATCCGTGTCAATGACATCAAATTATGATGATTTTTGTGTGGTTTGTGGTCGTCTATGTATTTATATCGATTTATACAACGTTTAATGCTAAATGCGCAAAACCTCTTAAGGGGTCATTGTGCTCATCATTATGAACAACTTTTACTATGGGACCAAACCTGAAATCGCGAAAAAAAAATTTGCTGTTCAGTACATTTTGACGAATTATGCGAACATAAATGTACTGAACAGCTGATTTTTTTTTCGCGATTTCAGGTTTGGTCCCATAGTAAAAGTTGTTCATAATGATGAGTACAATGACCCCTTAAGAGGTTTTGCGCATTTAGCATTACACGTTGTATAATATAATTAACAATATTCTTTATTTGTTTGTTTCAGTTTCACATTAAATTCAATTCAGTGTTTTTTTTTTTTTTTTTTTCTTCTATTTTTTTTTTCTCGGCACGTTTTCTCACAACACATCTGACATTGGCAGAATTGTCGACATCGGCACCATTGCCATAGAGAAAAATAGAATAGAATAGAAATTCGGATCACGGTAGAGTGCGCACGCAACCGCGTGCTCGGCGGACGTTGTAATTTAAGAATGAATGAATGAATGAATGAATTGCACCGACCCCAGCGTGGTTTAACCAGACTCGATTTCTCGAATGAACCCATAGATTCACACTAGCCTCATGTTACATGGTGCAACAGAGACAATTGTATATCTGTGAGTAGACCGGGGGGCGCGGTAATTGTAGGGAAGACATGCCCTTAGGATATGGAGGGGATAAAGCGCCTACCCAGTATGCACCGTATAGCAAGCCTTGGAATAGTGGAGAGACGGGTGATATAATATGGATGGGCTTTTTTACGACGTTGCTGCCATGTTTCTTCAACGTCAGCTTTCCCGGCGAATCTTTTGGCGGCTAAGCTTCGTTTTTGACTCTTTATGCCACTGCTATGCAGTATTAGTTGTTATTTACAAATTCATCGTTTGAGGTCTCGCTGCTATCTGTTTCCTGATACTTGTATATCTCGCTAGCGGCCTTCTTGTTGTATCATTCTCATTATTCAGCCGTGTCTCCCGAAAAGTTGATTTCCTTATTGGCAAGTACGAGTATTAACATGTTATTTAAAGTCCAGCTTCGGCGGTGAATCTTTTGGCGGGTTCAGACTGCGTTCTCGACATCATTTATGTCACTGCTATGCTGTGTTATCCGTTGCTGTTTCCAGTATCTTCGTCTGAGGTCTCGCTGCCATCCGTTTCAGTTTACCTGTAGATCCCGTTAACAGCGTTGTTGATATTATCTCTTTATTCAACCGTGTCCACCGAAAAGTTCCTTATTGACGTCAATCTTGTCCTGTGGTAATTAGGGTTGGTGATTTGGAACCGGAGTTCTGATTGTTCCTGCTCCACTCGTATGTTGAACGCACAGCTACAGATCAAGCCATACACCACCAGCATAAGCTGATCTCGCATTGCATAGGACTTCCTTGCAACTAGAGGTCAGTGTAAACCGGAAATGTACAGCTTGATGTGCACTTAGGTTTACTGTATTGGTGTTAGAAAATTTCTGCGTTAAGAGTTTGTTGGCTACTGATGACCCAGCTATCATCGTGCTTAGGTTTATTATTATTTGGCCATAAATTTGGTTGTCTGTTTTTGTAGAAATCTTAGGCTTCTGCCACACCCGAGCGACCAAAGCGTCTGTGGAGCGGGGGCGACGCCGCCGCCCATTCTATCGTGTGGCGCCTTCCACACCTGCGCGACTGCGACGCGTGAAGACCGCGTTTGCAAGACGTGTGTAGAGCTTGTTTACTCTGACTTAGAATGACTCCAGATTGTTTAGCGTCTGATCGTGTCATGTAGTGTATGTGTTACGGTAAGCGCGATCAACCCAAAACTCTATAACCGTCGGCGGACGTTGTAATTTAAGAGATCTATAATCATTTTTGTGAAGTGTATGATTAAACTATCAAGAATTATAAGTGAAGTGATTGGGCTAGTGTACTACAAGCGTTATTTTATTGAAATACTGCCTCCTACCCGATAATCCACGCCTAATTTAACATGGAGAATCCATCAGATGATAGTCGAAAGACTTCATATATATTTAAAAGATACGTTATTTAATATTCTACCATTTTTTTATAATGGTTAAGGTACTTAGATAAGATTTTATGGAAAAAAATGAAGCATAGACGGAAACCGTATATGAATTAACTTTTAATTTGTGAGTAAAAACTGAAAAAAATAGAAAAATCATTTAATTTGTGTTTATAAACTTGAAGTTAGTAGTCTGAGAAAGCGCCCATGATGTTCATAACACATCGGCAACGATTCGGCATGCTCAGAACAAGGTTGTCAATGTCTTGCTGCGGAATATTGTCCCATGTCCTTCTGAGGTGCGCAAAAAGTTGATCTCCTGTAGCCAGATTTTCAGGAACTTCCTTCAGAGCTCTTTTTTGCAGCATATCCCACGCATGCTCAATGGGATTTAGATCTGGCGATTGAGCAGGCCAGTCTAAGGCCCTAACATTGTGTGTATCTAACCAAGCTGCTACCGTTCTCGCCGTGTGTGCCCGGGCATTGTCGTGCATGAGCAGGAAATCTTGCCCCATTTGTGTTCTGTGGGGCAAGATTACGGACCCCAGCACCTGTTGGACGTATCGTTCTGCCGTCATATTGCCCCGCACCCAAACGAGATCCGTCCGTCCTCCAAGACGAATTCCTGCCCAAACCATAATTGTTCCTCCTTGGTATGGGTGAACTTCCTGAGGGTTCTGAAAACGGCTCCATCGTCCAGGAACTCGCCAAACACGCGTCCTTCGTGAATCTGGATGGAAGCCGAACCTGGATTCATCCGTGAACAGCACATTGGACCATTGCTCACGGCCCCAGTCCACGTGGTTCCGAACCCATTCTAATCGTCGTCCACGATTGCCTCTCCGTAAAGGTGGGACCCGGAGTGGTCTACGAGAGCGTAGATTGCTTTCATGCAGTCGCCTTCTTACAGTTTGGTCACTCACAAGCACTTGGTGTTCCACTCGCAGCCTTTGGACCAATTGAGTTGCCGTTGCATTTGGTTGAGCTCGCGCAGTAATTTGCAAAAATCGGTCTTGTCTGGGGGGTAGTGATGCGACTTGGCCCCCGGTGCCTCTGCGCTACTTCACCTGTGGCACGATAGCGTGTCCACAATCTTGAAATTACATTTTGGTGGGTCCCTATGGCCTCAGCAACATTACGCTGAACAGACCCAGCTTCCAGCATTCCCACAGCTCGTAACATCTCCGCCCTCGTCAAACGTTGGCGTTGCATGGCTACAATATTTCAATTTTAACTTTATCTTTCGTTTAAAAATGAAAAAAAAAACTGTAACTAAACGTAATTCGTATTGTTTTCTAAATTTCGCACAAATGAAAATTCCCTCTCCTACACATCAAGACATTTTTATGCCACCGAAACAAAAGAATTTTCAAAAATTTGAATTTGGAATTAGTCTGAGATAAATTACAAACAAATCGGTGTATAAAAGATTCCAATGCGGCCAGTACTTTTCGAGTTATTTAATTGAGTATGAAATATCCATAGACAGTGTTGATGTGTGTATTAGGGTTTCAAAATATGCCGCTGGGGTCGCGGGTAGTTTGAAGAAGATACCGCGGCCCTGGCATAGGCAACTGAAGGAACACGGGTGGGTTTTAGTCAGTAAAGGTCTGACACGCCCTTCCGCTCCACCCAGAGCGGGAGAAGTTATTTGATGATTTCCCACCCTTAAAAAAAAAAAAAAAGGGTTTCAAAATATTTGTTTTTATGGTTATTTAAGTAAATAGACGAAAATTGACCGCCCCCCCCCCCCTTTATCTGCGAAACTAATGAGCTTAAAATTTTGAAAAAAAAAAAATATAGAAAATAGTTCTTTACCTGTACATTACAGAAAAACCTATACTAAGTCTGTGGTCTCAAAGTAACATGGTAAATCTCTCAATATTGTGAGTACAAACTTACATTTACAGTTGAAATGAGAACTAGCTTCATTTTTCTAAAGTTAGACTGTTCTTCGGCAACAAATGCTTTCTTTATATGGGGCCATTTATTTACACTAAGCTCAACAATGAAATGAACATACTGGAGTTGACTAAGAATAAATGTAAAAATCATCTTTCCAAATTTCTAGCACATATGGACTATGAAAGCACGGAGAAGTTCATTAACTCATGAAGTTCATTAACTCATGAGCACAACACACACACACACACATTCATCACACTAATACATATAAAGGTCGATTTGGACCAAATGAGCGAATGCTTTTTCTGTTCCCACTTGTTTCCGGATTCTTTTTGTTGGTGTACTCATACCCACAGAAATGTTAGGGATACAGGAATGAGATTGCTGTCACCCTTCCTCTGGTTTCTGTCTTCATTTGGTTCAAACCCACCTTAACTCACTCATCACAATAACTACTCACTCACTCACTCACTCACTCTCTCTCTCTTACTCACTTAATTACAATAGAATACACTATACACGTTTTATTTTGTCAATTACTTATTATGTTTGTATGAATACCTATCGACCGATTATGTACCTTATCTTGTAAGACGAAGGAGACTAGTCTCCACGACACAGGGAATCCTAGTGTGGAGGCTAGTGTTATGAGAATATTTGAATGCTTAATTCTTGCACAACTGACCGACCCAAGACCGACCCTTTGACAATTCAAAAGTGCCTGTAATTGGTTTATTTGAAATAAATGCTTTGAGTTTGAGTTTGAACATGTTTTTCAACTACAATGTTAAGTCTGTTCTTGGGACTATTTCATCCCCACTACGGAACCCTTCATTGTGCGTAGTCCGACACGCACTTGACCGGTTTTTTGACTTAATTGCGATGGTCCTAGTTTGTCATTTGTGACTTGTTTTATGGATAAAATTCAACATTACACATGTAAGCGGGTACACTTATTAGGTAATGCCAACCACTTCCTATCAGGGGACCACTGCCCACTGGCCTGTTTGCTTACCTACAGATTAACTAACTAATACTTACTTTTCGTCTCCCTGGCTCTTCGTTTCTTCTTAGGTAGTTCTTGTTCTACTTCTACTTCAGTTTTAAACTGCATTAAAGGTACCATAGACTTATAAAAAAAGATGGACTTCGCGCCGCGCATATCGAAAGTGAAGCACCGTACCGATCTATGTGTGCATGATTTGAGTACCTGCAAAGACGCCGTCGCTCGTGTCACGTAATGGCGGCCGGTCGGCATACTATGATGTAAATGTGTGCGCGAGGCGTGTTTGTACAAACGTTCCGGCATACTTACTGTGCTTCACTTTCGATATGCGTGGCGCGGAGTCCATCTTTTTTTATAAGTCTATGAAAGGTACATCATCTTCTGAATCTGACTCAGATTGGTGTGGTTGTATATCTGCTACATCTAGACAGCTATTGTCTAAATCTTCAGGTTCTGGCTCTGTAAGTAAACAGAAACAGTCAAGAGAATTACTAAACTTGTTTATTATTAATAAGTTTTTGGTTTATTTCACAACATAATGTGGTTACCATTAAGTAGAATTAAAGTCACCACTGAATAAACTTTGTAGTAGTTCAAAACATTTTTTGATCAATATAAAATTAATAGATTAAGTTACTCTCATAATCTATCTTCATTATTTTGATATTATTTATTGATAACATTATTTATACCTTCACATTTATGTTCCTCCATTGGCTCAATAATATCATCTAGTCCCTCACAAACAGCTGGTAATTCTTCTTTGATAGCAATGCTTCCTGCTTGACATTCATCATCTATATTTATGTGCACTATTGGAGATTTAATAAACCCACCGAGAAACTCCAAGCGGTCTTGGTTTATTAAAGAATTGGGCTGTAAAAAGATGATTGTAGTATTAGGAAAATATTATTATTTCCTTTATTTTGGTTAAACACACTAGCAGCTAATTAGCTGATGCGTGTGTATCAAATAGCTTGGAGATATTTAATCTGTCCAGTCGATTCTTCAAGCAGTTCAGTGAGGGAGCCGTCACAACACTTTCCGGGAGCCTATTCCATGCAGTTACAACTCGGTTAGGCAGGAATTGCTTCAAAGGCTTTTTCTTTGATGAATTTTCCCATAACTTTAGGGAATGCCTACGCAAATGTTTGTTGGCATTCATAGTGTAAAGGTCTTGAAGGCTGGGTACTTCGTAGTGTTTTGTAAGTATTTTGTATGTCTCAAATATGCTGATGATCACAGTCCCACAACCACAAACCATTTTTCATTATACTAAGACACTCATTAGATCCCGCACAAGTGAGGATACTTAAGTGGGTCCAATGTGCCCTGGAGAGTCGGCCATGCCACCAACTTCACTGACCACTGCACTAGCTATTGTCACATAGCTAGTGCCGACATGAGAGAGGACTGTTATCAAACTGCCACATACAAGTTTCTTAAAGAAGTGCTAGCACGTAGTACGTAAAGTATTTAATGTGGAATAGTTGTAAACATCTACATTTGACAAAAGCGTACATATCAACATTCAACACTCAATGGTATGGTTGCTGTTAAATTCAGATACAATAAGTATAAGCTTGCGAGGAATCACTTCCACATTATACTGATATTATGAGAATAAATGGCTGTTGAAGAATACCTCACCTCATAATCCTCATTCATCATCTGAGCGAACAGATCTTCAGCTTCCAGACATTTTCTCAGTAATTGGTAGCATTGCTTTAGTTTAGCATAGCACAAGAAACAAGCAAGAATGGGTCTAATGTCTTCAGTTACAAACTGCAAAAAAAATTGTCTTAAACGATTTTGTTTATTTTAAGAAGAAAATACTTGTAATCTTAAGAATATCTGTACAAGCCAACAGTTACTGGTCCTTAATGCTTTCTGTGCGCATCTTACAGAGAAGGCATGAGCGTTGATTGCCACTCTTGCTCAAGGCAGATTGGTGATTTAATAAAGGTACATATTCTACAATTGATGGCCGCCTCACGAAACATTTTCTCCTTGATCCTGGAGAAGAACGGGCAAGAAACTCCACGGACACTCTTTTAAATCAAATATTTTACATAATATTGGTTACATCGTTCGTATTGAAAATATAGATGTGAGAACAATGTAGAAACACGTGCACGTTAAAAGCGTCCGTAATGAAAAAGATAAAAACTAAAAACAACAAAATTAAAAATAAGCCGTGGCAGCTAAGACAGCAGCGTGGCCTAAGTTGATTAACACACGGCACCGAGAACCTCCGTGGTGCCCTGTATTATTGCCGCGCTCGACCGCGCGGTCGGGCGATGTACGTGTGTTAGGCATCTACGGATTTATTAGAGGCCAATGCGACATGAGCCGCTTCACCGCCTACCGCGACAGAGCGCAGCGCCGAGTGTTAATCGCCTGAAGGTAAATATTTATTTATTTATTTTAAGAGTTCAGGTTTCCTCATGTTGTGTCACTTCACCCGTGTCAGTGATATCCATTGTCCCCTAAGACAACCCTCAGACTGAAAGTTCATGTACCCTATATAGTTTATATCTTCGTGGAGGAGAGGCATCTAAAACCTAATAGGTAATTTACTTTATTCTTATTAATAACAGCAACTTACTGGAATATCAGTCAGCTTCTCATATAGTTCGTGCAAGTTCCTGTTGACCACTTTATACATACGAACGTCCTCCACTAAACATATCCGACACATTGGCAGCTTTTCCATCTTATAACTCGATCAAAAATATCACTTAAGTTATTTAGTTCAACTTTACAATTTATAACACTGTTGCTTTGAGTACAAATGCGAGGGAGGCTTTTATAATAATATTACGACTTCTTCTATTTTGCGGATAAGTTGCTTCATGCGCACTTTCTTTGTGGACGTCGGTAAGACGTCTGCAGCCGGACCGGACGAGGAGGAGAGAGCTAAACTAAACCTGTGGACCTAATTATACCTCATCGTAGGTAGTCCAGACTCCAGACCCGTTAGGATAATAGTTTACTTTAAAATAGTGTATTATCTCTATGATAATAGTGTTCTGTGCTCCACTAACTTGTTTATCAATATAAGTACTTTGCCAGTCTACTGAAGCCTTAGTTGGTTACTGATATAACTTTATTCCGTGTTTTATTTGTAAGAGGGTTAAATACGTTAAATATCAAAGTCTGACTTCGTCGAATTATTTTTTTTTTAATCCGACCACAGAATTCGACGAAATTCTGACATTTCAGAATTAGTGTTGCCATTTTGCGAATAATGAAACGATCCTACTAAAAACGGAACGCAAGGATACGCTATGGTAGCCCGCGAAATTCAAATTTTCATGCGTTTTATGCCATTTGCAGGTCCTTGTCAGGTTGTATCTTGATCAAAATATAATACGCGACAATAAAACATATGTTATTACATAATTTTAACCATTAAAATAATCAATACATCTGTCTAAGTTAGATCTCGTTCGTTCGACGAATCTGCAAATCTAGCGATTTCATGAAATCATGAGGTTTGCTAACTTATGGTTGTATTGCTGATTCTAATGATTAGAATTCTGTAAAGCCATGTTAGTTACGGCCGCGAATCATATTTTAATCAACAAACAACCTGACAATGTCCTGCACATTGCAAAAAACGTAATAACATTTTTTTCTACCTTCGCGCATACTCCTTAAGCCAAAAACGGTGTTGATTTTTTTGAACTAACCTGACCTTCTTACCTCATCTGATTAAAAATGTGAGGTTAGGAAAAAAGAATGCCGAAAGGCAGTACCAACTTGCGGCGGAGCGTGTCACAACCAAAAATTCATAAAATTACTACTATTTTTTAAATCAGATTTACGTTTTTGTTATGAGAAAGATTCCCAGATTTCAGACATCAAAAATAAAAGTATTTTTATGTATTTTTAAGTCTTTCAGTCGCATACTTATATCTACAAAGTTAATAATACTACACACAAAACTACATTTTGATTTAATTTATTTTCAAAAATTTTGATAGAACTTGGACAAGTTTAGGAAAAAAGTTAGTCAAGAGGGAATGAAAGTTCGTAGGAAGAGAGATTTTAATTTTGGAAAGCTTACGGTACAAGTCAAAATTGGGAATATAAAGGACATGAAAAGATATGGTCCAGAGTACCATCGTCAAAACCGCATTCGCACAAGGAATTTTCACGAACATGGATCTTGTTCAGGAATATTGGACTGCAGCAGTGACCAAGTCTCAGTCTACACAAGGATGTAACAGTTCTCTTGGACAATTTAGGACATTTAAAAAACCAAGGTATCCGTTGTTGGTTATTCTAGTACTAGACTAATAGTAATAAATTCGACATTTCGACAAATGGACATTTCGACGGAATTCTGACATTTCAGAATTAGTGTTGCCATGATTAAAACGGTCCTACCGTCAGTGGCGTAACTATACCGTTCGAGGCCCGTGGGAAATTCATCGGATTTTTAATAAAAGTGTAATATAAAATGTTGGGAGTTGGGATTCTCCTCTGACCGGGGGCCCCTTCCGGCTGGGGGCCCGTGGCATTTTGCCTTTCCTACCTCATGATTTCATGAAATCAATAGATTTGAAGTAAATGCTAACTTATGGAGTTGTATTACTGATTGTAATGATTATAATTCTGTAAAGCCATATCAGCTACGGAGAATCATATTTTAATCAACATACAAGCCACACAACCCAAGCCACTGACCTACAAATTGCAAAAAACGTAAGAAATTTTGAATTTCGCGGGCTACCCTGGCGCATCATCCTTAAGGTGGATGCGCAGTGGTTGCCCGCGAAATTCATTTTGTTTGGGTTTTTTGCAATTTGCAGGTCCGCGTCAGGTTGTATCATCAAAGTATGATACGTGACAATAACAAACATGTATTTACATAATTTTGACTATAAAACTCATCAATAGATATTAGATAATTAGATTTCCCGTGGTTTGGTCTGACTTCGGAAATCACATCAAACCACGGCAAATCTAACTTAGAGAGATGTATTGATGATTTTTATGATTAAAATTATGTTTAATTTTATTGTCGCGTAACATAGTATGATCAAGAGACAACCTACGGACCTGCAATTTGCAAAAAAACCAAAAAAAAAATTGAATTTTGCTAGCTACCACTGTGCATGCTCCTTAATATTGATTTGCAAGCACTGACCTCTATTTTACAAGTACTTGTACAATAGAGGTCAGTGTTTGCAAGTTACAAAAAACACAAGAAAATTTTAATTTTGCGGGCTACCCTGGCGCTTCCCCTTAAGGTGAATCTTCTGTGGTAGCCCACCAAATTCAAATACACTTGCGTTTTTTAGCCTGATTTCCGAAATCAGACCAAACCACGGCAAATTTCACTATCTAAGATGTATAGATGATGTTTATGGTCAAAATTATGTAAATACATATTTCTTATTGTCGCGAATCATTTTGATCAAGAATTCAAGATACAACCTGGCACTGACCTGCAAATTACAAAAACGCAAGAAAATTCGAATTTCGCGGGCTATAGCTCCGTCTCTCTCTCACTGGAAACGTTCAACTTCTGCCCAGCTATAAGAGCTCACAGTAAGCCCCCTGGTCTGTGGTGAACCGTGAATCTCCTTTTACAATTTTTAAGGTTCCGTACCAAAATATTAAAAAAGGAACCCTGAGATGTGACACATTCTGTCTGTCTGTCATAGCTGGATGTCTCAAGAACTACTATTTAATGCTATCAACATGAAAGGAACAGTTTTAGATGACGTTTGTCCAACTATTTTACAGATAAGAAAAAACAAAAAAACATGGGGTTACCAGGGCTTGTGGGATATCATATGAAAGAACGCTGTTTGCACATTCTCAAACATTTTTTTTCCTTTTTTTAGGCCATATAGTTATCGATTTTTGATGAAAAATGTTAAAAAAAATACCGTCCCGCTTATCTTCAAAGTTTACAAAGAGAAAAATCTGAAATTATTTTATGTGATAGAAGTTTTAGAGAAGCAAACTGAATGCATCGAATGCGTTCATTCGGCCTTATAGTGGTGGAACAAGGTCAAAAATAAAAAATAATTTTTTTTGGGAACTTTCTTACCGCGGGCACTCAAGCGGGCAACATGAAAAATAAAACGATGTCTCTAAATAGCACAGTTTCAGATATCATCAACAAAAATTACATATGAATTATGGTACGGAACCCTCGTTGCGCGAGTCCGACTCGCTCTTGACTGGTTTTTATTTTTTACAAATTTTAATGTACACAGGCCAAAGGAATTAAGTAACCAGACACGCACACTACAAAACTATATCCTACTGTACGTACTGCTCACAATGACAGCCTCGCACACATCCCATTCATAGAGTGAGTGCGCTGACGTCTTTTAAATGATAGTGTAACATAATTTCGCAATGTAGGATAGTTGCTCTCGTGGCGCAACAGGTAAGCATTCAACCTACAGTGACAGAATGATCTGAGTTCGAGCCTCGAGTTTACTAAAATATTATTTTTGAGATTTTGTAATTTAAAATGAATATACTAACTGAATAAAGCGATATTCTGACCAGTTTGAGAATCTACCACAAGTTTCTCGCCTACTTAAAATTATTTCCCAGTTTAGAAGCTAACTACCCGCTTTAAAAATATATTCCTGCCTTTAATTGTGAACTTATGTAGTCAGTCTGCATTAGCAACTACACATTATACTCTTTCTTTTGCACTTGAAGTTTGTGATTGTGATATATTGATTAATTTAGACCATGCATCATTTAACAAGATTTCAAAAAGCTCAGATTATTGTTTTGCATGAGAAAAAAAATATTTCTATTAGTGAAATCGCAAGGCGCCCAATGCTATCGGTGAGTGAAATTATTATTAGAATGTATTAATTTATTATGTCACCGTGATCCCACCCAGTAATTTTATTATGATTGTCTGTTGTATCTCATTTAACGAATTGTGGATATGAATAGTTGAATCTAATAGGAAATGACACCGGAATAGTTGAATTTAGTATAATGAGTGGCTATGCAGTTAACAAATAAATACAATTTTTGTTAACTGCATAGCCACTCATTATATCGATAATTATTTAATCATTTCCATTATTGGTTTACACAGTATTATAGTAATAGTTTTTATCTGTGTTTTGTAATAAAATATTCAAAAATAATGAATATGTTTGTAAATGATTAGATAATAATAATAAAATACAATTTTAAAAGATTTCATTTTTTATCTAAAATATTTAAAAATGTAAATTGCATGTATGGTAATTAAACAAAGGATTTCTATTCTAAATAAAGTATAATAATATTGTTTAATACTTTTTAGAAATAATAAAAAATCATCATTATATTATATTATTTGTTGTTTGTTTTTTTTATTTGTGTCATTATTATATTATATTATTTTTTATTTTTTATAAGTATGATATTATGTATTTCCTAGGTCACTCGCCCTGCCTTTTTATTTCCATTTTATCGTATTATAATTTTTATTATTACTGACCACTATTAGCCTTATATATCAATTGTATTTAAGTATATAAATATATATTCTCTGCATTGTATTTATATTGTGTAACTTTTATTTCTTAATTTATAATTTGGGAGGTGTATGTTTAGACCTAATATTTTCACTTTTTTTTTTGTAGAGAAAAACCGTTTGACTGTGGGTGCATTGTCACTGAGACAAGCGAAATAAACCGTCGCCTGCCTGGACCGACACCATTGGCTTACACAAATGTTTCGCCTCGGCATCGTGCGTGAAATTGTTGCCACCCATACATCAGATCCATTCGCTTAGACCAGCATAACAGCAGCAGCACACAACGTCATTATGCAAACTGTACGGAACCACCTGCAAGCAGACGGTTTGACATGTTGCAAACCGACGCGTAAAATTTTGTTATATACCGTGCACCGTCAAAATTGCGGAATATCGGCACTTCGATTGACAAAACAATGTCGTCATAATTACTGATGAAAATTGTCTTCGTCGAAAATCACCACCGACTTATCGTAACATACATATTATATACTACCTTTAAATTTCAGACATTTTAACGTTTTTAAATCTATTATTTTCCTAGAAATAATTAATAATGGTTGGTAATAATTATAATACCTACTGTTCCCGATACAGGTGGTAAATGTTTTTATTTTAATTT
Source organism: Cosmia trapezina (assembly GCA_905163495.3). Classification (NCBI taxonomy): domain Eukaryota; kingdom Metazoa; phylum Arthropoda; class Insecta; order Lepidoptera; family Noctuidae; genus Cosmia; species Cosmia trapezina. Next base: position 16,605,250 of record LR991046.1, on the reverse strand, counting down.
TAATTTTCAAAAATGTAGGTAATTCATATCTGTATATAACTGAACTAGCGACCCGGCCCTGATTCGCACGGTTTTTACGACTTGTTAAAACATGAAGGTTTCTATAATATATAAGTTAAATATTTATCATGATAGTGAAAACCGCATCAAAATCTGTGGCGTTAGAAGAACAACGCGGCTACACAGACAGACATGAAAAGCGACTTTATTTTATAATAGATACCTAAACGAAATACTTAATACTTTCACAGCATATTTAGCCATAATAAATTAAGTCGGCGGTACTGTGTAGGTAGGAGTGTGTGAGTGATGTTATTGTTACTGGATCAGATTATATTTGTTATCTATGTGACATGTTTATTCACTCCGCCCATTGTTGTATACATATTATATAATGGTATAAAAAGATGTAATAGCATGTTCTAAACATATTGTTGTATTTATAATAAAACATGTTCACTTTTGATGTTCTTTTTTTTAAATAAAGATATTTATTAAAAATTGTTTTATTTATTTAAGCAATTTTAAATAAATAAAACATTTTCTTAACAAAAATTGTTCTAATTGCTTTAGCTTAAAATAATAAATCGCAAAAAGAATCATCACTTCAGAGATTTGAACTCACACCGTAGTACTCAGAAGTATAATGCCTTATTCGTTGGGCTACGAACGCTTAAGTTTTCAACGCGAAATTATGTTATACTATAATTGAGAAGACATTAGCGCACTCACTCGCACAAGAACGCGATGTGTGCGTGAGGGCATTGTGTGTTGTACGTAATGAATCGTTTTAACAGTAGCAATACTGTTTTGTAGTGTCACGCACACTACAACACTGGTTACTTATCTCTGTTGCTGTCTGTACTCTGAGCCCGGTGCCGTGATTCCGTGAATTTTATTTCTGTACCGCATTTACACAATCGTGTTCGCCATTCGCCTCGTCACTCGACGAACATTCGTATACGAGTGCCATCGCGAACTACTGTTCACACATTCGCGGTGTGAATTATTTTGACATTCGCACACGAATATGGAGGACGTGAACATAATGGTGGCATGCGCGCTACATCTATTGAGTTTAAACAATGATTAAGGTGATGAATCGAAAATGCGTACGAAAGTTCACCCAATTTATAAGAACGGGGACAGAGACTGTGTCAACAACTATCGCCCCATAGCAGTGTTATCTACACTTTCAAAGATTTTGGAAAAGGTGTTAGACCGGGCGCTCAAAAAAATTCTTAGACAAATTCAGGATCTTAGCCGAAAACCAGTATAGCTTTCGTTCTGGGTTCTCGACTGAAGATGCTGTACTGGACCTTACAAACACTGTTGTGAAGAACTTGGATGATAAGAAAAAATGCCTATGCATGTTTCTAGATCTTTCCAAAGCTTTTGACACCGTCTCTGTCCCTATTCTTCTCGACAAGTTGGAAAGGCTGGGTGTAAGGGGAATAACTCATGCAATTTTCAGAGATTATCTTACAAATAGGAAACAGCAAGTTAAAATAGCAGACTACTTAAGTGACGAGGACACTATATCCTATGGCGTACCTGAAGGAAGTATTCTTGGACCGACCCTTTTCCAGCTCTATATTAATGACCTGTGTCAAATCTCCCTTCCAAACACCACCATTTTCACGTACGCAGACGACACAGCAATTTTGTAACTGGAGGGCGGTCAAAGAGAGTGCGGAATACTCCCTTCGCATAGTTATGAACTGGCTAACGAAGAACCTTCTAACTTTAAACGTTACGAAGACGCAATACGTCACTTTTTCCATCAGAAAATCTGACTATCCAACACCTGACTTTACTATCAAAGCCCATAACTGTTCATCCAGGGACACTTGCACATGCCAGGCAATTGCTCGCACTGAAAGCGTTAAATACCTGGGCGTACATATGGATAGTGGCCTGAGATGGGACCGGCATATAGAAGCAGTTACCACTAGGGTAAGACGACTGATACACCTCTTTAAAACGCTTAGGAACTCTGCTACCTTTGACAAGTTAAAACTGGTTTACTTGGCCCTCTGTCAATCCATCATCCAGTATTGCATACCGGTTTGGGGAGGGGCCGCCAAAACTCTTCTAATCGGATTGGAGAGAGCACAAAGAACAGCTCTTTGTAATAATTCCTAAAAGTAATAAGCAAAAAGCCTTTTAGATATCCCACCACAGAACTTTACTCAGAATTTAAAGTGTTAACAGTAAGACAGCTTTTTGTGCTCAAATCCACGCTGAGAAAGCATAGTGATGTCCCCTTGCCTGACCCAAGGAGACGCAAAAAAACTTTTGTTTGCCGTGGAATCCCCTGTAAGACGTCTTTTGCAAGTAGACACTATAATGCAATTAGCTGTAAGCTGTACAATATTATAAACAAGGATCTGCAAATTATAGGACTAACTAAAAATAAAATTAAACCTGTAGTGACGGATTGGCTTCTGAAACTAGACTACCACAAAACTGAGGATTTATTAATATACAACGCGTAAACTTTTTCAGACACGCATAAAACTACAGATGCATACTCACATACTAAACACACAGTACGTAGAGGTAATGAAACCGATCCCAAGATTTACATCGTAGGGCTGCGTACACCCACACACACGGACACTCACCCATACACTCGGACACTCACTCATCCATAATTATTACTGATAAATACATACATACATAGATACATGCACGCACTTTACACGCTACACCTACCGTAATATATAATTATATAATAATTATTAGGATATAATAATTAGGAAGAATTATTTTGTAACCATATGCACCGTGCAGCGACTTTATCACAATATTTCACCTTTGTCCTCAAGCATCAGTCAATGTATATTGTATGTCATCACTATGACTGAACATTGTTTCCCAAAATACAAGCTCTAGCTTAGTTTGGGAATCAATATCAGCATGTATTGTACTATACATTTCAATTGTTACCCGCTTTAGCCTGCAAAGTTGTGAATGTATCTGGTATCAATAAACAATTTTTATTTTTTATTTATTTATTTTTATTTAAAGCAGGCCATTAATTAATTCTTCTTTAATTTTAAGTTGCTGACTGGCAAAATCCCATACTAGTTGATATACCGTTCTATGAATCGTTTATCTTTTGTCTATTTTTATGATTGCGATGTTTTGGGTTCCAAATGAGCTCTTCGTTTTGATAAAGTTCTAGGAATTCTAAAATTCGTATTTCACTTCACTTTGTCTACACGTCGTGTTGGGTCGGGCAAAAAAAAGTACTCTGTGGGTCGGGCGCTAGCAGTCAACTGAATGCAGGCGAATGTGTAAACAGTAAATTCGTGTTCGCCATTCGTGCCCTTTGATTCGCGTCCGAAAAACCGCTCCCAACGCGAGCGCGCGAATCGCGAGGCGAGGCACGAGGCGAATAGGAAGCGCACTGTTTACATATGCGTATTCGTTATTCGCCTCGCCATTCGCCTCGCGATTCGCACGAATGTGTAAAATGCGGCATGAGTTGGTTACTTGGTTGACTTCACACTCACACGACTACACGACTTATTTGGTCTGTGCGACTATTATTACTATTATCTGTGGTGAATGCTAATTTAATGAATGCTAGAATAACCTGTTCTCTACTCTATATAAGTATATAGTCTGTGGCTAGAATGCTACCATCAATGGCGGACAAAAGCGTGTTAAGTTTTTACCATCAAATTCGTAAAAATAAGTGAAAATTCATTTGATAAACAATAAAATAGTGTTTAATTATATAATTTAGGTTGTAGACTTGCTATGAGAATATGTAATGTGTGTTTTAAGTGTGCAGTAGGGTGTTAAATTAAATGGACATTAGTGGCCTGGCAAAATGACGCAGTTTCTGCCTCCCAACTTATTAGCATTATTTGCGGCAAGGGAACCTATACCATACTTGCCACCTGCCGCAAAGCTTCCTCATGAGAAGAAACAAAAGGGCTACGATGGGGTCGGAGCCTTTCTCAACATTTTTGAGGTTAGTTGTAAATTATTTTACCGTTTGCGGTATTTCATTTTGCTTAAGAGAAATGTTTAGTCATCTGTAAAATAGATTGTTTTTTAATTTGGCATTGGTAAAAGAGAAAAACCTTAAAGAAAATTTGGCAATAAGCTTCTACTATAAGTAGAAGCTTAGTGGCAAATAAAAATGGCATTCGCAAGTTACAACCAAATTATATGAATTTCTCTTAACTCCGCCCCTAAGGTGACCCACTGACCAACTTGTGACTGTCATTTTTAGCAATAAATTACTACAGCTAATCAACAATAGTCAAAGTCACGGTAATTAATTTATTTTGTACTATTTCTATTAAGTACTCATATTGTGAATTCTGCTCATAAAATCCATGTTATGACGTAGTTCCCTACAATTATATTGCTGAATGACATCCCAGGGTATGGGGATACTTTAAAGTAGGGTACGCCTGGCTCACCCTGGTTGTTGCTACCACCTACTGACCGGCTGATATTTCTTATGTTATGTTTATTTTCTAATTCATGCCATTAGAAAAATAATAATCAAATATTTGTCAAAAGGCAGTTGTACAATAAATATCTTATTAACCAAAGAAGAATGGCATTTATAACAGTAATAGAAGCATTATTTTGAATACCCTTTGATGCATAGTAATACTCGTGATTGCACTTTAAAGAAGGAAAACAAATGAACGCCATCCACCAACCTGCGCTGGGCTAAACAACGTTTTTCTTACATATTATGACACCACATTTTGCGGTTACCATTTTATCAATACAATGATTACTACTTACCTGATTAATTTCAATTTTTTCACATGAAATGGTAAACAGTCGCAGCATTGAGCGCAAATGAAAATGGTGGTCTTTGAAGCAATTGACTTAAAAATTAAGTACCCAATATGAAATGTTTCAGCTTACACGTTGAAGCAATGTTCGGGAACAACGATTATAGATATATTAAATGAATTCTTGTCACTACATATATGTTTATGAAGCTGGCTGTAATAGATAGTCTTTGCAATTAAAAAAAAAAAAAAAAATAAATATCCTTGGACAGTTCACACAACGCCATCTAGTCCCAAGCTAAGCAACCTAATGCTTGTGTTATGGTAACGAGATGGCTGATAAACTACTTATATACATTTTTTTTTGTAAATACATACATATTATAGATAGAAAAACACCCAGACTCGGAACAACTACTTGTAGGTCATACAAATATTTGTTCCGTGCGGGAATCGAACCCGCGACATGCTACGCAGCAGTCAATCGCTCAACCACTGCGCCAACCGTGTCGTCAATTGCTTTTACAACAACTCCCAGTAATTTAAAACTTCACTAAGGTTCAAACTATTTGAGGTGGAAGCTCTAAGGTAGCCTGTGAAATTCAAATTTTCTTACGTTTTTTGCAATTTGTAGGATTTCATGAAATCATGAACATTTGAGACCAATATTCTAACTTGTTGGATGATTCTTATGGTTATAATAGGATAGTTGACAGTTTTTAGGAAACCAATTAAAATGTTTTAGGAAACCAATCTTTAATTGGTTTCCTAGAACATTTTAATTACATGACATTTCATATATCTATAATCGTTGTTCCCGAACATTGCTTCAACGTGTAAGCTGAACCATTTCATATTGGGTACTTAATTGTAGCTACACATTGATACAATAATATTGAATACCTGCCAACATGCACCGGGCCAATTTTTAAGTCAATCACTTCAAAGACATTTTGGTCTATTTTCCTTAAAACATGAATAGTCCATCAAAATATTAATAAAACAAATTTTACATTTATAAAACTCAATTTTATTTTCATAGTCAAAACGGGGCACACAGTAATGGCGGTTCGAAAATGTCATCATCTTTATAAGCCTGTGTTCACCAACATTCAAACCACCTATTAGGTATTTAAACAGTTGGTTGTTGACTAATTTAACTAACTAAGGAAGAAATAACTGATAAACTAAGCCGTTTTAAAAATTTGTGAACTCTTCTATTTTTCCTCTATGGCAATGGGGCCGATATCAACAATTTAGGTGACTTTTAGCCTTATAATAAGGCCCATTTTGAGCAACCATGTTTCAGTGCTTTCAGCGATCATTAACTTATTACTATGACATTAAAATTAAAATTCCAGTGACATGGAATGCTGCGTAATGCAGCTTTGTTTTTGCACCTACCTATGATGATTATCATTGATGGAGCTCGTGGCTAAGTAATTACAGCCGCACGGGTCGATCTATCGGGTTAAGCTACGCTTGCCGGGGTTGGTCAGTGGATGGGTGACCATCTTTACATACCGAGACTCCTCCGTGCCTCGGAAAGCACGTTAAGCCGTTGGTCCCGGCTGTCATTCGTGGATCTTTGACAGTTGTTACGGGTCGTCAGAAGCCCGAAAGTCTGACAACCAGTCTTACCAAGGGGTATCGTATTACCCAGTTACTGGGTTGTGGAGGTCAGACAGGCAGTCGCTCCATGTAAAATACTGGTATTCAGCTGCATCCGGTTAGATTGGAAGCCGACCCCAACATAGTTGGGAAAAGGCTAGGCAGATAGATTGATTGATTGATGATTATCATTGATTTAAATTTAAAAACCTTTATTATTATTATAAAACAACAATTCAACATCTTTTCCACAGCATCCCTCAGAAACTCCACCTCCCACGCGAGTGGAGACGAGAGAGGAACGCATGGAGAGGAGACGCAGAGAGAGAGCGGAACAGACAGCGTACAAGCTGGAGCAGGAGATAGCGCTGTGGGACCCCACGACCAACGCGAGGGCTACCATGGACCCCTTCAAGACGCTGTTTGTGGCTAGGGTTGTAAGTATCTTTATTAATTTTATTTTTTTTGGCAATTGAGCCGATGTCAACTATTCTGCCAATGTCACGTTTAGACAGCAGCGCAGAGAAGCGGGCCGTCAACTTTGTACTTTGTGGTAGATCTACAGATGTTAGTTGCTAAAAGAGAAACGAGGACAAAGGTTAAGTGGGCAACATAAATAATCTAAATTACAATCATATATAGCACTAAAAAAAAAATACAATACATATTTACATAAATATTACGCACCAGCTACAATTTAATATTGTTTTCGTTTAAAAAAGTAGTTAAAATTTTAATAATTTTGGGAGAGAAGTGGGATAAAAAACAATGGAAGTTAGTTGGAAGAGGAATTTCACATTTAGAAATTTTTCGATAGAGATTGAAGGATTTGGTATATTTTATTAATTGTTTCATAATTGAAATAGAGCACAGGTGTTTATTTGTCTGAACTAGGTTGAACCTGTGCTTCAGGCTAGAAAGTGCATAAATACTTCTTTTTTTTTTTTCAAATTTCCCATATTGCAATCTATCTAGATCTAGACCAACTCTGGCCAAACCCAGGCACGCGTGCCAGGAAGTGGCCCGCCAAGGCATTTGAATTTGGCCGCCAGCACTACGGTCGACCGACTAGCTGGTCACTGCTATCACCTAAGGGGCAATTTCCGTATTTTTAACAACATTCGCAATCTCATCTCAGTCTCAATCTATCAAAAATTGTATAGCGTTTACTTCACTTTCTGTGATCCTCACTATCACTATTTCTGTGATATCACTTTATGTGATACTTACTGTGCTTCACTTTCGATATGCGTGGCTCGGAGTCCTCCTTTTTTATTAGGGTTCCGTGCTAAAATGGTAAAAAAGGAACACTTATGGTGTGACTGTCTGTCGGTCTCAGCTGGATATCTCAAGAACTACTAATGCTATCAACTTGAAATTTGAAACAGTTTTAGATGATGTTTACCCAACTATTTCACAAATAAGAAAGAAATAAAAATATTTATGTAGGGTGACTGGTAATTGTGTGATCGATACTTAAACACATGATTATACTCATGATAACAAACAACTTTTACTATGGCACCAAAACTGAAATCGCGAAAAAAAAAACTGCTGCCCCATACATTCATGTTCGTTTAACTCGTCGAAATGTAGGGAGCAGCTGATTTTTTTTTCGCGATTTCAGGTTTGGTCCCATAGTAAAAGTTGTTTGTTATCATGAGCACAATCATGGGTTTAGGTATCGGTCACTAATTACCAGTCATCCTATATATTTTTTGCAACAGGGACTGAAAGGGGGTCTTAAAAATTCAAAGTGTTTCTACTAGTGCATGTGGGGTATCATATGAAAGAGCAAACAGCGCATATTCTCAATCATTTTTTTTTTAGGCCGCATAGTTTTCGACTTTTGATGAAAAATGTAAAAAAAAAAAAAACTCAATTATGTCCGAAGTTTGCAAAGGGAAAAATAAAACTATGTCTCTAAATAGCACACTTTTTCAGAAATCGGAACGGAACCCTCGGTGTGGAAGTCTATGTCCATAGTATTGAATTATGTTAATTTTACGGCCATTTTTGATTTCTTCCTAAATCTTGAATATTGTTTGTCCACAGAATTACGACACGTCAGAATCTAAGTTAAGGAGAGAGTTCGAAGGGTACGGGACGATTAAAAAAGTAAGTTGTTTTAATTTGTTAGTAGGTACACATCAAGCTACACATTTCCAGTTTACACTGACCTCTCATTGTAAGGAAATCCTATAAAATGCGAGATCAGCTTATACTGGAAATGTGTAACTTGTATAAAACGCACACTATGCAGGCTGGCATATTATAAGTTGGGGGATTACATAAATGATAAAAATGCTTGGCTCCATGCTGGTCCTGCTCCACAACCTCAACTAATTAATTAACATTTGAAGATTCTGTTGGAACTGCTGAAGATTGTAAGAATAGCTTTGCATTGTGTAGACTCAATCACCTTGTATTGTATAATTGCTTAGCACATGTGTGAGTACTATGTACCTACTCTAAAGCTACCATTTACTGGGTACGTCTTTATTTGACTTGGATGTGCCCTGGCGGCTGAGAGTGTGTCATGCTCACTCTAATGCCTCGCTGATGGTGGCGCGTGTGTTGTATCATTTAACGAATCCATACGTCAGGTTCGTGAACGGGCGCTGTTGGTGGAGGCTGGTCATACCTTAGCTGCCACGGCTTATTTTAATTTTAATTTTGAATTGTTTTTTTTATTTTTTTATTTTTTATTACGGACGCTTTTAACGTTCATTGTTCTCACATGTATAATTTCAACATGAATGATGTAACCAATATTTTGTAACCATTTTTTGATTTAAATGAGTGTCCGTGGAGTTTCTTGCCCGTTCTTCTCCATAGATCTACGTTTTGGAATGGGCAACTAGCTTCAACTTTCTGACTTACCTACTGACCGACTCTTTGACAATTCAAAAGTGCCTGTAATTGGTTTAATTGAAATAAATGCTTTGAGTTTGATTTTGAGTTTGAGTTTGTAGCTTGATCTGTAGCCCTGCGTACACCAGTCATTGAGCACCATTGTAGAGAATATAGGTTTGTCAGAGTACTGCTGTAAATCTGCCTAGCATTTTCCCAACTATGTTGGGTTGGGCTTCCAATCTAACTGGATGCAGCTGAATACTAGTATTTCACATGGAGCGACTGCCTATCTGACCTCCACAACCCAGCAACTGGGTAATACGATACCCCTTGGTAAGACTGGTGGTCAGACTTTCGGGCTTCAGATGACCCGTAACGACTGTCAAAGATCCTCGAATGACAGCCGGGACTAACGGCTTAACGTGCTTTCCGAGGCACGGAGGCGTCTCGGTATGTAAAGATGGTCACTCATCCACGGACCAACCCTGGCACGCGTAGCTTAACCCGTGCGGCTGTTATTACTTATCCACGAGCTCCTTAGCTTTTACCTTAGCTTTCCAAGGTAACCGAAGCTTAATTAATACATAGTTTAAAATCTGTTCAAACGGTCGCTAATATCGCCATCTATCTCCCTCCCACAGATATGCATGATATTTAACAAGGACAGCAACAAACCGCGCGGCTACGCTTTCATCGAGTATGAACATGAACGTGACATGCACTGTAAGTGTCGCTGAGATTGGTAACGCGCGCAGGCGATGATGTTGGTAGTGTGGGGAGTGTGTGGTCGAAACTGGGGTAAGGGTAAAGTAGGGTAACGAGTACAGTATGCAAGGGTAACGGTTATAGTGGGAATCTGGGGTAAGGGTAAAGTAGGGTAACGAGTACAGTATGCAAGGGTAACGGTTATAGTGGGAATCTGGGGTAATGGTAAAGTAGGGTAACGAGTACAGTATGCAAGGGTAACGGTTATAGTGGGAATCTGGGGTAAGGGTAAAGTAGGGTAACGAGTACAGTATGCAAGGGTAACGGTTATAGTGGGAATCTGGGGTAAGGGTAAAGTAGGGTAACGAGTACAGTATGCAAGGGTAACGGTTATAGTGGGAATCTGGGGTAAGGGTAAAGTAGGGTAACGAGTACAGTATGCAAGGGTAACGGTTATAGTGGGAATCTGGGGTAAGGGTAAAGTAGGGTAACGAGTACAGTATGCAAGGGTAACGGTTAAAGTCGGGCTAAGTAACGGAGGGTAAATAGTAAAGTAGACAAGGGTAAGGGTTAAAGCGAATTAGTGTAAAGGGTAAAGTAACGCAGGGTAAATGTTGTAGAAGTTAACACTGCTTTATGCAATATGCAATATGACTACTAAAAATTGCTTAATGTGATGTATTAAATTATGATAGCCAGAGCCACTGTTGGATTAATTTAAGCACATTTTACCAAGAAGCAAAGCCAAGAATTTAATTTATTATATTAAAATGCATATATGGGTAAAATCATTTATTTTGGGTCCTTTATACCAGTCTGATCGGCATACATTAAACCACGCTACCAACACGTCAGTCTGTTCATAATTATATTTTTTTTTACTATCACCATTATAACTACACATTGGAAAAATAAAAAAACATTTTTTTTATATTTTTGAATAATTCTACCAAAAATTATTTTTTTCTACCAATTTTTGGTAGAAAAAAAAAATCTTTTTTTCTCAATTTTTGGTAGAAAAAAAAACTTTTTCACGTTATAGTGGTGATACTCTGCGGAATAATTCGATATTCGCGCAGAGATGATGAGACATTCTCGGAGGAGATTGTCTCGAGACTTTGAAAATTTTGGCTTTGAAACAGTTTTTATACATTACGTAGCATAGTCAGCCTATAATCTTCCCACTGCTGGGAAGCAGGCCTCCTCTCTCTGAGAGGTAGCTTCAGTATTATTGAATTTTGTCAATGATGCTTTATTTTTGTACTGAAATATATGTTTCGTTCCAGAGATTTTGAAGATTTTTTTTTTAATTTTAGGATTTTCTGTAATTTTAATATTAAAAGGCAAATTCTTGTATCTGCCAGACCAAGCTTGACTTTAGTTTTTTCAATGTGATTTTTTTAACGTAAATATTATACTCAATTTTATATTTATAGCCTACTTTCATTACCAAGGTGCACAAATAAAAAACAAAATATGCCATCTTTTTTATGACATCTGTCAAAATATTTTGGTATAAAATATCAGGCAAACTCTGACCTGCCAAACTCAAAGTATATTTTTAAAGCTAAGGCAAAGGTTCACATTCACTTGTCTTCCTAGCACGGCAACTGTCTCCTCCGAGAATGTACGTTATAAAGGCGCGTCCACACTTGCGGTATACATAAAACCTTTTGTACATGATTAACGAGTAATTTTTCTTTCCGGACCAGACTTGCCGTAGACCTACAATTCGAGCTAACTGCCATAGGTTTGTATGTGGTAAGATGCCAACATACATACAAAAAATAATAGGCAACAGTGGCCCATAGTGTACGGATGGGCCATTGTGGTGACGGGCGAGAATTGGCCGCTCGCTAACTTTTTTAAAAATCAATCGCCCAATCGTAGTTGTCGATGTTTTTAGTTCTGTTTTTAATTTTTGAATGGCCGTGGAAAGGATGTAGATTTTAATTCAGATAAGTGTTTAGTTTTAAAATGTTTTTGCGCACGGAAACGTAAGTAATGCGCTCCAGGTAACATACGTTCGCCGTAAAACGGATAAAACCGCGGGGTTTCGTAAGTAAAAAAAAAGTGGTAAATTTTCAAACGGTAGGTATATGGTGGGTATGATTTTTTGATATTCTAGAGTTTTCAATAATGTTGGTCACTCGGCTTGGTCGGTAGGTATACAAACAGTAGGTATACAAAACCTTTTTTATTATTATTAATGTTTATTCACTTTGACCGGTCAGTTTTTGTGAATGTCCGGTCAAAGGTAACTCTTGGACGGTATCGGTCTAATGTGGACTGGTCAAAACGCGGAAACGTGAATATCTTTTACAGGTTGTATTATTTTTAATAACACAAAACGACGGTATTGTATTCGTGTCTAAAGAAAGATCAAGAATTCTTTAAAAAAATATTGGGTGTAAAATATCCTTAACGAAGCGAGTCATTTGGTTTTCCATACTATTCCTGGGAATCTGGTTACGAAGTTATTAAAGGTACCGTAAACAGCGAATTTTCACACAAAAAAACTTATTTACTTGAGGATGATGCGCAGTGATAGCCCGCGAAATTCATTTTTTTTTGGGTTTTTGGCAATTTGCAGGTCCGTGTCAGGTTGTATATTGATCAAAGTATGATACGCGGCAATAAAACATATGTATTTACAAGTATTAAAAATCATCAATACATCTCTCTAAGTTAGATTTCGTGCAGATTCGTTAGATTTCGTTCGTTTGACGAATCTGCACGAAATCTAACTTAGAGAGATGTATTGATGATTTTTAATACTTCTAAATACATATGTTTTATTGCCGCGTATCATATTTTGATCAAGATAAAATCTGATACGGAGCTGCAAATTGCAAAAAACTAAAAAAAAAAAATGAATTTCGCCGGCTGCACAGCGCAATCACCTTAAGTATAAAAAACAGCCAACTTCCAAAAAAAAAACACTACAAAGTGAAACATGTCTTTGATTTTGTATTTTTGTTTTTTGCCACCGACATGCGGGATTAAAGTTATTTTTCACTTTGTAGTGTGTGTTGTTTTTTTATAAATAAGTTTTTATGTTCCACTTTTTAGTTGTGGTACCTATCCTACCCAAATTCGTATACCACTACTTGCTAAATAACAGTGACAAGAAGTTATAACATTATCAAGATACATAAAAGGAAAAAAAAAAATTGTATTATTGAAGCTAACTCAATAATCAGTCATCAGAAGTTGACATTCTCCATCCAAACAAAAAAAAAGAAGCTATTTTCCGAAAGAATACGTTTTTTTCTATTTTTTTTTCTTTTTACTAATACATACTGAAAACAGTATTTTTCAAACTCGTATAGCAACGCAGGGAATGGCCCTACAAATTTGGTCCCGTAGTGAAAAGTGAAAAGAATAAACATGTTCCAACGGAATATAACTTTTTTTTTGTTTCATATATTTAGCCTAAAATTAATGATTTCCTTTATATGCGACCATATAAAGTTACTTAGTTTGATGTACAGGATGCGTAAATGACGGCTTCGTGAAGGATCTTGTTACACCCTGTACAAAAGTTATAAAAATGCCCTAAATTGTCACTTTATTTGGACACAAACAATAAAATATGTAAGTTGCAATGGTCTAACCTGGACAACCAACACCCCTCATGATATAGGTAATACAACAATACTTATAAACAGTCCATTTAAACTTATAAATCTATTGTGCACATCCATAATGGTCAATGTTGATAATGACCGGTTATTTTGCAAAATAACATAGTCAACACTGTTTTTTTTTTTTTTGTAAGTCGTACCTACAATGTGTAGATTATTTTGACTTAATAAATATTAAAAATAAATTGTGTTAGAAGCCTTTTGGATATGCACAAAAGATAATACAGGCCCAAAGACAGATTCACGTGGTTTCTAATATATAAAAATTTGTAATTTCTTTTTGGGATATTATATCTGAATTATATAGGTAAAAATGATAAAATTGTGAAATTACAAATCAAATCATCTAGATTTGTATGCTTAACAGTTATAAAAAACAATCAACTATATTTTTGAACATGTAAATGTTAGGTAGACGATGGAGAATTTTTGACATGTATCATTCTGTTCAATAAGATGGTCAGATAAAACACACATTCACTGGCCAAAGTAAATATCTACTTAAAAACAATCTTCATTTGGCCTAAACCGCTAGGTCTAGAAGTATAAATGTTTAAGGATGTGGTACAGACCATAAAACTCAATAAACTTCTCCATGGGACACTCAACACCTTAATCGAGAAAAAAATATCAGCCGTCCCATACATTTGGGTCAAGTAAGTATTGAACGACGGGGTATTGACTAATTGAGGTATTCTTTTGGGACAGCTGATATTTTTTTCTCGATTACAATGTTGGTCCCATGGAGAAAGTTGTTCAGCTTGATTAGCTTTACCACACCCTTAAGGGGGATGCGCTATGCTAGCCCGCGCAATTCAATTTTTTTTTTGGGTCTTTTGCAATTTGCAGGTCCGTGTCGGGTTGTATCTTGATCAAAATATGATACGACAGTAAAATAAAATACATATTTACATAATTTTAACGATAAAAATCATCAATACATCTCTCCAAGTTAAATTTCATGCAGAGTCATTAGTCTGTTCGAAGAATCTGCACGAAATCTGACTTAGAGAGATGTATTGATGATATTTATGGTTCAAATTATGCACAGTAATACCCAACTGATATGGCTTACCGTTGTACCTGCGCAGAAGATGAATTTTCAAAGCGCGGCAAATGCTATTGACCAATCGGCACGCTCCACGCACCGTGCTTCTTTTTCCTGTACCGCTATTGGCCGGCAGCTGCCGCCATGTTAGTCAGCCGCCATACTTGCGAGTGAGACGGAACTAACAGCTGCAGTGTATTATGAACCTTATAGTATAGTGATCTAAGGTTGATTGTAAGTTTTTAGCAATCTCGTTAATCTTCGGGGCCATACTTTCTTTTCTGCGCGAACGAAGATTCACGACGCGCCTTATTAGTTGGGTAATACTTGTAAATACATATGTTTTATTTCCGCGTATCATATTTTAATCAAGATACAACCTGACACGGACCTGTAAATTGCATAAAACGCAAGAAAATTTGAATTTCGCGGGCTACCACAGCGTATCCTCCTTAAGGACGCTGTTACAAGTGGGAAGTGAAATCATTACTTTTTTACACAAAAGTGTGTTTATTAAATAAAATGCTTTGCATTCTTTCTTTTCTGTACTATAAATATAATTTTTGACATGTAAATTTTCTCAATAAATGTACCGATGTAAAAAATTTCACTTCGGTACCGTTATTGAGAAACTGTATGCAACGTGTAACGTTAAATGCACAAAACCTGTTAAGGGGTCATTGTACTCATCATTATGAACAACTTTTACTATGGGACCAAAACTGAAATTGCGAAAAAAAAATCAGCTGTTCAGTACATTTCTGTTCGCAGAATTCGTCAAAATGTACTGAACAGCTGATTTTTTTTCGCGATTTCACTTTTGGTCCCATACTAAAAGTTGTTCATAATAATGAGTACAATGACCCCTTAAGAGGTTTTGCGCATTCAACGTTACACGTTGTATATCTAAAATTATATTTATAGTACAGAATCGTACCATGCACATTTATCAACAATTTGGCCAAAAAACATTTCAAGAATGCAAATAATTTTATTTAAGGCGAAAGCGCCAGGCTAGCCCGCGAAATTCAAAATTTCTTAGGTTTTTTGCAATTTGTAGGTCAGTGTGAGCTTATATGTTGATTAAAATATGATTCGCGGCCGTAGCTAATATGGCTTTACAGAATTATAATCATTAGAATCAGCAATACAACTCCATAAGTTAGCATTTACCTCAAATCTAGCGATTTCATGAAATCATGAGGTTTGAGATAAATGCAAACTTATGGAGCTGTATTGCTGATTCTAATGACTATAATTCTGTAAAGCCATATTAGCTACGGCCGCGAATCATATTTTAATCAACATATAAGCTCACACTGACCTACAAATTGCAAAAAACCTAAGAAATTTTGAATTTCGCGGGCCAGCCTGGCGCATCAACCTTAATAAACACACTTTTATGTCAAATAATATTATGTAAAAAAGTAATGATTTGATTACCCATTTGTAACAGCGGCCTTTAAAAAATGTAGAAATAAATGATTATTGACAGCAAATATATCAGAAAGTATAACAAAAAGGTCCCAACCCACTGAAACCGCGTGTGTCTGTCCCCGCGGCCGCACCCACAACCCCCGCTCACTTGCAGCCGCCTACAAACACGCCGACGGCAAGAAAATCGATGGCAAGCGAGTGCTCGTCGACGTAGAGCGAGCTCGCACCGTCAAGGGCTGGCTACCGAGGAGACTGGGTGAGTACTTTATCTGAGAATGAGAATGCGAACTTTATTTGCTAAGGATGTAGGTACAGGTATAAGATGTTATAGATAAATTAAAAAGATCGGCTACAGTCTACCTTACGGCGTGCAAATTATTACATATTTTAAAATATTATTATTACACACAAACAAAAGAATGTCAGCAAAAACAAAACAGAAATTATAGGGAAGTCAATTAATACTATTATAGTCAGGTAGCTAAAGCTCCATTTACACGGCGCAAGTTTATTGCCTGTGGCATACCATAAAATTGAAGGGAAAATATCTGGCACCATCTAAACAACACGTACAATATTGTTGCACGATACGGGCAACTTTCAAAACTGGTATAAGCATGTTCAATAAAATCGCACAGCACATACAATAATTGCTCGTACAATGAAATTGCATTCAATTCTGGCATGATCTGACATTTGTGCTGTCATTGATGCGGTAAGTGAGGGTGTGGTAATCGTTGCTGCTATTTTGAGGCAAGAAATCAAATCAAGAGCAACTTGAAAAATATCTTGAGAAGACGTTCAATAAAATTAAATGAAATATCATTTCTAGGCAAAACTTGCATGCAATAATCGCCTGTCAATTTTATTGCCTGGTGTAAGTCGCATGCGATTTTATTGAATGGAAAAACTTGCATTCAATTATTGTACATGCCATTTTATGGAATCGCACGCGTGTAAACACTTCATGCAATTCTTAAATGTCAAAAAACTTGAACGTGCTTTATGGCATGCAATTCTTGCTCTTGAACGTTCCAGAAACTTGCACCGTGTAAACGGCGCTTAAGTCTTAGGCCACGTCCGCACAGACAGGCGGCTTGCTTAGCGCCTAGAGCCTAGCGCGTCACCTAGCGAGTAGCTTAGTAAAACGAACGTTCTAGAATGAACGAGACCGGCTGCACTGCGCGCTTAGCGCCTAGCTAGTCGCTTAGCGTGCATCCGTGTAAACAAACGTGTTGGTTTTTTATTGCGAGGCGCGAGGTATTTTAGAAGAAAACAATGGATGAAATATTAATTGCTTCAGTTTTTAAAAGAGAACCTCTGTGAAATCCAGCTCATGAACTCCATAAAAATGTAGTAATCTTAATTTATATCTTGAACCCAACATGATACCTATATTTTAAAGATGAATTTTCTGTGAGTAGTAGTTTAAGAGCTATTTTTGAAAGTGAAATCTCGTCAACGTGCCGACAGGCAAATGCCCAAGGAACCTAGCGCCCTACCACGCAAACCACCTCTAGTGCGGACACCGTATATCCAAGCAAATAGCCAGAATGCTAGCTGCTAAGCGCTAAGCTAGCCGCTTGTCTGTGCGGACGTGGCCTTACAGCGTCTTTGCAATTAATTATAACAGTCATAATCCGGATAAATTCATATCATTTAGAAAGTCTTTCACTGAGTAATAACATTTGACTAAAAGCAGTTTACTGTTACAGTATCTAGACAACGGTTAATGATAAATGATTTATTTTCTGTAAGTAGGTTTGTACAAACACTTTTACACGTCAATCATATTTTTAGGGTTCCGTACCAAAATTGTAAAAAAGGAACCCATATGGTGTGACTCAGTCTGTCTTGTCTGTCACAGCTGGATATCTCAAGAACTACTAATGCTATCAACTTGAAATTTGGAACAATTTTAAATGACGTTTACCCAACTATTTTGCAAATGAAAGAAATATAAATATTTATATTTTTTTTGCAACATTGACTGAAAGGGGGTCTTAAAAATTCAAAGTGAGCTTGTGGGATATCATATGAAAGAGCGCGGTCTGCAAATTCTCAAACTTTTTTTTCTTTTGTTTTAGGCCGCATAGTTTTCGACTTTTGATGAAAAATTTAAAAAAAATACCGTTATCATCATCATTCTCCTGCCCTTATCCCAATCTATTTCGGGTCGCCGCAACATGTCCTTTTTGCCATACTTCTCTATCAGTCGTCATCTCGGCAGTCACCCCCTTTCTAGCCATGTCATCTTTCACACAGTCCATCCATCGTTTCTTTGGTCTTCCCCTACTCTTATAGCCATCGACATTCATACTCAGAACTTTCCTCACGACATTTTCCTCATTCCTCCGCATCACATGCCCATATCATGACAACCGATTTCCGCACAACTTTTCAGTCACCGGTATACACAACCAGGGACCCAATTCCGGGCTCGAGCTAGATATCACGACCATGGAGATAAATCTGTGTTTCAAATCTCCGCATCAATGTCCGGTCCAAATCTCGATACTATCAAAAAACCGTATTCTGGTAGACCAATGAGAAATATTTACAACGGAGAAAATAATCTCGTCTAAAAGACGTTCCATTTTTATCGACTCACTTTGATTGTAATCGATTATGCTACGTTTTTCTTTTTTTAGTATTAATGACGTGTTTAATTTATTAAATCCAAGCAAACACATAGCAGCACCCGCTCCAACGCAGCACGCCGTGCTAGGAAGATGGGATGGCGCGAGGGTGTCGACACAGGTTGCATCCCACACCAAAGGCCTACCCAACTTCCAAGGCATTATGGTCATTCCGTCTGGTCTCTTCCCATCGTCGCGCGCCAGGCCATTAGGTTCTAAAACAGCTGGCACCCCGGCGGTGACAAGAGCCCGACGGATGATGTCGTTAATGCTGGCGTGCCGTGCCATCCGGCCAGCACTTTTGCTGCAAGATAGGCCATGGTGTCCGAGGCAGTCGACTCCTTCACCGCACTGACAGCGATGCGGAGCCCCGCAAGGAGCCCCCAAACGCAAACATGTAGCGAGCCGGAATGTGGTGTCACTCAGCATAGTGCCTATGTTGGGTGACGGTAGTGCCTGAAGCCAGAGGCCCGATTCCCATTCACCCACAGCCAGCAGGCGGGCACGCTCTGCAGTATTGGTGGACGTATTAATAAGATTATACCGTACCAACCTACAGAGCGGCTCATCCCACTGTCTCTGGGAAGACGGGTTCTCGGGCTGAACCGTATCCGGGCAAGCCACTTTCCAGGCGTTCACCGCATCGGACAAACACGGCACGTCAGAGTCAACCTGAGAAGAGGCTAAGATTTTTGTGGTTAACTCTTCGGTGCTATGGACCGAGGACAGGAACGCCGGTAAGCTTACACTAGAAATTTTGCGGACGCCGAGCCCACCAAAACGAATGGGTAGTGTGGCTTGCAGCCACGCGCGGTCGTCCAATGCCACATGGAGCGGGTGCTGCAGGTGCGGAAAACCTCAAACGGCGCAAATATAACAACCTTATTGGAAGCTATTTGTTTGAGCCGTTTGGGGTTGAAACACTAGGGCCTTGGGGTCCGAGTGCTCATCGAGTATTTCGGGACATCGCCAAGCGGTTGGTCGACTCCACACGGGACCAAAGGGCTGGCCTATTTTTAGCCCAAAGAATTAGCATTGCCATCCAGCGTGGCAATGCCGCCAGTCTTTTGGGCACTTTTCCCACTGACAGCGATGCGGACGAATTTTTTGATGCCCTATGAGCTCTTTTTTTTTTTTTTTTTTTTTTTGATTTTTTTTATACCTACTTGTACATAGTATAAATAATTTAATTTTACCATTGTTTGAACAAAATATATACGTTTGAATAATTTATTTAAAAAAAAGCAAACACATTATAAAAGATAATTTTAGTATATTGTGTTTCTTTACCTGTGTTTTTTTTTTAATAATAATTGCAAAGTAGCGTGATCAGAAACGCATTTCGCATGATTTGTGTCCATTTTCTGACGTAGGTAGGTTTTAATTTTCATATTAAATAAGACTATTTTTAATCGTGATTAAAAAGGTGTGGAATAAAATTAGTAGTCATGAACTAAAATTCACACCAACACCTTGACTTCAAGTGCAAAAACAGTACTGTATTTTTTTTCTTTTGCTTATATCTCGAAAACGGTGTGTCCTATTGCAAAAATAATGAAAATTTGGCCGCCCTTTATGAAACCCATAAACCCCTAAGCCTCTACATGTGGGTACCAAAAACAAAAAATACGAAAATAATCCCACGAATGTAAATTTTGACAGATGTTCCAATGGAGATTTCATATCTCCATACCTTAGGACCAGCCGTGATATCTCGCTGGTTTGCGATCGAAAAATTTATGAATGGAGATCGTTATAATAGCATTTTTTCGTTTTCGACGGAGATAAGCAGTTTCTCGACTGATATTTCGACCATGGAGATAATTTCCATGCCACCGGAATTGGCCTCCAGATATGAGATTTATTCTTTTCCAGGATAACTATTATAAATTGGAACGTATTTTTATTTAAATGTTAAACACTCTCAGGCGGAGGACTCGGCGGCACTCGGCGCGGCGGCGCTGACGTCAACATCAAGCACTCCGGCCGAGAGGACAACGAGAGGGAGAGGGAGCGATACCGTCTGGAGCAGAGGGAGCGAGACGACCGGCCCAGGCACGACGCGCGCGCGGACCGAGCGCGTGAGTACCACTACTGAATAGACTTAGAATAAATGTCGATGTATTTCGATACATCGCGATATAAATAGACTTAGAATAAAATGTCGATGTATTTCGATACATCGCGATTTAAATAGACTTAGAATAAATGTCTGTGTATTTCGATACATCGCGATTTAAATTGACTTAGAATAAAATGTCGATGTATTTCGATACATCGCGATTTAAATAGACTTAGAATAAATGTCTGTGTATTTCGATACATCGCGATATAAATAGACTTAGAATAAATGTCTGTGTATTTCGATACATCGCGATATAAATAGACTTATTTCATTCGATATACCTAAGATATTTTCCATTCGACATAAATAAATGTTAAATATTTCGAAAGCAATATCGATACATTTTAATATTATCGATACCTACAATATAATATATCGATACTTTATACATTTACATTACACTAACAGGGTGCATTCAGCTCCTTATTTTGAATCATATTCTACCGGAAAATTTTTCAGATTTTTTTTAAAAATCGTTTTTAAGGTTCCGTACCAAAATGGTAAAAAGGAACCCTTATGGTGCGACTCAGTCTGTCTGTCTGTCACAGCTGGATATCTCAGAACTGCTAATGCTATCAACTTGAAATTTGGATCAGTTTTAGATGACGTTTGCCCAACTATTTTGCACATAAGAAAGAAATAAAAATGTATTTTTTTTTTTTTTTGGAACAGGGACTGAAAGGGAGTCTTAAAAATTCGAAGTGGGGCTACTAGGGCTTGTGGGGTATCATATAAAAGAACGCTGTTTGCACATTCTTAAACATTTTTTTTTTCTTTTTTTAGGCCGCATAGTTTTCGACTTTTGATGAAAAATGTAAAAAAAAAAATACCGTTCCTTATCTCCGAAATTTGCATAGAGAAAAATCGGAACTTATTCTATGTGATAGAAGTTTATGTAAAGATTACAGGAAAAATAAAACAATGTCTCTAAATAGCATTTTTTTTTTCCAGAAATCTATATTTACCTATTGATGGTACGGAAGCCTCGGTGAGCGAGTCCGACTCGCTCTTGACCGATTTTTTCAGTTACTATTCCTTTATTTAAATGAGTGTTATTGTGATTCCAGCGGCGGGAGGCGCGGGCGGCCGGCGCAGGAGTCGCTCTCGCTCGCGTCGCCGCTCCGCGTCGCGCACGCGCAGGCGGGACCGCGACCGCGAGCGTGACCGCGACCGCGAGGCGCGGGAACGCGAGCCCGAGGATCCTGAGCGGTGAGTACTGGCGAGGACAGCTCGCTTCCCCTACCTAATGACCTTGAACGGCTTAATACAAAACTAGGTTCATCTTCAAACCCAGGTTTGAACCATGGGACCCTTTTTAGGGTTCCGTACCTCAAAAGGAAAAACGGAACCCTTATAGGATCACTTGTTTGTCCGTCTGTCTGTCTGTTTGTCTGGCTGTCAGTCTGTCAAGACCGTTTTTCTCAGGAACGCGTGAAGGTATCCAGCTGAAATTAATATCAAATACGAAAGTCTATGGTCCCTTCGAGTTCTAAAAAGATCAAACTTCTAAGTCGAAGCAATAAAAAAATACGGCCATTTTGCGACACATTTTGATACTCGCAACTGTCGCAAGTAAATCAAAACCTATAGTGTACTTCCCGTTGACCTAGAATAATGAAATTTGGCAACAAGAAAGGTCTCCCAGCAAAAGTATAGGAAAAAGTCCGAAAATTGTGAATTTATAATTTTATGACATAATTTTTTTTTTTTACGGAACCCTTCATTGTGCGTGGTCCGACACGCACTTGGCCGGTTTTTTTGAATTTCGAACGGACTAAGTTGTCAGTTTTGTATAAAGAACTGTATTTCTATCACAGTTAGGTTCTTATTACAAAAACTGGCTCGGTGGCACACATTAATAGAGCTGGGACACTCCGCAGTTTAGGTATGAAGCTACAAGTACGCGGCGGGCCCCGTCCGCGGGGCTAATTCAGTAGGTCAGAAGGTATAAGAGTTACGCGACAGAAAGAGAGGCAACTTGTAGTAGAATATAACTGTAGGTAATAAGCGTTGTGCGACCTGAATTGCACTTTATTGTGTCGTAGCAAGAGTCGCTTTTTATTTAAATGATTTTGCGGAGTGTCCCATCTGTATTAATCTGTGTCGATGGTTTAAACCATGACAGAAAAATAACCTTGTTTTGTAATAAGACGATGAGTGTTTTGTCCACTATTCCGCGCTGTGATGAGATATAAAAAATATGTATAGTAGGTACAACAACATTCAAAGAGTCCATCGTTTATCTATATAAATAAAAAGAGAAGACCTGACTGACTGACTGAATGAATGACTGACTGATTGACAGAATGACTGACTGAATGACTGACTGAATGACTGACTGATTGACTGAATGACTGACTGATTGGCTGAATGACTGACTGATTGACTGAATGACTGACTGATTGACTGAATGACTGACTGATTGGCTGAATGACTGACTGATTGGCTGAATGACTGACTGATTGACTGAATGACTGACTGATTGACTGAATGACTGACTGATTGGCTGAATGACTGACTGATTGACTGAATGACTGACTGATTGACTGAATGACTGACTGATTGGCTGAATGACTGACTGATTGACTGAATGACTGACTGATTGACTGAATGACTGACTGATTGACTGAATGACTGACTGATTGACTGAATGACTGACTGATTGACTGAATGACTGACTGATTGACTGAATGACTGACTGATTGGCTGAATGACTGACTGATTGACTGAATGACTGACTGATTGACTGAATGACTGACTGATTGACTGACTCATCAGAAAGAAAGAAAGAAAGAAAGAAAGAAAAAGTATTTATTATGACTTGCACAGAACTAAAACTAAAACACAAAATAAAAGTTGAAAACAAAAGAGAAACAAAGTATATAAAAAAATAAAAATAAGTAATTAAAAAACAAAAAAGTCCTGTACGAGGCCAAAAGGTAATCCATCAACGCCCAGACCAAACCCTTGGACCTAGAAAGCTGACATTTTTCACCGAAGTTCCCTTTATAATGTAGACAAGGAATAAGGAAGGAATTCCCGGTAGTACGTTCCCGTGGAATATTTTCCGACATCCACGCGGGCTAAGCCGCGGGCAAAAGCTAGTATTTGAAAAAATAGATGCCACAATAATTGATTTATATTCCCACATAAATTATATTATAAAGGGTCTTTCAACAAGGACGGGTCGATGTTGAATTTAAATAAAACAAGCTGTATGTGAGATATTAAAGAAATTATTTTTTTATTTGAAAGGCTCATTTATGCCATTATTTATGAAATATGACAGGCGGCGTCATTGGTCCGCACTTTTTCAAAAACGATGACGGCGAGGCCATTACTGTCAACGGCGAGCGCTAAAGATCAATGAATAACAATTTATTGGTGACGTGAATTGGTCTCAAAGATCGTGCGATTTGACCCCGCTATACATTTTCTTGTGGGGTTTTCTCAAGTCGCAGGTCTAAGCCAATAATCCGCAATCAACCGATGCCCTGAAAGTCAACATTACGCAGGCCATCGCTCAGATTCAGCCGGATCTATGCAGTAGAGTAATTGAAAGTTGGACCTCTCGGATCCGTGCCAAAGTTCGAAGCCGCGGGGGACATTTAAACGATGTCATCCATACTAATATCACAGTCTAAAAATCATACAGTCGTCCAACGAAGACGTCTAGACGGGGCAATCGTGCGGGGTGTGAGGGGCGAGACGCGGGTAAGCCGATCCCGAACTGCGAACAAAACGATGTTAGTAGTTCGGGATATGTTATTCAGGGCTAACGCGTGTTTATTTTTTATTTGTTTATTTAAAATGGTGCATACGACGTGTGCTGTGAGTGATTGCAAGTCTTATATATTATAATTAAGTATATTATAATTGTGAAAGTGTTTGTTTGTATGTTCCGTGTCAAGATGGTGGACTTTTTTATTATTTACTAAGGGTGAATTTCGAGATGGTGGACGTCATTTTTTATAATTTGATATGAATTTTGAGTTTAATTGGGGTGCTTGTTACGAAAAAGCCATCCTTTTTTAAATCCAAGATGGCGGACGTCATTTTTTTATAATTTGATATGGGTGTTAATTTTGAGTATAATTGGGGTGCTTGTTACGAAAAAGGCATCCTTTTTGAAATCCAAGATGGCGGATGTAATTTTTTTATAATTTGATATGGGTGTCAATTTTGAGTATAATTGGGGTGCTTGTTACGAAAAAGCCATTCTTTTTGGAATCCAAGATGGCGGACGACGTAATTTTTTTATAATTTGATTTGGGTGTCAATTTTGAGTATAATTGGGGTGCTTGTTACGAAAAAGCCATCCTTTTTGGAATCCAAGATGGCGGACGACGAATTTTTTTTATAATTTGATATGGGTGTCAATTCTGAGTATAATTGGGGTG
The DNA here is from genome assembly GCA_905163495.3 of Cosmia trapezina. Lineage (NCBI taxonomy): Eukaryota > Metazoa > Arthropoda > Insecta > Lepidoptera > Noctuidae > Cosmia > Cosmia trapezina. Next base: position 16,580,007 of record LR991046.1, on the reverse strand, counting down.
CTTGTTACGAAAAAGCCATCCTTTTTGGAATCCAAGATGGTGGACGACGTAATTTTTTTATAATTTGATATGGGATACTGATATTAGATGATACTGTCAGAATGTTTAAATTTTTGTGAGATGAATGCATGACTGTGTTAAATAAATTATATATATGTAATATGTTTAAATAGTGTAATTGGTTTCGACCGTTCTATTTAAAATAAATAAATAAATAAATAAATAAATAAATAAATAAATGGGTGTTAATTTTGAGTATAATTGGGGTGCTTGATACGAAAAAGGCATCCTTTTTGGAATCCAAGATGGCGGAACTGTAACTTATATGTATAAAATGAAATTAAGGAAATAATAGTAATGACATAGGTGTCATTTTCATGGTTTTTGAGTCCCAAGATGGCGGATGCAAAAATTTTCAAATTTTTCGTCATGGGTGTCATTTTTATGGTTTTTGAGCTCGCTAAAAACGGTAATGAGGTCAAAATGAAAATCCCAGATGACGGCTGCGAAAATTTTCTAATTTTTCGTCATGGGTGTCATTTTCATGGTTTTTGAGGTCGCTGAAAACGATAATGAGGTCATGACGAAAAATTTGATAATTTTCGCAGCCGCCATGTTGGATTTTCATTTTGACTTCACTATCGGCTTTACCGTCCTAGAAAACCATAGAAACGATACCCATGACGAAAAATTTGAAAATTTTCAAAGCCGCCATCTTGAATTTTGATTTTAATCTCGTTATCGTCATCAGCGACCTCAAAAACCATGATAATGACATACATGTCGAAAAAAATAAAAGAACTTCTAAGAATAATAATATAACTTAAAAGAAAAATAATAAAATAATTTGAAAAAAAAAACTTAAGAAATAAGCAGGCACTCAAATGTCGTTTATAATAATAATAATGTTAATGACGATGTTGATCTCAAATAAACAAATTAATTAATTAATATCGTTTACTTGGGACAACCCTTGCTGTTGCGACAATGTCTAGACGTTGTCGGCATTTACCACGAGATCAAAGGCGTCGTCCTACTGTATGTTTTTATACTGTGCTAATATTATAAATTCGAAAGTAACTCTGTCTGTCTGTCTGTCTGTCTGTCTGTCTGTCTGTCTGTCTGTCTGTCTGTCTGTCTGTCTGTCTGTCTGTTACCTTTTCACGCCTAAACCACTGAACGGATTTCAATAAAATTTGGCAAGGCTATAGATGGTATCCTGGGGACGGACATAGGCTACTTTTTTTCAAAAATAATCCTACGGGTGGTGATATAGGGGATGAAAGTTTGTATGGGAAACTCAATATTTCTTAAGTTAGGGATGTGAAAATTAAAATGTATGCTTTTGATAGGAAATAAAGAAATATGCGGTTCAGCGTTTTTGAAAAATCATCCCCTAAGGGGGTAAAATAGGGGTTGATTTTAAAATTTACAAAACTGCAGGGAATTCGACCAAATTTGGTAAGGCTTTATATAGCATCCTGGGGAAGGACATAGGATACTATTTTTTTCAAAAATAATACTACGGGGGGTGATATAGGGGATGAAAGTTTGTATGGGAAACTCAGTATTTCTTAAGTTAGGGATGTGAAAATTAAAATGTATGCTTTTGATAGGAAATAAAGAAATATGCGGTTCAGCGTTTTTGAAAAATCATCCCCTAAGGGGGTAAAATAGGGGTTGATTTTAAAATTTACAAAACTGCACGGATTTCGACAAAATTTGGCAAGGCTTTATATAGACTCCTGGGAAAGGACAAGATACTTTCAAAAACAATACTACAGGGTGTGATATAATATAGGGGACGAAAGTTTGTAAGGGAAACCCAGTATTTCTTAAGTTATGGATAACAAATTTATGGTATTGGTAGAAAATTAAGAAATATGCGGTTCAGCGTTTTTGAAAAATCATCCCCTAAGGGGGTAAAATAGGGGTTGATTTTAAAATTTACAAAACTGCACGGATTTCGACAAAATTTGGCAAGGCTTTAGATGGCATCCTGGGGAAGGACATAGGCTACTTTTTGTCTTAAAAAATAATCCTACAGAGGGTGATATAGGGTTGAAAGTTTGTATGGGAAACTCAGTATTTCTTAAGTTAGGGATGTAAAAATTAAAATGTATGCTTTTGATAGGAAATAAAGAAATATGCGGTTCAGCGTTTTTGAAAAATCATCCCCTAAGGGGGTAAAATAGGGGTTGATTTTAAAATTTACAAAACTGCACGGATTTCGACAAAATTTGGCAAGGCTTTATATAGCATCCTGGGAAAGGACATAAGATACTTTCAAAAACAATACTACAGGGGGTGATATAGGGGACGAAAGTTTGTAAGGGAAACCCAGTATTTCTTAAGTTATGGATAACAAATTTATGCTATTGGTAGGAAATTAAGAAATATGCGGTTCAGCGTTTTTGAAAAATCATCCCCTAAGGGGGTAAAATAGGCGTTGATTTTAAAATTTACAAAACTGCACGGATTTCGACAAAATTTGGCAAGGCTTTAGATGGCATCCTGGGGAAGGACATAGGCTACTTTTTGTCTTAAAAAATAATCCTACAGAGGGTGATATAGGGGATGAAAATTTGTATGGGAAACCCAGAACCACTAAACGGATTTCGATAAAATTTGGCATAGGCTACTTTTTATTTCAAAAATTATCCTACAGGGGGTGATATAGGGGATGAAATTTTGTATGGGAAACTCACTATTTCTTAAGTTAGGGATCACAAATTTATGCTATTGGTAGGAAATTAAGAAATATGCGGTTCAGCGTTTTTTAAAAATCATCCCCTAAGTGGGTAAAATAGGGGTTTATTTTAAAATTTACAAAACAAGACGGATTTCGATAAAATTTGGCAAGGCTATAGGACTGGGAAAGGACATGGCTACATTTTGTCTTAAAACATAATCCTACAAGGGGTGATATAAGGGATGAAAGTTTGTATGGGAAACCCAGCATTTCTTAAGTTAGGGATATGAAAATTCAAATTTATGCTTTTGGTAGGAAATAAAGAAATATATGGTACAGCGTTTTTGAAGGGGTACAATAGGGGTTGACAAATGTTTGTGTACCTACCTCTTTTTAAGAGATTTAAGGGATTGGAAATGTAGGCATAGTTCGAATCTTGAGGTAACATTTAGTCTTTATTTCATTCACCGTTTTTACGAGGAAATTATTTGAACGAGTGGACACTCGGACAAAAGTTATTTGTTATTAGAGCGTAACTGGCATAATAAATTTTAAGTAATTAACAAAGTCCCCCCTGCCACGTAAGTCTGTCTGTTTGAATGCGATAATGTCAAAAAGTACCGAACGGATTTTCATACGGTTTTCTCCAATGAACGGAGTGATTCAGTGTAATTCATTTTGGTTTTGTGTAAATTGGCTGAAATATGACGACGACTGTTGAGGATGTCGGAAAAAATCATGACGACTGGTAGCTTTATGCCTACTATACATGGTAACGATATATCGTAGCGATTTGAGTTTGCACAGTTATATCGGCCGGCCCTATGTTTTCCACATGAACGTTCCCATGGGATATTTTCCGACATCCACGCGGGCGAAGCCGCGGGCAAAAGCTAGTATTTCATAAATAATGGCATAAATGGGCCCTTCAAATAAAAAATAATTTATTTTTATATCTCACATACAGCTTGTTTTATTTAATTTCAACATCGACCCGTCCTTGTTGAAAGACCTTTTAGATTGACGCACTAATTCCGTCCCTCCCTTAGTGGACCAGTCACATTTCATTCAACAACGTTCGGTTTTTCCGAAAATTATATTTTCTATCCGTTTGGGGTTGAAACCTCGGGCCGTAGGGTCCGAGTGCTCATGGTTTTTTTACCCGACTGCGGCGAAGCCCAAAAGGAGGGTTATGTATTTGATCTGTATGTAAGTATGTATGTATGTCCGTTTCTTTGTTCCCTCGTAACTCCTAAACGAATGAACGGATTTGGATGAATTATACGTCTTTAGGTTTGTCTTGGTAGCGCGAGTGTCACTGGCTACATTAAAATCAAAAACAAAGTAAAATGGCGGATTTGGGGCGACATATTGTGGAGTTCAAAATTTTTTTTTCGTCTAATACCATCGAGTAGGATATCAAATTGAAGGGTTTTAAAAGGTGATTACAAAAGTATATACAACTTATATGGTTAAAAGCAATTCGAAGTGACAAATCGCAAAAAACACGAAAAGAAAATCGAAATCAAAATAACCCTCAAAACTTCTTGCAAGAACTAAATCGTCTGCGAAATTTTTCACATTTGTAAACTAAAAAGCTGGAAATAAAAAAAGTAAGTACTTAATTAAAAAAACTAAAAAACCCGACCACGGTAAAAGTTAAGTTAAAATAACTGAAAAGCTAAAAACAAGCCCATTTTAAATTAAATTAAATTTGGAAGCAGGCGGGACCCATTCCATTTTTTATATTTTCAAACACAAACGGGTCCAGCCTGCTTCCAAATTTAATTTAATTTAAAATGGGCTTGTTTTTAGCTTTTCAGTTTTTTTAACTTAACTTTTACCGTGGTCGGGTTTTTTAGTTTTTTTAATTACTTTTTTTTTAACCCATTCGTCATCCCTATTCGAAGCTCTTCTCAGTGCTTCAACCGGAAAGAAGTATCTAGAATTAAATAAATAAATAAAAATATCCTTGGACATTTCACACAACGCCATCTAGTCCCAAGCTAAGCAACCTAATGCTTGTGTTATGGTAACGAGATGGCTGATAAACTACTTATATACATTTTTTTTTTTTTTGTAAATACATACATATTATAGATAGAAAAACACCCAGACTCGGAACAAATACTTGTAGGTCGTACAAATATTTGTTCCGTGCGGGAATCGAACCCGCGACAAGCTGTGCAGTAGTCAATCGCTCAACCACTGCGCCAACCGTGTCGTCAAACAACAAAACAACAATTGTCTACAACACCTAATTTGTATGTTTCCTCCGAAGCGCGGCGGGTCGTCGTCGCCGCTCCCGTTCTCGCTCCGAGCGCCGCCGCGAGCGCCGTGACCGCGGCGACCGCGACAAGGACCGCGAGCGTGACCGCGACAAGAAGCGTTCCCGCCGCGACAAGGAACGCAAAGAGCCGAAGGTTAAGCCTGAAGATATCAAGATCAAAGAAGAGCCGATGGACGGTGAGTTCGGTAAATATAACCCTTTTTTATACATTTGTACTGTTAATACTCAAGTTGAATTCTTGCACCTCACCGCTGCCGGATAGAAGCGAGAGTCAAGCATCCGGATGTTAAGGAGTTTATTGATGGTGAGTTTTTTGGTGTTTTTTTTGTAGTCAGGGGTATTAATTGTTAAACTAATTGACAACCTACGTCAGTTATAGCAAAGAGATTAAACCTCTAGACATTGCCATGATTACAGTGTGAATTGTGGAAGTGAGACACATATATACGAAATTAGTAGGAAAATTGAGACAAAGCATCGTATCTTCTGTCTCTTACCGCGTGCCGTATTTTTGCTTGGCGAACTTTAGAATGTTAGCCAAACAAAGGGCTTTCACTGTTACAAAATATATCTTGCGTGTATTTATTTGACTTTTTTTGCATTTTGCGAATATATTGACCGTCCAAAATATGGAAGATTTCTTATGTTAAACTTCATTTCTCATACGACACAACCTAGAAAAAGTATTACATTGCTGTCTCATGACCGGCCACGCGGTGGCTCGATCTAGATTTATATTATCTAAGTGTTCTATTCTATTCTATTTTTCTCTATGGCAATGGTGCCGATGTCGACAATTCTGCCAATGTCAGATGTGTTGTGAGAAAACGTGCCGAGAAAAAAAAAAAAAAAAAAAATAGAAGAAAAAAAAAAAACACTGAATTGAATTTAATGTGAAACTTGTTGACAAATATTAGTACACTGAAACAAACAGATAAAGAATATTGTTAATTATATTATATAAATCGATATAAATACATATTCGACCACAAACCACACAAAAATCATCATAATTTGATGTCATTGACACGGATAAAAAACATCAAAGCCTGGAAGAGCTTTGGAGAAGACTGTGTTAACAGGAATGGAAAGTTAGTTGGGACAGGGATCTTTAATTTAGGGAGATAGCTATACAAGTCGTGGGCTGGGTTATTATTGGAGCAGTTAAAAAAGATGTGCTCCAAAGTACCTTCATCCAACCCACATTCGCAGAGCGATGTGTCTCTGACCCGGATTTTGTGAAGAAAAACCGGAGAACAACAATGACCAATACGGAGACGGCAAAGAATAGATATTACTTTCTTCGATATTTTTTTATACAGGTAAAACCAAGGCTTGGGTGTAACATTAGGCTGTATTGCGTGATAAAAAGCCCCTTTATTTTTACTTGAATTTTGCCACTGGACCTGCCATGAGGTTAGCAAGCTCTTTCTAGGAAGGCTCAGCAAATCGTAGCCCTGACATTGGAAATGCTTAAGATCAACGGCTTGGGAGGTAACAGCATCTTTAGCAAGACCATCAACAACTTCATTTCCTCTTATGCCACAATGGCTTGGAATCCAAACCAAGTGAACGGTTTTGTGATCCCTGGTACAAGCGGATAGGGCCTTTTTGATTTGAAGTAGGATCGGACTGTGTAGTTTACTCTTAAAAGGATTCTGCTCCAAAGCTTGCAAGCAACTAAGCGAGTCCGTAAAGATAACACCAAAATCTATGCTATGAGCCTCTATAAATAAACATGCTTCCAATATGGCCACGCATTCACCCGTAAATACTGATGTTTGTACAGGGCATTTGAATTTTAAAACTATTTTGGAATTTTGGTAGTACACCGCAGCACCAGTGCAACTTGTATCTGATAATTTAGAGGCGTCCGTGAAAAATCTCTCGAAATTGTGCCATCGCTCATCAACCGCCGCATTGAAAATAGAGTCCGCCGAAGGAGACCTTTTCGATATGCCAATATTGTAGAAAATATCTGGTTTAAAACATATAATTTCATAGTCGAAACAGAAAATAGGAAGTTTTGGAAACTGAATGATAGGGGAATCTAAATTTTTATAATAACGGAAAGATTTTACAAACAAAGGGACTTCTTTATGGTTCCAATAATTAGAACTTCGGCATGCAACATTTAAGTCGTCCACTTTTTGAACAAGAGGGTGGGAGGATTTAGTAATGACTCAAGCCCAGAACCTCGATGCTAGATACTGCCTTCTCAAGGCCAACGGTGGTTCTGCACACTCTACCTGCAATGCGTTAATTGGTGAGGATTTCATACATCCCGATATGATCCGTAGACACTTAGCTTGAATTCTGTCCAACCTTGCCAAAGCACCTTTGTTGCAGGGAATTAAAAGAAAAGATCCATAGTCCAGAACACACCGGATTAAAGCATTGTATACCAGTTTCATGGTGTAGGGGTGTGCACCCCACCAGACACCAGCGAGCACTTTTAGTATGGGAATAGTTCTCTCGCATCTATTAACTAAATAATTTAGGTGATGTAAACCACTCAATTTAGAGTCTAGAACAACGCCTAAAAATTTGACTTTTGAAGAAACTGGTATACAATGCCCATTAATGTCCACTGAAATTTGTGGGATCAGCCTCCTGCGAGAAAACACTACTACAGCACTTTTGGGGGCAGACAGACTCAGACCGGGATTTTAGCCATTGGTTTAGAGAGTCCAAGGATACGCAGAGAGATGATGCAGCGTCGCAAACTGATTTATTGATGACGTATAGAGCTAAGTCATCAGCATACTGAAGAATTTGGCAGTCGTTGTTAAGACATGAACCGATGTCAGCTGTATATAAGTTATACAGTAAGGGACTAAGAACAGAGCCTTGTGGTAGGCCCCTCCATGACATCCTGACGTCAAATTCCTCACCAGGGACTCTCAAAACCAAAGACCGTGACATAAGCAAACTACAGATGCACTGAACCATTCTCTTCGGTATTCTCAGCTGTTGCAATTTTTGCCTGAGAATTGGAAGAAGAACACTGTCATAAGCAGAGGAAATGTCTAAAAAGGCAGCGACTACGGATTCATTTTTTGAAAACGATGCGCGTATATCTGAAACCAAAACTCCAACACTATCCATGGTGCTGAGTCCCTTTCTAAAACCAAATTGAGACCTGGGAACTAAGTCTCTGGATTCTACTATAAATTCAAGTCGGTTCTTTACTAGATGTTCCAATAATTTTGCCAGAACTGATGACAAAGCAATTGGTCTGAAGCTGTTTGGGTCATCAGCGTGCTTGCCAGGTTTTAAAATCGGAATGATAATTTGAGTTTTCCATTGATCGGGGACCCAGCCATTGCTGTAACAAAAATTTAAAATGTCTAAAAAATAATTTTTTGCTCTATGACCTGCGTGTGACATAAAGGAATAGACAATTCCGTCTATACCGGGGGCAGAGTCATGAACGTGAATTAAAACCGAGTTAAGCTCCTGCATAGAGAATGGTGCATCAAAAGGATCCTCTGAAGAAATGAAAGACGGCTGATAAAGTTCTGCTTCCGATGGAACATACGGAGGAGCCAGTTTATCAAAGAACTGCTCAGCAATCTCTCGAGGGATGGGAGAAGAAATTGAAGGGGAACATCCAGATTGATCTTCTTCCAAACAACTGATAAAGGAGTAGAAGGGGACAGAGAACCGCAAATCAGCCCAACCAGCACGTTTCTTCCTTCGCAGTAATCTTTTAGATTTAGCAAGGACCCTATTAAAAGCTATTAAGTTGTTGCTAACCATCGACTCATTATACACCATTTCAGCATCATCCCTTTCCCTTATGGCTGCTGTGCATTCCTGATCCCACCATGGTGGAGGAGGAATCTGCCCACGTGCTGAGTTTTTAACAGGAAAGCATGAGTCTGCACTAGCCGTTATGGCAGAAATGAGGCTATTATAACAGTTTGACACATGGAGGGGGCTAAGAGAATCAAAATCACAGGAAATTAAATTTGGAAGTGAATCAATTTTGTCCTCCAATAATGAGGAATACCTTGCCCAGTCAGGATTAGACAAATTATACCTCAGGAGTGGAGGACTCGATTTTTCTAAGTAAGTTTTTTCAGCCAAAGATATTATAATTGGATAGTGATCACTGCCATGTGACAAACTGGTACACTCCCAATGACACGACGCTGCGATATCTAGAGTGCAAAAGGTGAGGTCAACACAACTCTTATGCTGTCCAGGAAGAGACCTACGGGTTGGACAACCATTGTTTAAGATACACAGAAGTGTTATAGCCATTTCATACAACTGTCATAGAATGACAGTTGTATGAATACAGTAGAATCCGCTTATTGAAGGGAAACATTGAAGCGAAGTGATAATTTTTAAGTTATTAACGAAGTGACAAACATCATACTAAGCGGATGTCATACAAAGCATAGCCTTACAAAATAAACAACTTCCTATTTTTGTTAGGTACTTAGTTTAACTTTTTAAACGTCGATTGACACCCACCCAGGTGAGATAACAATAAAAAATCTATCGTGTCTGCTAATTGGCGTGCGACGGGTTAATAGAGAGAAAAACTACAAATTGTATGTATCTATTAATAAAACAAAGAAAATGAAGCATGAGCTGACACAAATCAAACATGGTTATTAAAAAAAAAAACATAGAATAAAAATTGTAATTTATTTTTTCTTAGTTTGATGTGCGAAGTAAGTATATCAAGTATATCATTTATTCTTTTTTCACAAAGCTGACTTAAGGTAAATGTGTACAAAAAATGTGTCAGCTGTATTCCAAGTCATCAGAACTTTGTTAGGTATAAAGAATTTTATGTGAAAACCAAACAGCACCGCAATTACTTTGTATTGAGCGATTGGTCAATATAGGCGGAGTCATAATAAACGGATTCCACTGTATATGGGTAACTTCAGTTGGTAGGCAATCTGCTGACTATAATCAACGCAATCTAAGAAGTCCGTTTGCACAGCTGTCAAAATACTTTGTGTAGTGATGGGGAAAAAAATCGGTTGCTTTAAAAACCGATTCTCGAGACATTCGAGTCGATTTATCATACTTAGAGTTTGTAATGGACAATTTATCTACATTGCTTAAAACTGATTCTCGAGGCATATCGTTTTATTTCACGTACGAGTTTGTAATATTTAACATTTATTACATAAATCCCAACTAAGTTTCAATTTGGGTGAGTTTCAAAGCCAAACCAAGACCTAAACTAAAACCCGATGTACTGATTTCTTCCGGAATGTTTATGTATTACATTGTATGTTACGCGCCAGTGGCGTACCTAGTAATTATTAAATGTCAAAATAAAGCTAAAAATATATTCGATCAGATTTTTTTTTTTTTTATATGTTTAAACATTTACTAATACAGTAATTATATATTCTCTTTTCTAAATTAACGTTTGTAAAAATATAGATTTTTTTTTTAGAATATCGATTTCATTCGTTTAAAAAAGGCTTAGAACGGTCACAACTCTACGGCCACGAACCTAAAGACATGACATTGTAATAACCCCAGTAACATTGATCGTAGTAGGGATTGGAACTTTGTCAAAGGGGACTACGCACTTTTAAGTGATCTAATTCGTTCTGCTCCATGGCAAGATGTTATTTGCTGCAATGACGTACCCTCCGCTGCTGGTAAGTTTTACAAAATAATATATGACCTGTTTGATTCTTCAATTCCAAAGAAGAAGAGAATGATCGCTGGAAATAGGCGGTATCCAGTCTGGTTTACTAGAGATATAGTAAACGATACTCTACGTAAAAATAAACTGCATAGTAAATGGAAGCTTTCGCGATGTGATCTTATCTATGCAGAGTTTAGTGCTCTGGGAACGGATCTAAAAGCAAGAACCCAGGACGCCTACAGGTTGTACTGTAATACCTTAGAAGATAACATAGGCAAAAATCCGCGACAGTTCTGGCAGCATGTTTCTAACCTGCGATCAAAGGGCGGTTTCGTGCCAAACGTAATACTCAATGGTGACACTTTTTCGGGTGTCGAAGCGGCCGAGGCATTTGCTAAGTATTTTGCCAGCGTGTTTCTGCCCAATACACCTAAACTGGACCCAAGAAACTTAAGTGTGACTAGTGAGGGGGATAACATTCCTCTTCCCGTTTTAACCCCACCGGATATAGTTAAGGGTATCGCTAAACTCAAACCCTGTAGCTCGGTTGGTCCTGACAACATTCCAGCCTTTATCCTTAAGGGGTGTCACGATATCTTGGCAGCTCCTCTATGTCATGTTTTTAACCTAGCCCTCCAGTCCGGCGTATACCCAGAGCAATGGAAAACTTCGCGAGTCACTCCCATCCCCAAAACCAGTGATAAAACATCTGTAGAGGAACACAGGCCCATCGCTATCTTGCCAACCATTGCCAAGGTTTTCGAGCATATACTCCATACCTTCATTTACAAACGCGTAAATGTGTCTCTTTCTGATGCCCAACACGGTTTTAGGCCGGGTCGCTCTGTAAATTCGAATCTACTGATTCATGTAGACTACATATCCAAAGGCTTGGACATTGGTACGCAGGTTGACGCTCTGTATTTCGATTTCCGGAAAGCATTCGACAAAGTTGACAATGATGTGCTCTTGACAAAACTGGGGGCCATTGGTTTCTCGTCTGGTCTTCTTAACTTCTTTGCCGACTACCTGCGGGATCGCAAGCAGTTTGTCAGGCATGGTTGCTTCGAGTCCAAGCCTTTTAACACACGCTCGGGCGTGAGTCAGGGGTCAGTGTTAGGGCCGCCTCTATTCTTGATCATGATCAATGATCTCATAGCAAATGTTAAGTTTGCCAAGTGCCTTCTATATGCCGACGACCTAAAGCTTGTCGCACACATCAGAACAAGCGAAGATTGCAAACTCCTACAAAAAGATATTGACGCCGTCTTTGAGTGGAGCAGTGTGAACAAGTTATTTTTCAATACTAGCAAGTGCTACGTCATGACGTACGGTAGAGGGTTGCGACCAATTCATTATGAATATAGTTTGGGTGGTGAAGTAATTACTCGTGTCACCAACGTAAAGGACTTAGGAGTGACTTTCGACCGCTGTCTTACTTTTAAAGATCACGTTTCTACCCTTGCAAAGGAATCTTTCAGGCGCCTGGGGTTTGTTTTGCGAAATGCTCGTGACTTTCACAACCCAAATGTTATTAGGCTGTTGTACACCACTCTGGTTCGAAGCAAACTCGAGTCTAGTGCCTGTGTTTGGCACCCCTATACCGCGACCCAAACTCTGATGCTTGAAAAGGTGCAGAAAACCTTTCTAAGATGCCTATTCCAAAGGTTATATCATTTCTTTCCCTATATGTACCCTTCAAACTATCTTTTAGGGATGTTGGGTTTTAACTCGTTGGAGGTGAGAAGAGGCCTTGATCAGCTCGCGGTAGCCTGTAAAACCTTACGGGGACGTATAGACTGCCCAGAGCTCCATGGCCTTTTCTGTCGACTATTTGTCCCCGACAAATACATCGGGCACCGTCCGAGCCGCCGGCACAATCTGTTTGCGCAACCTTCGGCCAAAACTGTCGCCAGAGCTGAATCCCCCGTGTGTCGTACTTTGAAGATGCTCAACGCCCTTCTGACTGCCAACCCTGAATGTGATATTTTTGCGGATGAATGGAGTAAAATTATGCGTATATGTCTGGTGTTCTGTGAGAGAAAGTATGCAAGGGAGTCTACTGTACCATGTTAGTTTTTAAGTAAAGTATGTTTGTTGCACCGTTTTAATTAACTATAAATAAATAAATAACGTCCTGTCGGAATATTAATCAACGATTAGTTCGTGTTTTTGAGTGCATTTTTCCAATATAAAGTAAAACTTGGTGCTTACGAATGCTACTCATTGTTATAGTGTATGGATGACATAGTAATTAATGAGGATTACGAATTTGATTTTCCGATTTCTTACGTAGACGTTCATGCAAAGTTATCGCGGCATGTATAGTGAGGAACGTCCAAACGGACTTCTTAGATTGCGTTGATTATACCAAGTGACATCTAGCAACCCGCACTGGGCCCGCGGGGTGGGCTCTCACTGAGAGGAGGCCTGTGTCTCAGCAGTGGGCACATGGTATTATGAGTCAATTAGCTTAAGAATGAATGCCCCTGACATCGACCGGTGCATGTGGGTTGTCTATAGTGGAGAATTAGATGAAGATTGTAAGTATGTCGTATTAATAGGTACTATGCGTGCCAAATAACAATAGTACTGTCAAGACGCCATTTTGTTCCGCAATACTCGCGAACTTCATTACCAATGCGCACTAATTGGCAGCTGTCATGTATTTGACAGTTGTCGTGTATTTGACAGCTATCATGTATTTGACAGCTGTCGTGTATTTGACAGCTATCGTGTGAAGTTGGCGGCAAGCGCGATCCTATTCTTATTTGGCACACTTAGTACAGTCGAACTCGTAGTTGAATGTTATGAATGTTGATCAAAATACGATTCGCGCTCGTAACAAGTATGTATGATGTATTTACAAAATTATAATCATTAAAGTAAAAGAAATACAACTCCTTAAGACCAAGTAAGCTATTGTTATCATGAAATCTTGACATTTGAGGATTATACTAACATAAGGAGTTTTATTACTGATTCTAATGATTATAAATACAAAAAAAAAAAAAAATACATATTTGTTAGTCGACGTTGGCACGGACGTAAAAATATCGCGGTGATTTTATTTCGCGCGCTGGATTTTTAACGCTGTGCTTAGCGCCGAGAGTTGAAAATCCAACAGTGTGTTTTTTCGTCGCGCTGGGATGCACTCTGTTGTTGTTAGGTTGGATTCTCGAAGCTCGACTCAACACCGAGAGTTGAAAATCCAGTGCGCGATAAAATCCCGCCTCGATATTTTTACGTCCGTGCGAACGTTGGCTTACGGTCGCGAATCATACTTTTAATCAACATACAACCTAATATTGACTTGCAAATTGCAAAAAAACGTAAGAAAATTTTTTTTTCGGACTACCTGGCGATTTTGGCTTAAGTAATTAGTCTACAAGTTCTCTATTCAGACGCCAAGTATCGAGGTCAATAAAAACTAAGCATGTATCATCACATTTAATTTAAAAAAAACGAATAACATTCCCGTTTAATATTACAGATTACCCCGAGTTCAGCATGGCCCCCCTGGATGTCCAGATCAAACAGGAGCCCAACGAAGACGAGAACAAATACAATCCGGAGGACACCAACGGAGAAGACTACAATTATTAAACTTTTGCTTTTGTACAGAGCGGTTGAAGCTAAGATGTTTTTTGATGCGAAATGCGAGGTTGTAGTCAACCGTTCCCATATTATGTCAGCGCCATGTTGAAAACTATGCAGAAAGAGAGAAAATACATTTATTTGGTCGAAACGTCTCGTTTATCATAAATTTGCGACAGGAGCTATTGATAATATGTATATTTACTGAATGCATCATCTACACATCTCTTTAAGTTATATTTGATGGAACCTCGACATGTCTTCATGAATTACATAATATTTCGCCCTCTAATACCATCTGTAACCCTTCGGGGTTTGGCAGAAGTGTTCCTATAGTGCAGTTCGCCAGTTGTCAACTTTTTTACGTTTAGGGTCAAAATGTCCAACTTCCAAAATGTCCAATTGTCAAAATGTCCAACTCCCAAAATTTCCAATTGTCAAAATGTTCAACTCCCAAAATGTCCAACTCCCAAAATATCCAATTGTCAAAATGTCCAACTGTCAAAATGTCCAACTCCCAAAATTTCCAATTGTCAAAATGTTCAACTCCCAAAATGTCCAACTCCCAAAATATCCAATTGTCAAAATGTCCAACTGTCAAAATGTCCAACTCCCAAAATTTCCAATTGTCAAAATGTTCAACTCCCAAAATGTCCAACTCCCAAAATATCCAATTGTCAAAATGTCCAACTGTCAAAATGTCCAACTCCCAAAATTTCCAATTGTCAAAATGTTCAACTCCCAAAATGTCCAACTCCCAAAATATCCAATTGTCAAAATGTCCAACTGTCAAAATGTCCAACTCCCAAAATTTCCAATTGTCAAAATGTTCAACTCCCAAAATGTCCAACTCCCAAAATTTCCAATTGTCAAAATGTCCAACTCCCAAAATGTCCAGTCTTTAAGAATGTGGTAAATCACCACATGTGGTTTGTCATTCATGAGTCGTAAAAAAGCGCTTTGATGAGTTATTGAACACATTTACCACATTCTCAAAGATTAGACATTTTGGGATTTGGACATTTTGAGAATTGGACATTTTGACCCTGAACGCTTTTTTACCCTCAAATAAAACTTTCAGAAAACAGATTATTTATTTGATTATTATTCAGTAAGTACACTTTAGTTTGTATAGCGAATCACGTTTTGATAAATAATAGAGCTGCAATTTGCAAAAAAAAACGTGAGGTGATCCAGCGCTGGGGTTCTGTGTCGCATGAGGTCGTAGCATTATGCTGAGCGATGGACGTTTTGCGTGAATTTGACGCATATTTTCCCCCCCCAAACTTGTTATTTTTGTGTTTGTGTTCTTTTTTGCGTTACGTTTGCTGCAAATAAACGCAATTTCTTTCGTTGTAGGTGTGGAGACACTTTTGTTGTGTAACAAAGTGTCGTGACGGTCAAAATGTAACACTTTTTACAAGCTTATAGTTAGTATGGATCAAATCTTACAAGTTAAATTTGACACACTTCTCGGTTTCCGATTGAGCTGAAATTTTACATGCATATGTAAATCGGATGACAATGCAATGTTATTATGACATGGAGCTGATCTGATGATGGAGCCGGAAGGCGGCCATGGGAACTCCGTTATAAAACGACGCAACCCTATCGAGTTTGGGCTCGTTTGATTCGTCTTGACAAGGACTCTGCTCCTAGATGATATCCAGACTAATAAAAGTTTTTTTTTTTTTTTTAATAATGAACTTAAGAAAGTTTGAATTTAGTGGATACAGCATTTCGTGCTATGCTTAAGTCAAGTTTTTTTGATTATTCCCGATTACCACCACTGGGGGACAGCGAAATAACTTTTAAAAGTTATTCTTGTTGTCCACCACTGGGGACAGACTTGACCTCAAAACACTTTAAAGTTGCTTCTGCATCGTCTCCGGCGCTGCGGGAAGTGCAACCCCTTCGCCCTTACTTAACAAAGGATAGGCACCCGTGCTCGCCTCCGCAGCGTCGGCTTGTTGGTCAGCCTCAGCCGCTGCGGCTCGCACGGGTGCCTATTATGCTTTGTTACAGCAGGCGGGGGCTGCTCTCCCTCCGCGCCTCCGGTTTTTATATACACTCTAGGGGTAGCAGCCAAAAGACTACGTGGAGTCGGGGTGCTCCGATTCGGTTTTGGAGCAGATTCAACCTATTTTAACCATGATGTGCTGGACAGCGGGAATGATTTTTAAAAGTTTTTTCGCTGTCCCCTAGGGTGGACATCGGGTATGATTTCTAAAAGTTGTTTCGCTGTCCCCCCAGTGGTGGACATCGAGAATAATTTTTAAAAGTTGTTTCGCTGTCCCCCCAGTGGTGGACATCGAGAATAATTTTTAAAAGTTGTTTCGCTGTCCCCAGTGGTGGACATCGGGAATAATTTTTAAAAGTTGTTTCGGTGTCCCCAGTGGTGGACATCGGGAATAATTTTTAAAAGTTGTTTCGCTGTCCCCCCAGTGGTGGACATCGAGAATAATTTTTAAAAGTTGTTTCGCTGTCCCCAGTGGTGGACATCGGGAATAATTTTTAAAAGTTGTTTCGGTGTCCCCCAGTGGTGGACATCGGGAATATAACGTTTTTTTTTTTTATTATTTGCTCGCATTTCTCTTGAATGTAGCTCAAAGATAAAAGACCGTTAACAATACGACATGGTCAGTTTTAAACGCTCTGTATCAATACATTAGTTGTATTGAAATAATTTTAGATTCTTCGTCCATTGTGCTCGTATTGACTCCAATCGTAATGTGTTGCGCACACATTGACTCTAGGGTAAGGTATGAAATAAAATATGAATATACATGAAGTTTGTGTTTTATTTTGGTCATTAATCTTCATCATTGTCCTGCACTTATCCCAATGTATTAGTGGTCGGCGCAGCAAGTCTTCGTCTTCCACACATCTCTATCAGTCGTCATCTCTGTAGTCATCCCCTCTAGCCATATTATCATCTTTCACACAGCCCATCCATCGTTTCTTTGGTCGTCCCCAACTACTCGTATAGCCATCCATATTCATACTCAAACCTTTCCTCACGACATATTCCTCTTTATTTGGTCAATTCATACAGTAATGTACAGGATGTAAGGCGCACTGAAACCATGGTTCTGAAAATCTCATCATTAATTCTCCTGTCCTTCTCCCAATCTATTTGGGATCGGCGCAACATGTCCCTTTTTTCCATAAGGGACGCCCCGATTCGGTTTTGGAACAGATTCGACCTATATTTTAACCATGAATTGGTGGACAGCGGGAATTATTTCTATAAGTTGTTTCGCTGTCCCCAATGGTGGACATCCGGAATATACCTAATGTTGAAGCTTCATGCAATTATCTATAGACAAACATACCGGTGGTGTGTACAAGGGGGAGATGAATTAACTTTTTGAGATATTTGCGAAAAACTAAGGGGAGAATTCAAGCAACCGATGACTAGAGTTGTAGACGGAAAGGAAAATACACGATTGAAAGCCAAGAGAAATAACAAATAACACCAAAATGTATTTATTTATTATGCAAAAATCACAGGCATATTTGCATTATACAGTTACATACAACGCTACAAGGGTCTGTTGGCGCGCGGCAACAATCTCTCTCTATACTTACTTTACTCTTTGCAACAATCGGACCTAACGTCTGTGACAATTTGTACAAATGTTTACCAATGTCATCCAGCTGTCAAAAGATCCTTGTAGCAGTGTCCGCGCGGTAATAATCACAACGAGTTTTAGAAAGAGAGGCTCGTGGCTAATGATACCAGCCGCACGGCTCTACCCTTGCCGAGGTCGGTTGGTGGAGAAGTGACCATCCATTATTTAAACAGGGTTGTACTCATAATTATGAACAACTTTTACTATGGGACCAAACCTGAAATCGCGAAAAAAATCAGCTGTTCCATTTTGACGAATTATGCGAACATAAATGTACTGAACAGCTGATTTTTTTTTCGCGATTTCAGGTTTGGTCCCACAGTAAAAGTTGTTCATAATGATGAGTACAATGACCTCTTAAAAGGTTGCCACTGTTTACACTTACTTACATCCTGTATATCGAGCTCCGTGCCTCTGAAAGCACGTTACCTTCAACTGTTGGACCCGGCTGTCGTACAAAGAACATTAATACTCAAGAGCTGTCGTACGTACTATGCGTGCCAAATAAGAATAGGATCGGGCTTGCTGCCAACTTCCTGCCGATAGCTGTCAAATTAGTACGCATTGGTAATGAAGTTCGCGAGTATTGCGGATCAAAATGGCGCCTTGACAGTACCTAATATTCATATCTGGCACGCATAGTAGGTCTTTCGGTGAATTGCACGAAACCAATATTAGTTTAACGGAGACTTTAAATTGGCACTGTCACTTTCTTTTTGATACAAAATGTAAGGGATAGCATGAATTTATAGTCTCTTGGTTCCATGCAACTCGACGTTAGACAGTCGTTACGGGTAGTCAGAAGCTCAAAAGTCTGACAACCAGTCTTACCAAGGGAAGCCGAGCTCAACATGATTGGGGAAAGGCAGGCAGATTGATAAGATCAAGTGAGACAAACACGAACTTGTGTCTAAACCTCGCTGTGCTGTATTATCGCCGCGTATCATTTAATTACAAGCTAATATAATACAGGCAACACTTGAAAGGCACAGTAGTAGTATTATTTAAAACCTCAGATCAACGTAAAAAGGAAGATGGATCGCCGTGAACATGAAAAGTGAAGCCACAAAACGTGCTCCTGCAAGTAAAATACACGCTCACGTACACACATACTACTAAAACTACGCTCACCGCTCTCAGTACTTGACGAATCGTCATCTAGTTAACATCTTTAAAAAAAATAGAATAATGCCTTCATGTGTAGTGAAAACTTAACGAAAAACAATAGCAAATCACATAAAGTCTCACGGAATCACTTTTCACTTGTTAGTAGGTACTTGAAATAACATCGTTTTTAGGGTTCCGTACCACAATGGTAAAAAAGGAACCCTTATGGTGCGACTCAGTCTGTCTGTCTGTCTGTCAAAGCTGGATATCTCAAGAACTACTTATGCTATCAAATTGAAATTTGGAACAGTTTTAGGTGACGTTTACTCAAGTATTTTGCACATTCTCAAACATTTTTTTATTTTTTTTAGGCCGCATAGTTTTCGACTTTTAATGAAAAATATAAAAAAATACCGCCCCCCCCCTATTCTCCGAAGTTTGCAAGGAGAAAAATCTGAAATTGTTCTATGTGATAGAAAGTTTATGTAAAGATTACAGAAAAAATAAAACGATGTCTCTAAATAGCACACTTTTTCAGAAATCGGAACGGAACCCTCGGTGCACGAGTCCGACTCGCTCTTGACCGGTTTTTTTAATTAAATGAACTATAACTTTTAGGTTACTTGGAACAAAAAACCTCAACAAAAGCAGTGACCTAAAGTGTGAGCGTTGCCATAATACGATTTAAAAATCCCCCATTCGATTAAACAAATATTTAAATAAGATATCTTACCCATACAATATTATTTCCCAAATTATAGGGAAACAATTTAACAAAAGGTAACCCTTCGACACACATAAATAAAAATGTGGCCACACTTGATGTTCCCGGCGATTCATCTTCCTTTTTTTGTTGATCTGAGTTTAGAACAAGTAACGACATAATTATGAAATCTCCATTAGCCCAGGTTCGCGGGGGCGATATTGTTTTTGCGAACTGCATTTTCAACGCTCTGCTTAGCACCCAGAGTTGAAAATCCAACAGTGGTGCCGTTTCTCTTGAACTAAAATTAGAGAATCGCTATCTTTTACTAACAGGCAGCGCGAGAAAAGGACGGCTATAGCTATGAGCTAAGTTAGAGATGTTGAACTAGTTTATGCCTTGCGCTACACCGTGGTTTTACTCGACATGTTTCTACGTATCGTCTTTTGTATGGAAATATTAGTTTCAACTTTTGACAGCTCTAATTTATATCCGTCTCTATTATTTTATTAGAGAGAAGAAGTTAGCAATAGCTTAATTTAAGTTTAGTTTCATCAAGCTACTACAATCTGTCAAATTTCTTTAATAGGTTTTCATCTTTATATCTAAAGCATTAGGTTCAAGGTTGATTGGGAAAATGTGACAGTTTCGGATGGCTTGATGTGCTGGCGTCTGTACAAGAGAATCGGCTCGCACGAAAGCGCTCTGTTGGATCCTCAATGCTCCGCTCAATACGAGAGTTGATAATCCAGAGCGTGAAAAATATCCCCCGCTCGCTTAAAAAATCACCCGTGTATATGGACTTATTGTTTTAAAGATGGAAAGAGATAAATGGACAATTTCAGAATTTGACAATACTTATATTACTTTTATAATTAACATTAGTTTTTGTTTACCTACACTAAACCCGAAAAGGGGTCATGGTATTTGTACGACCTACAAGTATTTGTTCCGAGTCTGGGTGTTTTTCTATCTATAATATGTATGTATTTACAAAAAAAAAATGTATATAAGTAGTTTATCAGCCATCTCGTTACCATAACACAAGCATTAGGTTGCTTAGCTTGGGACTAGATGGCGTTGTGTGAAATGTCCAAGGATATTTATTTTTATTTATTATTGTACTCATCATTTTGAACAAAAAAAAAAAAAAAAAATCAGCTGGTTTTTTTTTTCGCGATTTCAAGGTTGGTCCCATAGAAACATTTGTTCAAAATGATGAGTACAATGACCCCTTTTCGGGTTTAGTGTAAACTAAAACTAATGTTCTATATGTCTTAAAAATTACTGGTCCTATCTTACTTTTATGAGATGTGTCATCAAGTAAAATCAAGCAAATTAAGTATTTATGTTCCTAAGTAAAATAAGCTTTTAAAGCGTTATAAATAAAGCGTTAACCTAATAAAATGTCTTTTGAATTAAAACAATAATTTAACATCTTATTTAAATCTAGAAAAAGGTATTAACGTTTAAAAACCATAAATTAAATAAAAAGCAACATTTTTGTTAAGGCTTGTCCTCCCTAAAATACGGCGAAAATAAGTAACTTTGTTTCAATTTTTACAGTAACTATAGCACCTTTTTGATAGAAAAAAATACACAATAATCTAGAATACATAAGAAGTGATTCCATGTGCCCTTTGAGGGTGGGAAATCATCAAATAACTTCTCCCGCTCTGGGCGGAGCGGAAGGGCGTGTCAGACTTTTACTGACTAAAACCCACCCGTGTTCCTTCAGTTGCCTATGCCAGGGCCGCGGTAACCCCTTCGGACAATCCGCGACCCCAGCGGCATTCCATGTGCCCTGAAATCTATTTTAGCTTGTAGAACTAAAGAAAAAAAAAGGCTAAACCCAGGTCTATTTCTGTCTATTTTTTCGAGTTTTTACCATATTACTCCTACAGTTTTCATTAAAAGTGTTCATAAATTTATAAAGTTCTCTACAAAATAATAAGGAATGATTTCATGTGAGTACTTTTTTAGTCCAATCCCTAGATTTTTTGTAAATCGGTAATTACTTCATATTTTGCAAGCGTTGTGTCATCGCGCTTCTCTTTCTTTTCTATGCAGTCCGACAGTGACCGCGCTTTTTACGGCGGACAAGCCTTAATGTATTTGAAGAACAGGCAAGAAACTCCACGGACACTCATATTATGCACGCTTAAGTTTTTCTTAATGGGTCATTGTACTCACCACTCTGAACAACTTTTACTTTGAAACCAACTCTGAAATCGCGAAAATAAAATCTGACATTCCATACATTAATAAATTAATGTATGATTTTATTTATTTGTGTTTACATAAATCGACTAAATGTATGGAAAAGCTGGTTTCTTAATTAACTTTTGAGGATGATATGATAATGTCGCATTGCTACACTCAGCAAAAAAAGTCGATTAACACTTGTGTTGTCTAAATCTTAATAATTGAGAAAAATACTTCACTAAAATCGGAACTGATGTAAATTTTAAAGAAAATTAACTCTTATCTAATAAATAAAATAATAAAAAGCAGGTTATCGTATCATTTTGTGTTAATTTAGATGATGTCAAAAAGTAGCGGTGTTAACCGACTTCTGTTGCTGACCGTACAGTCAAGGAAATTAGTTGTTAAGCAAATTGACACTTTTGACCCTACCTTTGACAGTTGTGATTTAGTTTATAATCAATTTGCTTAAAAATTAATTCCCCTGGCTTTACATAGATCGTACAAAATAATAAGGACTAGAGATTTAAGTTTATTTTTGAACACAGATTGTATCTATTATTTTGACGTTTACTGTACTATCGACAAACGCCAGGCCTTACCAATTTCTAAACAATGTTGCTTGCAAGCTGTTGTTTTAGGACAAACAAAGGACCATAGAAAAAAAAAATAAGGTGGAACTAGCCGCGGGCTCGAACTCATTAGTGGGGTTGGCCAAGCACGCTTACTCACCTGGCATCGTGTCTGACAGAGATAGTATCATTGATGAGCAGTTAGACGCTAGTAAAATAATAAATAGTTAGTAGTAGTAAAGTAAAACTAGTAATTAAACTTTTTAAACTTTCGCGATTTGTACACATTATAAAACACTATCGAAACGGGTCTTATCGCGATATTCTTTTTAACGAGGTAAACAGGTACCTACTTGTTTCCCGACGTTTCGACCGCCTTGCAGCGATCGTGGTCACGGGAGGACTGATGACAACTCAGCGACGTCTACGTAAAGTGCGGGTATGTGCATCTACCCTCACTTGGTCTTCACAATTTTTATAAATGTCACTGTCGGTACTTCTACACACAACACTAAAGACGTCTACACTCTGGCGGACCTCGTCGGACGACCGGCGTTGCTTGCACTTGCTAATGACTGGATTCCAAGTTGTAGGCAGTCGGTATCCATCCTCTCTGTTGAAATTTTTATATTTCCTGATTTCAACCGCTTCACGTACTATTCTGGAGTAATAGTAACGATATAGAGGTTATAATGCGTAACAAGGTGCCGTCTAATGATGCAGATACTCTTAGACAGGATGTTGCCGTTATATTGCGTCGAGTAAAGCCTCCTAAACAAAATATAACTATGGAAGAGCGTCAAGCATTAAAAAACCTGCGGGATAACCCTGATATTTTGGTGCTTAAGGCTGATAAGGGTAACGCCACCGTGGTTATGAACACCAGTGATTATGACATGAAGGTAAGGGAGCTGTTGAGTGACACTCTAGTGTATAAACCAGTGTCCTACAATCCGACCGCTAGAGTCACTAAACGTATACGGGGTCTAATCAAGGACCATGAAGATGTATTCACGGAGGATGAATTTCAAAAGTTGTTCAGACCCAAGAGTGTTCAGCCGCCAAAACTATACGGTTTGCCTAAGATACATAAACAGAATGTTCCCCTGCGCCCTATTGTGAGCCAAATCGACTCTCCTACTTACGATTTGGCGAAACACATCACCAGGATCTTGCAACCGTTGGTGGGTAAGACTACATCTTTCGTGAAAGACTCGCGTCACTTTGTAGACATCATCAAGAGCGTGAAGGTGGAACCGGACGAGGTGATGGTGAGTTTTGACGTTGAGTCATTATTCACCAATGTTCCTATTCAGGATTGCCTTGATGTCATCGAGAGGAAGCTTAGGGCAAATGATCTGTCTCCAAACTACGTTGTTTTACTGAAAAACTGTCTTGAAGGTAACTACTTTTTATATCGTGGACAATATTATCTCCAGATCGACGGGGTGGCCATGGGTAGCCCGGTAGCACCGGTTATGGCCAACATCTAGATGGAAGACATCGAAAGATCCATAGACATGCAAACGGCTAATGTGAAACTGTGGAAACGTTATGTCGACGATGTATTTTGTATAATGAAAGGCAACCAGCACGAAGTAGAACAATTTGTGAAGCGCTTAAACTCCATACATCGGAATATCCGGTTTACTTACGAAATGGAGGTAGACAGATCTTTGGCCTTTCTTGATGTGAAAGTGTCCGTAAGAGGAGATGGTACCTAGGGACACACGGTGTACCGTAAACCGACGCACACAGATAGGTATCTCAATGCGCAATCACACCATCATCCGCGGCATTTGCAATCCGTTGTAACCTCTCTTACGAGCAGAGCATATGACCTCTGTGACCCTGAACACTTAGACAGTGAGCTCGCACATGTTCAGGAGGTACTTAAGGAGAACGGATACAAACGGAAGAAAGGAGATACCAGACGTCCAAAGAAGAAGGCAGGTCAGATAGGAGTTAGCAGAGTGGCAGCGTTCTTGCCGTATTTGAAAGGAGTGACGGACAAAGTTGGAACAGTACTTAAGAAATACTCCATCAAGACTGTATATAGTCCACTCTCCAGCATTTCGAAGTGCCTGCGTTCTCCGAAAGACGTAATTCCCCTTCAGACACCTGGCGTATACAAGGTGGATTGCAGCTGTGGTAGTTCATATATAGGGCAGACAAAACGAACAATCGCCGAAAGGATCAAAGAACATATTGCAGCTGTAAAAAACCGTCAAACCAACAAGTCCGCGATAGCTGAGCATTTGCTGGAGGCTGGTCCAAACCACTGGATTCAACTACACAAGCCACAGGTTCTTTCCTCTGATCGTTACTATTACTCCAGAATAGTACGTGAAGCGGTTGAAATCAGGAAATATAAAAATTTCAACAGAGAGGATGGATACCGACTGCCTACAACTTGGAATCCAGTCATTAGCAAGTGCAAGCAACGCCGGTCGTCCGACGAGGTCCGCCAGTGTGTAGACGTCCTTAGTGTTGTGTGTAGAAGTACCCACAGTGACATTTATAAAAATTGTGAAGACCAAGTGAGGGTAGATGCACATACCCGCACTTTACGAAGACGTCGCTGAGCTGTCATCAGTCCTCCCGTGACCACGATCGCTGCAAGGCGGTCGAAACGTCGGGAAACAAGTAGGTACCTGTTTACCTCGTTAAAAAGAATATCGCGATAAGACCCGTTTCGATAGTGTTTTATAAAACTAGTAATAGTGAAACGAGCGCGGAAAAATTTACGAAAAGTCCTTTCGAAGATCGAGTTTTATGAAGAAACCTCTGCATAAATCAATTACAAATAAAGTTTATTGAACATTTCGATAATTGAGTTTTGTCGGTGACGACTTTTTTTTGGAGATCTTACACTTCTTTTGTTACTTATTTACGCCCAAAGTTGCGTTAAAAGGAACAAGAAAAAATCTTTGTTGGCTCATAACTTTTTAATGGTTTTTTATTTTACTATTCTGTTTCCGCACAGACAACATTAATAATGAGACAAAACGATATCATGTTTAACTTTGGATGTACAATGTCAAATAGTGAAGTAATACTCCCCCGAAATTTGTGTGAAAAAATATCGACTAGTTCCACCTTAAGGCACAGATTAATACAGATGGGACACTCCGCAGTTTACGTATGAAGCTACAAGTACGCGGCGGGCCCCGTCCGCGGGGCTAATTCAGTAGGTCAGAAGGTATAAGAGTTACGCGATAGAAAGAGAGGCAACTTGTAGTTGAATATAACTGTAGGTAATAAGCGTTGTGCGACCTGAATTGCACTTTATTGTGTCGTAGCAAGAGTCGCTTTTTATATAAATGATTTTGCGGAGTGTTCCATCTGTATTAATCTGTGCTTAAGGTGCAAATGCGTCCGTTTCGTCGATAGTACCTAGACGTGAAAGAACACAACATTTTGATTAAGCGTGGCGAACAATGCTCGTGCCATCTCTGTCCCGCAGCGGCACAGTTACAAGCTGGTATTAACCTATTATTATGGCTTTTATTAATAACTAGTTAATAATAATAATGAATCTCATGTTATTCGACAACCTTCATTATTATCTGCTGCACCTAGTTTTTGTTTGTCCTCCGTTGTTTCTGCCGTCTGAAAAAGTAATTAATATTTGTTTTATATCAAATAGAATTGATTCTAGTCGCCTCTTCCAAAAGTTAAGCTCCATTTACACGGCGCCAGTTTATTGCCTGTGGCATACCATAAAATTGAAAGGCAAATATCTGGCACCGTCTAAACAACACGTACAATATTGTTGCACGATACGGGCAACTTTGAAAACTGGTATCAGCTTGTACAAGAAAATCGCACAGTACATACAATAATTGCTCGTACAATAAAATCGCATTCAATTCTGGCATGATCTGACATTTGTGCTGTCATTGAAATATGAGTGCGGTAAGTGAGGGTGTGGTAATCGTTGTTGCTATTTTGAGGCAAAAAATCAAATCAAGAACAACTTGAAAAATATCTTGAGAAGCGTTCAATAAAATTTAATGAAATATCATATCTAGGCAAAACTTGTATGCAATAATCGCCTGTCAATTTTATTGCCTGGTGTAAGTCGCATGCGATTTTATTGAATGGCAAAACTTGCATTCAATTATTGTACATGCCATTTTATGGAATCGCACGCGTGTAAACACTTCATGCAGTTCTTGAATGTCAAAAAACTTGAACGTGCTTTATGGCATGCAATTATTGCTCTTGAACGTTCCAGAAACTTCCCCGTGTAAATGGCGCTTTAGTTTCGTATGGAGAAGAATGGGCAAGAGACCCACCTTTACTCTTATAAAATGTTTTACAACATTATTTTTTGTTTACCCTAAACCCGAAAAGGGGTCATTGTACTCATCATTTTGATTTTTTTTTTCTATGGGACCAACCTTGAAATCGCAAAAAAAATGAGCTGTTCCATAAATTTTGACGAGTTTGATGTAGATAAATGTACTGAAAAGCAGATTTTTTTTTCGCGATTTCAGGTTTGGTCCCATAGTAAAAGTTGTTCAAAATGATGAGTACAATGACCCCTTTTCGGGTTTAGTTGTAAACAAAAACTAATTTTTTATAGCTGCTATACGGCTATACGAGTAGGGGAAGACCAAAGAAACGTTGGATGGATTTGTGAAAGATGACATTGCTAGAGAAGGGATGATTACTGAAACTCAAAGCATTAATTTCAATTAAACCAATTACAGGCACTTTTGAATTGTCAAAGAGTCGGTCAGTAGGTAAGTCAGAAAGTTGAAGCTAGTTGCCCATTCCAAAACGTAGATCTATGGAGAAGAACGGGCAAGAAACTCCACGGACACTCTTTTAAATCAAAATATGGTTACAAAATATTGGTTACATCATTCATGTTGAAATTATCCATGTGAGAACGATGAACGTTAAAAGCGTCCATAATAATAAAAAAAAAAACAATTCAAAATTAAAATTAAAATAAGCCGTGGCAGCTAAGGTATGACCAGCCTCCACCAACAGCGCCCGTTCACGAACCTGACGCATAGATTCGTTAAATGATCCAACACACTGGAAGAGATGTTCCATACATTGAAGAACCATGAGAATGATATCAGGGATCCAGCAGAATATCAGCGTCAGATATACTTGCCTGACGCATTCTGAGCTGGTCTCCCATTTGGTGCAACGTTGACACGCACACCGCACTGGGTATAGTCAGCAACAAAAGTAGATTAACACTTGTGTTTTCTAAATCTTAATTATTGGGACAAATATTTCATTAAAATCGGAACAGATGTAAATTTTAAAGAAAATTAACTCTTATCTAATAAATGAAATGCTAAAAAGCAGGTTATCGCATCATTTTGTGTTAATTTAGATGATGTCAAAAAGTAGCAGTGTTAACCGACTTATGTTGCTGACCGAACCTATATTGGTTGTTTGAAATTATGTATGTATGTCCTATTGCCACTTTTATTTCCATGTTTAATGTATGTTTTTCTTTATTTTTTTTTGTATTTTGGCACCTTGTTTTTAAATTTTTATTTAAATTCATGTAAATTTAAATAATTTAATTGTACTTTTGTGTGTTGTGCTGTATCTTTTGTGTGCACCGAATAAATGTTTTATCTATCTATCTATCAATATACAGGGTGTAAGGGACAGCCCTCCGCAAACTAACAGGGTGCATTCAGATCCTCATTTTGAATCATATTCCACACTTTAGTTTTTTTAATAGTTTTGCAGTTACATTTTCTTTATTTGAATGTAAAATTACATTGTGTGTTCGCAGGACTGCATTTATGTAAAAAAAACAGATATGGCATTTATAATGCAAAAGCGATGCCTACGCGCCATGTTCGATATCCAAAGTACGGAGAGCTGTAAGCCACTTTTTACAAAGCATAAAATATTCACACTTCCGTCACTTTATATTTTGGAAATAGCCCTATTTGTCAGAAATAACCCCCATTTGTTTCCTCGAATATCGGACATTACGTAATCGCCGGGATAGTAGTAAAATTCGTGTTCAGTCAGCTAAGACAGCGCTACTGTATAAAAACGTTGTATGCAGAGCGCCAATAATTTATAATAATATCCCTAACTGTGTTAAGAAATTAAATACAGAACAGTTCAAAAAAATACTGACGGGAAAAGTCTATTATAATGTTAAAGAATTTTGAAATGATAAATCACTCTGAAGATCCTGACTGAATCTATTCTATTTATTTTGAATCGCATGACTATTGACCTAATTTTTTATTTAATTTAATATTAATGTTAAAATTTGTTGATATATTTATATTATTATTCTTTGTATTTTTATTTTTTAAATGTAATTTAATGAAATGTTAATGTCTTTCGACCTAATTTGTACACCAGCCATGGTCAAACATGTTGAGCCAAAAAATACCTTGTAACACCTATAATAAGCATCATACCATGTATATTATCTACACATGTTTTTGCAAATAAATTAATCTGAATCTGAATAAAAAAAAAAACCAGCAATGGATGTTGAAATACTCTAACGAACGACGCGTAAAATCAGCTGTTCACTTTCTGTCTAGCTACAGAGTTCATCAAACTCACCACCTATTACCTACCCCTCCCAACCAGTAACAGACGCTCCGATTTGTGCACAAAAACACAAACAAACCGGGTTTATTGGATTCCCATAACATTCCTGAAATAATTTCATGTACCGGTCATCTTAGTATGATATACTGATTTCACTTCATCAGTCTGCGGAGGGCTGTCCCTTACACCCTGTATATTGTTAAAGGCTAGGTAGAGTTGTACTCACGATGCTAGAATCCTTGGTCTCCAGGTAAGGGATGGAGGCTTGTCTTCCAAAAAATCTCTTGAAGCCAAAACGATTACTTGATCGCGGCGGAGTGGCGGGCTGAGTTGGCACTGCGCTCTGGAAGGAGATTCATTGATATTTTAGGGTTCCGTACCTCAAAAGGGAAAAAAAGAGGAAAAAACTTAGGATAATATCGGTGTCTGTCTGTCAGTCTCAAATCAAATCAAAGTTTATTTGTGAACATAGGTACATAATAGTTATTTATGCAACTGACATAAGGGGTATTAAAACACGAATGTGGGTTTATCACACGAGGCGAAGTCGAGTGTGATAATAGTATCACATGAGTGTTTTAATACCTAATTATGTACAGTTGCATACAAGACTTTATCTACATCCATGTTATGAATCCTCTATAAAAGGTTCTGAAACAGTTTTTTGCAATACTAATACTCGTATCGAACATGGCGGCCGGCGTCATAGTATACGACGTGAATTCGAATAAGTTCTTTTTTTAAATTACGGCGCTGTTGTAGTGAAACGCAACTCGTTTTCAAAAAAAGAACATTGTAATGCCGCGTGCATTACACGCGGCATTACAATGTTCTTTTTTTGAAAACGAGTTGCATTATGAAATTCAGTACAACATTAAAACACCCGTTTGGATGCTATTATGGTTACCATGGTTACTATGACACTGGCTGTTTTAATGTTGGCAATAAGCTAACTGTTTCAGAAACTTTTATAGAGGATTTATAGCATGGGTGTAGATAAAAGGTCTTAAAATATACATTTTAGCGTGATATATTATGCCAATGCAATTGGTATACAAATAATTCGTTATATAATTTTAATAAGCACTTATAATGATTCGGAAACATGCAATAATAATAATCAAAAGAAAGAATTTTATAAAATTAAACAAATAATTTCAAAAGTCTTAAGTCAGTTACTAACATATTATAATGTCGATGATGTCGAAAAAAAAAGTCAATGGCCAAAAAAAAGATAATTTATGACATTGACATTATAATATTAACTATTAAAATGTCAATGTCATAAATTATCATTAAAAAAAAAAAAAACTTTTAAGGAGTAATAGGTCTTCTTTACTAGAAATAAGAAATATTTACTTTTAAAATGGCCAACATCTTGTACACTTCTTCATTTTGGTAATTTATTGTTTTGGAGGATACAGGGTGTTCTACCCATGAATATGAACAACTTTTACTATGGGACCAAACCTGAAATCGCGAAAAAAAAATCAGCTGTTCAGTACATTTCTGTTCGCATAATTCGTCAAAATGTACTGAACAGCTGATTTTTTTTTCGCGATTTCGGGTTTGGTCCCATAGTAAAAGTTGTTCATATTCATGGGTAGAACACCCTGTGAAAATTTGGCTGGTCATTAAAAAATCACCCTGTATAAGAAGAAACTGACTGACTGACATATCCACGCACGGCCCAATCCGCTGGGTCTAGAGATTCCAAATTTGGCACGTAGGTTCCTTATGAGGTCTAGGGGTGCAATAAGAAAGGATTTTTCAAAATTCACCCTCTAAAGGGGTGAAACGGTGGTCCAAAGTTTGTATGAAAAATCTTGTTCCTTGAGTTAATAGATTTGAAACTTGGCATGAATATTAACTTCCACGCGGGCGAAGCCGCGGGAAAAAGCTAGTAAATCATATTCATTTAATTTTTGCAAAAACTTTTTCTTTTTTTAGCGTTCCGTACCAAAATGGTAAAAAGGAACCCTTATGGTGCGACTCAGTCTGTCTGTCTGTTTGTCTGTCACAGCTGGATATCTCAGTAACTACTGATACTATCAACTTGAAATTTGGAATAGTTTTAGATGAGGTTTACCCCACTATTTTGCAAATAAGAAATAAATAAAAATATTTATATTTTTTTTGCAACAGCGACTCAAAGGGGGTCTTAAAAATTTAAAGTGGGGCTACTAGGGCATGTGGGGTATCATATGAAAGAGCGCTGTTTGCACATTCTCAAACTATTTTTAATTTTTTTTTTTGGCCGCATAGTTTTCGACTTTTGATGAAAAATGTAAAAAAAAAATTCCTGGGGCCCCTCTTATCTCCGAAGTTTGCAAAGAGAAAAATCTGAAATTATTCTATGTGATAGAAGTTTATGTAAAAATTACAGGAAAAATAAAACGATGTATCTAAGTAGCACACTTTTTCAGAAATCGGAACCGGTCGGAATCTTGACCGGTTTTTTTTTTCCTTTCCTTCTTTTCCATCTGCAATCAGCCCTTGAGCTTTAATCAGATTGGTTGTTTCTTCTTCACTGACAGTCCGAGATTGTTCACATCCTGCGATGCGTCATCTCGTTATTATATTATTATTAGTGTTGGTTAGATTGACGCTATGCGTGCTCTTTTAAGTCTGTAAGTAGAGTCTGAGGACTTTAGAAGTGTCACAGCAAGTTCATTTTTATGTTGTTGGAGTCTTTCCTTATAGAGGAGCTCGTGGCTAAGTAATAACAGCCGCACCGGTCGATCCGTCAGGTTAAGCTACGCTTGCCGGGGTTGGTCAGTGGATGGGTGACCATCTTTACATACCGAGACTCCTCCGTGCCTCGGAAAGCACGTTAAGCCGTTGGTCCCGGCTGTTATTCGTGAATCTTTGACTGTCGTTACGGGTCGTCAGAAACCCGAAAGTCTGACAACCAGTCTTACCAAGGGGTATCTTATTACCTAGTAACTGGATTGTGGAGGTCAGATCGGCAGTCGCTCCATGTAAAATACTGGTATTCAGCTGCATCCGGTTAGACTGGAAGCCGACCCCAACATAGTTGGAAAAAGGCAGGCAGATTGAGTCTTTCCTTATAATTCTTGTAGGACCTTTCTACAACCTCCTTGACAGTCGGGATTTGTAGGTACTCATGTACTTCAATGTTTTTGGTAAACCAGGGGGCACCACTTAAGGTTTTTATAGTATAGTTAAAATCTCGCTGCAGACTTGGTCATAAATCATAATCGGAGTAGGGATGTGCGCTAGTTGCGCGCGCTCAAGGCCATTATCGATAGCAGAATCATTAAGCTTATCACGTAAACATACTGCATTCATTAAGTATGCCATTTCCAATGTCTCCATTGAAAATTGGCAAAAATGTGTGGAACATGCAGAATTGCTGCAAGATGAAGACTTAAGAAAAGCACATTTATGCGAAGAGTTCATCATTCATGTGGATGATGATGACGATGACTCAGACGAAGAATTTTAATTTTCTATTTTTAGTTTTATATATACGTTCTTTTGTTTATATATTTAATATGCTTTGTAGTAAATTTGGTAATAAAATAAAAAAAAAATGTGTATTTATTTCTATCACCCATTTATCACACTAATATTATAAAGGCGAAAGTTTGTGAGTGTGTGTGTGTATGTATGTTTGTTACTTCTTCACGCTCAAACGGCTGGACCGATTCGGATGAAATTTAGTATGTAGATAGCTTATACCCTGGATTAACACATAGGCTACTTATTATCCCGGTCTACGCGGGTGAAACCGCGGGGCGCAGCTAGTAAATATATAAAACTATCGATATCACTCATCGACTGCAGTAATGCACAGGACTACGTGTGGGCGTGGCCTGACCATAAGGCCCGTGAGTGGGAAAGAGAGCGAAACACTCGAATGATTTACGACCGAGTCTGCAGCGAGATTTTAACTATACTATAGTGCTTTATTTTGGAAGCGCTGTATTATCTCAATATTAGAGTGTCTTGCCGATCCCCAGAGCTCTATACCGTATGTCCATATAGGTTTAAGGATGCATTTGTAGTTAGATTATTATTTTGCAAAAACTAAATTCAATATATTACAATAAAAGTCTGTTAAGACATTCTCAGGAACGTGAGACGTATCAAGTTGAAATTAATACCAAATAAGGTTAAAGCTCGCCCTTCACCACTTCACTTCTAATGACGTCACTTACTTGTTCATCGATCCCCGGCGGCTGCACGTCGCCACTCGCCTGCCTACAGCAGCACGCGCTGCGCTCACCGGGCGGGCTCTGCGCGGCGCACGCGCAGGGGTTGCACGTGGGAGGGGCAAGAGCTGGAAATATACATTCATTTACTAACTTGACTATATAATAGTATATTTAGCAATTAGTGAATAAAGGGCGGATTTAAAGCGAGGAACATAGATGAATCACGACCGTAGGGAGTGATCCACGATGATTGAATCACGAGCGTAGCGAGTGATTCAAGTGTTAGAATCCTGAGCGACGCGAGTGATTCATGGCCCTCGATATAAATCCGTTTTATTCAAGAGTTGCATACTATACTTTATACCATGACTACGAGAAAAAGAAAGATTTAAGCGATAACAGACATTTAATGAAGAAAAAGGAAAGTTAAATTGGCTTTGATGTAAACCAGCCGTCATTTGTTGGGTAGCAAGTTTTTCACTACATCGGCCGCCCTGTCTTTCATAAACTCAGGTGTTCACACATCTTCATCACTTGCTATGCATTTTTAATCGATTTATTATCAAGTAACACTAAACTTAGTGTTCGTAAAACTTACAGTATTCAAAATAGCGCCAATGTACTAATGACAGCAAAGAACACAAAACAGTTTTTATTCTAATGCTAAACTCCTTGTCGAAAATGTCGACTAATCAAATTGAATTTAGATCACACCAATATAGGTCGAATACACAGATTTAGAGTAGGCTAGATACCGCAAGCCATCCGACCAAGCGTGCCCCGCATGTTTGTACTAAAACAGTCTGTTAGCTCAGTGACGCTTAGCGATTGAAACGATTCTGTTTACGTTGAGCACATCACTAAAGGGCTGCGGTGAAGTTATCGTAGGTATAAAAAAGATGACACGCTCGATTTTTATACTAGGTATCTAATCAACATGCGGTATCCAGCCTACTCTTAAAATTTCTAGATGTACCGAAGTAAAAAATTTCACTTCGGTACCGTTATTGAGAATCTGTACATATCTAAAATTACATTTATAGTACAGAATCGTACCATGCACTTTTATCAACAATTCGGCCAAAAAACATTTTAAGAATGCAAAGCATTTTATTTAATTAACACACTTTTATGTAAAAAAAGTAATGAATTGACTACCCATTTGTAACAGCGTCCATAAACTTACTATTGTTATAACTGCAGCTGTTGGTGGTCGTGTTGACATAGCACGCGGCGGCGGCGCGGGGCTGCGCTCGCGGCAGGCTGCCGGTCTTCAGATACACCTTCAGCTCCTCAGCACGCTGCATGTAGCTGAGGAGAGAGTGGTTGCTTGTTATCCGACAAGAAAGAAAGAACTTAGGCCCGTACTAATAAACGTTCCTCAGTCCAAGAGCTCGCACTTGGTAACAATGTTGAGGTCATGATCGTATTAATAAACATAATTCTTTATGTACTCAAGTTGGCTTCGGTTTACGTCATCAGCCGAGTGATGGACTGATTAACCCGTCAAGTGTCTGAGTTTGGGCTATTTTTAGACCCAAAACCCCAGCGGTGGGGGGGTTGGGGGCTGTTGCGAACCCTATAGGTTCACAACTACTGATAGGATATGTTTTCCATTGGATGTTGTTTTTACGTTTATATATACATATGTGATATAAGCTTATACCTATACCTACTATGTAAAGTTTTGTCCTTTTGCACACATGGAGTGCATTTGACACGCGGGGGGAGGGGGGTTAGTTCAAAATTCAAAAATTCAAAATTCATTTATTCACATTTAAATAGAGTAGGTACAGTCGGTGGTTTCACATGTTACATTAGCTGGTCATTAAATCTATTTAGCCTTATTTATGGCATGTGAAGTTTTATTATGTAATAATAATACTTAATTAAAAAATTAATCTAATAATAAAAAAAAATAATGAAAAAAAAATAATGTTGCGAACTCCATAGGTGCACAACTACTGATGATGATTGGTTTTCCATCGGATGTTTTTTTACGTTTATACAGGGTGATTTTTTAATGACCAGCCAAATTTTCACAGGGTGTTCTACCCATGAATATGAACAACTTTCACTATGGGACCAACTTTGAAATCACGAAAAAAAAACCAGCGGTTTCCTACAAAAGTTCAATACCTACTCGATCAAAATGTATGAAACAGCTGATATTTTTTTTGCGATTTCAAAGTTCGTCCCAAAGTGAAAGTTGTTCATATTCATGGGTAGAACACCCTGTGAAAATTTGGCTGGTCATTAAAAAATCACCCTTTATACCGGATGACTTTTTTTACCGTCTCGAAAAAAAATGGGTATATTAGGTGAACAGAGTAGAAGCCTATGGCATATCTAGTTTTTTTTTTTTTAATAGCTTAGACAGAAAAAATTATCAAAGTACCAATAAATACTACAAATTCGATGTAAACTTTTCATTTTTGTACCATAAAACCAGAAATTTTGAAAAAAAATTATAAATCGTTTAAAAATATCGAAATTCTAATCATATGCAGCCTGCATATGATTAGAATTTTTGATTTTTTTTTTGAAAAAAAAAAAAAAAAGTTAGGTATGCCATAGGCTTCTACTCCGTTCACCTAATATACCCAATTTTTTTTGAGACGGTAAAAAAAGTCATCCGGTATATGCGATATAAGCTTATATACCACTATATAAAGGTTTTTACTTATGCACACATAGGGTGCATTCGACACTTGAGTTGAGGGGTTAATAAACGACACTCGACACTTAAGTATACAATAAATAAATAAAATAATAAATAAATATCCTTGGACATTTCACACAACGCCATCTAGTCCCAAGCTAAGCAACCTAATGCTTGTGTTATGGTAACGAGATGGCTGATAAACTACTTATATACATTTTTTTTTTGTAAATACATACATATTATAGATAGAAAAACACCCAGACTCGGAACAAATACTTGTAGGTCGTACAAATATTTGTTCCGTGCGGGAATCGAACCCGCGACATGCGGGTGAGTGTACGCAAGATGCTTAAATCTAAGTGTAGCCAGGCCGTGACTTGAGGTCGTGATTAGTAGCGCGAAACATGGAGTTTGAAATTAATTATTATGATGAAATAGACTACTATGACGATATACTATGATGTGACGTCACGGTCACCCATCCATTTCTAAGCCTCACCTGCTTAACTTGGCCGCCAGTGCCGCTCGCCTCAGCGAGTCAGTCTCACAGCCTACACACGGCACGAGATACAGTAAACTGTATGATGTGACGTCACGGTCACCCATCCATTTCTAAGCCTCACCTGCTTAACTTGGCCGCCAGTGCCACTCGCCTTAGCGAGTCAGTCTCACAGCCCACACACGGCACGAGATACAGTAAACTGTATGATGTGACGTCACGGTCACCCATCCATTTCTAAGCCTCACCTGCTTAACTTGGCCGCCAGTGCCGCTCGCCTCAGCGAGTCAGTCTCACAGCCTACACACGGCACGAGATACAGTAAACTGTATGATGTGACGTCACGGTCACCCATCCATTTCTAAGCCTCACCTGCTTAACTTGGCCGCCAGTGCCGCTCGCCTCAGCGAGTCAGTCTCACAGCCCACACAGGGCACGAGATACAGCAAACTGTCCCTATAAGAAGGGAACGCCTCTTCTAAGTTCCCCGCTGAGTCTAATTCTATGGCTTTCTTGATTAAAGTCACCGCCTGCGAAGAGAGATTCATTTATTTAGTTGTTTAGAACAACGAGGAGCTCGTGGTTAAGTAATAATAGCCGCGCGGGTCGATCCATCAGGTTAAGCTACGTTTGCCGGGGTTGTCCGTGGTTGGGTGACCATCTTTACATACCGAGACTCCTCCGTGCCTCGGAAAGCACGTTAAGCGGTTGGTCCTGTCATTCGTGGATCTTTGACAGTCGTTACGGGGTGTTAGAAGCCCGAAAGTCTGACAACCAGTCTTACCAAGGGGTATCGTAGTATTACCCAGTTACTAGGTTGTGGAGGTCAGATAGGCAGTCGCTCCATGTAAAATACTGATATTCAGCTGTATCCGGTTAGACTGGAAGCCGACTCCAACATAGTTGAGAAAAGGCTTAGGCAGATTGATTTTAGTAGACAGAGTAGTAGTGGTGGGGTAGTTGAGTTGATATTATTAGGGACATACAAACAAAATTTTCTTTATCGTAGTTTCAGCTTATGGGCCTAATTTTTTATAAAAAGTCCCTAAATGTTCGATTCCTAATTGTTCATAGTCTCTAATTGTTTGTTTATAGTCCCAACTTATTTGTTCAACGTCCCTAATTATTGCTAGACATCCCTAATTATTTGTAACCTAGCCTTTCAGTTCTCTTTCGAAGCATGTGCTGAGCATGTGAAGATCGAGGTAGTCGTTGTTGAAGAAGTCGTCGTAAGTTATCCTGTTGTTGGGGTCATAGCTTCATATTGACTAGTCACCCTAATTGATTATACAACGGGCTTAATTTTTTATAAAAAGTCCCTAAATGTTCGTTTCCTAATTGTTTGTTTAAAATCCCAACTTTTTGTTCAACGTCCCTAATTGTTGTTAGACATCCCTAATTGATTGTTAAAAGTCCCTATCCATCAGACCTACCCTTTCATAGTTCTCTTTCGAAGGCATGTGCTGTAGATCGAGGTAGTCGTTGTTGAAGAAGTCGTCGTAAGTTATCCTGTTGTTGGGGTCGTGTTGTAGCAACCGCAGGAGTAGCTCGCGGCAACCGGGTGATATTGACGAGTTGGCTGGGATCTGAGAAGAAACAAATATGGAGAGAAATTTCTCGCCGACTGGTCGAGACTTCACGTGACCAGAGGGCTGGCTCGTTCTTTGGCCAAAGAATTAGCATTGCCATTCTACGTGGCAATGCTGCCGGTCTTCTGGGCACGTTTCCGGATGACATCGATGCGGACGAGTACTTCGACGCCTAAGAGTCCTTTTATTTTTGTATTTATTTGTATCATTTACTTTAGTACCTAGTGTAAATAGTGTTAACTTGTATATCTACATATAAAAGAATGTCGTGTTAGTTTACTTAATTATAACTCAAGAACGGCTGAACCTATTTGGCTGAAAATTGGTGGGGAGGTAGCTTACAACCAGGAGACGGACATAGGATACCTTGAAAAAACGGATAAAACTTGGTATGACAACGTCTGGACCGATTTAGATGAAATTTTGTGTGTATATTTGAATGGGTTGCTAGATGGTTTGAAAACACAATTGAACCCGGTAGGTGGCGCTGCAGTCGGGTTCCAGGATCGTTCAGACAGGACGACGTCTGTCGGGGCCGTTAGTTAATTAATATAAACCACAAAAATAAAAATATTTAATATTTTTTGTGACATTTTTTCCATCGACTCGCTAAAAGACTGTGATCCGTCTATCCGTTCAAATTGAATAATTTTACAACCTTTTCAGTATCGTTAATAATTCTAAATTCAACTTAATCTACACACCTACAAAGTTGATATTTGTTTAACTGGAAAAAAACGAGGAATTGAATGGAATTAATAAGAAAGTGCCCTTACCTCAATAGGAGCTTGCCGCTGTATCTTGTCGAGGAGCTCCTTGAAGGTGCTGGAGGAGTAGGGCGCGCGCCCGAACAGGCACTCGTACATTATCACACCTGTTTATAACATCAATATTCGTTACTAGCTTTCGTTAAATGTAATCCTACGTTATTTAACAAATAATCAGATGTTAGCAATCGTAGCCGTCGGGTTGAGGATGAGTTATGTACATAGAAATATAAAAAACAGGAGAACTGGCAAGCGGGCGAATCTGTGTCCGCGCGACATGCTCAGTATGAGCCGTTCATAGTACTAATTCCGTCTCCGCGAACTAGTGCGCTTTCGACTGTGACCGTGATAATTTATAAGAATGCCGTGTTGTTCAGTGGTTTCTTGTAAAAACCGAAGCCATGTAAGTGATGGAATCGCGGGCAGCAGCTATAATACACATGTAGGTACTCACCCACGCTCCAAAGATCCACTCTGGCGTCGTACTGCCCGCTGACCATCTCTGGCGCCATGTACAGCGGCGAGCCGCGCACCGCGCGCCCCGCCTCTGACGTCATGTGCTGTGCGAAACTGAAATTATAAAATCGGTACATTTACTCCGCGCATGCGTGCAAGGCCCAAAGGTTCTGTTTTCACAATTTGGGTACGGGACACAAAAAAAAAATAATAATAATATACTAGTGGACCCGACAGACGTTGTCCTGTCTGAACGATCCTAGAACCCGACTGCAGCGCCACCTACCGGGTCCAATTGTGTTTTCAAACCATCCAGGAACCCATTGAAACACAACATTATTTTTTGTTTCTTCAAAATGATGAGTACAATGACCCCTTAAGAGGTTTAGTGTAAACAAAAAATAATGTTGTATACACAAAACATTTCATCTAAATTGGTCCAGCCGTTTAGGAGGAATTAGGTGACAAACACACGTACAGAATGATAGGAAATCTTAAGAAGCATCAACACTATGCTTACCCAAAATCAGCAACTTTTAACATATATTTTCCATCCGATCCTTTGTGCAGTAATAGATTGTGAGGTTTAAGATCCATGTGAACTACACCTGTCGAACAAAAATATGAGAATAGGGACGTTTCCTGGGTAAAAAAATATGAGAATAGGGACGTTTCCTGGGTAAAAAATATGGGAATAGGGACGTTTCCTGGGTACAAAAATATGAGAATACGGATGTTTCCTTGATAAAAAAATATGAGAATAGGGATGTTTCCTGGGTAAAAATATTATGGAAATAGGGACGTTTCCTGGATAAAAAAATATGAGAATGGGGACGTTTCCTGGGTAAAAAAAGAAAAGAAATTCTATTTAGTCCGTCAGTCAGATAATAAAAAAATATTAGACACGTATTTTTTGCTTTATCATATTAATAAAAAAATACTTAGATAAAACGCATTAAAGTTGGGGAGTGGGGGCTCGCTACGTCACAACTGTAACAAACTACGTATAAAATCTAGCAAGGAGTGACGTCATGCCACATTTTAACTCAATGTGTCGCCGTAATCTTTTGATTACGTAAAAAAAAGAAAAAAATATGTGTCCATTATTTTTTATTAACCTACAAAATGGACAAAAAAAAAACTTTCCAAGCGAGTAAGAATATTGTTTAAAGCTTATATTAACTTACCCTTTTCTCTAAGGAACTTTAATGCTGAAGCCAATTGTTGCAGGAAATATCGAACCTGTGAAAATGAACAGTAAACATATTTCCTTATTTCACAAATAACTTTACATACTTTAACATAATATTTCATAAAAAAAATCTTTTCATAATATAATTAATTGGGATTCGCCATTATCAGGACCCTAATTTCGATTATTATTATTATTCTAGGAGCTCGTGGCTAAGTAATAACAGCCGCACGGGTCGATCCGTTACGTTAAGCTACGCTTGCCGGGTTTGGTCCGTGGATGGGTGACCATCTTTACATACCGAGGTCACTCCTCCGTGCCTCAGAAAGCACGTTAAGCCGTTGGTCCCGGCTGTCATTCGTGGATCTTTGACAGTCGTTACGGGTCGTCACTTCGTCAGAAGCCCGAAAGTGTGACAACCAGTCTTACCAAGGGGTACTGGGTTGTGGAGGTCAGATAGGCGTTCCATGTAAAATATTGGTAATCAGCTACCTGGTTAGACGAGAAGCTGACCCCAACACAGTTGGGAAAAGGCTAGGCAGATTAATTAGGAACGTCAATAGCCCCCACTGGTATACTACGTGTGTAGTATAAATTGTGTGACCATTTTACATCAATAACTAAAATATTAACTAATTTTAAGTTTAGTACTTAGTAACTTGTACAATTTACTAGCTTTAAAAAAATATGATAAAATGACAGTGACCTGTTTCTCCGGCACCCGTCCGTATCTGTTTATGTATTTCGACAAATCGCCGCCACAGCAGTACTCCATTATTAT
Source organism: Cosmia trapezina (assembly GCA_905163495.3). Classification (NCBI taxonomy): domain Eukaryota; kingdom Metazoa; phylum Arthropoda; class Insecta; order Lepidoptera; family Noctuidae; genus Cosmia; species Cosmia trapezina. Next base: position 16,538,880 of record LR991046.1, on the reverse strand, counting down.
GTAGATATTCCTGAAAATAACAAAATAAGCCGTTATATTAAATTTCAGTTGTAGTCGATAGAGCTCTTTGTGAAACAGCTACTCTAAAATTTCAGGTGTAGTCGATAGAGCTCTTTGTGAAACAGCTACTCTAAAATTTCAGTTGTAGTCGATAGAGCTCTTTGTGAAGCAACTACTCAAAAATTTCAGTTGTAGTCGATAGAGCTCTTTGTGAAACAGCTACTCTAAAATTTCAGTTGTAGTAGATAAAGCTCTTTGTGAAGCAACTACTCTAAAATTTCAGTTGTAGTAGATAAAGCTCTTTGTGAAGCAACTACTCTAAAATGTCAGTTGTAGTAGATGAGCTCTTTGTGATGCAACTACTCTCAAATTTCAGTTGTAGTAGATGAGCTCTTTGTGAAGCAACTACTCTAAAAAGAGGGTTTTCATGAAAATTCACGCCACCAGCTGGCGTCACTTTAACAAGAGGTCTTCCATTTCGACAATGAATCTAAAATACATATTACGATGACGTTCATCGTTCGTTCATCATTAGGTCTAAAGAAAATATAGGCGCTTTGCTACTTTTGACAGGTGCCCGGACCTGAAAAGTGAATGATAATGATGATGATGATGATGTGAATGATATTTCAGAAAACCCTCATTGGTTTTGTATAGTTCAGATACTAAAACACACAAGTCACTGGAAGTTTGCCTGCATATTAACATCATCATCTTGTCTTTATCCCATTTATCTATTGGTTGATGCAGCATGTCTTCTTCCTCCAGACTTCTCTATTAGTCGTCATCTCGGTAGTCACTCCCTTTCTAGCCATGTCATCTTCCACACAGTCCATCCATCGTTTCTTTGGTCTTCCCCTACTCTTATAGCCATCGACATTCATACTCAAAACTTTCCTCACAACATTATATTAAGGTATCATTTTATTTTTAGAAAAAAGGATTGCTTAAGGATGCTGTTACAAGTGGGTAGTCAATTTTTTTTAAAGAAAAGTCAAAAATCAATCTGCCTAGCCTTTTCCCAACTCGGCTTCCAGTCTAACCGGATGCAGCTGAATACCAGTATTTTACATGGAGCGACTGCCTATCTGACCTCTACAACCCAGTAACTGGGTAATGCGATACCCCTTGGTAAGACTGGTTGTCAGACTTTCGGGCTTCTGACGACCCGTAACGACTGTCAAAGATCCACGAATGACAGCCGTGACCAACGGCTTAACGTGCTTTCCGAGGCACGGAGAAGTCTCGGTATGTAAAGATAGGTCACCCATCCACGGACCAACCCCGGCAAGCGTAGCTTAACCTGATGGATCGACCCATGCGGCTGTTATTACTTAGCCACGAGCTCCTCCTTTTAAAGAAAAGTATATTTATTAAATAAAATGCTTTGCATTCTTAAAATGTTGAATATGATGAATTGTGAATGAATTGTTGGTGCATGGTACGATTCTGAACTATAATATAATTATAGATAGGTACATTTTCTCAATAAATGTACCGAAGTAAAAAATTTCACTTCAGTATATTTATTGAGAAACTGTAGGTACCTATCTATATTTATACTCATAGTTCAGATTTTTATCATGCACCAACAATTCGGTCAAAAAACATTTTAAGAATGCAAGGCATTTTATTTAATAAACATACTTTTGTGTAAAAAAGTAATGATTTGACTTCCCACTTGTAACAGCGTCCTGAACTGTATCGCGAATGATAAGATTGATTAGACAATTGATTAGATATAATAAAAAATTCTATCTCAAGTTTCAAGTTATATTTACACTACAAGATTCATTCAAGCCATATAATTATATCAGATAAATAAGTATGATCAAATTATGTTATCTTACATAAATGTGTTTTTACAATTTATATCTTCTTTTTCCAATTGCAGCAATGTTCAAAATGTAATGTTTAGCAAGTATGTAAGTACTAGTTATTTTTTTCCACATTTAAATTAACAATTTGACCCAAAAAAATCTGGTACTTATCTACTAATAAGGTGGGTCTGGCCAATGGCCCGTGTATACAAAAAGCGCCCTTATGGGGGTGAGGGACAAAAATCGTTAACAGTACATGCTTTTATTGTGATACTCACTTGTCATCCCAGGTAAAATTCTTCATATGCACAATGTGAGGGTGAGTCAAAGTCTTCAGCAGTCGAATCTCCGTGATTAAGTTGTCCACGGCCGAGCCCGAGTACTTCACTCGCGACTTGTCCACACATTTGATGGCCACAATGGAGCGCGCTCCAACCTGTGGGATAATACATAATAATAATAAATGGAGTAATTCCAGGTAAATAATTTTTTTTTTTTTTTTTTCTCTCTTCTATCTGCAATCAGCCATTGAGCCATAATCAGATCTGTTGGTTGGCATATGATGTTGTAGCAGTTAGAGTTTGACGCGTCCAGTGACGTGTCTCCTCATTAAAGTTTCAATTTAAAGTCATTAAATTAAGGATATTTGTTTCCTTTTCAGGCGGAATACGGAGTTCTTACTGTCCAATAGGGTAACAGCGAGCCAGGTATAAATAAATAATAAATGTTTTGTTTCCCAAGTTTTATTTCCATATCTTGCAATAGTCCTATTCCAACCGGGAGTTTTGAGATTTAAATACAATTTAAATACATATATCCAAGACACACACACAAAAAACACACAAAAAAACAGTACAGTAAAATTGTTACAACAACAGACGGGACCAACGGCTTAACGTGCTTTTCGAGGCACAGAGGAGTCTCGGTATGTAAAGATGGTCAACCATCTACGGACCAACCCCGGCAAGCGAAGCTTAACCTGACGGATCGACCCGTGCGGCTGTTATTACTTAGCCACGAGCTCCTCCAACATCATTTAGACACTGGTTAATAAAATCCAGAATCTTATATAGAGTAAGCTGTTGGTATAAAGTATGAACAGGTGGAAGATGACACATACTGCAGGCTGTTACTGAGTAATTCCTCACAGCAAAACCCAATAATATTTTTAAAATAATGTTTCAGTTCCTTAGTTATTTCCATAGATAATACACTATATAAAGTAATATTATTTCACCAGTGCCTTTTACTTATAATGTCACGTTAAAAATTCATTTATGCGTACTGTTTGTTCACGTTACAGTTAGTATTTGCCTCCGCAAGATAATATAAAATAAATAAAACTATATTGTTTACACAAAAACAAAGAAGATTAGAAATTGAATTTTTTACCTTTGTGTAAGCTTTGTAGACGGTGGAATAGCTTCCGGAGCCTAGTTTTTCAGTCACCACATAACCGTCTATTTTAGGAAAAGCCATTTCGAAGAATAATTAATGTTTTATCGATAAGTTTTCCACATTTTTTCAAATATTTTCTCCTGATTATTGATAACGAATACGTCATTTACGTCATAAATGTCATTGATAATTCGATTGACATTGACTGACAGGCAACACAGTGCTGCCAGTTTTGTGTATTGAAAATGTTTTGGTGGTTTTCCTTCTAATTCTACTATTTTTTTATAACAGTCTTAGATATTTATTACCATTGAATACATCGAACTTCTTAGCTATTAGTTGAACAATATGACAATAATGATAACAATGGTTTATGATTCCATATGATTCCAAGATTATTTCAAGAATTTGTTCAACCATACACTGTCCAAAGGGAACACAAAAAAAAGGAAGAGTAGGTATCCCTATTGAGTTTTAGTGTGACTGATTCTCGCCAGAGGGCGCAATAACAAAAAAACTTTAATGGATCAGTAATAAAACAAAATAATACATACTAAACTCACGCTTGTATCCCATGGGGATAGGTAGAAACTATCGAACGTGAAAAAAATAAATAAAATAGTACTGTTGCGGCAATTCAATGAAATTGGAACCTCAGTTAATATTGTAAATAGGGTTTTAAATTCATTATGAGAAGCAGTGTACTACAGGATACAGCCATGAATTACGAGTTCAAACCCAGGCAGGCATGCACTTACTGTTGAGATATATAAGAATACACAAGACTGTCTACTTCTTCAAGAGGACCTATACAGGGTGTAAGGGACAGCCCTCCGCAAACTAACAGGGTGCATTCAGCTCCTCATTTTGAATCATATTCCATCGGAAATTTTCTCAGAAAAATTTTAATTTTTTCAAAAAAAATTCAGTTACATTTTCATTATTTCAATGTAAAATTACATTGTGTGTTCGCAGCACTCCATTTATGTAAAAAAAACTGCAAAAAAAAACAGCAAAAAAAACCAGCAATGGATGTTGAAATACTCTAACCAACGACGCGTGAAATCAGCTGTTCACTTTCTGTCTAGCTACAGAGTTCATCGAACTCACCGCATACCTATTACCTACCCCTCCGAACCAGTAATAGACGCTCCGATTTGTGCACAAAAACACAAACAAATCAGGTTTATTGGATTCCCTTAACGTTCCTGAAAAAATTTCATGTACCGGTCATCTTAGTATGACATACTGAATTTACCCTATCAGTTTGCGGAGGGCTGTCCCTTACACCCTGTATAGATTATTTACTTAATGTAATAATAATAAGCTCTTTCTCAGTCTACACAAATGCCATGCCATCTCAATTACCAAGAATAGAAATAAAATTGTTTTTTATTATTCAATTAATAACTCTCATTCGGATAAAGTTAGTTTAGTTCGTGATTTGGGTGTTACACTGGATGCTAGTTTGCACTTCGATATACACTTTGACAATAATAGTAAATAAGGCGTATCAGATGTATGGTTTCGTCATGAGATCGACGCGTGATTTTGTGCGGCCCTCTACGTTCTTACTACTTTATAAGACTTTGGTGCGATCCCAGTTAGAATACGCCGTTCCGATTTGGAACCCTTTCTACAACAAGTACGGCACTAGAATAGAAATGGTACAGAAGAAGTTCTTACGGTCTATGAACTATAAGTGCTTCCATTCAAAGGTATCTTACGTGCAGCTATTGAAACGGGGAGTGATACGTAGGTTTGAATGTCGTTTTTGCGAAGGTCGCCATACGAAAAATTTTGCGAGTGATACGCCAGTTCGAAAACTCATTACATCGAAAACTGCTATATCGAATGACGTTATCGCGAAGGTCGCCATTTCGAAAAATTTTGCGAGCAGTACACCAGTTCGGAAGTCATGGTATCGAAGTCCGATGTTGAGTTAATTTGTCTGGGAATCGAACTCACGACCCCAATGAGACGAGACACAGAGAGCATGGTAATTTGATTTTTTTTGGGAAAAAAAAAAAAAAAGAAAGACAAATTAACTCAACATCGGACTTCGATACCATGACTTCTGACTGGCGTACTGCTCGCAATTTTTTTCGAAATCGTGACCTTCGCGATAACGTCATTCGATAAAGCGGTTTTAGATTTAATGAGTTTTCGATCTGGCGTACCACTCGCAAAATTTTTCGAAATGGCGACCTTCGCAAAAACGTCATTCGAACTCACGTATCACTCCCATTGAAACGGTATGGCGTTCAGGATCTGGGAACCAGGCGGCTGTTTCTTGATGTCATGATGCTACACGGCATATGTAACAACCAATTTGATTGTATGGACATAGCAAACAAACTGTGTCTCAAGGTACCTAGAAGTGTTATTCGAAGGGGGTACGCGTCCCTCAACTGTTCCATACAGACATATGCAGGACCAACGCTGGGGAACGAGCACCTCTTCGTCGCCTTGTTGATACTTATAACATGTATTTTATGAAACTGGATATATTTTCTCAATCTAAGCAATCGTTTAAGAAAATGGCTCTTGATGTTTTATCTGGCGAGGTTATGTCAAGCTAATCTTAGCAACACAGCTTTATTTTGTCTTTTTTTTTTCTCTTTCATCACTTTTAACCTTTAGTTAAAATGTGGACAATGGTGTGGGTTACATGTTTGTTAAATCTTAGTTTAAGTATTTCCTTGTATTTTGCAGCATGTAACTGTTTTTTGTACCTAATAAATAAAATAAAATATGTTGCATCCCCGAATCCAGACTAGGCCAACGTGGTCACTCCCATTCCCTGCAGACGAGGCCTAAGTCCCAGCTGTGGGAACATTAAAGGCTGAGTTTTATGCTACAAGATTCATACAAACAAATGTGTTGCTTGTCATGAAATGTCTCTCATTCTTTAGCTTCAATTCAAACAATCAATCGACTGCGCACCCACTGTAGGCCGCTGCAAGCACAATATAGCGTAATTCAAACAATCAATCGACTGCGCACCCACTGTAGGCCGCTGCAAGCACAATATAGCGTAATTCATACAATCAATCGACTGCGCACCCACTGTAGGCCGCTGCAAGCACAATCTAGCGTAATTCAAACAATCAATCGACTGCGCACCCACTGTAGGCCGCTGCAAGCACAATATAGCGTAATTCATACAATCAATCGACTGCGCACCCACTGTAGGCCGCTGCAAGCACAATCTAGCGTAATTCAAACAATCAATCGACTGCGCACCCACTGTAGGCCGCTGCAAGCACAATCTAGCGTAATTCAAACAATCAATGGAATGCGCACCCACTGTAGGCCGCTGCAAGCACAATATTATTTATTTATTTATTTATTTATTTAAACACACATACAACTATCATCACAGGCTTACCTAATACGATAGTGTAGTAAAACGATAACAAAGAAATACTTATTATATGTATTATATAAATAATGTTATTACAACTTGACAATCAAGTTGTAATAACATAATAATAATAAACACAATACATAATATAGCGTAATTCAAACAATCAATCGACTGCGCACCCACTGTAGGCCGCTGCAAGCACAATCTAGCGTAATGGGGGATTATTGACCCAACCGACACCCATTGCCAATGCGGAGCTCCTGACCAAACCATGTCGCATAATGTTGGAGTGTCCAAAGTGTCATACACCAGGGCCCCGAGTCTGCTATTTTTTACATTCCAACACGATCCCATTGTCACTGCATTGTCATTTTGCTAAAAGTTCGTAATCTGCTAAATTCATAATTTCATACAATGGAGTGTCAGAGGTTGATCATTGAAAAGTCATAATGACGCCATTATGACGCCATTATGACGCCATTATATTAGATATTAGTAGATTACCAAACTTGTCAAAATCAACCATTATGAAATCAATGATAGACCATTCTGACACTATTGTAATAGCAGACTTGAGGCCGTACTTTTGAGGACTCACAACTCGTCTAACCATTTACCGTCTACTCAAAAAGAAGAAACTTCAATATTCTCTAAAAGCTTAGTCGAAAAGCCATAACATCGTGCGTGTCTACTAAAGATACATCAACAATTCAACATGTTCGACTTGTTTGTCACATCATAAAAAAAGTTAACTTGTCAAATACCAATTTAGAAAGGGATCCTGCACAGAATATTAACTAGGTACTTACTACGGTCCGAATCCGAATCGATTGACGCAACTCCACAACTTCTTTGAGGGATCAAATCATGATAAAATTTACCAAATTAGTTGTACAGACGCGACGCTAGCACATCAAGCTATGAGTACTACAATCTGTCAAATATATTTAATAGATTTTCATCTTTATCGCTAAAGCATTAGGTTCAAGGTTGATTTGGAAAATTTGACAGTTTCGAGTGGCTTGACCTGCTGGCACCTGTACATATACAAATGCGTTTCAACTAAGAATAGGAATAACCTTGCGCCATATTGTGAAGTATTGCAAAACTGCGCCTTGTTTACACATTTGCAAAGTCAGTGACATATTTTAACAAAAACAAATTCCAAAAACAGAACTACGAGTATAATGGATAAGGATAACTCTACAAAACTTTGCAAGCCTTACATTTCTAGTTTCAGTTGACAGTTAGAGGTCATTGACGTTCCTATTCTTAGTTGAATCGCATTTGTATGTATGAATGTAAACTGTCTTTTAGATTTTGTTGAGAGCATGCGGACGCTTTCATACGTGTTGTTCTTCTTGTTTTAAATAAAATAGTGTGTTAGTGGCAATGTAAATGGAATCGCCAAAATTCGGCTAAATATGTACGTGTTTAGCTTAGAGACAAAGATGAATTTATTCACGTGGCTTTAATAGAGATATCGTTAATGGTAGTAATGAAAATTATCTAATGAAACACTGGTACAGTAGTACTCAACTAATAAGGCGCGTCGTGAATCTTCGTTCGCGCAGAAAAGAAAGTATGGCCCCGAAGATTAACGAGATTGCTTAAAACTTACAATCAACCTTAGATCACTACTATAAGGTTCATAATACACTGCAGCTGTTAGTTCCATCTCACTCGCAAGTATGGCGGCTGTCAAGCGGCGCGCGCTAAAATGGCGGCAGCTGCGACCAATAGCGGTACAGGAAAAAGCGTGGAGCGTGCCGATTGGTCAATAGCATTTCCCGCGCTTTAAAAATTCATCTTCTGCGCAGGTACATCGATAAGCCATATTTGTTGAGGTCTACTGTACTGGCATGGAGGCTGAGGAAACCATGGTTGCGCATGTGCTCTTTGAATGAACAGGCGAGGCGTCACGGAGATTAGAAGTTCTGCAATACTATTCTGTAAATATCTCGCCGTGAAAACTTAGGTGAAGTGAGCTTAAATTGAGCTGTCAATAGTGTCAATCCCTACCATCAGATGGAAGATAGTTTATTTTAAGCTCACTTCACCCAAGTTTTCACGGTGAGATTTTTACAGAATAGACCGGCTGCCCTCGGGTCAACCCGTCACGTCACCCAGATTTTTTACAGATATTTTAAACAGACCCTGGAGACTAAATTAAGCAATACTTTTGTCCTATTTTCGGAAAATGAGCGCTGATTGTCCTCAATACAGGCTACTAAGCAACGACTACTAAGTAACCTAGCTAGGACATCAGATCGTTAAATTGTATTGTTACTAGGTATGAAACGGGAAACAGTTGTTTAGCCGGATACCAGATACCGGATATTCGGCCAACCTTGTAGCCAGATATTCGGCGGCCGAATATCCGGCGGAACGTTGCCGTTTTGTGCATCGCACGCTTTGGGCAGCTAATGCTAAAAGATAACCAAAAACAAAGTTTGCCAAAATCTATCTCTCAGCACCTTGCAGCAGTGTGTACAGCGAAAGACTTTTTTCTGAAGCTGGCCTTATTTGCGAAGACAAGCGGAACAGCTTGCTAGAAATTAGTATTCAGTCACCATAATTTGCCCTTATTGCAATATGAGTACTAATTCATTTTCTAAGTTTTAGAATTATCTTATGATTACTGATTGCACAAGTGATACTAACTGAATAAAGCAATTAATTACCTACCTAAAATTTAAATTATTTTTAAAATTTGGCCGGATAGGCGCTAGTTATAACCGGCACCCTAATTGCGTAACACATTAGCGATCGGAGTTTGTTTCATTTTGAAACAAATTGCTAATCTATTGCTTCGTATGTTCGAAAAATTTGTCTGCCCGACAACGTAAATAACGCAATGAATGTTGTTGAACTGTCAAAATGAAACCAACTCCGATTGATAATGTGTTACGCAATTAGGGTGCAGTTCTTGTATTTAAAAAAAAAAATAAACACAACGGCCAACCCAAAAAGAAACACATTAATTTAATGTCTTTTTTGTTGTATCGTTGACCGATATCGGTCTGCGTAGTTGACCCTGTATAGATTGTCATCGCATTCTGTAGAGTATGTTTATCTCACGGGAAACGAACTCATGTTGCGTGTAATTTACGATTTCATTTCGATTTGAGGTGCAATAACGGTTGAATATATGAGACCATAAATTGTAAATTATGCTTTTTGATTCTCTTATCTTTGTTGCACTTAGTGCGTTGATTAAAGTTTTTAAAATGTAGAATTTACGGCCGGTTAATATTTGTTTTTTTTTTATGGAATGATCTGTGTATTTTTGAAGTGAAAACTTCTTTAGGCTCTTATAGAGATTTGGTAGGTAGGGGAAAATATCAGACTAAATAAATTTAATTAGTCTAAGGGGGAAATCTTAAAGGTACTTCCTCATGCCGCCGGTGCCACATTATTCGTCAATGTCAATACCCAACAACGCGGTAGTTAAATTCGGTCAAGATTCGGTGAAATAACGCCGTAAGTGGTGCCTACACCTACGGTTATCGCCCTTCAACGCGGTAATCAACGGCGATGTCCGTATAATGTTGCCCCGGCATCACCGAGAGCATTCCCCTGTAATGTAACAATCGCAATGTAATGGGTCACATTTCTGTTACATGTATCACAGGTGATCCACACACCACTGTTACGTTACAGGCGAATGGTCCCGGTGAATGTTATAGAAGTCCTTTCAAAACGATAAGAATAAGAATAAAGTAATATAATATAATATATAATAATATAATATACAAATAAAGCGGTACTTCTGGACACGGCCCGTATCGTTAGGAGGTTCCTCTCTCAGCAGCCCTGACCGCCGGTAGCTTGGACCCTGTTCCCGATACCGGTGGGCTACTATTTTTTATATTTTTAAATGTTTTTATACTTTTTATATTTCAACATTTAAAAATGTAATTTATATGTATATACTAATGAAATAAAAGAATAAGAATAATTTATTTGCTGAAAATATAGGTTTTACCAGATGTAAAAATTGGTGGTTAAAGTACCTTCCATATTTTGCCTGTTTAGGGCATCCAAATTAGTTCTTAATTATAAATAAATAAATAAATATCCTTGGACATTTCACACAAAGCCATCTAGTCCCAAGCTAAGCAACCTAATGCTTGTGTTATGGTAACGAGATGGCTGATAAACTACTTATATACTTTTTTTTTTTTTTTGTAAATACATACACATTAAAGAAAGAAAAACACCCAGACTCGGAACAAATACTTGTAGGTCGTACAAATATTTGTTCCGTGCGGGAATCGAACCCGCGACATGCTGCGCAGCAGTCAATCGCTCAGCCACTGCGCCAACCGTGTCGTCAAATAGGTGAAATAGGTAACTGTAATATAAATTACATTACACACACTTCAAAACTATAAAACACACCTGCGTTCCGTTGCCTTCCGTTGCGTTCCGTTTTGTAGTTGACAGCAAAGTTGGGCCATAATTAAATAGTTTCTCTAACCTACAGTGAATCAACTTGCTATATCTACTTAAGGATAAGCATTTCCCGTATTCCCAGTACCGTAAGTGAAAAAATGCCTTTTTTCCGAATCTTTGCGTGATTTTCCAGCACGGTGGGCACAGTTCCCATACATTAATCTCGCACGCACGAACAAGCACAGTCGGGGGCAGCTGTAGGCTTTACGAATAGAGTAAACTCACGGAATTATGTGATAGTCCTAATTTCGTGATAGTCCGTTTCGTTAAGTTTTAACAAAGGCTTCGATTATTAGCTAGTCTTTAAAATAGTAGTCCTAAGTAAGTTTACTATTGTGTCGCCCATTGTGTCACCCTATGTAAAATTTCAACATTTATATCTGTAATTAGGGTTCCGTACCCACATGGTAAAAAAGGAACCCTTATGGTGTGACTCAGTCTGTCTGTCTGTCTGTCTGTCACAGCTGGTTATCTCAAGAACTACTAATACTATCAACTTGAAATTTGGAACAGTTTTAGATAATATTTACCCAACTCTTTTGCAAATAAGAAAGAAATAAAAATATCTGTATTTTTTTTTGCAACACGGGCTGAAAGGGGGTCTTAAAAATTCAAAGTGGGGCTACTAGGTCATGTGTGGTATCATATGAAAGAACGCTGTTTGCACATTCTCAAACATATTTTTATTTTTTTTAGGCCGCACAGTGTTGAATTTTGATGAAAAATGTACAAAAAAATACCGTTCCCTCCCCTTATCTCCGAAGTTTGCTAAGAAAAAAACTGAAATTATTCTATGTGATAGAAGTTTATGTAAAGATTACAGGAAAAATAAAACGATGTCTCCAAATAGCACACTTTTTCAAAAATCGGAACGGAACCCTCGGTGCGCGAGTCCGACTCGCTCTTGACCGGTTTTTTTTATGGTGAGCATAATAAAGAGTATTCCATCTATCTATCTACTATCCTAAATACTTATTGTAAAAGAAAGGCTGCTTTATGTTCCTAATTGAAATAAAAACAAGATTTTACTAAAGTATCGAAGTTTTATTACATATCTTGTTTTATCACGAAGTTGGATGAGTTTATTCTACTCATAGGAAGGTCCCTATACCTACCTCCTACAATTAATTACTTGTTTACTCTCGTATATTATTTATGACATTGGTTCGTTTTTAGTGTCTAAACACACTATGCCGAAGTTACGCGACCGAAGTTCCGCGGCTGATGTTACGTTCCGTCGTGTTCGGCTGATATGACACACCATAAGTGCTGAACTTACGCGTCGGAAATTCAGTTGCGCAACTTTGTGTGCCTGCCTCCCGCTGCTCCCCGCCCCGGATCTTCTTCGGCAATCGAACCGAACTTCGGTCGCGTATAATGTGTGCTCTACAGAATACGTTGCCGCCGAATTGCCGCTGAACTTACGCCCGACCGAAGTTCGGCTGTACGCTAGAACGCAACGTAATTTCGGCATAGTGTGTCGTCAGTAATTCAAATAGCATTGCAGGCGTAATCGTGCCGAACTTCGGCCGCGTAACTTCGGCATAGTGTGTTTAGACACAGGGTTCCGTACCGAAAGGATGCCAACGGGACCCTATTACTAAGGATCCGCTGTCATCCGTCTGTCACAGGGCTGTATCTTTTGAAACATAATAGGTAGACACTTGAAATTTTCACAGAGAGAGAATAGTAAAAAAAGTTGAAAATTAAAGGAACTAGTTTTCATAATAGAAACCAGTTTTTTGTTCGATATTATTTAAATATTGTACGGTGGTACGGAATCCTTCGTGTGCGAGTCCGCCTCGCACTTGGCCGCTTTTTTGTTTTATGGTACAGGGTGTAAGTGTAAACAGTGACAACCTTTTAAGGGGTCATTGTACTCATTATGAACAACTTTTATTATGGGAACAAACCTGAAATCGCGAGAAAAAATCAACTGTTTCCTACATTTGTACTGAACAGCTGATTTTTTTTACGCGATTTCAGGTTTGTATAGTAAAAGTTGTTCATAATGATGAGTACAATAACCCCTTAAGAGATTTCGTGTATGAATAGATACACCTTATAATATATCCGACCTTTTGTTCTCTACATGAATGCTTCGCAGAATACGTGGTTTGAAAAATTGTCTGTTCCCTTCAAAATAGACGCGAAAAGCCGGTATGAGCGCTACATTTATTTTTCTCTTGGACACCTAAAAGACTACCGCTTGAGTTTTATTTTATTTAAATAACACTCTGAAGGATCCTTTATACTTGTAAGTTTCATAGAGCTTATTATGAAAATTATTCTTATTTTTTAAACTCGTGGCTAAGTAATAACAGCCTCACGGGTCGATCGGTTAGGTTAAGCTACGCTTGCCGGGGTTGGTCCGTGGATGGGTGACCATCTTTAAATACTGAGACTCCTCCGTGCCTCGGAAAGCACGTTAAGCCGTTGGTCCCGGCTGTCATTTGTGGATCTTTGACAGTCGTTACGGGTCGTCAGAAGCCCGAAAGTCTGACAACCAGTCTTACCAGGGGGTATCGTATTACCCAGATACTGGGTTGTGGAGGTCAGACAGGCAGTCGCTCCATGTAAAATGCTGGTATTCAGCTGCATCCGGCTAGACTGGAAGCCAACCCCAACATACTTGGGAAAAGGCTAGGCAGATTGATTGTTTTAGAAAAATGTAACAAAAAATTCCGTTTCCCCCCCTTATCTCCGAAGTTTGCAAAGAGAAAAATCTGAAATTATTCTATACATGTGATAGAAGTTTATGTAAAGATTACAGGAAAAATAAAACGATGTCTTTAAATGGCACACTTTTTCAGAAATCGGAACGGAACCCTCGGTGCGCGAGTCCGACCCGCTCTTGACCAGTTTTTTTTTATAGGTCTATGATTCTACTGTATTCTATTCCTTACATACATATACAGGGTGTAAGGGACAGCCCTCCGCAAACTGATAGGGTGAATTTAGTATGTCATACTAAGATGACCGGTACTTGATTTTTTTTCAGGAACGTTAAGGGAATCCAATAAACCTGATTTGTTTGTGTTTTTGTGCACAAATCGGAGCGTCTATTACTGGTTGGGAGGGGTAGGTAATAGGTATGCGGTGAGTTCGATGAACTCTGTAGCTAAACAGAAAGTGAACAGCTGAGTTCACGCGTCGTTGGTTAGAGTATTTCAACATCCATTGCTGGTTTTTTTTTTTGCTGTTTTTTTTTGCAGTTTTTTTACATAAATGGAGTGCTGCGAACACACAATACAATTTTACATTGAAATAATGAAAATGTAACTGAATTTTTTTTTGAAAAAATTAAAATTTTCCTGACAAAATTTCCGGTGGAATATGATTCAAAATGAGGAGCTGAATGCACCCTGTTAGTTTGCGGAGGGCTGTCCCTTACACCCTGTAGGTACAGTATACTGCGCCAAATAAACTCCTTTAATTCCACAAAAAGTAAAAGTGAACTCGAGCATGTCCGAGCTCGTTAGCTCTCTGTCGTCTGCAGTACAGTTGGCTTTTTCAAACTTGATGTCCAAGAGATTTATTCGCTGAGTCTGCGTAAGGTTTCAGAAGAGATGGCGACTCGTGTTGACTGCAGATACTGTTTCATTAGTACAGGGCCTCAAGTCTGCTAATACAATAAAAAAATGAATGAATGGTCTATCATTGATTTCATAATTGTTGATTTTGACAAGTTTGGTAATCTACTAATATAATGGCGTCATAGTGGCGTCATTATGACTTTCCAATGGTCAACCACTGACACTCCATTGTATGAAATTATGAATTTAGCTGATTACGAACTTTTAGCAAACAATGCAGTGACAATGGGATCGTGTTAGAATGTAAAAAATAGCAGACTTGGGGCCCAGTACCCTGGTGTTTATATGACCGGGTTCTGTACCACCGAACAATATTTAGCACTAGCTAACCTAACCTAACCTAACCAGGGGGGGTTAGCTGTGAACTCCATAGGAACTCCCCCCAGCGTGTCAAATGCACCCCAAATGTGCAAAAGGACAAAACTTTACATAGGTAATAGGTATATAAGCTTAGATCACATATATATAAACGTAAAAAAACATCATCCGATGGAAAAAATATCGTCATCAGTAGTTGTGAACCTATGGGGTACGCAACTAACCCCCAACCCTCCCCTCTCGCTGGGGTTTTGGGTCTAAAATTAGCAAAACTCAGACGCTTGAGGGGTTAAGCCGAAGGTATTGAAATATGTTGAAAACTTATTAAGCTAAAAATTGTTTTAAGTATTTGGTACCGGTGCGCGTGAGAGTCTTCGCCTTCGCTCGTGCGTCAAACTAGACAAAAAGCAAACTAGCAAGCGGCCGAAAATGTGTCCTCGCGACATGCTCAGTATAAGTTTTCTTGTAAAAACCGAAGCCATGTAAATCATGGAATCACTTTCCATATGTAAGTACAAGTATTTTACCGTATTTGTCTTTAAAATCATGAAAGTGACAAAGGGAAAAAGTGGAGACACAGGGTTCCGATACATTTTAACATACTGGGCACATCTTCTTTCTTATATGAAATATGATCTATTGTTGAAACTCTCTGAAACTTTCGTTAGTGGAAATGCTAACTAGTTTGTCGATATTCTGGATTTATTCGAGATATCGTTCTACAAACCAGTCGATAGAAATACATAAAGAAACATCATAATACCTACCTCTATTATAATCCGCCTAGGTACCTGTATTTATAATTCGCGTAGTAAAGTTCCCGACAAAGATTCACAATGTCCTATTGTTGGCAAGACAGAAAATACGACTTCTCAGAAGACTCAAATACTTGGCTAAAGAAAATTCACGAAAATTTGCTTAAATTAAGTATATCTCTTGAAAACTTTAATCCTTGAAGTCTTTTTAGCCAATTAACAGCATTAAACTAAATTAAAATTAATTCAGTTTTATCTGCACCGTGTCCATCCCGCCAAAATATATTGTCCTTTATCATTTAGTTACCCCTCAAAGCTAAAACCGACATCTCCTTGAGATACATTACAAAATTGCACGAAGAAAATTATACAGAATTTGCAAACTATCCTTTTTATTTTGCGGTCACGAACATTTAAAATCGACTTTACTGCACGGAGATAAGAGGGTTTATTGTTAAATAGGTGATAAAATAAATTGGTACAGTATTCAGGATGCTGCATTGTTCAACATACGATATTCAGTATGTATAGTGAAAGCTTCGCGGACAGTCGTGAGCGCGATCAAAACAACGCGCTTTGTTTTTAATCTGTGCACTAATAAGTTGTATTTCATATATTTAATCTGTGCGGTCTATTTATCTGTGATTGATTTCCCGCGCTTTTTTATGGTAGTTTTTTTTTTGTTTGGGTAGTTTTAATTTTTAATTAGTGGCAATTATAATTTGGTATGCGTACCTAAATCATACAAAAATCAAAATACATAATTCATTACCTGTATTACAATTTAATTCCAGTAATGCTTATATCAAGTTATAGGTTTAGGTAGTAAAATAAAAGGTAAACAATCCTGATGTGACTTTTTACACAAACACATATTAAACAAATAAACTACTGCTTAAACTAATGGTTCAATTGATTTAGTAATCACTAGCTGACCCGACAGACGTTGTCCTGTCTTAGTTATGAATATTCTAATGTAAACGCGCAAAGTTCCTGAAGGCGCAAGCTGAGCACATTTTGAATTGTTTAGGAAAACTTAATTTATATTTTAAGAATGAACCTAAGATTTTTTGCTGAAAAGTAATATACCGGAATAAATTTATACGTAGTAAAAAGTCAAGAACATGAAAATGATTAATTGGAGCCAATTAATTTGAAAAAAAAAATTGTTTTGAGTATGAATGTCAATGGCTATATGAGTAGGGGAAGATCAAGAAACGATGGATGGACCGTGTTAAAGATGATATGGTTATAAAGGGGGTGACTACCGAGATGACGACTAATAGAGAAGTATGGAAGAAAGGGACATGTTGCGCAGACCCAAAATAAATTGGGATAGTAGGTTGTTACCATAGGCCTATAAAAAATCTGAGGTTGTTACTTGTATCAAATCTCCACATATTTAGTACAGTAGTGTTAGTAAATTGACGTTATAACAATAAACTGTGTAGAAGTTTCTTTCATACAAACTTTGTCCTGACAATTACAAATACAACAAAAAAGAATTAGCCAAATACGTGCATCCGTTCTGAATTGATGCGCGTACCTACATACATTCGGCAATTGATTTTTATTTTAGAATACTACATAAGTAGCTGACCCGCCAGACGACCTGTCAAAAATTCAATAAATCGAACGGCAGCAAAACTAATGAACAACTGATTATAAAATGAATTTGAATTTGGAATTCTAAAAAGAATGAAAGTTTCCCGACAGACATTGCCCTGCCCTTTCATGTATGAGAAAATGAATTTTCTTCATATTTTTTGTGAATTTTCCTATGTTTTTAATAGTTATTCTGCTATTCGGGACGGAGACAAATACAACAAATCAAAAACCATGAAAATTGGTCCAGTAATTCTCGAGTTATAAGTGTTCGAACAAACCCGACTTTGTTTTATATATATAGATTATTGTTGTGTTTACATTGTTTTTAGTTGCATTTTATGTTTTAATTGAGGTTTTAAAATAAGAAAGATAAAAGACACATCAAGATTGTTTACCTTTATTTCACTATAAACCTTTCTAGTATAATATACAAATACTCAGGCGTCGAAGTACTCCGAACGCTGCTATCAGGAATCGTACCCAGAAGACTGTCAGCATTGCCTCGTTGAATAGCAACGCTAATTCTTTGCCCAAATAATTAACTAAAATGTCGCAGTACAAATGACTTAAATGAGTAAAAGTTAGGAGAGTTTCGTAGGTACTTCGGACAAAATTAATGCAGAGATTAAAATTAAGTTACACAGATAAGATAAGAAATCTTGTGGCTAAGTAATAACAGCTGCAGGGGTCAAACGATCATGTTAAGCTACGTTTGCCGCTGTTGGTCCGTGGATGGGTGACCATCTTTACATACCGAGACTCCTCCGTGCCTCGGATAGCACGTTAAGCCGTTGGTCCCAGCTTATATTTGTGGATCTTTGACAGTCGTTACGGATCGTCAGAAGCCCGAAAGTATGACAACCAGTCTTACCAAGGGCTATCGTATTACCCAGTAACTGGGTAATGGAGGTCAGATAGGCAGTCGCTCCATGTAAAATACTGGTATTCAGCTGCATAGTTGGGAAAAGGCAGGCAGATGAGAAAAGATAAGAAGTTAACAGAGTTCACTTTTTAAAGTTACTGCATTTTCATGGTGTTTTTCTATCTATAATATGATAATATGTATGTATTTACAAAAAAAAAAAATGTATATAAGTAGTTTATCAGCCATCTCGTTACCATAACACAAGCATTAGGTTGCTTAGCTTGGGACTAGATGGCGTTGTGTGAAATGTCCAAGGATATTTATTTATTTGACAAAAATATAATTTAATGTATTGTGTTGCGTAAATTATTTTGCATAGGTACTATTGTATAGAATCTAGTTCTTCTAACTGAACAGACAGCTGTGCTGCTGGGGAGTTTGTTCCGCTACTTCTTCTTCCCAGCTAAAGCACTAGGAAGTGGTGAAGGGCGGGCGTTTTGTGGGGACTGTCTTACTGTAATTTTGACGTTCAAAAAGTGCTGATTCTCAGCCTAATTTGAATAAAGGACTTTTGATTTTGATTTTGATTTTGATTATTATTATTTATTTAATTTTTTAACCTAGATACTTTAAAAATACTAATCACATAGGTTTCTATTTCTGTTCTATCCTAAGCCTTGCCTTACCTTGCTTCTTGCCAAATTTCATGATTCCAGGACGACGGGAAGTACCCTATAGGTTTTGATTTAGAAGTTTGATCTTTTTAGAACTCTAAGGGACCATAGTTCTACGTATTTGATATTAATTTCAGCTGGATACCTTCACGCGTTCCTGAGAAAAACGGTCTTGACAGACTGACAGACAGACAGACAGACGGACAAACAAGTGATCCTATAAGGGTTCCGTTTTTTCCTTTTGAGGTACGGAACCCTATAAATGAAAAGAAAAATAAATTACGGGCGATCTGAGGTCGGGAAGTGGAGGGGGGGGTGTTTTTAAGGGTAAAAAACGGTTTATCCCGATTTCCGGAAAAACTACAAGTTCTACGGAAAAAAGTCAAATGGCAAAGTTGGAGGTAATAAAAAGATCGACAGCTTTTGTATTTACACTTTTTTTGTATTTACACTTTTTTTGTATTTACACTTTTTTTGTATTTACACTTTTTTTGTATTTACACTTTTTTTGTATTTACACTTTTTTCAAATAACCAAGTTTTTGGTTTTTTATTTTTATCTTTTACAAAATATCTTTTTACAAAATTTTAATTTCAAGGAAGGGTTCTGTAGACAGATAGATAGATAGAATACTCTTTATTATGCACACCATCAAAATTATAAAAAAAATATATTTCATACCTACGTCACACGGGACAGTTTGCAAAACTTTTTTTTTAAATTTTCGTATTTGCCCTTCAAAAGTGACCCCCATATTCCTTTATTGACTTTACACGTCCGTGTTTGGGTCACAGAAATTCATATGTGTACCAAAAACCTTAATCCGTCCATTAGATTCGGAACAAATTGGCTGTGACAGACGTACAGACAGACACACGAGTGATCCTATAAGGGTTCCATTTTTAGGGTTCCGTACCAAAATGGTAAAAAAGGAACCCGTATGGTGTGACTCAGTCTGTCTGTCTGTCACAGCTGGATATCTCAAGAACTACTAATGCTATCAACTTAAAATTTGGAACAGTTTTAGATGACGTTTACCCAACTATTTTGCAAATAAGAAAGAAGTAAAAATGTTTTTTTTTTGAAACAGGGACTGAAAGGGGGTCTTAAAAACTCAAAGTGGGGCTACTAGGGCATGTGGGGTATCATATGAAAGAGCGCTGTTTGCACATTCTCAAACATTTTTTTATTTTTTTTAGGCCCCATAGTTTTCGACTTTTGATGAAAAATGTAAAAAAATACTGTTCCCCCCCTTTATCTCCGAAGTTTGCAAAGATAAAAATCTGAAATTATTCTATGTGATAGAAGTTTATGTAAAGATTACAGGAAAAATAAAACGATGTCTCTAAATAGTACACTTTTTCAGAAATCGGAACGGAACCCTCGGGTCGCGAGTCCGACTCGCTCTTGACTGGTTTTTTTTTCCTTTTTAGGTACGAAAGCTTAAAAATTAAGTTATATTGAAATTGCTTATTAGTGTTGTAGTCTAGATTGTACCTAATTAATTATTACCTGGTTCTTTTTAATAACGGATTATTTTTTAAATAAAGTTTACACATTCTTTTATACAGGGTGTAAGGGACAGCCCTCCGCAAACTAACAGGGTGCATTCAGCTCCTCATTTTGAATCATATTCCACCGGAAATTTTCATATTTTAAATATTTTTTTCAGTTACATGTTCTTTATTTCAATGTAAAATTATATTGTGTGTTCGCAGCACTCCATTTATGTAAAAAAAAACAGCAAAAAACAAAACTGAAAACAAAAAACCAGCAATGGATGTAGAAATACTCTAACGAACGACTCGTGAAATCAGCTGTTCACTTTCTGTCTAGCTACAGAGTTCATCGAACTCACCGCATACCTATTACCTACCCCTCCCAACCAGTAATAGACGCTCCGATTTGTGCACAAAAACACAAACAAATCAGGTTTATTGGATTCCCTTAACGTTCCTGAAATAATTTCATGTACCGGTCATCTTAGTATGACATACTGAATTCACCCTATCAGTTTGCGGAGGGCTGTCCCTTACACCCCGTATACTTTTGGACCAGACCATACATATTCAGCATTTAGCCACATTTAAGTACTTAGTAAGAACGGAAGTAGAACATACCAGAGCCTCTGGCAAAATGCAAAGCCTTTTCTGCTTTTCACTGTTTTTAATTTGTATCCGTTTGTTAATGGTCCATCCTCCCTCCTAAATGTATTTTAACAAAACAAAATTAAGCAATGGGAATGAACGTTCTGCCAACATTTGAAATTACAGTGTTTGAAAAGGGACTGTAGGAAAAACAAACCCATTTTTTAGGGTTCCGTACCCAGAGGGTAAAACGGGACCCTATTACTAAGACTCCGCCGTTGTCCGTCTGTATGTCGGATTGTCCGTCTGTCACCAGGCTGTATCTCATGAACCGTGATAGTTAGACAGTTGAAATTTTCACAGATGATGTATTTCTGTTGCCGCTATGACAACAAATAGGTACTACAAAACAGAATAAAATAAATATTAAAGGGGGCTCTCATACAACAAACGTGATTTTTTTGCTCGATATTGATAACGGCAATAGACGCTTGAAATATTCACAGAATATTTAGTTATATATTCACTTTAAAAATAAATAATTAAATTAAAATAAAACAAATATTTAAGGGGGCTCCCATACAAAAAACATGATTTTTTTGCCGTTTTTATAGATAATGGTACGGAACCCTTCGTGCGCGAGTCCGACTCGCACTTGGCCAGTTTTTTATTTTAACATTTTATTTTATGTTTTTAAAAGTAAGTAGGTCGATAGGTATAGTGGTTGCAAGTGCGACAGCGGAGCACGAAGTAAGTAGGTCGATAGGTATAGTGGTTGCAAGTGCGACAGCGGAGCACGAAGTAAGTAGGTCGATAGGTATAGTGGTTGCAAGTGCGACAGCGGAGCACGAAGTAAGTAGGTCGATAGGTATAGTGGTTGCAAGTGCGACAGCGGAGCACGAAGTAAGTAGGTCGATAGGTATAGTGGTTGCAAGTGCGACAGCGGAGCACGAAGTAAGTAGGTCGATAGGTATAGTGGTTGCAAGTGCGACAGCGGAGCACGAAGTAAGTAGGTCGATAGGTATAGTGGTTGCAAGTGCGACAGCGGAGCACGAAGTAAGTAGGTCGATAGGTATAGTGGTTGCAAGTGCGACAGCGGAGCACGAAGTAAGTAGGTCGATAGGTATAGTGGTTGCAAGTGCGACAGCGGAGCACGAAGTAAGTAGGTCGATAGGTATAGTGGTTGCAAGTGCGACAGCGGAGCACGAAGTAAGTAGGTCGATAGGTATAGTGGTTGCAAGTGCGACAGCGGAGCACGAAGTCAGAATTGAATGCAATTTTATTGTACGTGATGTTTACACGAATACAAGTTTATACAGGGTGTAAGTGTAAACAGTGGCAATCTTTTAAGGGATCATTGTACTCATCATTATGAACAACTTTTACTATGGGACCAAACCTGAAATCGCGAAAAAAAAATCAGCTGTTCCCTACATTTTCACGAATTATGCGAACATGAATGTACCGATCAGCTGATTTTTTTTTTCACGATTTCAGGTTTGGTCCCATAGTAAAAGTTGTTCATAATGATGAGTACAATGATCCCACTGATTAAACTTATACCCTGTATTGTACGTGTTATTTAGAGGGTGCCTCAGGAGCTCGTGGCTAAGTAATAACAGGCATACAAGTCGGTCCATCAGGGAAAGCTACGCTTGCCGGGGTCGGTCCGTGGATGGGTGACCATCTTTACATACCGAGACTACTCCGTACCTCGGAAAGCACGTTAAGCCGTTGGTCCCGGCTGTCATTCGTGGATCTTTGACAGTCGTTACGGGTCGTCAGAAGCCCGAAAGTCTGACAACCAGTTTACCAAGGGATATCGTATTACCCAGTCACTGGGTTACGGAGAATAGATAGGCAGTCGCTCCATATAAAATAATGGCTGGAAGCCGATCCCAACGTAGTTTGGAAAGCATAGTTGGAGGCAGACTGATTTATTTAGACGGTGCCAGTTAATTGCTCTTCAATTTTATGGAATGCCACAGGCAATAAACTTGCACCGTGAAAATGGAGCTTCAGGGCCTCAAGTCTGCTATTACAATAGTGTCAGAATGGTCTATCATTGATTTCATAATTGTTGATTTTGACAAGTTTGGTAATCTACTAATATAATGGCGTCATAATGGCGTCATTATGACTTTCCAATGGTCAACCACTGACACTCCATTGTATGAAATTATGAATTTAGCAGATTACGAAATTTTAGCAAAATGACAATGCAGTGACAATGGGATCGTGTTGGAATGTAAAAAATAGCAGACTTGGGGGCCAGGTACGAGGTCGGCTATACTTGAGTAAACATATCATCATCACTGCTGTAGTCCTGGATGGAGTAGGCATTAGACCAGGTAGAATCTGTTCCCAATATGCTTCGATTATTGTTACAATGTCACCTTAAAAATTTTCACGACTACTAAAATCAAATATACTGAAACCATAATTATGTCACTGTCCCATAAACAATGTACTATATCCTTGCAAATAAAGCATTCATTCATTCATTCATAAACCGGTCACAAAATCAACCGGCTAAAAATAAAAATCCTAATAACATTTGCCTGACCTGGGTACTAGCTCAGCCAATCGCTTCGCCAATGCGCCAATTGAGCCTTCAGGATAATTTGCACAACCTGTACATCGAATCTCACACCAGCCGGTCTATTATGTAGAAAGTTCACCGTGAACACTTAGGCGAAGTGACACATTTTGATAGTTCTCATCACTTCATAGATTAAGATTTTGGGCACACTGCGATATCAAGCAAGAAATAAACCAATTTCAAAAGTGAAAATGAAAATTATGAATAAAACTGTAAACTTATTTGGGTTCTGTTCCAAAATGGGAAAAAGGAACCCTTAAGGTGCGACTCAGTCTTTCTGTCTGTCCATCTGTCACAGCTGGATATCTCAAGAACTACTAATGCTATCAAATTGAAATTTGGAATAGTTTTAGATGACGTTTTCCCAACTATTTTGCAAAAAAGAAAGAAACAAAAAGAAAAATATATTTTGCAACATGGATTGAAAAAATCAAAGTGTGGTGTATCATATGAAAGAGCGCTGTTTGCATATTCTCAAACATTTTTTTCCTTTTTTTAGGCCACACAGTGTACGACTTTGAATGAAAAATGTAAAAAAAAATACCGTTCCCCCCCCCCTATCTCCAAAGTTTGCAAAGAGAAAAATCTGAAATTATTCTATGTGATAGAAGTTTATGTGTTTAAAACGGTGTTTCTAAATAGTACACTTTTTCAGAAATCGTAACGGAACCCTCGGTGCGCGAGTCCGACTCGCTCTTGACCGGTTTTTTTTTATTAGTAAGTGCAACCCACAATCTTCGTGAATATACATTCGAAAACTTTTCATAAAATATGCAAGAGAACAGAATCTTTGTAAGTGAAGCACAACTTATGTAACTTTATATTTCCACTTGCGTACTTGTTAGCATACTGAAAATTTTGTTGAAAAAAGGATTTTTAAAGGCGACCAAATAGTCTTGATACTTGCACTAAATTACTTTGAATTTGTTTAAAGTGTTGAGTTTTTTTTTCATTTTGATGAGAATGGCTCGAGTCACTAAAATATAGTGTTCGATTCCTGCGCGAATCAAAATACTTTATGACACGTTCGTTCGTTCTTCATTCGTATAATTATCTGATTTTTAAAAATTTTAAATGATTCGCCTTCCAGATTTTTGACTTCTATGTTAGACGTACTATTAAGCAGCTAGCCGTTGGGGCTAATCCCCATTGCTTCATCGTTATTCTCACCTAGATTTATGTAAACACGAGTAATACGAGGAAACAACCAGGACAGGTTTCAAAAGCTCCCACTCTGCGGACAAAATTAAACTAAAAGTGTTTCATTTTGTCCGCAGAGTTGAGCTTTGTTAAAATGAGATTTATTTAAGTGATATGCTATAATAAACCTAGAGAAATAAATAAAATATGATTCTGATTAGACGTGTGAAACTTGAACTCATATGCAGTAACGGAGTAACATAATCTGCCTAGCCTTTTCCCAACTATGTTTAGGGTCGGCTTCCAGTCTAACCGGATGCAGCTGAATACCAGTATTTCATATGGAGCTGCCTATCTGACCTCCACAACCCAATTACTGGGTAATACGATACCCCTTCGTAAGACTGGTTGTCAGACTTTCGGGCTTCTGACGACCCGTAACGACTGTAAAAGATTCACGAATGACAGCCTGGACCAACGGCTTAGCGAGCTTTCCGAGGCACGGAGGAGTCTCGGTATGTAAAGATGGTCACCTATCCACGGACCAACCCCGGCAAGCGTAGCTTAACCTGATGGATCGATCCGTACAGCTGTTATTACTTAGCCACGAGCTCCTCCATGTAACACAGTAACATGCTCTAAAAACAACCATAACTTAATGCCACGAACTTGTCTTTTGTTTAATAGCAGTCGTAAACTTGTGATACCGGACGGCAGAGAATTCGGACATTGTGACTGAATTTGGAGGGGAAAGTCGTGAATAGGATAGTTGAAATATCTTATCTTATATCTGCAAGTTTGTATCTACTGTTGAATAAGGGTCTTGTAATGGTCGCTGCAATTAACAGCGACGAATGGACGAAATGGAAGATAATTTCATGATATTTTTAAATTACCCACATACTGATGTTGTGTAGTACGTTTACAGGGATGTTCTTTTTTAAATTCAGCCCATTTCAGCGTTTTTCTTTAGGACCAAAATCTACCAGAATCTAGTGGTTTGTAAAAAAAACTAACATCCGTTTCAAATAGCTGATAGAAAAAACATAATGTTTTAACCGACTTCTAAAAAAGGAGGAGGTTCTCAATTCGGATGTTTGTATTTTTTTTATTTTTTTTTATGTTTGTTCGCGCATAACTCCGTCGCTTGCCAACCGATTTGAAAAAATATTTTTTTGTTGGAAAGGGTATACTTTCCAAATGGTCCCATTTTTGTCAAAATCCAATTCTGATGATGGGATCCTGGAGAAAGGAACTCTTCAAATATTATAGGCACACCTGTAGTATTTGGGTATTTTTTATAGTAGCTCGTGCATTTGCTCTTGGAAAGCACCACTTGGTGAAGTGGAACTGATGATGAAGACCACAGATGGCTACCGGAACTACTCAATGATAAATATTTCACGGGTTGCGATTCGATTACTTTAATATTGTTGCTAAGCAATTTCCGCTCGTCACACAATGCGTGTGGTGAGTGGTTGTTGAGGAGTTCTCCTGGTTCTTACCAGCAGAACTCCTCAACAGCATCGGGAAAAGCAATATTTTGTAACATGTGATGAGCAATTGACATTAGACTATTGTAACTTATACAAATTATAAACAGACCCACTAAAAAGCGAGAAATAAAAACTTTTTAACAAAAAATCAAAACCGACTTCCAAAAATCACTACAAAGTGAAAAATAACTTTGATTTCGGAAGTCGGTGGCAAAAAAAAAAGAAAGTAAATAAAAAACGAAAGACACCGACTTCCGAAATCAAAGTTTTTTTTCACTTTGTAGTGATTTTTGGAAGTCGGTTTTGTTTTTTTGAGTGATAATTTTATAAAAAAAACTTTAATGAATTATTTTAATTTCTCCATTCTTTGATTGTTTCACTATTTTGCTACACGGATAATAAAAGTGTTAATAAAAGTGTTACTCAGTATAAATTATATGGTCAAAGGACAGTGAAAAGTGTTGATAGTGATATTAAGTAGTATTGTGTAAAATGTACGGCGTTGTGGCTGGACAGAAGGAGAGTGGCAAGGAGCGATCGCAGCGACGAGATCGAGAGCAGGTGAGTCTCTGTTTATTATTAGGTTTATATCATTTATTCTCATAAAAGGCAAAAACGCCACTTACATGAGAACAGACAAGAAACATTCAGTAAACTTATTTTAGGTAACCGTCACCAAAGTATAATGTATAGTATTATAATTATATATTATTCTATGCTCATTCAGCAGGTGAACTCTCAACCATTAATGAATATTGGAGGATTTTTAGCCAAGACAGTTTTCAGTTATGTGTTTGGATAGTCGAGATTTAAAACTGCTGAGAGAGCTAACACTTTTTATATAAGTGGGTAAATTATTAAATAGTTGTGCTCCTTCATATGTTATATTCTTTCTAGCGTAGTTAGTGCGTATTCTTGGCAAAACAAGTAGACTTGGTCGACGAAGACTGCGTTTAGTAGTTTGAGATTTTGTTATAAATGATAAGTTAGTGTGGATGGTTTTGTCTATAATTTTTCTAATGAGAACGCAAGTATTATATGTATATAGTAGTTGTTTGATATTTATTAGTTTAGTTTCTTCAAAAATTTTACAAGTTGGTGTTAGGTATGGATAGCGAAACAATATCTTTATGAGCTTATTTTGTACTCTTTGTAATTAAATAAATAATAAATAAATAAATAAATAAATATCCTCGGACATTTCACACAACGCCATCTAGTCCCAAGCTAAGCAACCTAATGCTTGTGTTATGGTAACGAGATGGCTGATAAACTACTTATATACATTTTTTTTTTTTTTGTAAATACATACATATTATAGATAGAAAAACACCCAGACTCGGAACAAATACTTGTAGGTCGTACAAATATTTGTTCCGTGCGGGAATCGAACCCGCGACATGCTGCGCAGCAGTCAATCGCTCAACCACTGCGCCAACCTTTTGCAATTCTTGCAACTTCGTTTTTCCGGCATTTCCCCAAATTTCTATTAACAGATGCGACTTAATAAGAGAATTATAAATAGTATAACGTATCTTTTTAGGTATGCACTGGTTTATACTATGAAGTGATCCTGTAAGTGCTGATCGTTTATTTTTAATATGGTCTATTTGATTGTGCCATGTTAAGTGATGATCTATTCTCAAGCCAAGATACTTTTCGCAGGTTTTTTGATCTAGTGGGATGCTATCAATAGTTAGTGTGTCGCACTGCGGAATTTTTATATAGTTAAGTAATTAAACTTCATGCACAGTTGAAAAAGCTGTTAGGTATACTGAAAAAAAACCGGCGAAGTGCGTGTCAGACCTCGCACAATGAAGGAATCCATAGTTGGGATGAATTTATCCCAAGAACAAACTTAACATTGTAGTTGAAAGACGTGTTCTTCATGTTCACCTTCCAACTGTAAATGTAAGTTTGTACTCACAATATTTAGAGATTTATCATGTTATTTTAAGACCACAGACTTCTTATAGATTTTCATGTAAACTACAGGTCAAGAACTATTTCCTTTATTTTTTTCTAAATTTTAGGCTCATTAGTTTCGGAAATAAGGGGGGTTAGTAGTAAATTTTCGTCTATTTCGTTAAATAACTTTAAAACAAAAAAAAAAAAATATTTGAGACGCTCATAGGCCCTTTCATTTGATATTTCACACGGTAGGTATAGTTTGCAAAACTTTTTTAAAATTTTCTTATTTGCCCCCCAAAAGTGACCCCAATATTCAAAATTCTTTTATTTACTTTACCCGTCCCTGTTTGGGTCATAGAAGTTCAGATGTGCACCAAACAACTTAATCGGTCCATCGTTCGAATTAGATTCGGAACTAGTAGTTAGGCTTGATTTAATTGTAATTTTATTTATTGGGTACACCAACAGCAGTATATACATTGAAATTAAACAAGTAAAAGATAATAAAAATACTGGTATGTCTGCCTATTACAGGTATACACAGTTCACCACAAAACAACAACGTAATTAACTTACAAAAACTATAAAAACTTATGAACACATAACATAAAATACATACATTTAGAATTCAAAATTAAAGAAGCAGTTCAAAGTAGTAGTGTAAGTAGTAGTGTTAGTACATTAAAAAAAAAGAAAAAAAACTTGAGAGGTGTCAAGGGACACCCGGATGGAACGAAGTTCCTTTCGATTAATTAGTGAAGGAATTGTAACAAAATTTTATTTTTATACTTATCATCATCATCATCATCATCATCATCATCATCATCATCATCATCATCATCATCATCATCATCATCATCATCATCATTATCATCATCATCATCATCATCATCATCATCATCATCATCATCATCATCATCATCATCATCATCATCATCATCATCATCATCATCATCATCACCATCATCATCATCATCATCATCATCATCATCATCATCATCATCATCATCATCATCATCATCATCATCATCATCATCATCATCGCGACACCACACTGTTCAATGCGAAATAGAAATGAAAATATCTGGCTTGCTTTCTATAAGAGAGAGAGAGAGAGAGAGACAGACAGAGAAACATGCGCACGCCGCACGGCTTACAATAGCTACCTATAGCAAAAAGTGTCGTGACAACTTTTCGTGAGACTTTTTTCCGTCTAGCCCCCTTTCACAACGCGCGCTAAGGAACTTCGTTCCAAAAATATGAAATGTTGTCACGGAAGGTACCTATGAGTGTGGGATAATCTAAGATTTAATATAATATGAATTACAAAAAAAAAGGATGATTATTTATTGGTTAATTTATGCACTCCCGTACCTCAGAGACTGATCTTCTAAACTTGTTGAGTGTTACACCGTGTAAGTCGGTTTCTGACGACTTAAATTAGCTGTTGTAATTTCTGCACATTCGGACCAAGGGAGCATTGAGACCAAGATTGGATTTGCAGAAAGGGATATGAAGCAACCTGGTGATGTGATGTCTGGGAGGTTTTGAAGGGACTGAATATTGGACAGGCTATGACAGACAGACGCGTTTTATTGTGTGCGTACTTTTAAACATATGGCATAATTAAGAGAGTGATGTAAAATATTTGAGTATCTAGTCAGCACACTCACAATAGTCACAATATCGTTTAAATAAAATCTTGATTGATAATCTTAATAAGAGGAGCTCGTGGCTTAGTGAGGAGCTCGTGGCTTAGTGAGGAGCTCGTGGCTTAGTTATAACAGCGGCACGGGTCGATCCGTCAGCTTAAGCTACGCTTGCCGGGGTTGGTCCGTGGATGGGTGACCATCTTTACATACCGAGATTCCTCCGTGCCTCGGAAAGCACGTTAAGCCGTTGGTCAAGGCTGTCATTCGTGGATCTTTGACAGTCGTTACGGGTCGTCAGAAGCCCGAAAGTCTGACAACCAGTCAAGTGGTTATCGTATTACCCAGTAACAGGGTTGTGGAGGTCAGATAGGCAGTCGCTCCATGTGAAATACTGGTATTCAGCTGCATCCGGTTAGACTGGAAGCCGACCCCAACATAGTTGGGAAAAGGCTAGGCAGATTGATTGATTGATTTTGATTGATAATCTTAATACTTTGCTTGAGCTCGGGGATGGAACTCAGAGCCCACTGCACAGCAGTCACACATACAACCATTAGATCACTTGACCCAGGAGGCAGTCAGTCAGAGTACGTTATGCCTTTTTACACGTAACACTCTTTTATTAGCTTCACCTGTATGTACGAGTATGTAACGGAATCTTTTAACTTGATTTTTACCCACTTTAAATAGTCAGATTAATTCGAAATTTTGCACACTTATTAGGCCCCGGTGAAAATACAATAATTTAAAATAAAATTAATAAAATATAATTTAAAAAAAATGTAATACCTACATAAACGTAATAATTGTAAAATACATTTTATTTGGGAAATTTGAATCTAAAAACAAAATAACGCCAAATTAATACCATTAAACTGAACTACTTTTTAGTTTTTGTTTAATGGTATTAAAGCGTGTTTTTTAGTTTTTTTAAACTATAATTTATGCAATAGGAAATATTTAAGTGATCCTCTAAAAACTTATTGACCTTCTAATGATGCACACTTTTTTAAATAAACAAGCTTCTTTTTAACTTTCCGATTATTTCTCACAGTTACTTAACTATTTAGTATTTTTAGGACTCAAAATAGGAATTATTGGAATTATTTGATTTTTTTTTCCCTCTTTATTTATTATTAGGGACTTTTATACAATTGTACATGCCAGTCCCATCGGAACTTATGATGTAAAACGTAATAACACAAACTTAATTAAACTGTAAGCAGCTCCGGAGTTTGGTGACGACAAAATATGATGGAACATGCAAATATCGTACATATTTACCTCAAGCTCTCTAAGTAAATTTTCTCTTGCAGACTGAAATCTGACACACTCCGTTAATAAATGTGTAACATCTTCCAGTGTGCCACATACCAATTATTTGATTGCCTTTTATCTATACTTATAATAAATCTGTAGAGAGGTCAATTCTGTACATGATATATATTTTCAAAATAACTATCAGGGGGTAATTAGTGATCGATACTGATGCCAAAAATGCAATCAGTAAAATTTTTGTCTGTCTGTCTGTCTGTCTGTCTGTCTGTCTGTCAGTCTGTCTGTATGTTCCTTATAGAAACAAAAACTACTCGACGGATTTTAACGAAACTTGGTACAATTATTCTTCATACTCCTGGGGAGGTTATAGTATACTTTTCATCACGCTACAATCAATAGGAGCAGAGCAGTGAAGGGAAGTGTTGGGAAAATGGAAGAAGTTGCTCCATTTTTTAAGCTTCCGTCGCGTGTGCAGCCTTAATGGTTAAAGCTACATAGAAATCATTTATGACGGAAATGTTCTACATAAACTTATCTAAAAAATATCCCACAACAGCATATGTCTATCTTTTATGGTTGACTCACAATAACACGTGTAACTCCCAATAGCTTAGCAGTCCAATACATTAACTTAATAACATACAAGGAGTTACACGCTGACGGAGTCGCGGGCACACCTATTAATAATAATATTCTGCGGTTCCTTATTGCGATATTTTTCAACAGTATTGTGGATTGACATATTATATTTCCCTACTAAAATACGAAAGTTAATCTGTCTGTTACATCAAAACCACTGAACCGTGAGGAAGGACATATGGTACTTTTTTACGAAAAACGACGGAAACGCGGACGAAGTCGCGGGCAAAAGCTAGTAATAACTATGAGTAAAGTATCAACTGTAATAATCGCGCTATACCCACGCGCGTATAACGGCTTAACAGCTCTGCGATCAATATAATAAATTAAGTAACACAGAAATGCTCGTATATACCAATACCTACGAACAATGCATTTATTTTATTTTATTTTATTTATTTAAGGAAAAACAAACAGTAGCTCAATAGGAAACAATTCAAATAATCTTAAATATTACATTTTAACAATTACGCTACCCACTACGTTCTCCACAGATTACAAATTAGAGTATTTAAATCTAGCTAGGAACACAGATAACAATATAATCCTAGAAGGTATACATATACAGGGTGTAAGGGACAGCCCTCCGCAAACTGATAGGGTGAATTCAGTATGTCATACTAAGATGACTGGTACATGAAATTTTTTCAGGAACGTTAAGGGACTCCAATAAACCTGATTTGTTTGTGTTTTTGTGCACAAATCGGAGCGTCTGTTACTGGTTGGGAGGGGTAGGTAATAGGTATGCGGTGAGTTCGATGAACTCTGTAGCTAGACAGAAAGTGAACAGCTGATTTCACGCGTCGTTGGTTAGAGTATTTCAACATCCATTGCTGGTTTTTTTTTGCAGTTTTTTTTACATAAATGGAGTGCTACGAACACACAATGCAATTTTACATTGAAAGAATGAAAATGTAACTGAAAAAAAAATTGAAAAGAGGAAAATTTTCCTGAGAAAATTTCCGGTGGAATATGATTCAAAATGAGGAGCTGAATGCACCCTGTTAGTTTGCGGAGGGCTGTCCCTTACACCGTGTATTTTTAAATTTATGAAGGAAAGAAGAAAAAAAAAATGAAAAAGTTAATTTGTGCGCGTACATTATAAAACAGTACGATTAAGTATCATTAATTAAACATTAAACAATAACTTGCTGATCCTTTAGGGTTGCTTGGATTTGTTGCCTAAAGGCATTATTATTAAGAAAATGTATAGTTGATAAGAACTCGCATTATTAATAAACTACAGTTTCCGACGGTTTCGTTGTTGTAGGGTAAGTTCAAACCAATTTACAAAAAAATACAACCGATTTTCAAAAACAACACTACCAAGTCAGAAATAACTTTAATTTTGGAATAAAAAACTGCGATTTTTTTTTATTGAGCCAAATTGTGTCAATCGTGTTTTGGCCCTCATTAATTTATTAATTAAAGAAAATCTTCAATGATATAATAATATATAAGGCACATTTGTAGTTTTTGATGACAAAAATTTGATTTTGCGTGCCCAATGGTTCCCAAAGAAGATTCTTTGAGACTCATTTCGCATCCTGGTGCTTTCACCTTAAAATAAATATAGAGGTATATTTCCACCGGATTTAGCACCCACATCAGTATGAAACAGCTCATAAATTAACGAGCTATTGTACTTTATTTATAGCTTGAACACGTGCTGTGTTCAAGCACGCTGTAAGCTGTAAACGTAAAATATATAGCTTGATATTTTATCTACACACTGCGGATATTTGAGGCAATAGCCCCACGGATAAGCGGCTGTATGTGTGTTAGTAGTGGAACAGTTTGTGAAGGAAGTACGAACATAGGTAAACATAATATAAATAACTACCACCTTTTTTTTTGAGGGTGGGAAATCATCGAATAACTTCTCCCGCTCTGGGTGGAGCGGAAGGGCGTGTCAGACTTTTACTGACTAAAACCCACCCGTGTTCCTTCAGTTGCCTATGCCAGGGCCGCGGTATCTTCTTCAAACTACCCGCGACCCCAGCGGCGTCGGCCCTATTGGACCCCATCATTTGCTGACATCTCTTTGAGGCACGCGTGGAACAAAACGCGCCGTCGAAATCGCCCCGCGATTCCCGCCGCTCAGGGCGTCTCCTGCGGCGACTGAGGGCGTGAGGCTGCCTCTCCCTCACGCGTTCCGCCTCCTCCTTCGCGAGCATTACTGCTTCCCAGAAGGAGGTGACGGCCTCCCATGCACTCTCGCTCCGCACCATGGCCT
This sequence comes from Cosmia trapezina, assembly GCA_905163495.3. NCBI lineage: Eukaryota > Metazoa > Arthropoda > Insecta > Lepidoptera > Noctuidae > Cosmia > Cosmia trapezina. The sequence goes on along the minus strand of LR991046.1, from coordinate 16,504,977 downwards.
GGACCAGGCTTGGACGCGAGAGATCGCCGCCGCCGATCGCCTCCGTGAGAACACGGCGGTGCTCTGCCCAAGCCGGGCAGACCTCCACTGTATGCTCCACCGTGTCCTCCGGGCGATCCACACAATGGTGACACCCGGGCGTTTCCTCCCGCCTTATGTGAAACAGGAACTTCCCGATACACCCGTGTCCGGTGAGGACCTGCGTCAGGCGGAAGGTGAGGACGCCGTGGCGCCTCTCTAACCACTCCTCAAAGCGGGGACTTATGGCCGCAATTGTGGCGTGCCCAAATAACTACCACCTAGGGTAACATCCTATTTAGATCAAGTAGGTACAAAATTATATTTTTTTTTACACGACTACCTAAAGGAGTATAATGTTTTCAGGGTTGATGTATGTGAGTTTCTTTATTCCACCATAACTTTTAATTTTAATTTTATTTATTAGGGAAAACAAACAGTGACACATTACATTTTGTAGGAAGAAATACAAAAGATACGACCAAATGTGTAACCAACAACATTTTTAAATGCCTGAACAGATTTAAATGTATGGGGTATCGTTAGAATCCTTACGTCATCATGAGTGACAGTGGCTATAAATTATTTAAAAAAAATCTAAAATATGGCGGCAGTATGGCTCCATTTTGAAATGAAAAAAAAAACTTCAATTATTACAATATGGGTATCAAATTGAAGGCCCTGAAGATAATACAGTTGTCACTGCAGTCGGGGACCGTTCGTTGGAACACTTTTTAATCTAAGAGGTCCCCCGACTGCAATGATCATTTTATTTATCTGTTTACTCAGGGAATACAACTTGTTTTTTTATTTTATTTTACTTTTTAGTTCGTTTTTAGGGTTCCGTACCAAAATGGTAAAAAGGAACCCTTATGGTGTGACTCAGTCTGTCTGTCTGTCTGTCACAGCTGGATATCTCAAGAACTACTGAAGCTATCAACTTAAAATTTGGAATAATTCTAGATGACGTTTACCCAACTATTTTGCAAATAAGAAAGGAATAAAAATATTTATGTTTTTTTTGCAACAGGGACTGAAAAGGGGTCTTAAAAATTTTAAGTAGGGCTGCTAGGACATGTGGGGTATCATATAAAAACAAAAACCGACTTCCAAAAATCACTACAAAGTGAAAAATAACTTTGATTTTGGAAGTCGGTGGCAAAAAAAAGAAAGTAAATAAAAAACGAAAGACACCGACTTCCGAAATCAAAGTCACTTTGTAGTGATTTTTGGAAGTCGGTTTTTGTTTTGTTAAAAAGTTTTTTATCAAAAAACTTTATAATCCTTGTTGTACACATTACTTTCTCGAATATCTTGGATAAAATAGGAACTAACGTAATTGGCCTGTAGTTTCCTGCCTCAGATTTCGAACTCTTTTTATGCAGTGGTTTAACAACGGAGAATTTAAGTGCTTCTGGAAAAATACCATTTTCCATAGACATATTTATTAAGTAGTTCAATGGTTTTAATATAGAAAATATGATTCGTTTTAATATTTTTGTTGAAATACCATCACACCCAGCTGAATTTGTATTTCGTAATTCCATTGTTAATTCTATATATTTCTACTGAATCCGCTGGTTCCAGGTAAAGAGAGCTGGCTAACCTTCTTCCAGTTATGGGTTTGTCTGCAGAGTGATAATTAATTACCGGGTTTACAACATTTATAAAGTAATTATTGAAATATGTGGCAATTTCGTCGCCATTTAATAGCATTTGATTCCCGTTCGAAATTTCTTTGATTTCATTTGTTTGGTTGGTTTCTTTGAGTCTTTCGTTCTCCATGTGGCTTTACATTTGTTTTCGGCTTTTTCTATATATTTTTTATTTTTACTATATTCTGAGTGCTTATTACACATTTTCTGAAAATTTTACTATATGTAGTATATTTTCGCTTGTTTTGAATGCTTTTATTTTTATAGTATTCATTTTGTAGTTTCCGTTTTGTCACAAAAGATTTTTTTAGGCCCTTTGTAATCCATTTTGCGTTACTAGAGTTTTGATTCATTTTGATTTTTAGCAGTGGAAAACACAAATTAAAACTTTTTTACAAAAACAAAAACCGACTTCCAAAAAAAAACACTACAAAGTGAAAAATAACTTTAATTTCCGAAGTCGGTGTCTTTGGATCTGTATTTTAGTTTTTTGCCACCGACTTCCGAAATTAAAGTTATTTTTCACTTTGTAGTGTTTTTTTTTGGAAGTCGGTTTTTGTTTTTGTAAAAAGTTTTTATTTTTCACTTTTTAGTGGTTCAGTTTGTAATTTATCTAAGTTACAATAACCCAATGTCAACTGCTCATCACGTTTTACAAAATGTTGCTTTTCCCGATGCAGGGACGTTAATTTTTGAGGAGTTCTCCTAGTAAGAACCAGGAGAAATGGAGTTCATGGTGAAGTCACCATTACCATTATTTTGACGAGCATAAACCATATTAAAGTAATCGAATCGCAACCTGTTATATACTTAGATATAATTGAGTATTTCCGATGGCCCTCTGTGGTCTTCATCATCAGTTCCAGTTCACCGAATGGTACTTTCCGAGAGTAAATGCACGAGTTGCTATAAAAAATACCGAAATCGATATAGGTGTGCCCATAAAATTTGAGGGTTTCCCTCGATTTCCATGGGATTCCATCATCAGATCCTGATTTGATGATCATGGGACCACTTGGGAAGTATACCCTTTCGAACAAAAAAAGAAAAATCCAAATCGGTCTAGCCATTTTCGAGTAATCGGGGAACATACATAAAAAAAAAAAATAAAAAAAAAAAAAAAATATTCCGACGAATTGAGAACCTCCTCCTTTTGGAAGTCGAAGAGCGCTGTTTGCACATTCTCAAACTATTTTTAATTTTTTTTAATCCGCATAGTTTTCGACTTTTGATGAAAAATGTAAAAAAAAACCGTTCCCCCCCCTTATTTCCGAAGTTTGCAAAGAGAAAAATCTGAAATTATTCTATGTGATAGAAGTTTATGTAAAGATTACAGGAAAAATAAAACGATGTCTCTAGGTAGCACACTTTTTCAGAAATCGGAACGGAACGGAACCCTCGGTGGGTGAGTCCGACTCGCTCTTGACGGGTTTTTAGTAGGGCATTCGTGTTTTTTAATTATTATTTTTTTCTTCTTTGTATATTTTGATTAAGTACTAAGTAGTTATATATTTATTTGTTTATAAGTGTATAAATTACACTCACTTGTCCCGAAAGGTTCATTACAGAACCAGCGTCAGGCAGCATCTCTCTGGCATTAATGCTGAAATGGACCTTTTTGCAAATCCGTCTATATATGACGAAGTTATGCCCGAACATACATAAAAAAAAAATATAAACATCCCGAATTGATAACCTCCTCCTTTTTCAGAAGTCGGTTAAAAAATGGAAACAAAGTAACTACGCAACTCAAAGCCATCTATAATAATTCCAGATATTCATGCACATGTTTGTAACACAGCTGCAAACTCGAAATGTAATTGCCCAATTATCCTTAATACGAAGACTATTAAATATCTTGGAGTAATTATAGATGCTACTCTTACATTTAAAAATCACATTGACCTATTATGCAGTAGAGTCCGTAAATTGATGTTCATTTTCAAGAAAATTCGTCCTTTTGCGACTCTAAGGTGATAAAACAGGTTTAATATGCTTTGTGTCAATCGATCATTACATATTGCATTACCTCATGGGGAGGCGCGGCTAAAACAGTTTTGCTACCATTGGAGCGCGCTCAAAGAGCTGTATTGAAAGTATCCACATTCCGGCCTATCCTATTCCCGACCCAACTTTTATATCAATCTTGCAATGTTCTGACAGTGCGGCAGTTATTTATTATGAATACTTTATTAAAACAGCATTCTAAATTGCCTTACAATAGAGTTGTCACTGATAAAAGACGTAAAGACATCTGTATGGATAATTATAGATTAAGGCATTCTTTTATGTATAGATTTTTTATATTCTTAGGACCATTTCTTTATAATAAAGTAAACGCAATTTTGTCTATGTCTGCATTAAACACGGTACATTGCAAAAATGTAATTAAAACTTGGTTACAAAAATTGTCTTATGACGATACAGAAAAGTTACTGCTTGTTTTAAGTTAAATATTATTTTTATTTCATTTCATTAGTAGATATGTTATGTTATTCATTATTTATGTATTATCATCAATCTAAGGAAATATTTATGTAAACTAATGTGCACTTATGATACCTGAGATACAGGTTTATCCTAGTTCAGGTTAATCCCATTATTATATACCTACCATTCTAGTTTAAGCCTTAATATTGTAAATATGCATTATTTAAATGAATGAATAAATTAATTTTATAAATGAATTTAATTTTAACTTATTTTCGCCGTATTTTAGGGAGGACAAGCCTTATGGTACGGAAACCTAAAAACGGAATTTGTTTGTATGGAACTTATCTGAAGGTAGTGAAGTAGGTCATAAAGTTAACTCTCCTGAAATGTTAAGTATCAACATGACTGGTGTGGTACATTTTTAATCAACGAGCTACCCCCCCCCCCCTGCTCACAACTTAGGTCCCTGGCGTGAAGTTCAGCCGAGTTTGTGAACTCTGCCACAGCCACGATATTATTAATATTATATTTTATTTTCAAAGCACGTCGGTATGGCGGTTTGTTTTTGCTTCAATTGGGTCAAAGGGTATTTCACTGGTTTTTTTAGGGTTCCGTAGAGTTTCGTACCCAAAGGGCAGTTTTACTGCTGCATCGGTTATATCTAACCAGTTGATCACAAAATGTAAATAAAAAAAAAGCAGAAAATATTATATTAAGATCTAAGTAATAACATTTTATTCCATTACTTTTGTGGCGGCATCTACATTGTCACATGCGAACTACGCATCACACTGACGTCACGCAACCTGCATCGCGCAATCAGAGTTTACCGCGCGACTAGCATATACAGGGTGTCCCGTAATTAATGGATATTTTAAGGGGTCATTGTAATCATCAATATGAACAACTTTTACTATGGGTCCAAACCTGAAATCGCGATAAAAAATCAGCCGTTCCCTATAACATTTATGTTCGCATAACACGTCAAAATGTAGGGAAAAAATAATTGTTTTTCGTGATTTCAGACTTGGTCCTCTAGTAAAAGTTGTTCATATTGATGAGTACAAAGACCCCTTAAGAGGTTATCCATTAATTACGGGACACGGTATATACAACGTCCCGACATCAACCGTCGGGCAGTAGCCCACCAGACACGACACTCGTCTGGTCGGAGGATCCCCCCTTTTCATTTCATTCAAATAAACATTAGGTAAAGAATAAAGAACTAGGTAGGAACAACACAATTAAAAGACTAAAGTTTTCAGCAATACAAAATCAATAATACCTGTATACATGACCGACGGTTAGATAATAAAGTTTGGCCACGTTGATTTGAAATTAATTTATAATTTGTATGCACTCTGCCCTGAGAAGGCCCTTCATCTGACATATGATCATATCGGCAACCTACATACTTGCATGTTTGCAGCGCTAGACAGAGACAGAACCAGTTCGAACAATAGAATTATGAGCCGCTTCGTCTACTGTTTCCAGGGGGTCTAAAACGGCCACTTTCGCAGAATCATAATAAGATAATATTATGAATAAAATTTGAAATCGTAAAACGGTTACAAACTGACTATATATTATGAATTGTCAGTTTGTGACCGTTTTACGATTTCAAATATTATTCACAATATTATTTATTTATTTAACCTTTTCGCACAAAAAACAGTACAAAGGCGGACTTAATGCCTTAGGCATTCTCTACCAGTCAACCAAGGGTGGTATTATCTTATTATGATTCTGCGAAAGTGGCCGTTTTAGCCCCCCAGAAAACTGGCTTAACTCTATAAACGTCGATCTGTACACCTAAAACAATAAAACATCGATTGTGTCTGGTAATTGCTGTGACACGGGTTAAGCGACGTAGAGGACATAGAATAACAAGATATTAAATATTCTATGTATAGTAGGCTATTTAGAATTAAAATATCACTTTGCCTGACTGTACAAATGGCACTGAATTGGTAGTAAAAAAAACATCTGGTATTATTCTTCGGGCCGAGTGTAAGCGGGCCGAGCGGGGCTGGATCCGCGGGTAAACCACTTTATAAAGTTTAAAGACACGGGGGTTCCACAAACTTTAAAACGAAAATGACCTTTTAAAAAAACTGGTTTAAAATATTAACCTCAATAAAATTGTCAAATGAAAATTAGAATTTCAGATTTTAGTATTCAAATAATCAAATCTAAGCACTCACTATTATGTAAGTGACATTACAAATTGGCATCCACAGGCACGTTTGCTGATTCATTTGCAATTTCATCACTTACGTACTTTTACGAACGAGTAAGAGAGTCACGTAAGAGTGTCCGTGGAGTTTCTTGCCCATTCATCACCATAGGTACCTACTACGCTTTGCAATGGGCAACTAGCTTCATCTTTCTGACTGACCGACCCCTTGACAATTCAAAACTTCCTATAGTTGGTTTATTTGAAACTAGCGGACCCGACAGACGTCGTCCTGTCTGAACGAACCTAGTACCCGACTGCAGCGCCTCGTACTGGGTTCAATTGTGTTTTCGAACCATCCAGGAACCCATTCAAATATACACACAAAATTTCATCTAAATCGGTCCAGCTGTTGTTATACCAGTTTCTTTTTTACGTCCGTCTCCTGGTTCTAAGCTACATCGCCACCAATTTTCAGGCAAATCGGTTCAGCCGTTCTTGAGTTATAAATAGTGTAACTAACACGACTTTCTTTTATTAGATAGATAAATGCTTTGAGTTCGAGTTTGAGTTTTGGAACAAACCGTAACTGCATAACTAAAGCATAGACATAATAAACAGCAATAGCAATAGATATTAACGTCGACCACAGATTATGCGACATAATCCGTCTATAAGTTATGCTATTGGACATACAGTTATTATCTTTGGATATACAATTAATCTATGATTGTTCTGCCTCGTTGGTCGCAAGCGCTACAGCTTAGCGGGTTCTAGGTTTAATTCCCAGGCCGGGCAAATTGTTATTAGGTTTTTCAACCAGGAATTTCTTAGTAGCAGCCCCCGGAGGCTGGACTAGTGCCCGGTTTGTGGTAATATAGGTTCTTTTTTAGGATTCCGAACCTCAAAAAGATAATAAAATGGAACCCTTATAATACACGACACGACACGACACGACGACACGGTTGGCGCAGTGGTTGAGCGATTGACTGCTGCGCAGCATGTCGCGGGTTCGATTCCCGCACGGAACAAATATTTGTACGACCTACAAGTATTTGTTCCGAGTCTGGGTGTTTTTCTATCTATAATATGTATGTATTTACAAAAAAAAAAAGTATATAAGTAGTTTATCAGCCATCTCGTTACCATAACACAAGCATTAGGTTGCTTAGTATAACGGTGGTTAATATAACGTCTAGCGTCAAAAATAACACGCTATGTATTTATAGCATCTAGCGTTTGTTGTACCGACTCTGACTTCGCGCTAGAAATATAACGTTTCAACAAACTAGGCATCTCAAATTCTAAACTTACACAACGTGGCTAGAGCGGTATAGCATTATAGCTTTATAACTTTTATAGTCTCACTAGTCTCACTCATAGCGTCACAGCGCCGACAGCGCGTTGGGGCACTCGGATGAAATCGTGTGAACTCGGGCGGCAGTCGGCCGGTCGGCCCGCGGTATCTGTTATCTGTTATTATTACGTAATAAGGTCTGAATTTAGACCTTATTGACATTCATGTTTTTTTGTTAAATTCAGCTTCCAGATCATTTACCAAGTATCTTGGACGAAAAAAACAAATGGTTTGTAAAATGTCAATAAGGTCGAAATTAGCTTGACACCCTAGAAATTATGTGCATAATAATCTAGACACTTTCTGAGGTGTCAAGCGAATTTAGACCTTATTGACATTCATGTTTTTTTGTTAAATTCAGCTTCCAGATCATTTACCAAGTATCCTGCACCAAAAAAACAAAGGGTTTGTAAAATGTCAATAAGGTCGAAATTAACTTGAGACCTTAGAAATGATGTGTATAATAAAATTTAATCAATTTTATTAAAGACGGTCCTAAGCCTGGAAAGTATGAAGGAAAGTTCATTGATCTATAACGCTACATGAGATATTATTATATTCTTTCGTGCACAGCGCGTTGCGAGTACTTGCGAAGTTGCGAGATAACTAACGTATTGCCAGATAAAATGATAATGTCTCCGCGTTCAGACTGCGGCAAAGTTTTGTAATAACGCGTTATAATGATAGCGTATAAAATAGCGCGCTAGAAAAATATAGTTTATAGTCTATAACACGTTTTTAGTTTAAAGTCGATTTGAACATCACTATTGCTTAGCTTGGGACTAGATGGCGTTGTGTGAAATGTCCAAGGATATTTATTTATTTTATTTATTTATTTAATATCACTTCGTTGTCTGTCTGTCTGTCAAGAGCCTTTTTCTCAGGAATCAAGGAGGAGGTATCAAGTTGAAATTAATATCGAACATGTAAGTCTATGGTCTCTTGGAGCTCTAAAAAAATCAAGCTTCTAAGTCAACGCAATAAAAAAAACCGGTCAAGAGCGAGTCGCACTCGCGCACCGAGGGTTCCGGTCCGATATCTGAAAAAGTGTGCTATTTAGAGACATCGTTTTATTTTCTGTAAATACAACTTCTATACATAAAATAATTTTTTCGCTTTTATTTGTTAACTTCGGAGATAAGGGGGGGGGGGGGGGAACGGTATTTTTTTTACATTTTTCATCAAAAGTCGAAAACTATGCGGATTAAAAAAAAGAAAAAATTGTTTGAGAATGTGCAAACAGCGCTCTTTCATATGATACCCCACATGCCGTAGTACCCCTACTTTGAATTTTTGAGACCCCCTTTCAGTTCCTGTTGCAAAGAAAATATAAATATTTTTATTTCTTTCTTATTTGCAAAATGGTTGGGTAAACGGTATCTAAAGCTGTTCCAAATTTCAAGTTGATAGCATTAGTAGTTCTTGAGATATCCAGCTGTGACAGACAGAGAGACAGACAGACGGACAGACAGATAGACAGACAGACAGACAGACAGACAGACTGAGTCATACCATAAGGCTTCCTTTTTTAACACTTTTGTACGGAACCCTAAATACGGCCATTTATGCGTCATGTTTCGAAACTCAAACTCAAACTCAAAGCATTTATTTCAAATAAACCAATTACAGGCACTTTTGAATTGTTAAAGGGTCGGTCTTGGGTCGGTCAGTCAGAAAATGAAGCTAGTTGCCCATTCCAAAGCGTAGATCCTGGAGAAGAATGGGCAAGAAACTCCACGGACACTCTTTTAAAATCAAATATTTTACAAAATATTGGTTACATCGTTCATCTATACTAATATTATAAAGAGGTAAAATTTGTTTGTAAGTTTGTAAGTTTGTATGTTTGTAAGTTTGTATGTAGGGGGTAATCTCCGAAAGTAATGATCCAATTCTAAAAATTTTTTCACTGGTAGAAAGCTACATTATTCCTGAGTGCTATAGGCTATAAATTATATTTATATCATGCATATTAGCCGAGCTATCACAATTTTTGTCTAACAAGTCGGAAAGAAATACGTCTTTAAACAGACTTTTTTGCATGCGCTGCCTAAACGGTTGTTTAAAATTGAAAACAATATATGGCAGTCTGGTTCGTCTTAAATAATTCTACAAAAAAGTCCGCGACACCATATTTCTATCTTTTATATTTTACCTTTTATACATCTTTTATTGTTTTAAAAAAGTATTTTTTAGACATACTTACGTTTGGATGATTATTTAAACAACAACACATTAATCCTTATCAAAATAAGTTATTTTATGATCACAAGGACATCATGGAGATAAGATCTGGCCTTTACAGTATGGCAATTGGTCGTACAGTTTCGGAAATAATATAAAATTACTAAAACGCTAAATAACTTTAATTCATACCGTTCCTCTTGAGCAAACATGTTTAGTGCGGACGTTTTATCAATTTGTACTATAGATGGCGTTGTGCAAATAAGTAATTTTTCTGAATTGCGAGATTTATTATTTCAATAATGTCGGTGGAATACCACGGAAGAGTTTGTTTTTTTGTTAGTTTGTTTGAACGCGCTATCTCTGGAACTACCCCAGTCGGATTTGAAAAAAATCTTTTTGCATTTTATAACCAAGTTCTTGAGGAGGGCTATAGGCTATTTAACATCAGGCTAGGGCCCTTAGGAGCCGAGCGCGAAGTAATAGCGCGGGCAGGCGATGCAGAAGGATATAGGCTATTTAACATCACGCTAGGGCCCTTAGAAGCCGAGCGCGAAGTAATAGCGCGGGCTGGCGATGCGGAAGGATATAGGCTATTTAACATCACGCTATGGCTCTTAGAAGCCGAGCGCGAAGTAATAGCGCGGGCAAGCGATGCGGAAGGATATAGGATATACGGCCGCTAGCAGCCGAGCGCGAAGTAATAGCGCGGGCAGGCGATGCGGAAGGATATAGGCTATTTAACATCACGCTAGGGCCCCTAGAAGCCGAGCGCAGAGTAATAGCGCGGGCAAGCGATGCGGAAGGATATAGGATATACGGCCGCTAGCAGCCGAGCGCGAAGTAATAGCGCGGGCAGGCGATGCGGAAGGATATAGGCTATTTAACATCACGCTAGGGCCCCTAGAAGCCGAGCGCAGAGTAATAGCGGGGGCAGGCGATGCGGAAGGATACAGGCAATTTAACATAACGCTAGGGCCCTTAGGAGTCGAGCAAAAATAAAAAATGTCAGAAACGAAGTAATAGCGCGGGCAGTCGTTGCGATGCGATGCGTGGGGGTTAGTGGGTGGGGGGGGGGGACAAGAAATTTTACGCGGACGAAGTCGCGGGCAGAAGCTAGTATTGAAAATATAGATGTGAGAACAATGTAGAAAGACGTGCACGTTAAAAACGTCCGTAATGAAAAAGATAAAAACTAAAAACAACTAAATTAAAAAATAAAAATAAAAAATAAAAATAAGCCGTGGCAGCTAAGAGACGACCAGTCCCAAATGACGGCGCCCGTTCACGAACATGACGCATGGATCAGCACCAATTAGCTCAACCATTTTGAAGGGAACTTAATGATCCAACACACACGCCACCACCAGCGAGACATTTGAGTGAGCATGACATACTCTCAACCGCCAGGGCACATTCAAGTCAGTGAAAGACAAACCCAGTAAAAGGTAGCTTTATATTAGCTACATAGTGCTCGCACATGTGCTACAAACTTAAGTTTGCAGTTGGAGAACTGACCGTGACCATAGAAAATGTTATATCTTTAAAAAAAAACTGACCTTGACCTAGATACAATCTGTGAGAGAACATGTTTTTCAACCACAATTTTATGTATGTTTTTGGGATATATTCTTTTCAACTACGGAACCCTTGTGCGTGGTCCGACACGCCCTTGGCCGGTTGTTTTTTCTTCTTCTATAAGTAGGTTTTAATACAAAAACATTTATTCTTCAATAATATATCTGAAAACTAGATGAGTTCGTCGTTTCCTAGAATCCTATCCGATTACTCTGAGAAGAAACACCGCAAGTAACCTTTTAAAGTTCAGAAATTCTCTTGGTCAGACCACTTCTACTGGTTGGGAGGGGTAGGTAATAGGTATGCGGTGAGTTCGATGAACTCTGTAGCTAGACAGAAAGTGAACAGCTGATTTCACGCGTCGTTGGTTAGAGTATTTCAACATCCATTGCTGGTTTTTTTTTTTGCGATGTTTTTTTTTCAGTTTTTTTTTTACATCAATGGCGTGTTGCGAACACACAATGCAATTTTACGTTGAAATAGTGAAAATGTAACTGAAAAAATATTTGAAAAAATGATAATGTTCCTGAGAAAATTTCCGGTGGAATATGATTCAAAATGAGGGGCTGAATGCACCCTGTTAGTTTGCGGAGGGCTGTCCCTTACACCCTGTATTATTGGACCGAAATGTATAGAACAGCTGATAATTTTTTCTCGATAAAGTTTGAGTCTGTACCACAGCCTTAAGTTTGATCACACTTGAAAACAAACCTTAGTCCTTGTTTATCGCTCATAATATAGTCAAGTCCAGATCTTCCTCGAAAGATTAGTTGTGAAAACATTACCATAATGAAAGCCACCTAGCGCCAACGTTGGCTGCGTGCCAGAGCTGGGCCAACACGTGTGCCAAACAAATGATGCGTTAAATCGACACACGTTCTGACAGTTTCAAATGTTTCCGAGACGTGAGCGTGATATTAAAATACGTTTTTGGTTTGTAACTTCTGAAGTACGTAAAGTTAGTGAAATTAAATGCTAAGCAAAATGACCAGGTCCAACCACCAAACAACCAGCCACCAACCACCGACCCAACCAACCAACCACCAACCAACTGCCCTAGCCGTATTTGCTACGAGAATAATGTAAGCTACGCCGTAGCCGTATTTGTTACGAGAATAATGTAAGCTACGCCGTAGTCGTATTTGCTACGAGAATAATGCAAGCTACGCCGTAGCAGTAATTGCTACGAGAATAATATAAGCTACGCCATAGCCGTACTTGCTACGAAAATAATGCAAGCTACGCCGTAGCAGTATTTGCTACGAGAATAATGTAAGCTACGCCGTAGCAGTAATTGCTACGAGAATAATGTAAGCTACGCCGTAGCCGTATTTGCTAGGAGGATTACATCAGTGAGTGAGGAGAAGCGAGCATTACAGTGCGCAACTTGTAATTATACAATTTGTAACATTACAGTCACCGGGACCATTCGTCTGTAATGTAACAGTAGTGAGTGGGAGCACCATAGAAATATAAAAAAACAGGAGAAGTGACAAGCGGGCGAATCTGTGTCCGCGCGACATGCTCAGTATGAGCCGTTCATAGTACAAATTCCGTCTGCGCGAACTAGTGCGCTTTCGACATTAACCGTGACAATTTATAAGAATGCCGTGTTGTTCAGTGGTTTCTTGTAAAAACCGAACCCATTTAAATCATGGAATCACTTTCCATTTTTTTTTTAAGTACAAGTATTTTACCGTATTTGTCTTTAAAATCATGAAAGTGACAAAGGCACAAAGTGGAGACACAGGGTTCCGATACATTTTAACATACTGGATACATCTCCTTCTTTCTTATATCTATGGTGACCATCTTTACATACCGAGACTCCTCCGTGCCTCGGAAAGCACGCTAAGCCGTTGGTCCCGGCTGTCATTCGTGGATCTTTGACAGTCGTTACGGCTCGTCAGAAGCCCGAAAGTCTGACAACCAGTCTTACTAAGGTATCGTATTACCCAGTAACTGGATTGTGGAGGTCAGATAGGCTGCATCTGGTCAGATTGGAAGTCGACCCCAACATAGTTGGGAAAAGGCTAGGCAGATGATGATTGAAGTAATCTGTAAAGTAACTTACTTTTCATTACTGAGTTTAACTGTGTATATGAGATGTCTACAATAATAAAAGTTAACCGTATCCAGTTAAAAGTTAACCTGGAACTATAAATGCTTCTATAGAAGTAACTGTGTGTATAAATCTCTGTGGCCTGCGTTTTATAGCCTCCATCATTGGCTCGAAGTTAATGGCCGATTTAAATGGTATAGTAATACTTGGACTAGTCTATATTTTATGATGTACTAGCGACGTGCCACTGCTTCACGCGGGTGCAGGCTACTGATGTGGCGGCATGACAACATCGAGATTTCTGTGCTATCGAAGTTAAATAATAATAACTAGCTTTTGCTATCCCACGGGAACGTACTACTAGGAATTCCTTTCTTATTCCTTGTCTACATTATAAAGGGAACCTCTGTGAAAAATCTCAGCTTTCTAGGTCCAAGGGTTTGGGCTGGGCGTTGATGAGTCAGTCAATCAGTCAGTCAGGACTTCTCTTTTTATTTATATAGATTAAAAAAATGCAAGGCACACAGAATAATTGAAATCCTTTGGTGAAATTTTACCAGATACTCACGCGACCACCTACGCCAGAAGTCCTGAACCATGCGTTGAGTCAACTCCATCTTCTCAATGTATTAATATTCTTCTTCTTCTTTGCTTCGCTCTTGACGGAGCGGTCGTGGTCACGATGGACTGTGTCCGATCGCAGGAGTAGTCGTTGCTCGCCTCACGATTTCTCTCCATCTGGTTCGGTTAGAAGTCAGTCTGGCGCATTCATTGACAGGGCCTCCAAGCACGGATTTTACTTGGTCGGTCCACCTCATCGGTGACCGCCCGCGTGGCCACTCTGCCCTGCACCACAAGACATTCTATGGAGTCATTGTTCCGCCTGGAGACATGCCCAAAGAACTTAAGTATCCGAGACTGTACTAGTGCTGATAGACGCTGTTTGATGCCGAGTTCTTGGAGTATGGAGACGTTTGTGTGGAATTCAGTCCATGATACACCAAGCATTCTTCTCCAGCACCACATTTCTAGAGCACCTACTTTTTTCTTTTCTTATATTTCGTATTAATATTAGAGTTATCAAAATTAATTACAGGTATGAGAAGCAAAGGCTCGCTTACTAGAAAATGACCCGGATTCGGTTCCCTACAAAATGGTTGAGCTGGATGGTGCTGATCCATGCGTCATGTTCGTGACCGGGCGCCGTCAGTTGAGACTGGTCATCTCTTATCTGCCAGGGCTTATTTAAAATTTTATATTTTAACTTGTTTTTAAGTATTTTTTATTTTTTTTTACATTGTTCTCACATGTAGAAGCAACAAAAATAATGTACCCAGGATGTTGTATTACTTAAATCTTGATTTTTAAAAGAGTGTCCGTGGAGTTTCTTGCCCGTTCTTCTCCATAGAGATCTAAGTTTTGGAATGGGCAACTAGCTTCAATTTTCTGACTAACTGACCGACTCTTTGACAATTCAAAAGTGCCTGTAATTGGTTTAATTGAAATAAATGCTTTGAGTTTGAGTTTGAGTTTGGATCTTCTGGGTTAGTGCTGATGGTGGAAATAGGCCTAGAGTTCAGACAGGCTTCTATTGCGGCAAGTTTAACTGTCGTCAGTTCTTCAAAAGTGAGTGTGCTTGTACCGATTACTCGTTAAAGATGGAGTTTGGTCGACTTCACTCCAGCTTCCCAAAGCTCCCCAAAGTTAGGGGAGTGAGGTGGAATAAAGCTCCTAGTTGTTCCATTGGTTGCCAACCCAGTAGTCACCCCCTTTCTTGCTATTTTTCACCTTGGTATAAACATAATCATAACATGAGACTAAATGTAGTCTCATGTTGGAGCGCATACAAAACAAATTTACCAGATTTCTGTACATGAAGCTATACGGTGTCTATCCCTTCTATCCGTTGATGTACCCAACCTTATTCGTTATCGGTATGGTCGGGTACAACAAACTCGAGACAAGAAGGGACTTAGCTATCACCACATATTTATTTAAACTGTTACGTGGTAAGCTCTATAATTCCGGTGTTTTGAAGGAGATTTGTCCGAGTGTGCCTGACAATTACGTGTCGCGGCGCCGGAAGCCACGGTTACTAGCAGTGCCACATGCACGAACCAACTTGCTCAGCAAAGCGCCACTGACGCGCGCCTTGCACGCACTGAATGACACGGCTGACAGGGTTGATTTGTTTTCATGTTCTGTGAATGAATTCACAAAAGTCATGTTGTATGTGTTATGTTATTTAAGATAGTTACGAGTATATAAGATAGTTTAATTAAGGCGTAAGCGCCAGGGTAGCCCGCGAAATTCAAAATTTCTTACGTTTTTTGCAATTTGTAGGTCAGTGTGAGCTTGTATGTTAGTTAAAATATGATTCGCGGCCGTAGCTAATATGGCTTTACAGAATTATAATCATTAGAATCAGCAATACAACTCCATAAGCTAGCATTTATCTCAAATCTAGCGATTTTACGAAATCATGAAGTTTGAGGTAAATGCTAACTTATGAAGTTGTATTGCTGATTCTAATGATTATAATTCTGTAAAGCCATATTAGCTACGGCCGCGAATCATATTTTAATTAACATACAAGCTCACACTGACCTACAAATTGCAAAAAACGTAAGAAATTTTGAATTTCGCGGGCTACCCTGGCGCTTACGCCTTAAGGACCACGCTACCGCATTAGGAATTTCCTGTAATGGTAGCAGTGTTTGTGATAAATAAATAAATAAATAAAATAAATAAATAATGTAAATCATGTAATAGAGGGGCTGAGTCTATTGCCACTAAACGAGACCCTACAGTGCCTCTGGGCTGGTACTAACGAATACAGAAGTGCATGGAGAATTCCAAACCAAAATCGTTTGTACAGGGTTTCATATTTCTTAGTATTATTATTTCTTAGTAATTATTTTAGGTATTAAAAACCTTATTATGTGCCTCTGCATAATAAGGTTTTAAGCTTTGCAGTGTTATTTTCATGTTTGAACAGCGCCATCTAGTCGTCTCTTGAAAAGTAATGAAACGTAATACAAAACCTCAGTCAAAAGTCGACCTTAGGCTCGCCATGCAGTTTTGTCTTCAATAGTACATACAATTTTCTTCTAAATAAACATAAAAAAACCGGCCAAGAGCGAGTCGGACTCACGCACCGAGGGTTCCATTCCGATTTCTGAAAAAGTGTGCTATTTAGAGACATCGTTTTATTTTTCCTGTAATCTTTACATAAACTTCTATCACATAGAATAATTTCAGATTTTTCTCTTTGCAAACGAAACGGTATTTTGTTTTACATTTTTCATCAAAAGTCGAACACTGTGCGGCCTAAAAAAAAATTAAAAATAGTTTGAGAATGCGCAAACAGCGCTCTTTCATATGATACCCCACATGACCTAGTAGCCCCACTTTCAATTTTTAAGACCCTGTTGCAAAAAAAAATACGAATATTTTTATTTATTTCTTATTTGCAAAATAGTTAGGTAAACGTCATCTAAAACTATTCTTAATTTCAAGTTGATAGCATTAGTAGTTCCTGAGATATTCAGCTGTGACAGACAGACAGACAGATAGACAGACAGACACCATAAGGGTTCCTTTTTTACCATTTTGGTACGGAACCCTAAAAACACTTTAATACGAGCTGGGAATCGAAGCAGTCAATGTTTCTGCTAGATACGTTTTTACTAACACTACGCGCTATAACTGCCGTCACGAATCTTGAGCGCTCGGTGGAGTAGTGGGGGTTGTTTGAGAATACGTATTGTCTCAGGAGTAAGGTCCAAAATTGCTTAAAGTAATTCAAGGTCAGCGCTAAAGTTTCGTGCCGGCGGTAATGCCCAGATCTAATACACTGTTGGATTTTCACCTCTCGCAGCTAAAACAAGTGCTGAAATTCCAACACTGCGTTTTTAGGGTTCCGTATCAAAATGGTAAAAAAAAACCCCTTTTTTTTTTTTTTTGAGGGTGGGAAATCATCAAATGACTTCTCCCGCTCTGGGTGGAGCGGAAGGGCGTGTCAGACTTTTACTGACTAAAACCCACCCGTGTTCCTTCAGTTGCCTATGCCAGGGCCACGGTATCTTCTTCAAACTACCCGCGACCCCAGCGGCGTCGGCCCTATTGGGCCCCGTCACTTGCTGACATCTCTTTAAGGCGCGCGTGGAACACAACGCGCCGTCGACTCGGGCCTGCAGTGCGATTCTGTAACCATCTCACCGTGAAAACTTAGGTGAAGTGAGCGTGGAGTGAGCTGTCAATAGTGTCAATTCCTAACAAAAACAAACTCACTTCACCTAAGTTTTCACGATGAGATTTTTACAGAATCGACCGGACGGCGAGCTACCCGTTGCTCACCGTCCGCAGGCCCGCGCCTACGGTGGCCGGAAATCGCCCCGCGATTCCCGCCGCCCAGGGCGTCTCCTGCGGCGACTGAAAAAGGAACCCTGAGCCGACGTCCGCACGGACGTAAAAATATCGCGGCGATTTTTTTTTCCCACTGGATTTTCAACACTCTGCTTAGCGCCGAGAGTTGAAAATCCAACAGTGTGTTTTTTCGATGCGCGGGGATGCACTCTGTTGTTGTTAGGTTGGATTGTCGAAGCTCGGCTCAACACCGAGAGTTGAAAATCCAGTGCGCGATAACATCCCGCCGCGTTTTTTTTTACGTCCGTGAGAACGTCGGCTTATGGTGCGACTCAGTATGTCTATCTGTCACAGCTGGATATCTCAAGAACTACTAATGCTATCAACTTGAAATTTGGAATAGTTTTAGATGACGTTTGCCCAACTATTTTGCAAATAAGAAAGAAATAAAAATAATTT
Source organism: Cosmia trapezina (assembly GCA_905163495.3). Classification (NCBI taxonomy): domain Eukaryota; kingdom Metazoa; phylum Arthropoda; class Insecta; order Lepidoptera; family Noctuidae; genus Cosmia; species Cosmia trapezina. Next base: position 16,486,687 of record LR991046.1, on the reverse strand, counting down.
TATTTTTTCCAACAGGGACTGAAAGGGGGTCTGAAAAATTCAAAGTGGGGCTACTAGGGCATGTGGGGTATCATATTGAAAGAGCGCTATATTCATATTCTCGAACATTTTTTTATTTTTTTTTTAGGCTGCATAGTTTTCGACTTTTGATGAAAAATGTAAAAAAAAATACCGTTCCCCCTTATCTCCGATGTTTGCATTTAGAAAAATCTGAAATTATTCTATGTGATAGAAGTTTATGTAAAGATTACAGGAAAAATAAAACGATGTCTCTAAATAGCACACTTATTCATAAATCGGAACGGAACCCTCGGTGCGTGAGTCCGACTCGTTCTTTACGGGTTTTTTACTAGGAAATAAATGTAGGTGTAACGTTGTGTTAGTGAAAACGGATAAAAGTGTAGTTTTATGGCATTGGTTGTTTTTACGGAAGCCATGTAGCTTCACAAAGCCATACAATTCGGCTTTAACATCCTGAAAACCGTAAATAAACGTTAATAAAGCGCCACACAACACAACTGGCGCAATCCCAATAAAAACAACCAATAAAATGTATTAAAAGGATGTGAACTGAAAATAACGGCTTTTATACGTCATGACGTTTATAAACATCATAATGACGCTGATGCTTGTGACGCATGTGTGTGAAAGGTGCGTTTTATTGCTGACTATAGTCTGATTTTTAATTCGACGGAATTCTGACACTTCAGAGGTGTTACCAATAATAAAACTGTCCTACTAAAAACGGAACGCATTTAAGCGAAATTAAAAATCTTTTTAACAAAAAAAACCGACTTCCAAAAATCACTACAAAATGAAAAATAACTTTGATTTCGGAAGTCGGTGTCTTTCGTTTTTTATTTACTTTTTTTTTGCCACCGACTTCCGAAATCCAAGTTATTTTTCATTTTGTAGTGATTTTTGGAAGTCGGTTTTTTTTTGTTAAAAAGTTTTTATTTCTCGCTTTTTAGTGGGTCTGTTTATAATTTGTATAAGTTACAATAGTCTAATGTCAAGTAATCGAATCGCAACCCGTGAAATATTTATAATTGAGCAGTTCCGGTAGCCATCTGTGGTCTTCATCATCAGTTCCACTTCACCAAGTGGTGCTTTCCGAGAGCAAATGCACGAGCTACTATAAAAAAATACCCAAATCGCTATACGTGTGTCTATAATATTTGAAGAGTTCCTTCGATTTCTCCAGGATCCCATCATCAGAACTGGATTCTGACAAAAATGGGACCATTTGGGAAATATACCCTTTCCAACAAAAAATTAATTTTTCAAACCGGTTGGCAAGCGACGGATTTATGCGCGAACAAACATAAAAAAAAAAAAAAAAAATACAAACATCCGAATTGAGAACCTCCTCCTTTTTGAGAAGTCGGTTAAAAAAAAACCTTTTGATATTTTTTAAAATGGTAATCAGATTTTTTATTATCAAATTATTGAAGTTACAATAATTTAGTAAGGTCACGCACAATGGTCCACATGAAGGACTTAAGGTAATTATTTTTCTTTCACAGGAATCCCGGTCCACTAATCCATAGGTTACAAACCTTTTGTAGGAATATCTTTTTGTTTGTAAAATTTTCGCTTCTTGTAACTAGACAATGATGATGATATTAGTGATTGATACATAAATAAATATATAAGTTTAAAAAATATGTTCTTTTACTCTTTTTTAACCGACTTCCAAAAGGAGGAGGTTCTCAATTAGTCGGAATCTTCTTTTTTTTTCTTTATTTTTTTTTTTTTTTATGTATGTTCCCCGATTACTCGAAAATGGCTGGACCGATTTGGATTTTTCTTTTTTTGTTCGAAAGGGTATACTTCCCAAGTGGTCCCATGATCATAAAGTCAGGATCTGACGATGGGGTACCATGGAAATCGAGGGAAACCCTCAAATTTTATGGGCACACCTATATCGATTTCGGTATTTTTTATAGTAACTCGTGCATTTGCTCTCGGAAAGTACCATTCGGTGAACTGGAACTGATGATGAAGACCACAGAGGGCCATCGGAAATACTCAATTATATCTAAGTATATCACAGGTAGCGATTCGATTACTTTAATATGGTTTATGCTCGTCAAAATGCATAATGGTGATGGTGACTTCACCATGAGCTCCAGTTCTTCTGGTCTTACTAGGAGAACTCCTCAACAATTAACGTCCCTGCATCGGGAAAAGCAATATTTTGTAAAACGTGATGAGCAGTTGACATTGGGCTATTGTAACTTAGATAAATTACAAACTGAACCACTAAAAAGTGAAAAATAAAAACTTTTTTACAAAAAAAAACCGACTTCCAAAAAAAACACTACAAAGTGAAAAATAACTTTAATTTCGGAAGTCGGTGGCAAAAAACTAAAATACAGATCCAAAGACACCGACTTCCGAAATTAAAGTTATTTTTCACTTTGTAGTGTTTTTTTTGGAAGTCGGTTTTTTTTTGTAAAAAAGTTTTTTTCCATTTAGCCATATAAAATTAATATTTTAGTTAGTGTGCATTGAATGCACAGAACAAAAACTAGTTACATTGTCATATATTTTACTTGATCTCATTCTCTTTCATATTTTTTATTATTTTATATACAAAAAATTCTAGTCACTATTAGTTACTTATAAAAAGGACAAGACAGAAAAGGTTTAGGATACCTGAAGTGTCAAAAAATTACAGCTGTCAGGATTCCGTCGAATTAAAAATCAGACTGTAGCTGATCCGACAGACGTCCTGTCAAAATTTCAATATGGCGGCAATCCTAAAGAAAATAATCACTATCTATACGTTGAGGTTTTTCTCCTGTCATGGTTTAAACTTTAAACCATGAGTCAATTTTTAATTTTTAATTTAATTTCTAATAAGAACCCAGCTGTGATAGAAATACAGTTTTGTAAAACTGACATCTTAATGTGTGGGAATAAAGTTCGAAATTCAAAAAAGGGTCCGTGGTTTAAACCTGGGTTTGAAGATGAACCTTGTTTTGTAATAAGACGGTATAAGTTTTTCCCGAATTTTCCAATTTTCCGAGAAACTTTTCTAATTTTCTATTTTTTTCTATTTCAGGTTTTGTCTCATGGCTAAGGGGGCTCGTTACTAAGTAATAAAAGCTGCACGGATCGATCGATCAGGTTATGGTACGGTCGGTCCGTAGATGGGTGACCATTTTTATATATCGAGATACCTCCGTGCCTCGCCGTTGGTCCCGGCTGTTATTCGTGGATCTTTGACAGTCGTTACGGGTCGTCAGAAACCCGAAAGTCTGACAATCAGTTGAACCAGTCTTACCAAGGAGTACCGTATTACCCAGTGACTGGGTTGTGGAGGTCAGATAGGAAGTCACTCCATATAAAATACTGGTATTCAGCTGCATTCGGATAAACTGGAAGCCGACCCCAACATAGTTGGGAAAAGGCTGGGCAGATTGGAACTGGTGAAATGCACTATCACATCTGCCTACCGCTTCACCGAAGACTCTCCTCCTTAGTCCACTCTTGACAGAGTGATCGTGGTTGATGACTCTGCATTTTCTTTGGTCAAAGCAGTCCTCGCGATGCTCCACCACTTATTCCTGTCTTCTGCGTCTTGAAAATTCTAAACTATGGAGGTTTGTGTTGACGCTTTGATAAGGTCTGTCCAACGCGTAGGTGACCGGCCGCGTGACCGCTTGCCCTCCACTTGTCCCTGGACAATGAGTCGCTCCATGCAGTGTTCGTTACGAACCACGTGGCCGAAATATTTGATAATTCGTGTTTGTACAGTCGACGATAATCTCTGCTTGACTTTTAGTTCCTCCAGGATCGAAACATTGGTCCGAAACGCTGTTCAGGGAATCCGCAGCAGCACCGAAGACTACAGGCGTCTTATGACGCTACATTATGTATCGCCGCGTCACAAGACACCTCTCGCTGTTAATGCGGCATCATTACTGCACATAAGTGGCACTTACCGCGCAGATTGAGACGTAAATATTAAAGCAGCGGTGAGTTGTGCGGTCAGAGACATCTAGCGGCGGTCGGGGGAACTGTTTATTTATTCTATTCATAATGGTAGTTTACTGTCTCGTTGGTTGGTGATTGCAAATTCAAAGCCACGACTCAACTCAAGTCTCATCTTTCGTGGCAAGCATTGTAATGTATTTGATTTTTTTTTGTGTCAAGGTTACAAGTTCGAAACTCAATTTTCGTCAATAACCCACCAGGGGCGCCAGGTTGACCTGACACGTCGCAGGGGACCAAGGGCCCAGACACGGGGTCGTCTGGCGCCCATGTCCAGGTTTGGTCCCTGGGGTGGTCACGGCGTGCAAGGTGTTCTGGTGCACCGGTGATGGAGAGTATAACTCCCCAGAGGAAGGTCCGGTGACGGACAGCCGCGGCGGGTTCACGGATGAGCGCTAACGCGTGCCCGTGTTCCCGCCGTAAGCGGCAGGGGAGGACACCGTGGAGTTTAGTGGGTTAGAGTCCCACATAACTGCACTATCTCCCCGTGGTAGTGCAGAATGCGTGAGTATTTCTCCACGATAAAAAAAAACCGGACAAGTGCGTGTCGGACTACGCATAACGAAGGGTTCCGTAGTTGGAATAAAATTCATTATCCCAAGAACAGACTTAACATTATAATTGAAAAACATGTTCTCTTATACATTCCAACAGTAAATGTAAGTTTGTACTCACAATATTGAGACATTTACCATGTTATGTTAAGACCACAAACTTCTTATAGGTTTTCCTGTAGTCTACAGGTATAGAACTATTTACTGTATTTTTTTTTTAATTTAAGGCTCAGTAGTTTCGGAAATAAGGGGGAGAACGGTCAATTTTTGTCTATTTTCGAAAATAACTTTAAAACTGTTCATTTTAAAATTAAAAAAATATATATATTTGAACACTCATAGTAAGCCCTTTCATTTGATATGTCACACAGTACAATTTGCAAAACTTTTTTTATTAATATTCTTATTTGCACCCTAAAAGTGACCTCCATATTCAAAATTCATTTATTTACTTTAGCCGTAAGTGTTTGGGTCACAGAAATCCATATGTGTACCAAATTTCAACTTAATCGGTCCATTACATTCGGAGCAAATTGGCTGTGACAGACGGACAGATAGACAGACAGACACATGAGTGATCCTATAAGGGTTCCGTTTTTTCCTTTTGAGGTACGGAACCCTAAAAAGGGGCACCAGGTTGCAAGGAGTTTAATTATTCAAGTATTTTTTCTTGTTGCAGGATAACAGAGAAGAGAAGGAATCAAAGAAGAGAGGCATTACGGAGAAGTTCATGGAATATGTAAAGAGAAGACTGAACCCTCAAACAGGTGAGTTTAGACTTAAGAACAGTATTTCTCTAATCGTTCTTATTATTTATCTATTTTGCCAGTCAGAAAAGAAAAAAAAACGTTGACGTAACTCCACTGCGAGCTTCTGTTCAACTCGCAAGTACGAGTAACTCGTATGATACGTCCTTAAAGTGCGAATCGCTGCACTGCAGCTTGGTAGGCCGGCTCGCACGCTAGCTCGTACTGTGTAAACTAGCCATAAGACTAACGCCCGGTTATTTTTAACACAAAAATAAAGTGACAGATTTTCAGACTCATCTCCAATGATTTGATGGGCTCTTGTTGTTTCAGTCAGTTAAACACAGGAGTGAATAGTCTGGTAGCTATAACTTTGTGTTGATTATTTTGAGTTAACTGAGCAGAATAATTCTACTCAGTTAACTCAAAATAATCAACAAAAGCAAAAAAAAAAAAAACGGTTTGGGAGGGCAGAATTATTCTGCCCTCCCAAACCTACAGTGCAGTAATAGGAAAAACACGAATTCGAGAAAAAGACTTCGATTAAACCTTGAATGCAAGGTGAAAGGATAAGTACAAAACTAAAAACTAGACATTGTTACTAGAGTTGCCGCGAATAGTTGTAATAGCGAATAGTCGAATACCGATTAATCGCCATTCCCTATGGTGAATAGTCGAATAATTCGCTATTATTATTCGACATTAACATAGGAATATAAAAAATAGTTTTTTTGTTGTGCTGTATTTTCTTTTCTCATAACCTTAGAAAAAAATTAGATTACAGTAGGTAAAAAATCACGCTTACAGTATATCACGCTTGTAGAATCATTTATTTTCGGCATTTTTTTTAATTTTTTTTATTCTTTATTAATAAGGGGTTTTTATCCACACGGATACGTCAACCCCATTGTACCTTATAATCTATTTACACACAAACATACACTTGTAATTATAATATATTTTACTACACTAAGTACTAACCACCACCACTATACATATATATCTACTATGAAAATAGAAAAAAGAATCACTGACTAGATTTCTTCATTAAACCACAAATTACGACTAATCTACGACAGAACAGCCTTCTGAAGACCAACTCAAAAATGCCACTGCTGAAGAAATAACCCATCGCGTCAGCAAAGGCTGACAGAAATATAAACCCATATGAATGGGGGGCTTGTAAAAATGAATTCCCCATTTTATAAAAGCTTTCTAAACGATTTTTAATCACACCAGCCAGCTCTGTTTATTCAGAAAGACTATTTTCTGCAGGGCCGGATTTAGGGGTCCAGAGGCCTCGGGGCAACAAAGGAGTGGAGGCCCCCTTGGCCTTTTTTTTTTTTTTTTTTTTTTCAAACTGCATACCTTGCTGCATAAAAAAATTACCAATTAGTCAATAATAATTGATTTGTTTTTGTTTAAGAATTGAAGAACACCAACCAATTGTTCACATACTGCAATTAATTTATACGTATATATATATATATATATATTTTTTTTTTTAAATGGGACACGGAATCGAATACCCAACCTCCGAGGTTGCGGGCAAGTACCACCCCACTGAGCCATTGAGCCATTGGGGTACTCCCTCAAGATGGGTAGTAAATTGGAAGTGCTTATCAGGGCCATTTGAGATTTTGACATTTCACTGATTGCCTGATTGGAGTGAACAAATATAGATCAATGATTTCTGTTAATATTTAAGATTAATATAATCAAATAATCATGTATGTATAAAGTACTTTAGGCTGTAGGTAAAGGATTGTGGAGGCCCCCTGCTTGTGGAGGCCCCGGGGCTTTCGCCCCGGTTGCCCTCCCATAAATCCGGCCCTGATTTTCTGAGGCAGGATTGATGTACCTATGAAAAAAAGCGCAACCGACTTGATCCCAATCGTGCAGAAAAACTGTTTTTTTTGCACCACAATCTGCCCCTTTTGGATTTTCAATATTAATTGAAAAGCCTAACTTTAATAAGACTGATTTTTGTATGACATTTAATAATAATGATAATAATTTATACTAAACTAAGTGTATTTTGTTTTTTATGAAAAAATAAAGTGATTACTTTGATGCCTATAGTTGTTTTTCTCATTAAAAGTTTATTTTAGACAACTATTCGCCGAATGTCGAATAATAGACTTTATTATTCGGTATTCGACGAATAGCAAAAAAATGTCGAATAATGCCGAATACCGAATAATAGCGACTATTCGCGGCAACTCTAATTGTTACGATAATTTTTTTTATAAAAAAAAGCTATAAAATAAAATTCAGAATAACATTTTATTTTAACAGGTTTTTTGCAGAACTGTTTCTTTGTTACCTTGTTGTTGTTGTTGTTGTTGTTGTAGGTACTTGTAATATCTTATACCTACAATTTATTTATTAGTCAAAAGAAACATTTTCTGTTAATTATTAAATTTTATTTTTATTTTGTTTGGGTGGCTTACATCTATCAATAGAAAAGTAACAGTGAGGTTATTCACGACAAGCCATTAAAAAGCCTCTACAGTTAGCAATTGAAGTAGGTACACATATTACGATAATTATTGAAGCATTATTATGCTGCGCCATCTATATGCATTTCAGTCAAACAATTTTTCTGACAGCGCCATCTAAGTTTAGTGTAAAGAAGTATCATAAAAACACGTCAGTAACGCCATCTGTTGCGGATTGAGTGAACTAAATTACTGAGAGGACTTTACAAGATTTGTTCGCGGCAGCAGTTACATAAATGAGGCTAGAGGGCGTTGAATTAGGTACTATAAATGGTTTTAGAGTAACGCCCGTTTTCAGCAACCATAAATGACACTCCATAATTATTACACTGTTGGATTTTCAACTCTCGGCGCTGTTAAGCCTAGCGTTGAAAATCCAACAGAGCACTATTATATAGGGATTAATTGAAGTGTCACTTATTGTTGATGAAAACAGGCTTATGAACAACAATTTGACACTTAGCCGACGTTCGCACGGACTTAAAAAATCGCGGTGGGATTTTATCGCGCACTGGATATTCAACTCTCGGTGTTGATCCGAGCTTCGAGAATTCAACATAACAACAACAGAGTGCATCTCAGCGCGACGAAAAACACCGTTGGATTTTCAACTCCCGGCGCTAAGCAAAGCGTTGAAAATGCAGCACTAGGCGAAAAAAATCACAGCGATTTTTTTTACGCTCGCCCGTGCGAACTTCGACTTAGTCTGTGTTACAAACTAAGTCGAAGTTGGCACGGGCGACGTTACTCGCATAGCATTTACCTCAAATGTAGCGATTTCATGAAATCATGAGGTTTGAGGTAAATGCTAACTTATGGAGTTGTATTGCTGCTACGGCCGCGAATCATATTTTAATCAACATACAAGCTCACACTGACCTATAAATTGCAAAATAACGTAAGAAATTTTGAATTTCGCGGGCTACCCTGGCGCTTTCGCCTTAAGAGGTGGTCCGTTAATTACAGTACACCTATTGGTCTCGCTTTAGAGCAAATGTCCCTTCTAATACAAAAAAGTAATGATCGATCTCCACTCATGCTTATTGTGGGCTTGCAAATTCTGATGTTTAGATTTAAAATAGAAACTTTCAGTGTACAATAATCTGTGATCAAAACTATCTTCGTGCAACTTATTGCAATGAACATTTTATCAGGCGTTCGTTTTGTGACGGTGAATTAGTTTTAAGTATACCTACATATTTCTCTTCTGTTTTTCTTTGTTCTACGGAATATATACGCTCTTTACAACTCCAGTCTAGATTTTTGATTTATCTGTCAAAATCTGTCAATAGAAAGAAAAGCAAAAAAATAAAATAATGACGTTTATTAACGTGAATGCGCTAAGCTAGCCCGCGAAATGCAAACTTACGTTTTATGCAATTTGCAGGTCAGTGTCAGGTTGTATCTTGATCAAAATATTACGCGACAATAAGAAATATGTATTGACATAATTTTAACCATAAAAATCATCATTACATTTCTCTAAGTTAGATTTGCTCCGGATTCGTACCAAAATGGTAAAAAAGGAACACTTATGGTGTGACTCAGTCTGTCTGTTTGTCTGTCTGTCACAGCTGGATATCTGAAGAACTACTAATGCTATCAACTTGTAAGGAACAGTTTTAGATGACGTTTACCCAATTATTTTACAAATAAATAGAAACAAAAATACATTTACGTTTTTTTTTCCAACAGAGACTGAAAGGGGGTCTTAAAAATTCAAAGTGGGGCTACTAGGGCATGTGGGGTATCATATGAAAGAGCGCCGTTTGCACATTCTCAAACATTTTTTTTCTTTTTTTTAGGCCGCATAGTTTTCGACTTTTGATGAAAAATATTTAAAAAAAACCGTTCCTCCCTCTTATCTCCGAAGTTTGCATAGACAAAAATATGAAATTATTCTATGTGATAGAAGTTTATGTATAGATTACAGAAAAAATAAAAGAATGTCTCTAAGTAGAAAAGTTTTACAGAAATAATAAAAAAAAATTACATATAAATGATGGTACGACTCGCTCTTGTACGGTTTTTATTAGTAGCGCAATTACCTAAAAACAAATAGAAATAGACAATTACACATACGATGCCTCCGTGCCCTCTCTATTAAGTACGTGACTAGCAGTAGATTATCTAATCACCTAGCTAAACCATGGCGACAATTAAACATTTACAAAAGTCATACATTTCATTTACGCATAGTTACTCGTAATAAAACAAAATGCGTGCGACCATTTTGTCAGCCGCCATTTGCAATAAATTGTGAGTAATGTTGACGGCTTACAAAGCGGTTTTATTATCAGAATGTTAACATTTACAGCACGATGTGTTACAGCGTTTAAATTGTTGAGGAAAAGCATATTTTTTGTAATAAAAATGTATATTTATCACATTATTGCTCTGTTTTGTTGTGTTGCAAATTTTGTTTTTGTAATGTTTTATAATACCTACATATAAGTTACATTGCGACAATATTACAAAGACGGCTCTGGTTCCAAGCTTGGTTTAGCTCGGTGTGTAAGTGAAATGGCGTTATGGCTGTCTAGTTTGACGCACGAGATAGAAGATTCTCACGCGCACCGGAATTATGTCGTCAAAGTGCAAATAAAATCGTATAAAATTAGAAATTAACTATTTAATAAAAAATAATCCATCACTGGATGCAGTTTGGAATTTGACATTTCATGGTATATTTTTAATTATAATTATAATTGCTAATGAAGGGATAAACAGCTTTTAAAGATTATTAGGAGGTATTTTTAAAGATTTTTTTTGGTGCATTAAAGTATGTTTAATTATGTTTTGGCTTCCATCACTGTATGCGAAAAGGACTTGAAAATAACATATTTTTTTTACATGTCAAAATTATTTACGGTTTATGAGATACACAGCTTTAAAAAAACACATTTTTGATTGTTTTCAGGAAATCTGGGCCTTAAGTATATAGAGAACTAGCTTCTGCCCGCGGCTTCGCCCGCGTGCATGTCACAAAAATACCCCAGGGGAACAAAAATCCTTCCTTATTCCTTGTCTACATTATACAGGGTGTAAGTGTAAACAGTGGCAATCTTTTAAGGGGTCATTGTACTCATCATTCTGAACAACTTTTACTATGGGACCAAACCTGAAATCGCGAAATAAAAATCAGCTGTTATTTAGACTACGGGGTGTAAGGGACAGCCCTCCGCAAACTAACGGGGTACATTCAGCTCCTCATTTTAGATCATATTCCACTGGACATTTTCTCAGGAAAATTTTCATTTTTTTAATAATTTTTTCAGTTACATTTTCTTTTTTTCAATGTAAAATTACATTGTGTGTTCGCATCACTCCATTTATGTAAAAATAAAACAGCAAAAAAACAAAACTGAAAAAAAAAACCAGCAATGGATGTAGAAATACTTTAACCAACGACTCGTGTAATCAGCTGTTCACTTTCTGTCTAGCTACAGAGTTCATCGAACTCACCGCATACCTATTACCTACCCCTCCCAACCAGTAATAGACGCTCCGATTTGTGCACAAAAACACAAACAAATCAGTTTATTGGATTGATTTGTGACGTCATCAGCTCAGTGCGATATTAACATTATTGTTAGCCGTTGTTTATATATTAGACACAGCTTGTAGCTACAAGTAAGGTTTCTGCCGACCCCGTGGAACAATAGTTTATCAATAAGTACACAACAATACCATTACTTACGTGTAACTTAGCGAACTATTATTAATGGTTTTGGGACGTGACGTCCCGAAGCCGCGAAGGCGTGGAGGTCGAACTTTGTACATAACCGCAGTTTAGGTATGAAGCTACAAGTACGCGGTGGGCTCATCTCACTGGGTCAGTTCAGTGTGGGCTGCCGCGCGCGGCCGGGGAGCACGTTAGTTCGATACTCACTCACGCGCCGCGTCGTACAAGAAGACAACCCTCAGGCGCGAATTACACAGAAAAGGCGTACGGTGAAGGCGCGGCGCATGGGGCCTACTCCCTAAGCACGAAGCCCGTAGTTTCGGCCTTCGTTACGGGCGTTTCTTACTCCGTATCACCTACGGATGGATGATTGTTTCGGGGCCCGAACGAAGTATGAATGACAACATGATTAGCCAGTTGTCCCTACTCCCGATGTGTTTTTGCCCGTCCGAAAAAATTAACTTTTACACTTGTATTGATGGATCGTAATGTCAGACGGACGGATGAACGGACGGACGGAGTTAGGGAGTAGGCCCCCGGGCATCTTGCCGCTTCAAAACGTTTCAATAGAAAATGTAGGTAGGCGGCACGTTTTGAATTATACTGAAGCGGCGGCGTGGCGCAGGCACGGCGTTTCGTCGCCTGTTCCGCGTCGCTAGCAGACGCGACTGGAGAGGCGCGCAAGCAGCACGACGGTTTGTTCGTCGTCTGAAGAGGAAGACATGCTGTCACGATAAAGTCAGTCTGTATAATGACTAGTTGCGGCGTCTCTTCGCCTCTTTGATATAATTTAAATCTTATCCGTGCCTTATCTGTTCTACGCCTGCTCTGTGCCTGCGCCGCGTCTTTACCGTACGCCGCTCCTGTGTAATTCGCGCGTAACGAGTCAGAAGAAGAGAGAGACTTGTAGGTGAATATAACTGCAGGAAATAAGCGTTGTGCGACCTGAATTGCACTTTACTGTGTTGTAGCAAGAGTCGCTTTTTATTTAAATGATTTTGCGGAGTGTATAAAGGTCCTATCTCTATTAATCTGTGACAAAACCCAAATAACCGTGGCTGTCAGACCTGATGATCAAACCTCGCACTCCAAAGCAGAGTACGGAGCAAGTATCTCCATTTGCTTTTCGACATGGTGGGTGATTAATCAAAGGACATTTCTTCTTTGTCTGAGAAGAGGCTTATTTCCTGCAGCAGGACCATAATAGGCGGTCTTTTATAATAATAAGCCACTCGTAATAAAGTTAATAAGTTAAGTTATATCAAGTAAATGAGGCATTAAATGGCGAGTGTGCCGGACAGACAGACGAATAGCTTTTATGCTGAGAATGTTGGACGCTGGCGCCATATTGTTTTTGTGAAGGTACCTTTTTCAGCGATTCATCTACAGGATGTCCCTAATTAATGGATAACCTCTTAAGGGGTCATTGTTCTCATCATAACAATGGGACCAAACCTGGAATCGCGAAAAAAAAATCAGCTTTTCCCTACATTTTGACGAGTTATGCGAACATAAATGTAGGGAACAGCTGATTTTTTTTTCGCGATTTCAGGCTTCGTCCCATAGTAAAAGTTGTTCATAATGATGAGTACAATGACCCCTTAAGAGGTTATCCATTACTAGCTGTGTCCCACGGTTTCAACCGTGTAGACCGGGATCAAAAGTAGCCTATATGTTAATCCAGGGTACAAGCTATCATACCAAATTTCATCCAAATCGGTACAGCCGTTTGACCGTGAAGAAGTAACAAACATACACACACACACACAAACTTTCGCCTTTATAATATTTGTGTGATTAGTGTGATGTGATTTACACGGGACACCCTGTATACATAATTATAATAATAATAATTTTGAGATTTATTCCGGAAGTTTTAAGTGTACATACAATCCTACATACAATCCTATTAAACTTACTTATATTAAAGGAAACTCGATGTTTTCTGAAGTGCCAAAACCGTGCGCAGCAGGGCTTGGTCACTAGTATCTGTACTAGGTTGATCCGTGGATGGGTGACCATCTTTACATACCGAGACTCCTCCGTGCCTCGAAAAGCACGTTAAGCCGTTGGTCCCGGCTGTCATTCGTGGATCTTTGACAGTCGTTACGGGTCGTCAGAAGCCCGAAACGACTGTCAATTTAAGGGATATCGTATTACCCAGTAACTGGGTTGTGAAGGTCAGATAGGCAGTCGCTCCATGTAGAATACTGGTATTCAGCTGCATCCGGTTAGACTGGAAGCCGACCCCAACATAGTTTGGAAAAGGCTAGACAGATTTGCTTTTTTTTTTTTGATGCTTGCCCTGTTATATTAGGACTGAACAGAAAAAAAAAACCGGTCAAGAGCGAGTCGGACTCGCGCACCGAGGGTTCCGTTCCGATTTCTGAAAAAGTGTGCTATTTAGAGACATCGTTTTATTTTTCCTGCAATCTTTACATAAACTTCTATCACATGGAATAATTTCAGATTTTTCGCTTTGCAAACTTCGGAGATAAGGGGGGGGGAGTGGTATTTTTTTTAACATTTTTCATCAAAAGTCGAAAAGTATGCGGCCTAAAAAAAAAAAAAAAAATGTTTAAGAATGTGCAAAACAGCGCTCTTTCATATGATACCCCACATGCCGTAGTACCCCACTTTGAATTTTTAAGACCCCCTTTCAGCACCTGTTACAAAAAAAATATAAATATTTTTATTTCTTTCTTATTTGCAAAATAGTTGGGTAAACGTCATATAAAACTGTTCCAAATTTCAAGTTGATAGCATTAGTAGTTCTTGAGATATCCAGCTGTGACAGACAGACAGACTGAGTGACATCATAAGGGTTCCTTTTTTAACATTTTGGTACGGAACCCTAAAAAACGTAATGTGGATGTCATATGACGACACGGTTGGCGCAGTGGTTGAGCGATTGACTGCTGCGCAGCATGTCGCGGGTTCGATTCCCGCACGGAACAAATATTTGTACGACCTACAAGTATTTGTTCCGAGTCTGGGTGTTTTTCTATCTATAATATGTATGTATTTACAAAAAAAATTGTATATTAGTAGTTTATCAGCCATCTCGTTACCATAACACAAGCATTAGGTTGCTTAGCTTGGGACTAGATGGCGTTGTGTGAAATGTCCAAGGATATTATTATTATTATATACCTCTGCCTATCCCTTCGAAGAGTACAAACTTGATGTTACAATACGAGTCTTCGACATTCAGCCTCCGGCCCCACATAACTGCTACAGTAGCGCGCCCTGCAACACGCAGCACATTCGTTGCGGCCGAACGTTACATAAATCTATGGTAACGCGGATTGACGGAGAGCTCTGTGTGAGCTCGAGGGCTGCAGTCTGTCGCGAGCTTTAGTTGTTACTGTAAGCTTACTGATACTAAAAATAAAAATAAATAAATATCTTTGCAAAAAGCTAAGCAACCTAAAGCTTGTGTTATGGTAACGAGATGGCTGATAAATTACTTATATACATTTTTTTTTTGTAAATACATACATATTATAGATAGAAAAACACCCAGACTCGGAACAAATACTTGTAGGTCGTACAAATATTTCGACGCCCCCCCCACGTAAAGTATTGAAACTGCAAAACCTCTACTTTACAGGAGAGCGATTTTAAGGTCGATGTTCATTTTATGTATTTTCGATTTTGTTCGATTGAAAAATAGTTGAGGGTATAAAAATTGGTACATAATTTTTATATAGAATTGTACACCTCTATCTCTACTTGCTATTAGTGCAATAACCACCCACAAACTATTAAATATCTACGCCTTTACTAAGTATGAGGTAAAACACAAACTTAATTCCTGGCTGCAGACGTTAACATATAGTGATACCGAGGAGCTTTTAACCACTGTACAGTGAATGTGAGATAGGTTTACTCCACACTATAGGCTTTAAACTAACACACAGACGCATACGCGTACGCACAAACACACACACACACACACACACACACACACACACGCGCTTTTTACTTTTATTTTTCCTCCTTAAATTTAAGATAAGTACTTTGTTCGCCCACTGCACGTACCAATTATTTTGTAACCGCCACTAAGACCCATTATAAAAGGATACTCTTTCCTAAGATACAGACAGGTTTTCCTGCCTAGTTTAGGAAAAGGGAGTCCTATGACCCTTGTTATTGTTGTACTGGTGTTTTCTTTAACATTTTAGTTTATAAGACAGCTATGTATGCCATGTACAAATTACTTATAAATAAAAAATTTATTTATTTATTATTATTATTTTCTTTATTTCATTTATGTACATATCATTTATATTTTTAAATATTTTTATAAAAACAAAAATTAAAAAAAAAAACATTTAAAAATATAAAAATAGTAGCCCACCGATATCGGGAACAAGGTCCAAGCTACCGGTGGTCAGGGCTCTAGAGAGAGGAACCTCCTCACTATGCGTGCCGTGTCCAGGAGTACTGCTTTCTGAATCAAGCCCTTGATCCAGCCGCGCAATGAGAGCCTCCTGAGGTGTTGATCGAGGCTCTGTGCTATTAGGCCATTAACCGTAACGATTATCGGTACAATGATTGCAGAGTCTACGTCCCACATGTCGACAACCTCGTGTGCTAAGTCAAGATACTTAATTTTTTTATCTTTCTCAGCTTTCACGAGATTCTCGTCATGAGGGACAGCGATATCAACAATAATTGCACGGCGCTCTCGTCGATCTATCACCACAATATCAGGCTTATTGGCTACAATAGTCCTGTCTGTGATGATAGATCGATCCCAGTACAATGTGGCTTGGCCATTCTCGAGAACTGGGTCGGGCACATACCTGTAATATGGCACTTCGGACTCCACAAGGTTGTACTGCAAGGCAAGTTGCTGGTGGATAATCCTAGCCACTAGATTGTGTCTGTGCAAGTATTCGCCGTTAGCAAGACGAGAACAACCGGAAACAATATGTCGGATTGATTCACCGGGATGGTGGCATGCCCGACAGATGTCAACCGTACCGTCTTTGACAATGTATTTTCGATAATTATTCGTCATGATAACTTCATCCATAATTGCACACACAAAACCTTCGGTTTCCCCGAAGAGGTCGCCGAAACGTAGCCAGGATACAGACGCCAAAAAGTCTACATCAGGCCCATGGAGGGCCCGGAAAAAGCGTCCGTGAAGCTCTTTGCCTTGCCATACTTCCCTACGATCGTTAGTATCAAGTACTGCAGGTTTGCGCCAGTTCTCTTTCGCCAAGGAGAGTGGGGTGAGGCCCTTGTCCACCGCGACCACATCTCGATGCATCCCCACGTCGGCTTCTAGGAAATATTCCCTGAGACTGCATATCTCGCGATTGTGGAGGGTCTTAGCATTTAAAAAGCCTCGACCTCCACACTTTCGCGGGATATACAGTCTCATTACCGATGACCGTGGGTGATGCATTCGATACGCAGTCAGCAGCGTACGGACCCTCCTATCCAGGGCGTCGAGTTCGGTCTGAGTCCATTTGAGTACGCCGAAAGAGTACATCAAAACCGGCATGACCCAACCGTTGAAGGCGCGCACCTTGTTTCCACCTGATAGAAGACTGTTAAATACTTTCTTCAGGCGGCCAAAGAAGCGCTCCTTCAACGATTGCTTCATGTCAGCAACATTGATGCCCAACGCTTCCGACATACCCAAGTACTTGTAGGTTTCGGTTGAGGAGAGGGATCTAAGGTGTATGGAATCCGAGAGTTGGGTTCCCACGGATTCCATAATCTCCCCTCGCTTTACATGCATGACTGCACATTTGTCCACACCAAATTCCATCCTGATGGCGCTACTGAAGTTTTCTGTTACCTTCAGTAACTCCATCAGTCGCAAATTGTTGGGGGCAAAAAGTTTCAAGTCATCCATGTAAAGGAGGTGAGATATTACCTGACCACCTCTTCTCAACCGATAGCCCAGACCTGAATCCTCCAGCAGTGTGCTTAGAGGATTCAGGGCTAAGCAAAACCAAAGCGGACTCAAACTATCGCCCTGAAATATTCCCCGCTCAATCCTGATTGGTTCATCGATCCCTGGGATCCGTCGACATCCTGGATAGAGAAGGACCGTCTTCCACTGCCCCATACACGACATCAGGAAGGTGCGTAGAGTTGCGTCTATTTTGTACAACTCCAGCACCCTAATGAGCCATGTATGTGGCACCGAGTCATAGGCCTTCTTGTAATCTATCCAACATGTCGACAGATCCTTCCGGGATCTACGAACCTGTTGGCTTATGGTCATATCTATAAGGAGCAGCTCCTTAGTACCGCGGGACCCATTCCTACATCCATTCTGAGACACAGACATAATCGAGTTATTATAAATATGGTGTGCAATTTTTGCTCTAAGAATGGACGTAAGGACTTTATAGACCGTCGGTAAACAAGTTATTGGTCTATAGTTTTTAGGTTCCGCTGTACTACCTGATTTATGGAGCAGGTGGGTAACTCCTGTCGTAAAGAGCAGTGGTAGCGACCCAGTCTCTAAAGATGACTGGAATTGCGAGGCTAAGCAGGCGTGTGACCTTTGTAGCCATTTAATCCAGAAATTGTGCAGTCCGTCCGGCCCTGGAGATTTCCAGTTAGGCAACGGACGAACTGCACAGGCCACATCCAGAGGACTAATGGTAACAGCATCCATGTTTGGTATTGAATCACACGCCTGCTCAACAATACGCATCCAATCACCTTCAGTGTGACTGACAGGCACCGACCAAATGCTTCGCCAAAAAGCACTCATGGTCTCATTATCTGGTGGACGCACGTCAGTCACACCTTGAGTGGGAATGGGTCGCTCCCATGCTCTGTATACCCACCTTTCATCACTCTGGAACATGCGGTTCTGAGAATACCGATCCACTCTTCGCCTATACCGACGAATACGGTTTGCCCATGCATAAACTTTCTGCTTCAGAAAGTCGATGCGCTCTGTGACACGGGATACATATTCTTGAGGACTAACATTAGTTCCCGAGAACGCCCGTCTCACAAAGCGCATCACCCTTGGGCGTGTATTGCCTTCCCTGAAGCAGATGAGCTTCCCGATGAGTACCCTGGCCTCATTAATACGACGCTCAATCCTGCACTGCCAGGCTGGTGCAGCGGGTTTTGGCCGTGTAGCTCGGTCAGTGTTTGGAAATTTGACACAAGCTACACGACATGCCGCAACAGCCGTGCAATACAAGATTGAGTGTGTATCGCAAAGATCTGCGCTGCTTTCAATAAAATTTGGTAACAGCGCATCCAGAGCACACACCAGTGCTCTGTTTTTTTTATTCATGGGCAAACGTGGTAGTCGTGGCCTAAGGTCAGGTGATGTGAACCGGTACTCACGGATCGCATCCTCCAGAGCGCTCCTTATTTCCACATTGCATAGGTTGTCTGCAGATATAGCTCTGGCATTCTCCTCCTCATCACGCTGGTTTGCTCGCAGTGGAATCTCGGCAGGCACATGCATGACATTCTGGGATGGGGGAGGGTTACTAGCAGAGCTACTCTGCATTTCCGAGCGCAGCCGATCAAGTGTAGCGTTATCCAACCTATGATTGTGTTGGATGACGCGCACCTGATCCGACAATCGTTGGGCCGAGACGTTGACGGCAGGTTCAAGCACCTGAAACAGAGAGAGCATCCGTCCTCGATACGCTGTAAGGTTAATTCCTCCCTCTGTAGCCCCATAATATGCGCGCATGACATTTTCATTTATGGACTGGGTCCATCGCATGCGCGACACATTTCCACCGGCAGCGGGGACCCTGTTCGGGGCCGGTTGGCCTCGAGGTCCCAAGCCCGCTGGTGGCCGTCCTCTTCCTCGCCGCCGTGGTGGTGTTGGTGACGACGGTGGGGAGAAAAACTCGTCGCTCGAGCTCGACGCAACTGCAGCGACCGGTGACACAGCGCTCACGGTTGAGGCGCGTACCGGCTGTGAGGCGGAGCTGAGCGACGAGTCCGGAGATGGTGGGTGTGCCTGTATTCGTGTTTTGGCTCTTGTTTGCATCATCTACATCGCATCAATCATCTTATTAGGCTTAGATTTGTAGGCCAATCTTGACAAACGTCATTCTTGGTTTTTTTACTACTATTATTTGTTTTTTTCATTTTGTGGTTCTTTATTTATAGGTATATTCATATTTTTCCAAAGGTTTTATTGTAGTTTTCGTGCTTTCTGATACTTTATATTGTTGAGGAAATAAATAAATAAGTAAAATGCGATATAAGAAAATTTTGACGCGTGTTGACTTGCTAGTGTTGCCAGAGTTATTTATAATATTATTTATTATTTATTTCGTTTATTCATATTTTTTCCTTATAAAATACATTTTTAAATATTTCTTAAAAAATAAATAAAAAACATTTAAAAATATAAAAAATAGTGGTCCGCCGGTGTCGGGAGCAGGGTCCAAGCTACCGGTGGTTAGGGCTGCAGAGATAGGAACCTCCTCACAATACGAGCCGTATCGAGGAGTACTGCCTTCTGAATCTGGCCCTTGATCCAACCGCCTAACGAGAGCCTCGAAAGATGTTGGTCGAGGCTATCGGCTATCAGGCCGTTGGCCGTTACTACAATCGGCACAATGACAGCCGAGTCCACATTCCACATGTCAACAACCTCGTGAGCTAAGTCGAGATATTTTATTTGTTTCTCTTTCTCAGCTTTCACGAGGTTCCCGTCATGTGGAATGGTAACATCGACAATCATTGCGCGGCGCGCTAATCGATCTATCACCACTATATCAGGCTTATTGGCTACAATAGTCCTGTCAGTAATGATAGATCGATCCCAGTACAACGTGACATGGTCATTTTCGAGAACTGGGTCGGGCACATACTTGTAATACGGTACCTCAGAGTCCACAAGCTTATATTTCAAAGCAAGTTGTTGGTGAATAATCCTGGCGACTTGGTTATGTCTGTGCAAGTACTCGCCGTTAGCCAGACGAGAACAACCCGATATAATATGTCTGATGGACTCACCCGGACGGTGGCATGCCCGACACACGTCAACCGTCCCGTCCTTCATAATATATCTCCGGTAGTTATTCGTCAAGATAACTTCGTCCATAATTGCACAAACGAAACCTTCAGTTTCCCCGAAAAGGTCACCGAAACGTAGCCAGGATACGGACGCTAAGAAATCTACACTGGGCTCATGAAGAGCCCGATAGAAGCGTCCGTGAAGCTCCTTGCTTTGCCATACCTTCTTGCGGTCATCGGTAGTAAGTACTACAGGTTTGCGCCAGTTCTCTTTAGCCATGGAGAGCGGGGTGAGTCCCTTGTCCACTGCGACCACATCACGGTGCATACCCACATCGGATTTTAAAAAATATTCTCTGAGGCTGCACACCTCGCGGTTGTGGAGGGTCTTCGCATTTAAAAAGCCTCGACCCCCGCACTTCCGCGGGATGTACAGTCTCATCACCGACGATCGTGGGTGATGCATCCGGTTTGCGGTCAGCAGTGTACGGACCCTCCTATCCAGGGCGTCAAGTTCAGTTTGAGTCCATTTGAGTATGCCGAAAGAGTACATCAAGACCGGCATGACCCAACCGTTGAAGGCGCGCACCTTGTTCCCGCCCGAAAGAAGGCTAATTAATACCTTCTTCAGGCGACCAAAGAAGCGCTCCCTCAACGATTGCTTCATGTCAGCAACGTTGATACCTAACGCTTCCGACATACCCAAATATTTGTAGGTTTCGGATGAGGAGAGGGATCTAAGGTGTATGGAATCCGAAAGTTGAATTCCCTCGGATTCCATAATCTCTCCTCGTTTTACATGCATGACTGCACATTTGTCCACACCAAATTCCATCCTGATGGCGCTACTGAAAGATTCAGTTACCTTCAGTAGCTCCATCAGTCGCAATTTGTTGGGGGCAAAGAGTTTCAAATCATCCATGTAGAGGAGGTGAGATATGACCTGACCACCTCTCCTCAGCCGGTAGCCTAGACCTGAATCCTCCAGCAGTGTGCTTAGTGGATTCAGGGCTAAGCAGAACCAGAGTGGACTCAAACTGTCGCCCTGAAATATTCCCCGTTTAATCCTTACAGGCTCATCATTCCCCCGAATCCGTCGACACCCTGGATAGCGAAGGACCGTCCTCCATTGCCCCATACACGACTCAAGGAAGGTGCGTAGAGTTGCATCAATTTTGTACAACTCCAGCACCCTCATGAGCCATGCATGTGACACCGAGTCATAGGCCTTCTTGTAATCTATCCAACATGTCGACAGATCCTTGCGGGATCGACGAACCTGTTGGCTAATGGCCATGTCGATGAGGAGTAGCTCCTTAGTACCGCGGGACCCGTTCCTACATCCATTTTGAGAGGTAGACATAATCGAGTTACTGTCAATATGCATATTAATTTTTGCTCTCAAAATGGATGTAAGAAGTTTATAGATCGTCGACAAACACGTGATCGGCCTATAATTCTTGGGTTCCGCGGGACTACCTGACTTATGGAGCAGGTGGGTAACGCCTGTTGTTAGAAACTGCGGTAGCGACCCAGATTCTAAGGATGACTGGAATTGAGATGCTAGGCGAGTGTGCGAACTAATTAGCCATTTTAACCAAAAATTATGTAGTCCGTCCGGTCCCGGTGATTTCCAATTCGGTAACGGACGGACTGCTCTGGCCACATCTAATGGCGTAATTAAAACCGGTTCCATTTCTGGTATAGCTTCACACACTCGCTCAACATCCTTCATCCAGCCAGCCTCAGCGTGACAGACGGGCACCGACCATATGCTGCGCCAGAATGCACTAGTGGCAGCATCATCCGGGCGGCCGTCACATTTTGTTCAGGTCGCTCCCAAGCTCTATAAACCCACCTCTCATCGCTCTGGAACATGCGATTCTGTGTGTACCGATCAACCCGCCGCTTATACCGCCGAATACGGCTCGCCCATGCACAAACTTTCTGCTTCAGGAAGTCGATGCGCTCTGTGACACGGGACATGTATTCTGGAGGACTGATTCCAGTCCCCGAGAATGCCCGCCTCACAAAGCGCATCACACGTGGACGTGTATTGCCCTGCCTGAAGCAGTATAGTTTGCCGATGAGTACCCTGGCCCCATCGATACGACGCTCGATCCTGCACTGCCAGGCTGGAACTGCTGGTTTTGGTCGAGTAGCTCCGTCACAGTTTGGAAACTTGACGTTAGCTAAACGACATGCCGCAACAGCCGCACAATACAGGATCGAGTGTGTATCAACGAGATTCTCGCTGCTCTCGAAAAAATCCTTAAGCAGCGAGTCCAAGGCACACATCAGCGCCCTATTTTTCTTGTGCATGGGAAGGCGTGGTAGTCGGGGTCTAAGTTCGGTCGGAGTGGACCTATACTCGCAAAACGCATCCTCCAGTGCGTCCCTCAATCGGTCGTTGCACTGGCTACTTACTGTGGCGACCCTATCATCCTCCTCTTCGACAACATGATTGGACCGCGGCGGGAGTGCATCAATAATTGAAGGTTGTACCGCGGTTTGTGTCGGATTTGAGATGATATGGTTGCTCAGTACCTCTGAGCGCAGCCTATCAAGTGCGGCATCGTCCAACCTATGATTGCGTTGGATGACTCGCACCTGATCCGATATTCGTTGGGCCGAAACGTTGACGGTTGGTTCCAGTTCCTGAAACAGAGACAGCATCCTAACACGGTACGCAGTGAGGTTAGTTCCCCCCTCTGTAGACCCGTAATATGCGCGCATGACGTTCTCGTTCATAGACTGAGTCCATCTCATGCGTTGCACACAACCACCGGCAGCGGGGACCCGGCTCGGGGCCGGTTGGCCCCTAAGTCCCAAGCTCCTCGGTGGCCGGCCTCTCCCCTGCCGACGTACAGGTGTTGGCGACGTCGGCGGGGAAAAATACTCGTCGCTCGAGCTCGACGCAACTGCCGCGGCCGGTGTTATCACAGCGCCCACAATGGGGCTGGATACCGGCGGGGGCGAGGCGGAGCTGAGCGAAGAATCCGGAGGTGGTGGGCGTGCTCGTGCAGCTGATCTCGTCAACATTTTTCAATTTTCATTCGTAGGTTTTCATTGTGTTTTGTCGGAGGTAACATGACAGTTGTCACTCCCGGTTTGGCAGTTTTTGAAATAAATCTGTAGGATTCTGGTGCATTTTAGTATTTTTAAATTATGTCTTGCTTATTATTGCTTCAGGTTTGTTGTAAGGTTTCTCATAAACTATAAAAACTGCGACTAAAATTTTATATTTATTATTTATTATTATTATTATTTATAATAAAACGAAAATGGCTTTTTTGCAATTTCGATAGTATACGTGGGGGCCGTCGATTTGTTCCGTGCGGGAATCGAACCCGCGACATGCTGCGCAGCAGTCAATCGCTCAACCACAGCGCCAACCGTGTCGTCAGTTAATATTGTTGCCTATTTGTTACTAAACATTTATACTCGGTGAACCATATTTTGAAAAGTATACAGGGTGTAAGGGACAGCCCTCCGCAAACTAACAGGGTGCATTCAGCTCATCACTTTGAATCATATTCCACCGGAAATTTTCTCAGGAAAATTTTCATTTTTTTAATAATTTTTTCAGTTACATTTTCTTTATTTCAGAAGCCCGAAAGTCTGACAACCAGTCTTACCAAGGGGTATCGTATTACCCAGTTACTGGGTTGTGGAGGTCAGACAGGCAGTCGCTCCATGTAAAATAGTGGTATTCAGCTGCATCCGGTTAGACTGGAAGCCGACCCCAACATAGTTGGGAAAAGGCTAGGCAGATGATGATGATGATTTTCTTTATTTCAATGTAAAACTACATTGTGTGTTCGCAGCACTCCATTTATGTAAAAAAAACAGCAAAAAAAAAAACTGAAAAAAAAACCAGCAATGGATGTAAAAATACTCTAACGAACGACGCGTGTAATCAGCTGTTCACTTTCTGTCTAGCTACAGAGTTCATCGAACTCACCGCATATCTATTACCTACGCCTCCGAACCAGTAATAGACGCTCCGATTTGTGCACAAAAACACAAACAAATCAGGTTTATTGGATTCCCTTACCGTTCCTGAAAAAAATTCATGTACCGGTCATCTTAGTATGACATACTGAATTCACCCTATCAGTTTGCGGAGGGCTGTCCCTTACACCCTGTATTTTGACCTTTCCATCAGGTTATACAGGGTGGTCAAAAAGTCGGGAATCAAACGAAATAGGGAGATAAAGTAGGTCATTTCCAACAAAAAATCTTTCTACAGCATGGCCATAATTAAATTGCCTTAAAAATTAAAAATAAAGTTTGATTTTGATGCAGCGTGGTACGGGATTCCATACTTCCAAGAGCGGTACCCAGAGCCGCAATTAGACTAATTCAAAAAAATGTGATATAAAACAATAAAACAAACAGTGTTTTATTATTAAGAGGAAACGTGGGTGCTCTTTTCTCCATACAAAAAGATACAAACGCTCTCGCCTGTTTTCTTTCTGGTTAATGACCATAAAGCAATGGTTTTCTACAGAAATATAAATATCAGCTACTTGTATGCCCCTATGTTTTCCTTTTTGATGATATAATATATTATTTTAACTAGAACTAGAACCCTCCAAAAATGCTCAAAATTGCCTATTCAGACTGCTGTCAACAGACGCCTAGTGTACCAATTTGACAACTATTAACGAAAAAAGAAAAACATAGGGGCATAGTATATATCCTTCTTATTCAGTTTATGAAATATCTTTTAAATTGGTCCAATATTGGAGGAGGAAATATGCGAGAGCCAAACCTGGAATTGTGACTTTTTACATAGGCTATTTAGTCGGATCTGCAGTTGTCCTTATCGCACGAATTCAAGGGCGGAGCGCTCGCAGAGCGACAGCAATACCTTATTAAAATACCTAATTTTCAAAAGTCTGGCCACCCGCCTTTCCTCTTAATAGATAATGTGCACTACAAAAGTTCTATTGCGGCTCTGGGTACCTTTCAAGAGCAATTAATTTTAAAATATCTAGTATATCATATACATAGAAATGCTCTTCTGGGCAAAAGTTTTTATGGAATGGCGTCTAAAATCTGCAATAGGATACGTGTGGACATTTTAAACACCAAGGAACTCCCAATATTCAAGCTTACATAATACACGATCCAAGATTTTCTTAATAATTAGTACGTACAATCTGTCACGAATTCACGATACACCTAATATTCTTATTTTGTATTTGCTTTGTAAGTGATACCTATGATTTTTAGGGTTCCATACCAAAATGGTAAAAAAGGAACCCTTATGGTGTGACTCAGTCTGTCTGTCTGTCTGTCTGTCACAGCTGGATATCTCAAGAACTACTAATGCTATCAACTTGAAATTTAGAAAAGTTTTAGATGACGTTTACCCAACTATTTTGCAAATAATAAAGAAATAAAAATAATTATTATTTTTTTGCAACTGGGACTGAAAGGGGGTCTTATAAATTGAAAGTGGGGCTACTAGGGCATGTGGGGTATCATATGAAAGAACACTGTTTGCACATTCTCAAACTATTTTTTATTTTTTTTTTAGGTTGCATAGTTTTCGACTTTTGATGTAAAATGTAAAAAACAAATCCCTTCCCCCCCCCTTATCTCCGAAGTTTGCAAAGCGAAAAATCTGTAATTATTCTATGTGATAGAAGTTTATGTAAAGATTACAGGAAAAATAAAACCATGTCTGTAAGTAGCACACTTTTTCAGAAACCGGAACGGAACCCTCGGTGCGCGAGTCCGACTCGCTCTTGACCGGTTTTTTTTAACTTCATGTTATTACTGACATGAGCTACCAATATTTTAGCTGGTTTAAATTTCTGCAAGAGAAACAACCATTTTTTATGATATTAGATGGTAAACCAGACTGACTATTGCCAAGTAGCATATGTTAGGTTTTATGGCATAGTTGACTTGAACGCGTCGCTTCTGCGGCTATATTGTGTAACAAAACATCATTGTACATAACGTGTTCGAGTTTTAATCGAACACTCAGCAAAAATGCATAATTGCATCGAACGCAAGTATGCACATCCGGCTCGAAGGACCATATAGAAAGGACCATTTAAACCATTACCATTTTACCAATTAGTTAGTTATAAATTTAACCATAATTTACCATTTCTTGTGATTAAGTGTAGTAGACTCAACATAGCTATTTCTCATATAATCCAAGACTTTAACTTTTACCATACAATACCTATCAATACGAGAAAGGTGTGTTAGGTCACCATAGCTCCGAGCACTACTTTCTACATAACGAATCATTCACCCGCGTCGTTCGCTCGCCATCACTCTCGATGACTCGCTCTATAAATCTGTGGTTTAGCGTCACGTCCCTGACGCGACACGACCATGACGCGTCAGACACGTTACAGCGGCTGAGTTTACTCTGACAGCTTGATTAAAATAGTGCTGTGTTAAGGCTACTCTTTCGAAAAAAGCTTAAAAACAGCGTGCAGATGAAGCAGTTTTTTGCCGGAACCTACAGAGAAATTACATCTGAAAAAAATTGTTAGTAATCTGCACATTGATATAAAAAGTAAAGATACGGTCGTCCGTACATTTGCCTGACGCGTTCGCCACACAGATACACTAACGCCATCTATTAGAACTACTCTTAACTACGATGTTGATCGCCGCAGGCTGCTCGTAGACGTAACCTTGTAAGAGCGGCGTGGTATTTTTCGAGATATAAAGAAATTATGAAAACTTTTATTTTTCAAAAATTATATTTATTGCAGTTTGTTTGAATAAACCATAAAATTTTCATTGGCCTTTTTGTTATTCTTGACATATTTTCCATTTTGGGTTCGTACTGTTTTCTAACATTGTATATCTTTCAATTATTGACCTTTAATTAATGTAATTTATGATTAATAACACAGGTTGTTCCATTGAGTGAGAGTTTGTATAAAATTAAATCTTATTGTAATATAATTAAATCTTTATTTCATCGGTAACAACGCACGCCGCTGCAAAGTTATGTCGCACAGCGGTACGGTCTTGTGGGCGTGGCCTCGCGTCGTCTAAGACAATTTACTTGTAGCAGGAAAGTAGAAAAGAAAATTGTTTTAAATAATGTTAGAAGTTGATTTATTGACATATTTTTGACTTACAGGTGATATGAAATGTTATAATTTTTTTTGTTGTTTTTTTGTCGTAGTTCACGCAACCCGTCACGACATAATTTGGCTTTTTAGGGTTCCGTACCTCAAAAGGAAAAAACGGAACCCTTATAGGATCACTCGTGTGTCTGTCTGTCTGTCTGTCCGTCTGTCACAGCCAATTTGCTCCGAATCTAATGGACCGCTTAAGTTAAAATTTGGTAAGTACACATATGGATTTCTGTGACCCAAACACGTACAGCTGAAGTAAATATATGAATTTTGAATATGAGAGTCACTTTTAGGGGGAAAATAAGAAAATTTAAAAAAAAAGTTTTGTAAACTGTACCGAGTGACATATCAAATAAAAGGGCTTACTATGAGGGTCTTAAATATATTTTTTTTATAATTTTAAAATTTATTGTTTTAAAGTTATTTAAGAAAATAGACGAAAATTGACCATTCCCCCCCCTTATCTCCGAAACTACTGAGCCTAAAATTTTGAAAAAAATATAGAAATTAGTTCTATACCTGTAGATTACAGGAAAACCTATAAGAAGTCTGTGGTCTTAAAATAACATGGTAAATCTATATATATAAAAAAATCAAAGTCCTGACTGAGTCACTGACTAGTATACCAACGCACAGCCCAAACCAATGGACCTAGAGACTTGAAATTTTGCACATAGATACCTTATATAGTGTAAACATCCACTAAGAAAGGATTTTTGAAAATTCTATCCCTAAGGGGGTAAAACAGGGGATGAAAGTTTGTATGAAAAATCCTATCCCTTGAGTTAATAGACTTGAAACTTAGCACGAATATTTATCTAAGTAAATTATAAAGTTTATCATTTTTAGTTTTCCTAAACTACCCCATAAGGAGGGATTGGGGGAGTCAAAGTTTGTATGGAGGAACTTTAACACGCGGTCATTAACTCAAAACTCAGTTTTTATACTTGAGACCAAAAATTAAAACTAACGTGTATCAGGGTTTTCCAAAAATCTACCCCTAAGGGGTGAAAAGTTAATTTTATAGCGGAGGATTTTATTGGGGGCTTGATTAATTCTAAAATTGGTGTAAATAATGTTTGAGTCAAGTTATGGAAACATACCAGACGATTTTTGAAATTCTTTAGGTATCTGTGTTCGTGAAAACAGAGATACAGTTTATATGAAAAATCTTATTAATTTGGATAATGAACTTGAAACTTAGCACAAATACTTGCATAAGTAAGTAATAATGTTTATCATTATTGATTTATTGTTTATTTATTATTTTTTGTTTTCAATCTTCGTAAGTATGATCATGTGTCTGCGCACCGATTGCTTTTAAAATGGTTACCCATTCGTCAGCGCAGAGAGCTGAGGGCTCTGTCTATGTTATATTCCATACTAAACAAGCCTGCTTCTCCTTCTTATCTGACTTCCCATGTTCAATACTTATGCTCTGCCCATAGTAGAAATCTTCGTTCAACCAACAATCTTCTTCTACGATGTCCTTCTCACCGCTCTGGTTTTATTCATTCTTCATTCTTTGTCCAGGCAGTATTTCTTTGGAATGCGCTCCCTCTGAACATTAGGATGGCAACCAGTCCGTTATCTTTCAAAGTGAAGGCACGTGAACACATTCGTGAAAAGTTGGCAAAATCATCGCAGCGCTGCGCTGTTTTGTTGGATTCTTTTTCTCCTCTACCTATCGTTATTTCTCCTGACAAAGTTTATTTTGTTTATATGTATGTATGTATGTATGTATGTATTCTTTTCCAGTTATCTACCATGTTTTGTCTCTGCATCACCCTAAGGTTGACTGGTAGAAAATGCCTCAGGCATTAAGTCCGCCTTTGTACAGTATTTTTTTACTTGTGCATAAAGTTTTAATAAATAAATAATTATTAGTTTTTCAAAACTACGCCTCAAATGAGGTTTAGGGATGTTAAAGTTTGTATAGAAGAATTTTAAAGCGCAGTCCGATTAAAAAAATGGTACTTTGAGTCAAGTTAGGAAACTTGCCAAACGAATTTTCACCGATTTTGACGACATATAGCTGATGTTTTAAGGAGTAACTTAGGCTATTTATATTTTAGAAAAATAATTAGGGTTCCGCGCAAGAAAATTCAAATCCATTAAATCAGACAACCACGTACAGCCCAGTACAAACTTACTAAGCCTCCGCTGTCTATTACGGCTATAACAACAAATAATAAAAATAAAGCAAAGTTAAAAATTTAAGGGGTCGGTCCCCATACAATAAACTTTTCATTTTGAAAAAAAAATATTTAGCATGTGGGGTATCATGTCATTATTTCATTACCGCTGCTCTCAAAACGGTGAAGGAAAACTTCGTGAGGAAACCGGCATGTCCTAGAACCAACAATTCGAAGACATGTGACATCTACCAGCCCGCACTGGGCCCGCGTGGTGGATTACAGCCCACTGCCTCTCACCGAGAGGAGGCCTGTGTCCCAGCAGTGGGAACGTTAAGGCTGATTATGTGTTATGTGGGGTGTCATCGTCTAGAACTCATTGAGTACAAACATATTTTTTTTTATCTTTTAAAATTAAGAAATAGGGGGCCGCAAAAGTTTAGAAATTTTAGACCATTTTTGTACGAGCTCTAGCGCAACAATTCAACAAATTAGGAATTTGAAACTTCTTTATACCATGTAGGTACCATGAATACTGTATTTAATCAACAATACTGAAAACGGCGATTCATAAGGTATTTTGTTTAAACATGGGTGATTTTCTGTAACTGCAAAAAATAACTTGTAATTCACAGTATCATTATAAAATAAGTAAAAAGTTATCTTTGCGATTGTTAAACATATAATATGGTACGGAACCCTTCGTGCGCGAGTCCGACTCGCACTTGACCGGTTTTTTGCCTTTATAATTTACGACCGCACCCGAAGATAGCCGATCGCGGACTAGTTCACTTGGGTTTAGGGGAGGATCATTCGAGGACCACGTTCGTGGCGTCATTTTAACATGCCGTCCGCCCAGTCCTTACGCAGTAATATATAAGTCAATGAATTTGCATGATATGAATCGTAATTTGGTTTAGCCATAATTTTTCTATCGGTATCACATAATAAGAAAAAAAAACCCCAAATCACTTCCAAATCGTTAAGATCCATTTTACTCCTTCATTTTTTATCAAAAGAATATAAAAAAAATATCTACTACTTTGCAATACAAACGAAAATGATTTGGTTTTGTTACTTTTTAAAAACATGTATATTTTTTATTATAATAAATTAAAAATGCGTCTAATTTGGGACAGCGCTCCTTGATGGGCGAGTCCTATTACTGGCTGGACGTACGACGCGTTGCGTGAGCTCAGGCCAGATTGCGCAAGCTAACCACTCAAGGTCATTGGCGTATAGTTCGGCCTTAATTAAACATTAAGTATCAATAAATCTGCCTAGCCTTTTCCCAACTATGTTGAGATCGGCTTCCAGTCTAACCGGATGCAGCTGAATACCAGTATTTTACATGGAGCGACTGCCTGTCTGACCTCCACAACCCAGTAACTGGGTAAATACGATACCCTTTGGTAAGACTGGTTGTCAGACTTTCGGGCTTCTGACGACCCGTAATGACTGTCAAAGATCCACGAATGACAGCCGGGACCAACGGCTTAACGTGCTTTCCGAGGCACGGAGGAGTCTCGGTATGTAGAGATGGTCACCTATCCACGGACCAACCCCGGCAAGCGTAGCTTAACCTGATGGATCGACACGTGCGGCTGTTATTACTTAGCCACGAGCTCCTCAATTAAGTATAACGATATAATTAATGCAGGACATATAGTGAGCTTATTGGTGGTGTTCTTCAAAAAGGTCAGGTGCGTTG
The DNA here is from genome assembly GCA_905163495.3 of Cosmia trapezina. NCBI lineage: Eukaryota > Metazoa > Arthropoda > Insecta > Lepidoptera > Noctuidae > Cosmia > Cosmia trapezina. The sequence goes on along the minus strand of LR991046.1, from coordinate 16,455,241 downwards.
TACTCGCAACCGGCGTGTATGACCAGAGGCGCAATTCCCGTATTTTTAGGGTTCCGTACCAAAATGGTGGTTCCGTAAAAAATAACCTATCTGTCTGTCTGACTGTCACAGCTGGATATCTCAAGAAATACTAATGCTATCAACTTGTTTGGAACAGTTTTAGATGACGTTTACAAACGGTGAAAGAAATAAAAGTATATGTATTTTTTTGCAACAGGGACAGAAATGGGGTCTTAAAAAATCAAAGTGTGGCTATTAGGGCATGTGGGGTATCATATGAAAGAACGCTGTTTGCACATTCTCAAACCTTTTTTTATTTTTTTAGGCCGCATAGTTTTCGACTTTTGATGAAAAATGTAAAAAAATACACCGAATTGCCGCGGGCAAAAGCTAATTCAGAATATTTAATTTCACATAAACCTACATGGTCACTTATGAATTGTCAGAAGCTAGGTGCACGGTTCCAGTTGGTCGTTTCCTATGGAGAAGAGCTGGCAAGAAACTCCATGGTTAACCATAGAGTTTATTGCCGGCTCTTCTTACTCTTTTAAAAATAATTGGCTTTTATAATATTTTTCAAATTACAAGTGTTATCCAGTGTGGCAATACAATGTAAAAAAAAACAAGGAGAGTTGTAATTCTTCAGTTTTACCCGACTGTGGCGAAGCTGAAAAGGAGGCTAATGTTATTAACAGCAAAGTTAAACCAAGGTTGAGGTTGTTTAAGTTTTAGAGTTCATAATTAAAGTTTGCGCTTCTGAAGGAGGTGAGAACCGAGTTCTGAAGTTTAAGGTTATAAATAAACTGAGTTACTTAGGTTAATCTTTCTACTCCGGGCGAATGTGGTGGTAAGGTAGTTTGCGAAATACAAAATCTTTTTATGTTTTTATAACACATTTGCTCGTAAAGGGTCTTTTATTTCACGAATTTCAATATCGTAATGTATGTCATTACGTACTTGTGCGTAATTGTAATGTAAAACGCACGGGTTTCTTTTTAATAAGGTAAAACGTAAGGTTTATCAAGATGCTCCGTCTAAAACGAACGGTACTTTTTAAATCTTAGCAAAGAGTTTTTATGTCAGAAAAGTGGTCAACATTTTATGAATAAAATAAACATTAATTAAATTAAAGAATTAATTCTTTAAATTAATTAATTTTGACAATCTTTTCGCTGTATTGTTTTTATTTGAAAATGTCGTCAAGTAATGATGAATTTATTAATTCGGTACCGCCAGCAGTCTCAGAGGCAGCGAAAAAGGCTACTCTAAGCCTCTTGCCTGAAAAATCGACCGATAGATACTTACAAGCGTATCAAAATTTCATCATATGGAAAACAAGCAAAGATCCAAATTCATTTTCAGAAAGTGTGTTTTTAAAGATTTATTCGTTTAAGAAAGTCCGAGTTTTATTTATTTCCTCGCAAATATGTTATAAAACGTCGTATGACATACGTGCGCTTTGATAATTACAGCCTCTGCTTTCTTGTAGCCCTCGCCTACGGCTCGGGCTAGCAATATCGCCTCGGTTGTAATTTTCAACTTACCGCACTTATATCATAATGTACTATTACCTGATTTCAGCTCTTTGTTACACTAATACTTCTGCTTCGTGCTTCGTGTTAAACTAATATTGGTGTCGATTTTGTTGTGCACACACTAAACTAAATTTAGGCTATTGATAACTTTTTCTTTCTAATAAAACAAGAAAGAGATGAATGTAAATTAGAGCTGTCAAAGTTGAACTAATATTTCGCTACAGAATTAGACGACACGTAAAAACATGTCGACTAAAAACACGATGAAGCGCAAGGCGTACACTAGTTTGACATCTCTAACTTAGTTCATTTCATTTCATTTCATTTCATTTCATTTCATTTGCGCCAGGGTAGCCCGCGAAATTCAAAATTTCTTACGTTTTTTGCAATTTATAGGTCAGTGTGAGCTTGTATGGTGATTAAAATATGATTCGCGGCCGTAGCTAATATGGCTTTACAGAATTATAATCATTAGAATCAGCAATGCAACTCCATAAGTTAGCATTTATCTCAAATCTAGCGATTTCATGAAATCGTGAGGTTTGAGGTAAATGCTAACTTATGGAGCTGATTCTAATGATTATAATTCTATAAAGCCATATTAGCTACGGCCGCGAATCATATTTTAATCACCATACAAGCTCACACAGACCTACAAATTGCAAAAAACATAAGAAATTTTGAATTCCGCGGGCTTCCCTTTCATCATAATATTATTATGATTTAAAATCTTCATTGATCAATCTGCCTAGCCTTTTCCCAACCATGTTGGGGTCAGCTTCCAGTCTAACCGGATGCAACTGAATACCAGTATTTTACATAGAGCGACTGCCTATTTCACCTCCACAACCCAATAACTGGTGGTAAGACTGGTTGTCAGACTTTCGCGCTTCTGACGACCCGTAACGACTGTCAAAGATCCACGAATGACAGCCGGGACCAACGGCTTAACGTGCTTTCCGAGGCACGGAGGAGTCTCGGTATGTAAAGATGGTCACCCATCCACGGACCAACCGCGGCAAGCGTAGCTTTTAATAATGATGGATCGACTCGTGCGGCTGTTATTACTTAGCCACGAGCTCCTCAATCCTCATAGATACACTTCGCTAAGTAACAGATGTTTGACAAAACCAGTCATGATTTCATGAAATCATCTTTTGAAAATTTGAATATGTGATTGATTTCCATGAATCATTCATATTCATATATTCATTTATTATCACTAAGTACAATTATTACTGAATCATCGCTGTGGCAAGTCACAATTTGATTAACATACTCTTAGGTAAGGTTTGTCAACAAAGTGTTAAGGGTCCCACACATTTACAGTCCGCCGGCGGCGGATATCAGCCTGTCAATTAATCGCTATAGATCACAGACCCACAGTTCCTTTTAAGGTTTTGGTTGACGACCAATGCCGGTTAATGCGATACCAGAGTGTGTGGCCTCTTGCCGGTGTAGGCCTGCGTCGACAGGTATCGGCCGGACATGCTCTGTGGGCCGGACAGTCCGTGATCTCAAGGCCAAATCGAGTAAGCAGGTAGTCGGTCGGCGGCAGTATTGAAAATATAATAATTCACTACGATGTTATCCTAACCAGTGAAAATAAAAAATAGCACATCGTTTTTACGTAAACATTATCTCTTTGTGAAACTGCCAGCTGCCGCCTGCTAGTGTGTGCACCCAGAGCCGGTATCGACCGTTGTCGACAGGCAATAATCGCTGTAGTGTGTGGCCTATGCAGGCCTTGGACGTCAGGCCGCCTGTTGGGATCAGATACTGCAGCCAACTGTGTAATGTGTGGGGCCCTTTAGCAATCTACCAAATGAAGAAATTGGCAGTGCAACCTGTTATTGTCATAAACTTGCCAAATGTTATCTAATTATATTTATTTTTGTAATAGCGGGTCGCTCCTGCGTCGGTCGCACAGCTTAACTTTAATATTTTTTAAAAATATATTTTTAATTTAAAAAAATACCCTGGATTTTGTAATGTCTTGATTTAAATGAGTGTCCGTGGAGTTTCTTGCCCGTTCTTCTCCATAGATCTACGTTTTGGAATGGGCAACTAGCTTCAACTTTCTGACTTACCTACTGACCGACTCTTTGATAATTCAAAAGTGCCTGTAATTGGTTTAATTGAAATTAATGCTTTGAGTTTGAATTTTACGACTCGACAAATATGGCGATTGCTTTGGATGTGTAACTTTAATACTAACGAATTATTTCAACAAAATCTGTTGTGAAATAATAAACGTTTTAGTGTACCTATCTCATAAACGCGGGACAGAATTTTTCTTTTGAGGTACGGAACCCTAAAAAAACATTGATTTTAGAAGGTTGGTTTCATTGAATACTAATTATTAGTGCTATTTTGATCGTTGTTATCAAGTGAATAAATACAGTTTTTTAAGCAGTTGTCTACTCAAAGTTGTTAGCTTCAAAAGTTATGACTTTTTACCAAGTCGCATTAGCATAGCATTTGAAAAACCGGACAATTGCGTGTCGGGCCACGCGCAGTAATAGGGTTCCGTACTTGCACAATAATGCGGACTAAGGAGAAGGCTTTTTGTTGTTTCATGAATATAATTTGACCATAACTCGTAACCTCCCATCCAAAACTAACCGTTTAGCTGGTGGACACACACACACTTGACTGTAACAAAAATTAGCATTTTAAATTGCTTAATATTTCAGAAACGGATCCCTAAATCGAAAAATAGTTTTCACAAACTCGCAATATTTTTCAAAGACCCATACAACAACACCCCACACCACGGTGTACACGAGAAAAAAATAGTTTTCACAAACTCGCACTATTTTTCAAAGACCCATACAACAACACCCCACACCACGGTGTAGACGAGAAAAATAGTTTTCGCAAACTCGCAATATTTTTCAAAGACCCATACAACAACACCCCACACCACGGTGTAGACGAGAAAAAAATAGTTTTCACAAACTCGCAATATTTTTCAAAGACCCATACAACAACACCCCACACCACGGTGTAGACGAGAAAAAATAGTTTTCACAAACTCGCAATATTTTTCAAAGACCCATACAACAACACCCCACACCACGGTGTAGACGAGAAAAAAATAGTTTTCACAAACTCGCAATATTTTTCAAAGACCCATACAACAACACTCCACACCACGGTGTAGACGAGAAAAAAATAGTTTTCACAAACTCGCAATATTTTTCAAAGACCCATACAACAACACCCCACACCACGGTGTAGACGAGAAAAAATAGTTTTCACAAACTCGCAATATTTTTCAAAGACCCATACAACAACACCCCACACCACGGTGTAGACGAGAAAAATAGTTTTCACAAACTCGCAATATTTTTCAAAGACCCATACAACAACACCCCACACCACGGTGTAGACGAGAAAAAAATAGTTTTCACAAACTCGCAATATTTTTCAAAGACCCATACAACAACACCCCACACCACGGTGTAGACGAGAAAAAAATAGTTTTCACAAACTCGCAATATTTTTCAAAGACCCATACAACAACACCCCACACCACGGTGTACACGAGAAAAAAAAACATCCCCACTTTACGTGTACAGAAGGAACCCTAAAAAAATTGTTTTTTTCATGAGTTTATTTTACCACTTTGTCGGCATGATGAATATGTATTAGTATGCTAAGAGTCTCTTAGCTAAGCTGCGGACGGACAGACGGACGGACATAGCGAAACTATAATGGTTTTATTACAAAACGAGGTTTTTCTGCTGTCATGGTTTAAACCATCGAGCTAGTTTTTGTAATAAGAACCTAGCTGTGATAGAAATACAGTTCTTTATACAAAACTGACAACTTACTCCGGTACTAAGATGTCAGTTTTGTAAAACTGACTACTGAATGTGTCGGAATAAAGTTCAAAATTCAAAAGAGGATCCATGGTTTAAACCTGGGTTTGAAGATGAACCTTATTTTGTAATAAGACGGTAAGGGTATTCCTTGTTGACTACGGAACCCTAAAACTGATGAAGCTATAAAAGACTTTCTTGTTCTCAGCATAGCTTACGAGTTGCTGTATAAACTACTTTATAGCTCGCCTAGTTCTTACGAGTACATAAAATATGATAGTATCATCTCTGGGATGCATTTGTCTTACAACTTTAAAAGCACTTGTTGCAAACTGCTATATCTTCAGGAACATAACAGGTACGAATAACTTATAAAATATATTGTAGTATAGTAATTTTGTTCCAGGTACATCGTATTCACATCTCGTGGAGAGAGGAGCTCGTGGCAGTAATAACAGCCGCTTGCCGCGGTTGGGTTGACTTGCCGTGGATGGGTGACCATCTTTGCATACCGACTCCTCCGTGCCTCGGAAAGCACGTTGAGCCGTTGGTCCGGGCTACCAGTTCAGTTAGGTGTACCTCAAGGCTCAATACTGGGTCCATTCTTAGTCCTAGTGTATATCAATGACTTACCATTCTATTTAAAGGGTATCTGTGACGTTGTACTGTTTGCAGATGACACCTCTCTTATTTTTAAAGTAGACAGAAACAGACATGATTTTGATGATGTAAACAGTGCACTCTCAATGGTTACGGATTGGTTTACGACAAATAACTTAGTTCCCAATGCCAAGAAAACTAAATGTATAAAGTTTGCCTTACCGAATGTTAGAAATCTGGGACCCAACATCGTCTTAGATGAAGAGGTACTTAAGACTGTAGAATCAGCAGTTTTTCTGGGTATAACAGTAGATGCTAAACTTCAGTGGGGCCCACATATATCAAGCCTAGCGGGAAGGCTCAGTTCAGCCGCCTACGCCGTCAGGAAAGTAAGACAATACACTGACGTTGATACGGCTCGGTTAGTCTATTTTAGTTATTTCCATAGCGTTATGTTCTACGGTATTCTGCTATGGGGCAAAGCGGCTCATATTCAAAATATTTTTGTTCTTCAAAAACGAGCTGTTCGAGCAATTTACCAGCTAGGTGCTAGAGTTTCTCTGAGAGAATTTTTTAAGGGTATAGGTATTCTCACGGTGGCATCACAGTTCATCTTCGCCAATATCTTATACATTAGGCAAAATATACATTTGTACAGTAAAAACAGTGATATTCACAATATTAACACCAGAAATAAGGACAAATTACGTGCTCCATTTCATCGGCTTCATAAGGTTCATAAATCATTTGTTGGTCTTGGTATAACTTTTTATAACAAGCTACCTTCTTCTTTGCTAGATTTGCGTAAAAAGCGTAAGATACGTTTAAAATTAAAGTAAAATCCAATCTTTGTTCAAGGGCATACTATTCTATCAACGATTACTTAAACGATAAGAATAGTTGGTCGCTGTGATTAACTCAAGACAATGTTTATGTTATGTTCTTTCTCCAGGATCAGCTCACATAATAGTACTTTTGCGAATTCACCCCAGTAACATGTAAATACATCAATTTCGACCTGAATAAGATTGATGGTGCGAATTGCTCGAGTCAGAGGGGTCTTGGCCAGCAAGTTGGTCCTGGCTGATGGTACGACCAGCAGGGGGGGGGGGCGTCGCCTCCACACATAACGGTCCGGTACGAACAAGTGCAACCGCTGCAGCACTCTTGGGTCGTGCTCTATGCCTCGGAGCAGTTTCACTATGTACGACACCAGTGCAAATTCCCGACATACTGCATTCATTAAGTATACAGGGTAACTAATGAGTACTAATGTGTTTTTACGAGACTTCCTTCTCGTAAGAACACATTAGTATCCATTAGTTAATTCTATAAACAGAAGGTAATGTTCTATGTTCTATGTTAGAGGGTATGGTTTCCGCACTTAGTCCTTTATTTGGACCATTGTGCGTGGGCCATAGCGGCCGTCGGGGCTTATTCCAACCAGCCCACCTCACTCCAGAAGTCAATCAAGTTTCCTAATCTGTTCAGAACATCTGTGAAGGATCCGGGTATACCAGCTTTTATCCTAATCTGTGCGACGCCTGTGCATTCAAAGAGCACGTGCTTAACGGTTTCCTCAGCCTCCAGGCAAGCCTTGCACAGAGGACTGTCCGTTATTCCTATTGTATGGAAATGTTTATTTAATGAGCAGTGCCCAGTGATAGTCCCCGTCACTAGGCGCAGGCCATTCATGTCCAGGCGTAGCAGACGTCTGGTTAACCTACCATCAAGAGATGGCATAGCCTCCCTGGCCTGCCTGCATCCCGGTGTCGAGGATCACCACATCTCCGCTTGTGTATGAGTGGCCTCCTGTAGCCACCTGCGTAATTGGTTGAAGGGGATCGGTACGATAGGTTCAGGTCCGCAAGCTGACGTGCTGGATGCTTTCCTAGCTAGTTCGTCAGCTGCGTCGTTGCCCAGTGATTCGCTATGTCCTTTTATCCATTGTAGTGTCACTGTATTGCGGTTAGATACCGTTATACGTTCTAGTGCAATGTGACATTCTAGTGTTAATCTCGAGGAAATATATTTTCTCTGTAGGCATTGGAGTACGGAGGCGCTATCTGAGAGTATACATATTCGGGTATCCGTGACTCTCTTGGCTTCTATGGCGTAAGCCGCTTGTATGATGCCCACACACTCTGCCTGGTAGACAGTGTTGAACATTCCCAGCGGGCTGGATATGTTTATGTTAAGGTCGCATGAGAAAACATCGGCTCCGGTTCCGGAGTCGGTTTTTGATCCGTCGGTGTATACTCTCAACTCTTGCGGGCCTGAGTAGTCACACCGTTCTTCTGTGAGTATTATGTCATATTGTTTTTGGAAGAAGTGTTGTTTGGGTGATCTATCGCATGGTGATGCCATCAATGGTTGTCGTTTAATCGCATCCTCCATTATGCGTGTGTGCTTGATTCTAGAGTCTTTGCTCAGGGTTCCTGCTATATTAAGCCTAAAGGCAGCCAGGGCCGCCTCCTCTCGCACAATAAGGTGTAGTGGCGGCAGCCCAAGCATTGCCTGTAGAGCGGCCGTAGGCGCAGTTCTCATGGAACTAGTGATTGCTACACATGCGAACCGCTGCAGTTTTTCGAGATCTCTTCGGGCTGTGCTCAAGTCTGTCCTGGGCCACCAGACTAGTGAGCCGTATGTGATGATTGGTCTGATAACTGTGGTGTAAAGCCAGTAGGTAACCCTAGGGCTAATCCCCCAGTTCCTGCCGAGCAATCGCTTGCATTGCCACAGGGATAAACTGGCCTTTGTGGTGACGTAGTTAGTATGTTTCACCCAGTTCAGCTGTTTGTCCAAGAAAATGCCCAGATATTTGGTTTCAGTTGATAGGCTTAGGGTAGTACCAAAGAAACGTGGTAGTTGTAGTGTTGTCAGCTTCCTCTTTTTTGTAAAGAGGATCAGCTCAGTTTTTGTGGGGTTTACTGATAGTTGGTGTTTACTGCACCAGTCCTCTACTATTTTCAAAGCTTGGCGCATGAGGAACAGAAGGTAATTATATAAAAACTAATATGTTTTTACGAAGAAAAGCACATTTCAATTCAATTTATTTTATTCAATTTCAATTTCAATTTCAATTTCAATTTCAATTTATTTATTTGTGAACATAGGTTACAGTAGGTGTTACAGTGAAGTTATGATCTCTATGTCCTACCACTTAATGGTGTACAAATAGTAGGTGTTAAAATAACAATATCAATAATAATCATAATTACAATTAAAATAAATAGCAGGAGATGTCAAATAAAAGCATTAAATTACACAATTAGATAATGTCCCATTATAATAATCACACATAAAAAATAAAAATAATTATACTATATTCGGTCATTAAGGAATTCCTCAATAGAGTAATATGTCTTCTCGATAAGAAATAGGAATAACCTCTTTTTAAATACATTAATGGTATCTGCTGATTTGATACACTTTGGTAGTTTATTATAAACCTTCGGGGCCATTGCAAATATGCTTTTCCGAAATAATGCAGTTTTATGTGGAGCCAAATTTAACGTACCGGCTCTGCGCAGGCTACTCACTTGTGAGAACTTAGCGAAGTGAGAATTTATGCGAAGAGTTCATCATTCATGTGGATGATGATGACGATGACTCAGACGAAGAATTTTAATTTTATATTTTTAGTTTTATATATACGTTCTTTTGTTTATATATTTAATATGCTTTGTAGTAAATTTGGTAATAAAATAAAAAAAAAATGTGTATTTATTTCTATCACCCATTTATAAATACATAAAACTATCGATATCACTCATCGACTGCAGTAATGCACAGGACTACGTGTGGGCGTGGCCTGCCCATAAGGCCCGTGAGTGGGAAAGAGAGCGAAACACTCGAATGATTTATGACCGAGTCTGCAGCGAGATTTTAACTATACTATAATGTTTGTTATTTTTTGTTACACGCCCTTTACTCACACAATTGCATATTGTCTCTAATTGGGCGAAACGAAGGGGTGTGGTGACCAGCTGCGCTGCCGCAGAAATATTTCCTCAAGTGAGCATGCTTAAGTTTTGCCCACTGTACATCGTCTTCACATCTACCTAATGTTATGTAATTAATAATTATACATCGAAATTAATGTTTACCAATAATATCTATATTTTTTTTTAATTATGATTTTTTTAAATTATTTAATCTATTACAAAACAAATCGTGAGAAAAATTAAGTAACTACAAAAGTAAAACTAAAACTTAAAAATCTAACAAAAGTGGGTGTCCATGAGGCATGGTGCCAACAACACTGGCTGCATTTCCGCGTTGAATAGCAATAGCTATTCTCTGTGCGAGAAATGAGCCAGCCCTCCTGTCACCAGCGGCGTCGACTAGACGAGGAAACAATTAAATAAATAAATAAAAAAACTTTTTTACAAAAACAAAAACCGACTTCCAAAAAAAACACTACAAAGTGAAAAATAACTTTAATTTCGGAAGTCGGTGTCTTTGGATCTGTATTTTAGTTTTTTTGCAACCGACTTCCGAAATTAAAGTTATTTTTCACTTTGTAGTGTTTTTTTTGGAAGTCGGTTTTTGTTTTTGTAAAAAAGTTTTTATTTTTCACTTTTTAGTGGTTCAGTTTGTAATTTATCTAAGTTACAATAACCCAATATCAGCTGCTCATCACGTTTTATAAAATGTTGCTTTTCCCGATGCAGGGCCGTTAATTGTTGAGGAGTTCTCCTAGTAAGAACCAGGAGAAATATTATTTTGACGAGCATAAACCATATTAAAGTAATCTAATCGCAACCTGTTATATAGTATATAACAGGTTGCGATTAGATTACTTTAATATGGTAATATCGGAAATACTCAATTATATCTTAGTATATAATATATACTAAGATATAATTGAGTATTTCCGATGGCCCTCTGTGGTCTTCATCATCAGTTCCAGCTCACCGAATGGTACTTTCCGAGAGCAAATGCACGAGTTACTATAAAAAATACCGAAATCGATATAGGTGTGCCCATAAAATTTGAGGGTTTCCCTCGATTTCCATGGGATCCCATCATCAGATCCTGACTTGATGATCATGGGACCACTTGGGACGTATACCCTTTCGAACAAAACAAGAAAAATCCAAATCGGTCTAGCCATTTTCGAGTAATCGGGGAACATACATAAAAAAAAAAAAAAAAAAAAAGGTTCCGACGAATTGAGAACCTCCTCCTTTTGGAAGTCGGTTAATAAATAAGTATCCTTGGACATTTCACACAACGCCATCTAGTCCCAAGCTAAGCAACCTAATGCTTGTATTATGGTAACGAGATGGCTGATAAACTACATATATACATTTTTTTTTTTTTGTAAATACATACATATTATACATAGAAAAACACCCAGACTCGGAACAAATACTTGTAGGTCGTACAAATATTTGTTCCGTGCGGGAATAGAACCCGCGACATGCTGCGCAGCAGTCAATTGCTCAATCACTGCGCCAACCGTGTCGTCTGAATTGACAATTGTTTGAAAAATTTTATTGTACTGGGACCACAAGGACCAAAAGTTGTATTGTAATAATATTGTAAAACGTTTAAAAAATAACTATGAAGTGACTTTTGGAAGGCGCACCTAGAATCAATTTTATTTTCTTGGATATTTTGACGTTCTAAGCAACTACGCTTTCCCAACTATGTTGGGTTCGGCTTCCAGTCTAACCGGATGCAGCTAAATTCCAGTATGGGGCGAGAAAGTTCTACGAATGATAGCTGGTACCGTCAGCTTACTATGCTTTCCAAAGGGTCTCAGTGTAAAATGTATGGTCTTGGTCATCCATCCACAGACCGGCATCGCTAAGCGCAGCTTGATGGATCGACCTATGAGCCCCTCGAGCTCTACTGGAACTAACATCAAGTGACATAGCCACGAGCCCCTCACAATAGCCACATAATTATGTTATCTTGAAACAAAAGGCGCCAATACTTCACAATACAATAAAGTTATGTTGCAATATGGCGGCCATTGTTGCGAAGATTAAGAGGAAAGGCGGGTGGCCAGTTAGGTATGTTAAGAAGGTATTGCTGTCGCTCTGCGAGCGCTCCGCCCTCGAATTCGTGCGATAAGGACAACTGCAGATCCGACTAAATAGCCTATGTAAAAAGTCACATTTCGAGGTTTGGCTCTCGCCTATTTCCTCCTCCAATATTGGACCAATTTAAAAGATATTTCATAAACTGAATAAGAATTATATATACTATGCCCCTATGTTTTTCTTTTTTCGTTAATAGTTGTCAAATTGGTACACTAGGCGTCTGTTTACAGCGGTCTGAATAGGCAATTTTGAGCATTTTTGGAGGGTTCTAGTTCCTATAAAAATAATATATCATCAAAAAGGAAAACATAGGGGCATACAATTAACTGATATTTATATTTCTGTAAAAAATCATTGCTTTATAGTCATTAACTAGAAAGAAAACAGGCGAGAGCTTTTGTATCTTTTTGTACGGAGAAAAGAGCACCCACGTTTCCTTTTAATAGTCCGCTGAGAGAGGGAAAAATAATTGAAGGGATAATATACTAGGGTTTACTGTGCTTCTGCTTGGGAAATAATATACAGGGTGTTGAAGTATTGCAGGTGGGCTGGTTCTTGCAGGTAATCGATGGTGTGGAAGCAGAAATAAAAGGCAGGCTTTGGCGATACGTTAGTGGAGCGGAGTCTTATTGCCGACTGAGCGAATGACAATAGTTTTGACATAAGGCACAGATAAAAATTTATAGATAAAAATATAGTTTGTTGGAGTTGCCAACACGGGGGATAATATTTGATGAATTCATTTATGAAAGAAAGAAAATACCAATGACATTAAACATCTAGACGTTATATAGTATCATAGTCATAGGTATATATGAAATTAGTAGGAAAATTGAGACAAAGCATCGTATCTTCTGTCTCTTACGGCGTGCCGTATTTTTGCTTGGCGAACTTTTGAATGTTAGCCAAACAAAGTGCTTTCACTCAAAATTTATCTTGCGTCGATTAATTTAAATTTTTTGGACAATTTTTGCATTGTGCGTATGTATTGACATGGGTTTCAGTCCAAAATATGGAAGATTTCTTACGTTAAACTTCATTTTTCATACCACATAACCTAGAAAAAGTATTATATTGCCGTCTCATGACCGGCCAGGCTGTGGCTCGATCTAGATGTATATTATCTAAGGAAAATACATTTCTTTAGCACAGACTAAAAAGGCACACAATATAATTTAAGTACAACAGATAAAAAAAATAAAAAAAAAACAAAAACAAATAAAAAGTGTAAAATGCGATGAAAGAAATTAGTATTAGCAGGAATTATAATTTCTTCTTGTATCTAACTTCTTTCTTATATCTTTGGTCGCATTAACAGAATTAGGGCACTCCGACAGTTTTCATGTAACTATATTACGGTAGATAGCTATATCCCTAGGGATATAATCACGACTACAACCATCATACATACCTGAACGGTTAAATACAATAAATCAATCTGCCTAGCCTTTTCCCAACTATGTTGGGGTCGGCTTCCAGTCTAACCGGATGCTGCTGAATACCAGTATTTTACACGGAGCGACTGCCTATCTGGCCTCCACAACCCAGTTACTGAATAATATGATCGCCTTAGTTTGTCAGACTTTCAGGCTTCTGACGACCCGTAACGACTGTCAAAGATCCGCGAATGACAGCCGGGACCAACGGCTTAACGTACTTTCCGAGGCACGGAGGAGTCTCGGTATGTAGAGATGGTCACGCATCCACGGACCAACCCCGGCAAGCGTAGCTTAACCTGATCGATCGACCATGCAGCTGTAATTACTTAGCCACGAGCTCCTCGTGGTTAAATACAATCTATATACAGGATGTTTCTTTTAAGGTGTCAAGCCAGAGCGAGCTGATAGCAGAGTACCCTACCTATCGATTTAACCCCCATGTATGTTCTACGTTTTTTTGTAGTTATTATATTATAAAAGAAAGTCGTGTTAGTTACACTATTTATAACTCACGAACGGCTGAACCGATTTGGCTGAAAATTGATGGGCTTAGAACCAGGAGACGGACATAGGATACTTAAAAAAAAAACATAAAACATGGTATAACAACGGCTGGACCGATTTAGATGAAATTTTGTGTGTATATTTGAATGGGTTCCTGGATGGTTTGAAAACACAATTGGAGCCGGTAGGTGGCGCTGCAGTCGGGTTCTAGGATCGTTCAGACAGGACAACGTATGTCGGGGCCGCTAGTAAATAAATTAAATAAATACATTTACTTATTATTTTTTTCTTTTTTTTTTTTTTTTTTTTTTTTTTACTTTATTTGGGTTAAGTATTTCAGTGCGGTAGCGGGTTATTTTTTCGCGATTACGATGTTGGTCCCATGGAGAAAGTTGTTCAGTGTGATGGTACCTGTACCACTCCCTTAAATATGTGCACACCTTTCTGTATCACCCTGTATATGTAGCCGTAGCTTAATATTTACTAAAATAACATTGGAATGAGAATAGTTTGTAGTTTGTAACAATTACATTTATTGAGCTTGTTCTGTTAGCATTGTTTTAACATAATAGGACCTTGTTAACTATTATTTATTACAAACCGATATAAAGGGAATTATTTGAGATATTGGGTTTAATAATAATGGAAACTAAATTATTAGAAATAGTTGAACAATTATATTGTTGACTGCCTCAACACAAAATTTCGTCAGGTTAAAATAACTTTAATTTCGGAAGTAGGGGAAGGTGGGGCAGCCTCATACAGTTTTTATATTTTGTTGTACAGAATTTTCTCTAGTATCAATATCTGTATCGATTCATCAAAAACTAATAGTCTTGCTATCTGACTTTATATCAAAAATATGTAATTTGTGTAAATACACTTGTGCGGCTTTCTGTCAAAGTTAATAAAAAAAAAAATATGTATGAAAGTGCCCCGCATGTGGGGCACTTTCATACACGCTATGGGGCAGATTCATACATGTGAAAAAATACACAAATTGAGTGTGAAATGTTTAATTATTTATCAAAATCAAAATATGAAAATACAATATTCTCGAAAACAAAAGCAATTAGTCTATATGAGCATAAAATACTAAGTAATAACCGAAAAATACTAAGTGAAAAAGAGAATAACATAAATGTAGGTAGTTTTGTTTTCATAACACTGAATAAACTTAAAACTTATCAGTCTTTCTGATCAGTCATATCAGTATTTAAATATCTAAGTCTATTGCTTAGTTCTTATTTAGTAGTAGTATCAATAATCAACAATTTTAATAAGTAGTTACATTCATACAGTATGAATGTACCCCGCGTACTGCTGTATGAACCTACCCCATCACAAGAAAATGAAATAAAAACATTCCTAAAAAAAAACGAACCTTCTAAATCATTATTCACGTATCAATTTACAAACTTGACCCTATTATCTTTTAAATGCAATAGTATTGAATAATCTAGAAAACAGCTTACATCAATAAAAATATGTTCAAAGTGAGGTTATAAAATTACTTACACGTGGCCGAATCACTTTCCGTGTCACCGCATCGCGCGTTTCGCACCGACTGCTGTCAAACTATAAAATTACTTACACGTGGCCGAATCACTTTCCGTGTCACCGCATCGCGCGTTTCGCACCGACTGCTGTCAAACTATAAAATTACTTACACGTGGCCGAATCACTTTCCGTGTCACCGCATCGCGCGTTTCGCACCGACTGCTGTCAAACTATAAAATTACTTACACGTGGCCGAATCACTTTCCGTGTCACCGCATCGCGCGTTTCGCACCGACTGCTGTCAAACTATAAAATTACTTACACGTGGCCGAATCACTTTCCGTGTCACCGCATCGCGCGTTTCGCACCGACTGCTGTCAAACTATAAAATTACTTACACGTGGCCGAATCACTTTCCGTGTCACCGCATCGCGCGTTTCGCACCGACTGCTGTCAAACTATAAAATTACTTACACGTGGCCGAATCACTTTCCGTGTCACCGCATCGCGCGTTTCGCACCGACTGCTGTCAAACTATAAAATTACTTACACGTGGCCGAATCACTTTCCGTGTCACCGCATCGCGCGTTTCGCACCGACTGCTGTCAAACTATAAAATTACTTACACGTGGCCGAATCACTTTCCGTGTCACCGCATCGCGCGTTTCGCACCGACTGCTGTCAAACTATAAAATTACTTACACGTGGCCGAATCACTTTCCGTGTCACCGCATCGCGCGTTTCGCACCGACTGCTGTCAAACTATAAAATTACTCAGGGTCAGCGCACACCAAGAGCAGAGCAGAGCAGAGCATTTTCTGAGACTATTGAAAAATAAATCTTATGACAATTCCATACATTGCAAAATTAAATACACGCCAAGCATGCTCGAGCATGCTCGAGCGTAGTGGAGCATCAAGTTTGGACGATTGAATTTTGCAATGTAAGGAATTGTAATAAGAAAAATTTTTCAATAGTCTCAGAAAATGCTCTGCTCTGCTCTGCTCTTGGTGTGCGCTGACCCTTACACGTGGCCGAATCACTTTCCGTGTCACCGCATCGCGCGTTTCGCACCGACTGCTGTCAAACTATAAAATTACTTACACGTGGCCGAATCACTTTCCGTGTCACCGCATCGCGCGTTTCGCACCGACTGCTGTCAAACTATAAAATTACTTACACGTGGCCGAATCACTTTCCGTGTCACCGCATCGCGCGTTTCGCACCGACTGCTGTCAAACTATAAAATTACTTACACGTGGCCGAATCACTTTCCGTGTCACCGCATCGCGCGTTTCGCACCGACTGCTGTCAAACTATAAAATTACTTACACGTGGCCGAATCACTTTCCGTGTCACCGCATCGCGCGTTTCGCACCGACTGCTGTCAAACTCCGTGAGCCAACACACTCATAAATAAGCTACGCACACACGCATAGTCGTTCAATTTCTGTGTGCCTAACAACAGATATCTCTAGTGTATGTTGTAAGTAGTGTAAGTTGAAAAGAACTTATCCCAAAAACAAACGTAATTTTTTTCATTGTAATCTCAAAAAAAAAAAAATATGTATTACAAATTACAAATTAACAATTTTCGGACTTTTTCCTTTACTTGTGCTGTGAGACCTTGCTTCTTGCCAAAGCGAGTATCAAAATCAATCAATCTGCCCAGCCTTTTCCCAACTATGTTGGGGTCGGCTTCCACTCTAACCGGATGCAGCTGAATACCAGTATTTTACATGGAGCGACTGCCTATCTGACCTCCACCACCCAGTTACGGGGTAATACGATACCCCTTGGTAAGACTGGTACTGGTACAAAGCGAGTATCAAAATATTTCGCATAAATGGCCGTATTTTTTTATTGCGTTGACTTAGAAGCTTGATTTTTTTAGAGCTCCAAAGGACCATAAACTTACGTATTTGATATTAATTTCAACTTGATACCTCCACGCGTTCCTGAGAAAAGGTCTTGACAGACAGACAGACAGACAGACGGACAACGGAGTGATCCTATAAGGATTTCGTTTTTTCTTTTGAGGTACGGAACCCTAAAAATACGTGTTGACTTGAGAACCTCTTCCTTTTTTATCGTCGATTAAAAATTGCGTTAGGTCGTAAACTATTTGCACTGGACTGATTTTTTGGGATGTTGTTGTTGGGTGTTGTTGTTGTTGTTGTCCTGTGCTAACTACGTGGTTCTCGAAAAACTTCGAAACGGACTTCTTTTAGTTTTTGACATCCTACGGAATAATCATCCGATATATTTTTAAGTAGCTCAAATAAAACCCGAGATACAGCACTTCAAACATTGGCCCTATTTAGGGTTCCGTACCTCAAAAGGAAAAAACGGAACCCTTATAGGATCACTTCGTTGTCCGTCTGTCTGTCTGTCAAGATCCTTTTTCTCTGGAACGTGTGGAGGTATCAAGTTGAATTTAATATCAAATACGTTGGTCTATGGTCCTTAAGAGCTCAAAAAAAAATTCTACGTCAACACAATAAAAAAATACGGCCATTTATGCGACATATTTTGATACTCGCAAGTAAATCTAAGCATATAGGGTACTTCCCGTTGACTTAGAATCATGAAGCAAGGAGCAAGGTCTCACAGCACAAGTAAAGGAAAAAGTTCGAAAATCACATAACATTTTTTTTTGGAATTAGGTACAATGTTAAGTTTGTTTATGGGATAAATTCTTGTCAACTACGGAACCCTTCATTGTGCGTGGTCCGACACGCACTTGGCCGGATTTTATTAAGAATTTCAAAATTCAATTCAGTTATAGCCGTCCTCCGAATAGAATATCGGCTAAAATACTTATCCTACGAGGAAAGTCATGGAAAATGAAGGTCTTCCATGACTTTTCTCTTATGATGAGTATTTAACCGATATTCCACTCGGAGGACGGCTAAAACTGTAATTTTAACTTTTCGTGGAAAATAGTCAATGTTTGAAGTGTTGTATTTCTAATTCTATTGAACTTACAGAACGCAAAAACGCTCAAATTGTAGCTAATTTTGTATAGTATTAAAAAATGTATCGGATGACTTTCCGTGGGATGCCAAAAACTGAAAGAAGTCTGAAAATTTCAATATTTTTCGAGCACCACGCAATCCGAAATATTTACATATTAAGAGCCTATACAACCTCAGCTCAAATTCAAATTTCGCCCCCACTTCCCCGCGCCACCTCACTCTTTATTTCGCTCGCACACTACTACTCGCGGTGACGCGGACACACAAGGTCAAAGCGATTTTGTTAGAGTAAACTACACTAATATCGGACGAGTACTAAGTAATAAAATTATCAATAATAATTTAATATTAACTTGTCATTATAGGTACGAACATGAAATTATACATCGCAAAATTAATTTCAATGTACTAAGTACCTACTAACTTCTCATCAAGCTATATTTTCCAGTATAAGCTGACCTCTCATGGTACGGAAAGCCTATACAATGTGAGATCAGCTTATACTGGAAAGTTATAGCTTGATGTGTAGCCGTGTGCAGTATTTTACCTACTGCTACAAAATACTAGTCAAGAGCGAGCTAGCTTAGCGCTGAAGGTTCCGCCCATTGGTTTAGTAGTAAGTTTACGTTTTATAGTTTGCGCCGTGTATTTATGTAGGTAGTAGGTCTATGCAAGTACCTACATATACATACCTACGTATATGTTACATATTTTGCAAATCGATTCATAAATTCCAGTGTGCGTCTATCTGACAGGCCCCAACGAGATTCATCAACAGGTGATAGCTTGTCATAAAGACATTATTTTGTACCTAAAGAAAATAAATAAGATATATTTTGTACCTCGACAGTTTTTGATTAAATGACGTTTTTATGAAGTGTCTTGCTAGCGGGCCCTTTATGGTTATTTTTATTGTTATTATACTTTCAGATCGCACAATAGTGTTAGGAGCTTGATACTATTATGTACCTTACAAATCCAAAATCTCGACTTTCTGTGAGCTACACTTCAGAAGATATTCGTTATTTAAACAAGCGTCCAGCCAGCGGGCCCCTTTTTTAAATACTACTATTTTATATCATACAATAGTGTTAGGAGCTTGATACTATTATGTACCTTACAAATCCAAAATTTCGACTTTCTGTGAGCTATACTTCAGAAGATATTCGTTATTTAAACAAACGTCCAGCCAGCGGGCCCCTTTTTAAATACAACAATTTTTCATCATACAATAGTAATAGGAGCTTGATACTATTATGTACCTTACATATCCAAAATTTCGACTTTCTGCGAGCTATACTTTAGAAGATATTCGTTAATTAATTGTGATTTTTTATTTGCTTTAGCTCGTCAGTCATTATTATGTTACAGAAAACGAATTTTTATTTTTATTTTTTTTTTATTTTGCCAAGTATGAGACCTAGCTAGATCAATTTTTTGCACCCGTAAACCCCTATATTGCAAGTTTCATCTAAATAGTTAGAGCCGTTTTCGTGAACGTGAGTACAAATATTACTCGTTTAATGGTATAGGGATGTTGTATAAGGTTTTTGATGTTGTTTAAATTTCTAAGTTCTAAATTGACATTTGTTACGCGTTGTCTGAAATTTTAAAATTATTTAAAATTACTGTCGACATGTTTAGACATCTTTTGTTCCTAACAATTTAAACAGATTAAAGATTATAATTACTATTTCATTTTCTCTTTTAATTTACATCGTCATCATTAGCGTCGTACTTAACTCTCTTAGGCCCGTATTACAGAACGTCACTCAAGCATTGATCTCTGTTTAAATCTAGTTTTAAGTCAAATTTTAATTTTAGAACGTTCCTCAAGCATAGATTTATTGATCATAGTTCAGCTGAGTATGGCCTTATTTTAGAACGTTACTCAGTTCGTGAATCGAACCCAAGCAGTGATTTGACCCAAGCGTGGTCGAGACCGCGCTTGAGCATAGATTGTCAAGTCAATTTTTGTTATTTTCAAGTTTATCTGCGTTGTCATGGTTATATGACGTTGTGCAATCGAAGTACCTAATCAAGTCATATCAAAATGGATATAATTATTACAATCATTTATTCAACAATGATTAAAATAGAAGGTTGAACTTTAGCATTCTCTCAGGCATTTAGGAGATAGGTTCAAATAATAATAATAAAATATTGAATGTGCAAGTCACCCCCTGCCATTATATAACATTGTTAGGCAGGGGACATAGTTCTACCATAGTTCAGGCTACCCAATCCACTGTAGCCATCCAAACCCATAGCCTATTTTGTTTCCATGTTCTGCAATAGTCCTGCACCAACCAGGGATTGTCCTTGGGTGCACTTGCATAGTGCATAGTGCATACAGAGATAATCGTCGACTGGTGCCGATTATCTCTGTATGCACTATGCTAGGTGCGAGTTGGCTCCGGCCCCTCGTGCGCCTTCCAAGGGTCCGGGACCGCAGGGTCCAAAGATATGTCAAATAATAAAAATAAATAAATAATAAAACGTTTATTTTCAGGCTACAATGTCCCATAGACCTTGCAAACTGACATATATAAAGTATAAAACAAAACTTGTGTTAACAAATAAAGCTTAAAACTATGTTAGTAGCACTTCACTTCACTAGCTTGTCCTTGTATTGTCCTGTGGTACTAGTACGCGGAAGCGACGGAACAACACGCCTTGCGGCCAAAAGTCTTCTTTCAAGACGAGCGGCAGATAACACAGTTCGGTACACGCACCACGAACGCCTTGAAGTTGACGTTGCGGCGCGCCTCCTGGCGCCTACAGTATCTGCACCCTTGGCGTGTACCTCGTCTTCTGGCGCACGTACTCCACGATGTCCGCTGCCTGTGGTGTAGTTAGGCGGGGGATGTACACCGGTGTGTTCGGCTTCGCAGCACGCAAGCTCACTTCGGGCTCCGGGCAAAGGACCCAATGGCTACCTTGTTGGTGACAGTGGGCTAATTCACCTACTTACATTGTAGTAATTATGGAAATGAAACAAGTTTTAACATTGAAAAATTATTATCCTTTCTTCTAGTTACAAAGACAATTAATACGTTGCTAGGCAACACAATAGCGGTAGCGCAGGCTGGCGCGAACTAGTTAAGACCACAGATTATATTTGAACACGAAATACCATAGTTTTCTAACAGTTTTTTTGGCGTGTGGTCAAAATCCGAACTAACGCTGCCATACCTGTAAAAAACTCACAAATGTTTCCCAACAACGCCCCCCCGCCAATGTCATTTAGGCGCCAAAAGATCCTCGTAGCACTCTACAAAGGTCGATAATTTTGCTTACAAAATGACTTCAAACAGATTTACTTATTCGTGGCTGACACAATAACGCTGATTTACTAATTAATTGGGTTCATAAGGTATATTTTAATATTTGTAATCCTATGAAGACCAAAACAGAGTAGGTAAATTAAATAAATCGTAAACGAAAACAGGCTGATGCATAGACAATAGACATCTCTGCTTGAGGCTCGATTTGAGTCTAGATTTAGCTGAGTATAGATTGATTACCGTTCTGGAATAAGAACGATGCTCGAGTACTGATTCTATACATA
This sequence comes from Cosmia trapezina, assembly GCA_905163495.3. NCBI lineage: Eukaryota > Metazoa > Arthropoda > Insecta > Lepidoptera > Noctuidae > Cosmia > Cosmia trapezina. The sequence goes on along the minus strand of LR991046.1, from coordinate 16,433,231 downwards.
AACTGTGATCAGCTGATCGGCGATCAAACTGGACTTGAGCAACGTTCTGTAATACGGGCCTTACTCTTTTTCTTAATCCCAGTTTTGGTGTTATAGCCCTATTGGATTATGAACGTAGGTATAATGTTTGAAAAGGGGTTTGCTGGCTAGACGATCGTTTAATTAACGAATATCTTCTGAAGTGCTCGAGAAAGTTGAAATTTTGGATTTGTAAGGTACATAATAGTATCAAGCTCCTAACACTATTGTATGATATAAAATAGTAGTATTTAAAAAGGGGCCCGCTGGCTGGACGCTTGTTTAAATAACGAATATCTTCTGAAGTGTAGCTCACAGAAAGTAGAGATTTTGGATTTGTAAGGTACATAATAGTATCAAGCTCCTAACACTATTGTATGATATAAAATAGTAGTATTTAAAAAAGGGGCCCGCTGGCTGGACGCTTGTTTAATAACGAATATCTTCTGAAGTGTAGCTCACAGAAAGTAGAGATTTTGGATTTGTAAGGTACATAATAGTATCAAGCTCCTAACACTATTGTGCGATCTGTAAGTATAATAACAATAAAAATAACCATAAAGGGCCTGCTAGCAAGACACTTCATAAAAACGTCATTTAATCAAAAACTGTCGAGGTACAAAATATATCTTATTTATTTTCATTAGGTACAAAATAATGTCTTTATGAAAAGCTATCACCCGTTGATGAATCTCGTTGGGGCCTGTCAGATAGACGCACACTAAATTCCACTGCTACAAAAAACTTGTCAAGTGCGAGTCACCATTGCGTTGAGGGTTCTGTAGGTACGCATAAGGTTTGTATAAATATAAGATGCATAGGTATAGGTAGGAATGGTAGGATAGGGATGTAGGTAAGTATGTAGGTAGGTAGGTAGGTAGGGTAGGTAGGTAGGTAGGTAGGATAGGAATGTAGGCAGGCAAGTAGGTAGGTAGGTAGGTAGGTAGGTGGGTAGGGTAGGTAGATAGGTATGGTAGGTATATACGATAAGTATTTTGAAAGTAATTAAAGATCGTCAAAATTATACAACAATTATTTTAATTCGTTTAAATCTCTAATTGGCATATTTCGAACATGTCTGGGATCGCATAGCTCAGGCAACATGCATGTAATGTAAAAATGTTCTAATTTTGGTTCCATTTCTTCCCAATATTGGTCATCTCTCTCTATAATTTCAACTTTGATGTCTTTGTCGCATCCAGACCATACTCCGAAAATACATTTTTGCCTACCGGTGACATGTAATTGTCCCTGCACTTGTATATACCATGGATGTTGGCACCGTCTCCGATATTCAGGAGAAGTCCTGGAGTGAGGCAACATTATAAAAAAAAACAATTACCTATGTAGTAGTTTTATTTTTTTTAATTTATACCTACCTATTTCTTGTATATTGTGTCAAAACAAAAACAAACCTATTTAGGTAACTTTTTATTTTTTATAAAAGTTATCCCCACCTGGATTTATCCTAAATCGTGGACAAACACAAATCTTCACATGCCAACTATTTTACGTGTAAATGGCGTATATTTTGATTTGTCTAAAGTTAGCAACTCAACTAAGTCGCCAACCGGCGCAACTACCCTACTTACTTCAGTACGTTTATCATATGTTTGCCTGTTTCTTTACGCCAACCCCGTCGCTTCTTATTTTTATTACGGTTATTTCCTATTGCGCCAACACTATAAACCTAAGTACTTTAATGTATTTTAATTTTACGTCGTCCTGTTGTGTAATTTGTGTTCTGAGCGCAAGCGACACAGCCCTCGCGTACGACAGCCGAAGCGAGACTGAACGGGGGTGTCGGGCGGAAGGGAATGAACGTCAAGACGCTGATAGTTTAGGTAATTTCTTTTTACACTGAAAATAATGGTAATTTAAAAAAAGTATATAACATAAGACCTGCTTTATAGTTAGTTCAGTTAGTATGCAAAGTTTCATGATCCAATTTGACGTATTTTTTGAATAACAGCGGTTTTTTGTTCGGTTTGGAGGTAACTTTGGGATTTTTTTGTATCGAGAAAATTTCAAGGAATCGTGTTTTCGTCTAACATAGTACCTAACATTAATCCTCAACTTTACCATATATTTAATTCAAAATTAAAGCTGCTGTATTTTCGACGTAACGGAGGATCATGCTAAGCCATTTGAGGTAGTATAGGCTCTTAAGTTACTAGCTGCGCCTCGCAGGTTCACCCTCGTAGACCGGGATAAAAAGTAACTCAGGTGTTAATCCAGGGTATACCTAAGCTATTGTGGCGGCATCTACATCGCCACATATGAACTACGCATCAATAACATGACGTCACGCAATCCTGCATCGCGCAATTAGAGTTTACCACGCGACTAGCATATATACAACGTCCCGACATCTACCGTCGGGCAGTGGCCCACCAGACACAACACCCGTCTGGTCGGAGGATCCTCCCTTTTCTATGGAGGATGAGTGAACTTTACACCCTGTTCCTCATGCCTCTAAACTGGTGACCCCGACGTGATCGCCACACTATCTACATACCAAACTATCTACATACCATATTTATCTACATACCATCGCGACACTATCTACATACCAAATTTCATCCAAATCGGTCCAGCCGTGAGCCGGAGCGTGAAGAAATAACAAACATACAAGCACACACACTCACAAACTTTCGCCTTTACAATATTAGCGTGGTTAAAAAATGCTCTATTATAACATAATATTTTTTTCCAAATCATTAACATTACTCGTTTAGACATGATCTTCAGTTTAAAATCATTAAATGTTGGTTACCGTCGCCTTAACGCCAGGGCCGGTAGTCTCGACATTATTAACGATGCTCTAACGACAGCAATCATTCGCTAAGGTGTAATGGGGTCCCTAGACGGTCAAAATGGTTTGACAAGCATGAAAAAATCATTTACAGTTTCAAACCAGTTGCGACGAGGACCGTTTTAACGACTAGTTTTCGTTTTATAGAAAACTGTTGCGTTTCGTCGTCAAAATAATTGACTACGACCCATAACAAAAATCACGTCCACAGTCCAAAGTCCAAACGATCCGGATGTGACGATTTTTGGTAGTCTCGACACTCAAAATTAGCGATTGCCCTCTATATTTAACCGATTCTCTATGATTTTCCTAATGTGAACGACTGTAGTCAGCGACCAATTTTGAGAGCCCGCTAAGTGATTCGGTAGCGTATCTTATATTTTTTTAGTTTTTATGTCAATACAAGCATAAATTATACGGAACAGGCTCGAAGATGTGTCTGTAACTCTGTACAGATTTACGTCCACATGAAGCTAAGACATGAAGTAAAGGTTCGGAATATACTCGACATACTACGTGCGAAAGCGTCGCCCATATTAATTGCATTAGAGGGAGCCAAAGACATAATAATCTCTTTGAAGGGAGCGAATCGTGCTATTTTTCGTATCTCTATAAATAACACACAAACGTAAATCATGTTTTCAACTTTATTTAAATATCCATTATGAAATCAAAATCAAAATCAAAAGTCATTTATTCAAATTAGGCTGAGAATCAGCACTTTTTGAACGTCGAAATTACAGTAAGACAGTCCCCACAAAACGCCCGCCCTTCACCACTTCCTAGTGCTTTAGCTGGGAAGAAGAAGTAGCGGAACAAACTCCCCATATGTATGACAATCATCTCCCAAGTTCACACATTCTAATAATCTAGATCTAGGCACTGTTTATACGACAGATGTTGCACCTAACCATGTATCCACATGACAATAACAATAAGCAGTTTAATAAAGTGGGTCGAAAATCTCCAAAAACCAAAATCATGCACTTTTGCCAATGGGTATCCATGAGAGATAATTAATGTAAATTACACTAGTCAAGTAGAAAAAGTGAATGTCACAAAATTTTTAGGGATCTTAATTAACAGCCAGTTAATGTGGAAGTCACAGCCAGAGGACATTATTGTAAAAGTGTATGGCTTGAACCGCTATGTACTTCCTACATAACGGTTCAAGCCATTCATAACATTTAGTGTGCTCACATCACGTACCTAATGTTTTGTTTTACAACTTACTACCGTCAATTTAATTTGATTCCTACTTAACTTTTCATACAATTATGTATTATACTTATTTATTCTTTTATAAGCTGCATAGTTTATGAAAAAGAGTAAATCTGCCAACAATATTGGTTGCCTTAAGCGTACCATGGTTTGATACTTTACAACTTTGAAGTAGCCGCATTTGTAAAACCTATTAATGTATTAAAAATTTTCATTTTCTACCTCAAATGAAACTAGACAACGTGGTACAGATATGAGATCTCAATGTTAGAAATTTTTGTGCACGGTATTCTCAAACTTCTATAATCAAGAAAAAATATTAGTTAGGTATCTGTGCCATACAGATACATAACTAATAGTTTTATATGTAATTTATAATAAAATACCTAACAATAATAAAGACTACAGCTATTGCAGGAACTTAGAAAACAGCTAACAGTTTTTGTTATTCTGTACAAGATTTCATAGCCAATAAATTAACTTCATTGAAATTTAGTTTTTGTAATTTGTTTAAATGTAGGTACTAAATTTGCATTCTATATTAGCTAGAATGTACATGGATTCCTCACAACTGATTTCAGTTTCAAATGCAAATAAATAAATCTATACTATTGAGAAATAAATAACAACCACAAATCATGTTCTCAACTTATTAAATCTCCATTATCACAATCATCTCCTAGTTTACACATTCTAGACACTTTTTACACGAGGCATGTTGCATAGCTATTGAAAAATCTTTCAAATTACATTTTAAACTTTCACTACATAGTCACTTAGTTCAACGTTTTCTTCTAAGTCGTTCCTTTACTACAGGAGATAGCGACCACAAATGACGCATCTCCAAGCTGTGTGGTCTTCCGAAGTGTAGACCGCTTACTTCATGCCGGCTCCCAGTCCTCAGACAGAGTAAGGATGGATAATGGATAACTTTCTGTAGAATCCCAAGTATCATTACGCAGCTATAAGTACTATATAGTGAGAAACTATAAATGCAGTGAGGTCGCCGCTTAAGCTAGAAATGTGTTAGCCGAGTAATATAATCTGCTGACGAGTTATTTGTTATTGTCAATCAATGAAACAATAATAGGAAAATACCATTCAAAATATTAGTTTCCAAAGACAACTAATCAAACTATAGACTTCACCTTGACCACAGAGTACTTTTCGACTGACAGAATAAATAATAGTGTTGCAAGGAGGAGAAGTTGCAACTTCCATAGAAAGTTACCCCACGTTCGACAGCTGAGAAAAATATCTCAAAAACCGGCTAAGTGCGTGTCGGACCACGCACAATGAAGGGTTCCGTTGGTCGGGAACATTGTTACCCAAAAAAAAAATTTTTTTATGTGATAAAACTACAAATGAATAATTTTCGGACTTTTGCCTTTACTTGTGCTGTGTGTGAGACCTTGCTTCTTGCCAAATTTCATAATTCTAGGTCAACGGGAAGTACCCTGTAGGTTTTGATTTATTTGCGAGTATCAAAATATGTCGTACATAGGGCCGTATTTTTTATCGCAATGACTTAGAAGCTTGATTTTTAAGAGCTGCAAGGGACTATAGACTGATGTATTTGATATTTATTTCAACATGATACCTTCTCGCGTTTCTGAGAAAAAGGGTCTTATAGGCTGACAGACTTGAAAATATTTTTTTGTGTGAAAAAAATTACAAATTAACAATTTTCGGACTTTTTCCTTTACTTGTGCTGTAATATCTTGCTTCTTGCCAAATTTCATGAGTCTAGGACAACGGAAAGTACCCTTTAGGTTTTGATTTACTTGCGAGTATTAAAATATGGCGCATTAATGGCCGTATTTTTTTATTGCGTTGACTTAGAAGCTTGATTTTTTTAGAACTCTAAGGGACTATAGACTTACGTATTTGACATTAATTTCAACTTGATCCCTGCACGCGTTCCTGAGAAAAAGGGTCTTATAGGCTGACAGACTTGAAAACATTTTTTTGTGTGAAAAAATTACAAATGAACAATTTTCGGACTTTTTCCTTTATTTATGCTGTAAGACCTTGCTTCTTGCCGAATTTCATGATTCTAGAACAACGGGAAGTACCCTATAGGTTTTGATTTACTTGCGAGTATCAAAATATGGCGCATTAATGGCCGTATTTTTTTATTGCGTTGACTTAGAAGCTTGATTTTTTTAGAACTCTAAGGGACTATAGACTTGCGTATTTGATATTAATTTCAACTTGATACCTTTACGCGTTCTTGAGAAAAAGGGTCTTATAGGCTGACAGACTTGAAAATATTTTTTTGTGTGAAAAATTAAAAAGTAACAATTTTCGGACTTTTTCCTTTACTTGTGCTGTAAGACCTTGCTTCTTGCCGAATTTCATGATTCTAGGACAACGGGAAGCACCCTATAGGTTTTGATCTACTTGCGAGTATCAAAATATGGCGCATTAATGGCCGTATTTTTTTTATTGCGTTGACTTAGAAGCTTGATTTTTTTAGAGCTCCAAGGGACCATAGACCTACCTACGTATTTGATATTAATTTCAACTTGATACCCCCACGCGTTCCTGAGAAAAAGGGTCTTAACAGACTGACAGACAGACAGACAGACGGACAACAAAGTGATCCTCTAAGGGTTCCGTTTTTTCCTTTTGAGGTACGGAACCCTAAAAATAGGTAAAAATGAGTATTAATAAATTGCATACCTCCGATTGCCATCCTTACTGGCTACTTACTGGCTATCATACTTAGAAATTGCTACAAATATTCTTTCAGGCACAGTATTACCTACTTAACTAAAAATATTTTACTTTCATCCATGCCATACCTACTATTCTAACGACTACCATAAAAAAACCGGTCAAGAGCGAGTCGGACTCGCGCACCGAGGGTTCAGTTCCGATTTCTGGAAAAGTGTGCTAGATAAAGAAATCGTTTTATTTTTCTTGTAATCTACATAAATAGCCTCCCTGGACTGTCTACGGCCTGGTGTCAATGACCACCACTGGTTGAAGGGAATGGGTACGATTGGCTTAGATTCACAGACAGACGTGCTGGGTGCTCTCCTAGCTAGTACGTCAGCTCGTCGTTACCCAGCGATCTGCTGTGTCCTTTCATCCATTGCAGTGTCACTATGTTGCGGTTAGATACCGTCACACGTTCGAGTACATTGCGACATTCTAGTACTTATTAATCTCGTGGTAATTTATTTTTTCTGTAAGGATTGGAGCACTGAGGCACTGTCTGAGAGTATACGTATATGGGTATCCGTAACTCTCCTGGCTTCTATGATGTAAGCCGCTTGTATGATACCCACACACTCTGCCTGGTAGACAGTGTTAAATACTCTCAGCGAGCCGGATATGTTTATGTTGAGATCGTGTGAGAAGACTCCGACTCCGCTTCCGGAGTCGGTCTTTAATCAATCGGTGTCATCGTGGGACTCTCAACTCTTGCGGGCCTGAGTAGTCACATGGTGTGACTACTCAGGCCCGCAAGAGTTGAGAGTATTATGTTGTAATGCTTTTGGACAGGGCTATGTCGCATTGTGATGCCATCATTGGCTGTCGTTTGATCGCATCCTCCTTTATGCCTATGTGCTCGACTTTAGAGTCTTTGCTCAGGGTTCCTGTTATATTGAGCATAGAGGCGGCTAGGGCCGCCTATTCACACATGATGAGGTGTAGAGGCGGCAGTCCAAGCATTGCTTGTAGAGCAGCAGTGGCTGTAGTTCTCATGCAGCTAGTTCTCTACTATTTTCAAAACTTGGCGCATGAGGTCGCGTAGGGTATTTTCATTGATGCCATTTATTATTATGGTTATGTCGTCGGCGTAGCCTACGGTGAAGTATCCTTTGTCATTGAGTGTTTTGATGAGGCTGTCTACGACCAGGTTCTACCAGGTAGGACCAGGCAGCGGAGAGAGGATGCCCCTTGCGGGCAGCCCTTTTTGGCACGATGGCCCTTGTGGTATCGTTCACTGTCACTTGCACAGCTCGCAGTTTGAGCATGTTGGTGATCCAACTTCTCAGTGTCGAGTCTATACTATGTCTGTCGAGGGCCATGTTGATGCTATTGAACATGGTTTTGTCAAAGGCGCCCTCCATATCAATGAAGGCGGCCAGTGATGAGCACTTGTGTGTTGTGATCCACCGCGCATTCAATTTTGGAAACTACGCTGTGCAGTGCAGATTCCGTTGATCTGCCAGTGGAGTATGCATGCTGTTGTTTATGAAGTGGTTTTACCCGAAGAGGTCTGTCACGGATATGTCTAACAGAGAGTCTCTCGAGGGTTTTCAGTAGAAGTGATTTATTTAATTTTTATTTTATTTTATTTTATTAGGATCTCCAACAAAGAATACACCTTACATGCTATATTACAAAGAACAAGAACAGAAATCTATGTGCTACCTCAATTATAGGAGACCACATCATGCGATAGAAACAAACACAAAATTATAAATTATTACTAAACTAAAGTTATACTAATAGATTACATTAATTAATGGTGACCATTTGAATCTAAATTCAATAAAAATAATGATTAAAAAGCAAAGAAGCAAACAAATAAATAAATACATAAATACAAATAGCAAACAATACATCTACACAGGCAGTTCAACACTTACATATCATTTAATTGTGCACGGATTAGTGACTTTTATTTACTAAGAGTATTAGAAAAAATATCTATGTCTTCTGATGTACATGCTAAGGCATTGTACTGCTGGGTCATCTTGGAAACCGGTGAATGTTTACCCAGCTTTATTCGGCATCTCGGGGCTTTGAGTAATAGGCGGATATAACGCGGGATTCTGACAGGGACACTAAGATTTATTCTGCTAAGAAGATCTTGACAGTCAATACTATTATTAAGTAATTTGAACAAGAATCAAATCGCAGGTCTGCTGGAAGAAATTTCTAAAGAAATAAGCAGTGCCTTTGTACTCCTAATTTTAAGTATTATGTATCTCTTTGTATTTTTCTGTGTGTGTACATAAATTGTAAAATAAATAAATAAATAAATAAGAATGTTAAATCAGAGACTGTACGGCGAGACTTGAGAGGAATTATTTTTAAATGTTTCAGCTTGTCTGCGTACGATCTCAAACTCCTAATTCTAAACCGGAACGCTAGGTGACGAATAAGTCTCTTCTGGACTCTTTCTATTCGACTTGAGTGAACCTGGTATGTTGGATTCCAGACCGTGCTGCAGTATTCTAATTGACTTCTTACATAGCTATTGTATAACAGAAGTATAGTGGAAGGCTTTTTGAATTCTTTAGAAGATCGCAGTATAAATCCAAGAGCCCGATAAGCTGAGTTGAGCATTTTGTCAATGTGTTCTATAAATCTCAGACTACTATCCAAATACACTCCCAAATCTCGGATAACTGTCACTTCATTTAATGTGGTTCCCTGAATATTGTAGCTCGATTGAATTTTATTCCGCTTTCTGGTAAATTTGATGTGGTGACATTTAGTACAGTTTAGATACATTTTATTCTTCGTACACCACTGAGATAAGCTATCTAAGTCCGTTTGTAGCAACTGAATATCAGATTCAGTCCGAATTATGCGTATCAACTTCAGATCATCCGCAAATAAGTACGGCGTAGTATATTTAAATACGTTTGAAATATCATTCACAAATATAATGAAGAACAATGGCCCCACATTGGATCCCTGTGATACACCTGAAGTTGCAAAATAAGGTTCTGACTCATCACCCTCTATGACAACTAAAGATGGCCTATTATTAAGGTATGACTTACACCAATCCAATGTGGCACCGGTGATCCCTAGGGACTGAAGTTTAATCAACAATAGTTCATGGTTTACCTTGTCGAACGCCTTTAAAAAATCTGTGTATATTGCGTCTACTTGTAGACCCTCATCAACTGCGGATGTTAATTCAGTGATATAAGTGAGTAGATTTGTGTTCGTAGACTTTTTAACCATGAAACCGTGCTGACTTAAGGTTAGGTAACTTTTAACCTGGTTGAAAAATATCGGGTACACTAGTGATTCAAAGACCTTAGACAATGTACAGACGCCAGCAAGTCAAGCTACCCGAAACTGTCAAATTTTTCCAATCAACCTTGAACCTAATGCTTAAAGTGATAAAGATGAAAATCTATTAAAGAAATTTGACAGATTGTAGTAGCTTGATGTGCTGGCGTCTGTACAAAGAATCGAAATTGGTCGATCGTTAGATATCACATAACGCTTACCATTTTTGTGAATAGGCACTATTCTTGCCCGTTTCCATGCATTCGGGAACACACCCGTTCTAAGTGAAATATTATAAATATCTGCTAATGGAGAGGACACATAACGAGCACATCGTGACCAAAATATTGGGGGTATATTATGAGGTCCTGCACCCTTTGACAGATCAAGTCTGGAAAGTCTTTTAGATACAGCCTCTTGAGATATTGAAAAATCATGAATGTGTGGAGTAGGGATTGATGTAACAGGTAGATCATTGATAGTATTGCCATGGTCAAGACTTTGCGAGTCATATACCGATGAGAATTGATCAGCAAATAAATTAGAGATAGCTTTACTTCCAGATGCAGTTACAGTACCTAGGGTAATTTTAGAAGTATTTGAAGTGTTACTTTTCCGAAGGTTTTTTTATATGTGACCAGAAGAATTTGGGATGAGCTTTTATTTTATTTTCTAATTCGTCTATGTAATTATTGTAACATCTTTGCGCAAGTTTTTGACAGTCTTTTCTTAGATAATTAAATTCAATTACATCTAGTGGATTATTATATTTCTTTATTCTGTTATGATATTTTAATTTTTGTTTGAGCAATTTTATTAGTTGGTTTGAATACCACGGTGGGTATTTTCCTCGCATGAACAAAGTTACTGGCACATATTTTTTAATGATGTCCCTAACTATACTATAGAATTTATCCAGCATATCATTTACATCATCATAACATAATGCAAATTCATTTTCCCAGTTGATATCCTTAAGTGCTTCGTAGTCTGCTTTGTAATAATTGGGTTTGTTTAATAATATGAAATCATTTTTAATAATTACAGTTAGAATGGGCATGAATTCTAAAGCAGGGTGAAACTTATCCAACTCTCTTGATGATGTGAGGCTTATAGGCCTATTAGCCTTGTGTTGTGTATAGTCGGGTTTTCAGGTTTGGGAATAAAAAGGACTTTCACTTCACGCCATGCGAGAGGTATGTATCTGAGTGCTATGCAGGCTCGAGAGATCTCCAGCAACCATGGTGACAAATGAACCACCCCCACTGTAGTAGGGCTCGGAAGATGCCATCCAGTCCTGCGGACTTATATGACTGGAAGGAGTCTATAGCCCACTTTATCCGGTCTTCTGTTACTATATTGTGTGCTCTAGACTAGTCTTGATCAGTTTGGGGTCCATCCTGGTTCAGCCTCCCACCTACTGTCCTCTGGGAGTTTACAATGTACGGTTTTTAACTACCTGATTGAGGCCGGACCATTGTTAAATAGCCGTCCGTGTGTAATACCTATATTTATTTTACAAAATAAATAGATTTTATATTCAGTAAGCGTTACTTTAAATAATACTTTTTATATGTTATTATTAACCTAGTATAATAACTATTATCAAACAATCGCAAATGAGTTAATTCAGTGTTTAATTGCTTTTTAATCATATTGTAAAACTAAAATCAGAAGTTAGTATATTACAAGTATTCTGCCCCTGAATAATATTCACAGCAATTTTTTAATGTGCTAGCCAGTAAGGATGATCACCGGAAGTATATCATTTTTTTATACTAATTTTTAGCAATTTTTTGAGATACTTAGCTTTGCAGTCGGAAGTGGGGCATTGTTGCTACTTCTTCTTTCTAAATCCTTAGATATCTAACAAAAGTTATTGCTACTTTTACTTTTCTGTTACCAAATACCTAGTAACTGCAGCTTAACAGATAACCTAGGAACTGAATTCACAGTTCCCTGTTACCATTTCACCGTTTACCATACCATGGCGTTCGTTTGTTCATCGTTAATTTATCAGTTATTTATTTTATTTTATTAATTTTAGGAAAGCTTATAGCTAATATAATTTCCATATATATAGTAGGTACAATGTGTAAAAGATGGCCAATTACAAGCTTCCACCAACGATTATAATGAGTAACATTAACAAATACGAGAAAACAGCGACGTGAGAAATAACTAAAGTCTCACGCTCAAAGAATACAGTAAAAAAAAAACAAAAAAAAATGGTTATCGAAAAAACAATTATTCAAACTTTTCCTTACTTCCTACCAGCTGAAGCCGTTTGACACTTGAAACGTCACATACGTCAAGCCGTGGGCGCTGCGCGACATATTTATGACCCTGCTTAAGGTTGATGCGCCAGGGTAGCCCGCGAAATTCAAAATTTCTTAGGTTTTTTGCAATTTGTAGGTCAGTGTGAGCTTGTATGTTGATTAAAATATGATTCGCGGCCGTAGCTAATGATTATAATTCTGTAAAGCCATATTAGCTACGGCCGCGAAGGGTCATAAATATGTCGCGCAGCGGGAATTCCGCCCACGGCTTGACGGATGTGACGTTTCAAGTGTCAAACGGCTTCAGCTGCTAGGAAGTAAGGAAAAGTTTGAATAATTGTTTTTTCGATAACAATTTTTTTTTTGTTTTTAACTTTTTTATTGTATTCTTTGAGCGTGCGACTTTAGTTATTTCTCACGTCGCTGTTGTAATTTTAGAGCCTAGGAACAAGTTACCTGTTAGCAGTATTATCCTGTTAAATCCCATCTCTAGTTTGAACCATGAAAAATAGTGTTGTCAAGATAAGGTAAACATATTCACTACAATTTTCAAGAAAAAACAATTATTTTTATTAAATCTTGAGCTCCAATTTTCCCCGTTATTCAAGGAGATTTTGAAGTGGCAATAATTGTATTTGATGAAACCGAACTATTACCATTTGCCCGTCTAGAGGTGCCATTTGGACCATAGAGCATGTAAGTAGGTCCGACCGAGCGATTTCAGGATCGTTAAAATGTCGAGACTACCGGCCCAGGTAACTCTACACGCCACGATTAAAAACCTCTCAAAAACGTCAGCTCAAAAATCAAACTCTATTTCCCTATTTCATATATTTTTTAAACTGTAACCATAACCGGCAAAATGTGTGTTGCTTATATATTTTTTACTAGCTTTTGCCCGCGGCTTCACCCGTGCGAATGTCGGTTATATCCCACGGGAACCTGCTACCGGGAATTCCTTCTTTATTCCTTGTCTACATTATAAAGGGAACCTCTGTGCAAAATTTCAGCTTTCTAGGTCCAAGGGTTTGGGCTGGGCGTTGATGAGTCAGTCAGTCAGGACTTCTCTTTTTATTTATATAGATTTATTTATTTATTTAATCAGTAGTACACTTACATTATAAACATATTTAAGTTGGTGCAAACATAAACTCGATAGAGTTTTACCGTGCACCAAATTCATCGACTAAATAATTTAGATACTTACTTATTTAAAAACAACCTAGATTCATAGTTAAAATGAAACAATAATAAAAATAAAAACCTAAATGAGGGTACTATGTAGAATAATTATCTATTCTAGCAAACGAGCGAACATCGGTGACCGATCTGACCGTCTTTATATGTCATAGTCAAAGGTCGATGCAGTCTCTCCCCCGAATGATTGGTTTATCCTAGGTTTGACCAAAGCCTTCGGGCAAACCCCGAAATAAATTCCAATTTCGGCCTTTGACTAAAGTATTTTTAGTCATACATAGTTCCTAACTTTTCAGTCAAACGTGGAAAGTAAAATAATCTGTTTCGGGCTTTGCCTAGTCCATCCTAGAAGCGACTGGCAGACTCGGTCAAACGTCGACGTCGGGGGCACCCCGGGGTTCGGTTTTGTTAGGTTCCTTTAAACCCTGCAGACAGAAATAGGGGGCTCCGTCGACCTGCTGACGAAAACCCTAACCCAAGCCTAACCTAGGTGTTTTGAGGTTAGTTAGTTTGACTGGTCAAACCCCGATTTCATTAAATTGAGTTTCAACGTTTGCCTGACCAAATTAGTTTCTCCTAAGTTTGACTAAAATTCTTTAGTCTGAGGCCGCTTTGACTGACACTTCAAGACAGACCTGAGGATTGATTATTCGAACCTAGGAGCGCCGGAGCTTCGGGGTTTGACTATAAAATACATATAGGTACACATAGACCTCTGCCGACCCCTTTTTCTAATACAGTCGTGATGTTATGAAACGGTTATTAAAACTCTCCCTTTCAACGCCAGTTGGCAAAACATTTTAATTATAACTCATTATATTTCACAATTTTCAGCGAGTTGACGCGAACTCGTTTAAAGGGTAGAGTTTAAGGCGAGGTTACATTGAGAAGCGGAGCGGGCAGCGTTTAGTGCCTTCACGGTAGCAACAGCACAACTATTTTCTTAAGGCTTATCCGCCGTAAAAAGTGCGGTCACTGTCGAACTGCATAGAAAAGAAAGAGAAGCGCGATGACACAACGCTTGCAAAATATGAAGTAATTACCGATTTACAAAAAAATATTGATTGGACTTAAAAAGTAATGACATGAAATCATTCCTTATTATTTTGTGAAGAACTGTTTAATTTTATGAACAGTTTTAATGAAAATTGTAGGAGTAATATGGTAAAAACTAGAAAAAATAGACAGAAATAGACCTGGATTTAGTTCTCTTTTTCCTTAGTTGTAGAAACTAAAATAGATTTCAGGTCACATTAAATCACTTCTTATGTACTGTAGATTGCTGTGTATTTTTTCCTATCAAAAATATGCTATAGTTACTGTAAATGATAGACACAAAGTTACATAATTTCGCCGTATTTTAGGGAGGAGGAGCCTTAATGTCCCTCGACATAGAACCGACGGCGCAAACCAGTTTTTTGCGTCATGCTTTGTTGCCGACCGGCAACAACTCATTTAGTCACTCGCCTACGCTTTGTTGCATGAAACGCGTAAGCGCCATGAAATTCCCGGCGCTTACGACGTTAAGCATGTTCGCATGTTTTATGGTTTGGTTACTAAAAACTCTAAAAAGGCAATAGTTCAATGGCTAAAAATGAAGACCTATGATGAGACTGTATTATTGCTCCAAGCAACGTCAATATGAGTCGAAATCATCCACACACGCATACACATTCACATGCACACAAACACAACACTCACACACACTATTTTATGTTTAGTGTCTTATCTTGTTTAACCTGAGATTTTCCTGTAATTTTTATTCTTTTTTAATTTTTTTTTAAAATTTTTATTAAAATTATTTTTGCCTTTTTTACATCACTTTTACCATTCATATAGTTTGTCACTGAAGAACGGGACCTCCTAGCACAGGTATATGTTTTACTTAAAAGGAGGTTCCTGTGTAAGATTTACTGTAAGTGTCTAAACACACTATGTAAGATTTACTGTAAGTGTCTAAACACACTATGCTGAAGTTACGCGACCGAAGTTCCGCGGCTGATGTTACGTTCCGACGTGTTCGGCTGATATGACACACCATAAGTGCCGAACTTACGCGGCGGAAATTCAGTTGCGGAACGTCAGTGTCTTGAAACCCCCCCGTCCCCCGTCCCCGCCCCGGATCTTCTTCGGTAATCGAACCGAACTTCGGTCGCGTATAATGTGTGCTCTACAGAATACGTTGCCGCCGAATTGCCGCTGAACTTACGCCCGACCGAAGTTCGGCTGTACGCTAGAACTCAACGTAATTTCGGCATAGTGTGTCGTCAGTAGAAATCAGAAATCAGAAATCATTTATTTTGCCTGAATGTGGGTACAAAATAAGATGTAAACATTGTAAAATTAGTTCCAACACACTCTACCTTACGGCATGCAAAAAGTAAAAAAATATTTATATCTACTCAAATAATACACATAATCGAACAAATACAAAAAAAAAACAATGAAAAAAATAAAAAAATACAAAAGGACAGTTATGTGGGTCTGCAGCCTTCCTGCTTAAACTAGACATCAAAAACAACAATCATAATTCTATGTTTTACAAATGATTGGTTGAATCGATTATTAGTTATACTTACTATTTTACATAATAAACAAGGAATATTGATATTTGAAATAAAAATTAATAAATTAATATAATATTATAAATTCTTATCATTTAAAAAATCTTGTATAGAATAATAACATTTATCTAACAGTAACGATGTTAACCTCTTTTTAAATATGCTCAATGAAACTTCTTTGTAGGCATGAGGTATTTTATTATAGATGACGGGCCCCTTAGCTTTTTCTTAGCAATGCTGTTTTATGCCTACCTGTAAACACTAGATTTTTGTATTGCGATCTAACAGATACTGGACGTGTTCTAATATCGTCCAAAGGTGTAAGTTTGTTCTAACAAATATTGCAACTTCAAGTATATACATAGACGGAAAGGTGAGTAACTTTAGAGACTTGAACACAGGTGAACAACTGTCGGTATTTTTAAGACCAGTGATTGATCGTATGCAACGTTTTTGGGCTTTGAAAATCCTCTCCCTCTCAGTACAATTACCCCAGAATATAACTCCGAATCTCAAGACTGACGCAACTAGACCATGATAAGCTTCCAACACGGTGCGAATGTTTACTTTTTTTGCCAGGTTATAAAGTAAGTACGCTGACTTGCATAACCTCTTACATACATCCTCTGAATGCGGTTTCCAGGTCAGTTTGTTATCAATTATAATACCAAGGAATTTCGAAACATTTGTCGAGTCTACTTTTTGTCCATTAAATTCAACAAGTAATTCAACAAGTAATTCAAATAGCATTGCAGGCGTAATCATGCCGAACTTCGGTCGCGTAACTTCGGCATAGTGTGTTTAGACAGTAAAAGTTGTACAAGTTTCCGCCATAAACTTTTATTTTATTTTTTATTTTTATCGGCGCCCAGCACCGCACTCAGTCTCGCTCTCACTCAGTCCGCGACCAGTATTGTGCGAGCGAGATAAAAAGCTGAGGTAGCATGGGCTGTTACGCTTGACAGCATTTTACACATTTTTTTTCAAAAACTAAGGCATATCGCCCGCCTGAGCTTGCCAGTCTATAGCCGCTCTGAAATGTAGATTTTTAACGAGAATTTTTAACTGAAAGGAAACTTAATGTGGGCTTTACTAGCGATGAAACAAGTTTTAATTAAGTTAAGAAGTAAGAAATATAACTACTAGGTTACGTCTGTGACTTGCCGTGGAGAATTAAAAGTGCCGTGGAGAATCAAAAGCTTCATTATAATAAGTTTCTACCGAAAGAAATAAGAGATTCTACATCAGTGAACATTTTTATGAATGGGTTAAAGTTCTGTCAACCTCAGCTTTTTATCTCGCTCGCACGATACTGCTCGCGGACTGAGTGAGAGCGAGACTGAGTGCGGTGCTGGGCGCCGATAGTTTATGTGATTGCTTTTTACGGTGAAAATAATGATAATTTGAAAAAAATAAAAAAAAACATAAGACCTGCTTTATAGTTAGTTCAGTTAGTATGCAAAGTTTCAAGATCTAATTTGAAGTACTTGTTGAATACCAGCGGTTTATTGTTCGGTTTGCAGGTAACTTTGGATTTTTTTTCTATCGAGAAAATTGTATGGAATCGTTTTAGTCAAACATAGTAAGTACTTAACATTAATCCTCAACTTTACCATAACATGGTAAAGTTGAGGATTAATGTTAAGAAGGAGAAAATGGTGATATGAGGGTGATTTATATTTAATTAAAAGTGACAGCGGAAAGCACGTTAAGCCGTTGGTCCCGGCTGTCATTCGTGGATCTTTGACAGTCGTTACGGGTCGTCAGAAGCCCGAAAGTCTGACAACCAGTCTTACCAATGGGTATCGTATTACGCAGTTACTGGGTTGTGGAGGTCAGATCGGCAGTCGCTCCATGTAAAATACTGGTATTCAGCTGCATCCGGTCAGACTGGTAGCCGACCCCAACATAGTTGGGAAAAGGCAGGCAGATTGTTTTTTTTAACAATGACATTTCGTAGAGACATATTTAAAAGTTATATGTGTAAATTTTCAAGCTTTCGGAAACCACAGTAAAATTTATATGATTTTTTTTTTCGTTTATTTTGAACTTTCAATCATTGTCCTGTAAAGTTTGTAAAGTGGCAGTTATACCTTTTAGGCTGTTTGGCATCGATATATTTATTTAAAAAACCGGCCAAGTGCGTGTTGGACTACGCACAATGAAGGGCTCCGTAGTTGGCATGAAATTATCCCAAGAACGTAAATATGTATATTCCAACAGTAAATGTAAGTTTTTGAGAGATTTACCTTGTTATTTTAAGACCACAAACTTTTTATAGGTTTTCCTGTGGTCTACAGGTATTACTGTATTAAATACTATTTTCTGTATTTTTTTCAAAATTTTAGGCTCCGTAGTTTCGGAGATAAGGGGGGGGGGGGGAATGGTCAATTTTCGTCTATTTTCTTAAATAACTTTAAAATTATTTATTTTAAAATTATAAAAAAATATATTTGAGACCCTCATAGTAAGCCCTTTCATTTGGTATGTCACACGGTACAGTTTGCGAAACATTTTTTTTTGAATTTTCTTACTTGCCCCCTAAAAGTGACCCCGGTATTCAAAATTCATTTATTTACTTTAGCCGTGCGTGTTTGGGTCACAGAAATCCACATGTACCAAATTTCAACTTAATCGGTCCATTAGATTCAGAGCAAATTGGCTGTGACAGACGTACAGACAGGCAGACAGACACACGAGTGATCCTATAGGGGTTTCGTTTTTCCTTTTGAGGTACGGAACCCTAAAAGTGAAAAATAAAAACTTTTTTACAAAAAAAAAACCGGCTTTCCAAAAAAAACACTACAAAGTGCAAAATAACTTTAATTGCAGTGGCAAAAAAAGAAAATACAAAACCAACTTCCGAAATTAAAGTTATTTTAACCTAACGCAATTTTGTATACATTAATTTTGAATATGGGGGTCACTTCTAGGGGAGAACTGACCCCCATATTCAAAATTAATTTATTTACTTTAGCGGTACGGGTTTGGGTTACATAAATCTGGCAGCAGTCGGATGTACTCCTGCATTGCTTCAGTTATTTGCTAACTACATGAGAGGTCGACGGCAGTTTGTAGAGTATGCCGGTTGTAGATCTGATCCTTATTTATTATACAAGATCAGGAGTAAACCAGGGCAGTAATGTGGGTCCGCTAAGCTTTATTATTATGATAAATGACCTGGCTGAAGCTGTCAGGGTTGCCACTTGTCTATTATTCGCGGATGATCTTAAATTGCTCATGGCCATTAAAGAAAAAAGTGACTGTGCACGATTGCAGCAAGATATAGACTCTGTAGCCGAGTGGAGTAGAAAAAATAAACTGCAGTTTAACTTAAAAAAGTGCTCAGTCATAACTTTTAGCAGAATGAGAGAACCACGTCATCACGAGTACAAGATGGAGGGCACATCAATTGAGCGGGTAGAAAAGGTCATCACAACACTGTTGCAGATGACACCTGGCTCGATCTAATCCTCACCTCTAATCCCTCCCTCGTTTCCTCCCATGGCCAACATGACGCCCCTGGCTTTTCTCGCCACGACATGATTTTCCTTTCTTATATCCTGAAACCTCCCAAACCTAAACCCAAGGTCTTGTACAGGCGTTGTTTTGCGCGGATGAACGTTGAGAAGCTTAAAGAAGATGCATCTGTGGTCGATTGGAAGCCTATGATGGATTCCACTTCAGTTGACGATAAGGTTGCCATCTTCAATGATGTTGTAGTCAACCTTTATAACATCCATGCTCCTGTCAAAAAAGTAAAATTAAAACGCCCACCTGCACCATGGATGACAAGAGGAATACAGATGGCAATGCGACGTAGGGACCGCGCGTTCCGTAAGTTTAAAAGGGATCGCACTGATGAGAACTGGACATTTCACACTTGGGGCCTCTATTTTTCTTAGTTTTCATAAATGATTTGGGCTACAAAATTGACTCTGAATATAAACTTTTTGCTGATGATCTAAAAATATATCGAACTATAAACAATGAATCCGATATTATTCAGCTTCAGCTAGATTTAAATAGCATACATAATTGGTGCATACAAAATAAAATGTCATTAAATCAAAATAAATGTTATTTCATAAAATTTAGTAGAAAAAGAAAGATAACTCAAAATTATTACTCGATTAATAACAGCCGACTCCAAGAAGTTGATACTATTAGGGATCTTGGTGTTTTGGTAGATAGTAGTTTAAGTTTTAGGAGTCATTACGACCAAATGATTAGTCGGGCATCTAAATTGTCAGGTTTCATCGTCAGGGAAATGAAAATTTTTAAAGAACCAATTCTAACAATTTCCGTTTACAACAGCGTTATTCGCAGTATTTTGGAGTATTGCAGTACGGTGTGGAACCCGTTTTATCAGGTGCACTCTGATCGGATAGAGCGCGTTCAAAAAAGGTTTTTATACCACTTATGTTACTCAGATAACAGATGTCATAGTCTCAACTCGTATAGCGCTAGGCTAAGTCATTATAAAATGAAATCTTTAAGCGCACGTAGGAAATCTTTAGATTTCATGTTTTTGTTTAAATTAATAAATGGTTTAATAGATTCACCCGAGCTTTTAGAAAAAGTGACATTTAGTATCCCACGTAGTAGTAGCCGTTTAATTAACCGAATGACTTTCGTTCTGCCACATACTCGAACTAACATAGGTAATTTTTCACCCATTTGCCGCATGCTTTCTCTTGCGAATTCCATTCGTGGTGAAATAGATGTCTTTGCTGGTTCTGTGGCCTCAGTTAGGACTAAGCTTAGAGTCTTAATTGTATAATCATGTTTATATTTATTTTTTCTGTTTCTAAACTTTTCATTATGTGTCTGTGGAAAATTTCACAATTTGTAAGTTTTGTTTAACTTTTCTTGTATAAATTAATAAGTATTTAGTAAGTGTTTAACATAAAAATGCATGCTAGATTCACATCCAGTAGATGTCAATCAGACCTATTGTGTTAGAACTGTTTTATTGCGTTTGAGATTGTACACAGGCCAAAGGAATTAAGTAACCAGACACGCACACTACAAAACTATATCCTACTGTACGTACTGCTCACAATGACAGCCTCGCACACATCCCATTCATAGAGTGAGTGCGCTGACGTCTTTTAAATGATAGTGTAACATAATTTCGCAATGTAGGATAGTTGCTCTCGTGGCGCAACAGGTAAGCATTCAACCTACAGTGACAGAATGATCTGAGTTCGAGCCTCGAGTTTACTAAAATATTATTTTTGAGATTTTGTAATTTAAAATGAACATACTAACTGAATAAAGCGATATTCTGACCAGTTTGAGAATCTACCACAAGTTTCTCGCCTACTTAAAATTATTTCCCAGTTTAGAAGCTAACTACCCGCTTTAAAAATATATTCCTGCCTTTAATTGTGAACTTATGTAGTCAGTCTGCATTAGCAACTACACATTATACTCTTTCTTTTGCACTTGAAGTTTGTGATTGTGATATATTGATTAATTTAGACCATGCATCATTTAACAAGATTTCAAAAAGCTCAGATTATTGTTTTGCATGAGAAAAAAAATATTTCTATTAGTGAAATCGCAAGGCGCCCAATGCTATCGGTGAGTGAAATTATTATTAGAATGTATTAATTTATTATGTCACCGTGATCCCACCCAGTAATTTTATTATGATTGTCTGTTGTATCTCATTTAACGAATTGTGGATATGAATAGTTGAATCTAATAGGAAATGACACCGGAATAGTTGAATTTAGTATAATGAGTGGCTATGCAGTTAACAAATAAATACAATTTTTGTTAACTGCATAGCCACTCATTATATCGATAATTATTTAATCATTTCCATTATTGGTTTACACAGTATTATAGTAATAGTTTTTTATCTGTGTTTTGTAATAAAATATTCAAAAATAATGAATATGTTTGTAAATGATTAGATAATAATAATAAAATACAATTTTAAAAGATTTCATTTTTTATCTAAAATATTTAAAAATGTAAATTGCATGTATGGTAATTAAACAAAGGATTTCTATTCTAAATAAAGTATAATAACATTGTTTAATACTTTTTAGAAAAAATAAAAAATCATCATTATATTATATTATTTGTTGTTTGTTTTTTTTATTTGTGTCATTATTATATTATATTATTTTTTATAAGTATGATATTATGTATTTCCTAGGTCACTCGCCCTGCCTTTTTATTTCCATTTTATCGTATTATAATTTTTATTATTACTGACCACTAGCCTTATATATCAATTGTATTTAAGTATATAAATATATATTCTCTGCATTGTATTTATATTGTGTAACTTTTATTTCTTAATTTATAATTTGGGAGGTGTATGTTTAGACCTAATATTTTCACTTTTTTTTTTGTAGAGAAAAACCGTTTGACTGTGGGTGCATTGTCACTGAGACAAGCGAAATAAACCGTCGCCTGCCTGGACCGACACCATTGGCTTACACAAATGTTTCGCCTCGGCATCGTGCGTGAGATTGTTGCCACCCATACATCAGATCCATTCGCTTAGACCAGCATAACAGCAGCAGCACACAACGTCATTATGCAAACTGTACGGAACCACCTGCAAGCAGACGGTTTGACATGTTGCAAACCGACGCGTAAAATTTTGTTATATACCGTGCACCGTCAAAATCGCGGAATATCGGCACTTCGATTGACAAAACAATGTCGTCATAATTACTGATGAAAAATGTCTTCGTCGAAAATCACCACCGACTTATCGTAACATACATATTATATACTACCTTTAAATTTCAGACATTTTAACGTTTTTAAATCTATTATTTTCCTAGAAATAATTAATAATGGTTGGTAATAATTATAATACCTACTGTTCCCGATACAGGTGGTAAATGTTTTTATTTTAATTTTCAAAAATGTAGGTAATTCATATCTGTATATAACTGAACTAGCGACCCGGCCCTGATTCGCACGGTTTTTACGACTTGTTAAAACATGAAGGTTTCTATAATATATAAGTTAAATATTTATCATGATAGTGAAAACCGCATCAAAATCTGTGGCGTTAGAAGAACAACGCGGCTACACAGACAGACATGAAAAGCGACTTTATTTTATAATAGATACCTAAACGAAATACTTAATACTTTCACAGCATATTTAGCCATAATAAATTAAGTCGGCGGTACTGTGTAGGTAGGAGTGTGTGAGTGATGTTATTGTTACTGGATCAGATTATATTTGTTATCTATGTGACATGTTTATTCACTCCGCCCATTGTTGTATACATATTATATAATGGTATAAAAAGATGTAATAGCATGTTCTAAACATATTGTTGTATTTATAATAAAACATGTTCACTTTTGATGTTCTTTTTTTTAAATAAAGATATTTATTAAAAATGGTTTTATTTATTTAAGCAATTTTAAATAAATAAAACATTTTCTTAACAAAAATTGTTGTAATTGCTTTAGCTTAAAATAATAAATCGCAAAAAGAATCATCACTTCAGAGATTTGAACTCACACCGTAGTACTCAGAAGTATAATGCCTTATTCGTTGGGCTACGAACGCTTAAGTTTTCAACGCGAAATTATGTTATACTATAATTGAGAAGACATTAGCGCACTCACTCGCACATGAACGCGATCTGTGCGTGAGGGCATTGTGTGCTGTACGTAATGAATCGTTTTAACAGTAGCAATACAGTTTTGTAGTGTCACGCACACTACAACACTGGTTACTTATCTCTGTTGCAGACTGATGATGACAAAACTGATGTACATCAGTTTTGTGAATTAAATAAAAAAAAAAAAAAATAATAATATTCAAGGCTGCAAGGAATAGGTGCAATCAGATGATACGCAATGCTAAACGCCGCCACATTCTGGACACTATCAACTCCTCCTCTTCTGCCGATATTTGGAAATTTCTTGGAACTCTTGGTATCGGCAAACCGCTACATTTAGACCTTCCTAATTCAATTAACTTAGACGATCTCAACCGTCACTTCTCCACTGTTTCTACCATGGATCGTCTAACCAAGCAACAAACTCTGTCTCTTATCTCTGGTCTACCGCGTCCTCAAATTAGTCCTTTCAGTTTCATTCCAGTTGAACCGGGAGAGATCAAAAAGATCATTCTCTCCATCAAATCGAAAGCGGTGGGATGTGACAGTATTACCCGTGGTATGATCATAACTATTCTGGATCATCTCCTACCCGCGATTACCCACATTGTAAATTTTTCCCTATACACCGGAGTATTCCCTTCCCTGTGGCGCAAAGCCTTTGTTCGTCCACTACCTAAGGTTTCTAATCCCTCTCGACCTACTGACTTTCGTCCTATTTCTATTCTACCCTTCCTATCCAAAGTGCTCGAGGCCTGTGTCCACAAACAACTCTCCAATTTTGTTCATTGTAACTCGCTAATTATCCCTCTTCAATCTGGGTTCAGGCCGGGGCACAGCACTGTTTCCGCCCTCCTTAAGGTGACTGGCGATATAAGGGGAGGACTGGAAGACACCAAAGTTACTGTACTAGTGTTGGTTGATTTCTCAAATGCCTTTAATACCGTCAGTCACGAGATCCTGTTAGCTATTCTGTCCTATGTTATGGTCTCTCCCGAAGCACTGGAATGGTTTTCCTCTTACCTTCGGGAACGTCAGCAGTCCGTTCACGTTGGGGATTCTTCATCATGCTGGTGTGATTTGGAAACTGGCGTTCCTCAGGGCGGTATTCTTTCTCCTCTTCTGTTTTCTATTTTTATTAATCTTATAACTTCCGAGCTTCAGTGTGCGTATCATCTGTATGCAGATGACTTGCAGTTGTACTGTCAAGGGAGGGTTGATGAAATACCTGACGCTATCGATAGGTTAAATAGGGACTTGTCAGCGATAAAAACCTGGTCAGATAGATTTGGTGTTGCAGTAAACCCAAATAAGTGTCAGGCAATCATAATTGGGAGTTCTCGTAACATTAGTAAGGTGGATAATACATTATTGCCACCTGTTCTCTTCAATGGTACGATCGTCCCATTTAGCACTGACGTGAAGGACCTAGGCTTGCACATCGATTGTACCCTGAACTGGCGTACTCAAGTCGCTAGGGTCAGTCAGAAGGTTACTGGAACGCTGCGGGCTTTGTACCGGCTGAAAAATTTACTACCATCCAGTGCCAAGACAATGCTTGTGCAGTCCTTAATTTTCCCTATCATCGATTATGGTGATGTGTGCTACTATGACCTGAATGCAGATCTCCTCAACAAACTTGACCGTCTTCTTAATAACTGCATTCGATTCGTTTTCAATTTGCGTAAATATGACCATGTCTCTGCGCATCGGTCGCTTCTAAAGTGGTTGCCCATACGCCAGCGCAGAGAGCAAAGGGCGCTGACCACCTTGTTTTCATTTCTTGACTCTCCCTCTTCCCCTAGTTATCTAGCCCCCCACTTTCAGTACATTTGCGCCAACCACAATAGAAATTTACGTTCATCTCACAATCGTCTTCTTCTATGTCCCACTCACCGTACAGACTTCATTCACTCTTCCTTCTTCATTCAGTCTATCTCTCTGTGGAATGCGCTCCCCCCGGAAATCAGGATGGCAACCAACCGATTATCCTTTAAAGTTAAAGTTCGTGAACACATTCGCAAGAAGCTGGCAGTGTCTTCACAACGGTAATGTTTCCCCATTGTTGGTATTATTTGTATTAGTATATTTATGTATATTTATATATAATTTGGTATATATTATTATATTTATAGTTTGTAATAGGTATTATGTGTATCTTTATATTTAAATAAATATTTATTCCTAAATTTTTCGAAATTGCACCTGCCACTGCTTGTCTCTGCATCACCCAAAGGTTGACTGGTAGAAAATGCCTATGGCATTAAGTCCGCCTCTGTACATTTGTGCTTGAAGTGTTAAATAAATAAATAAATAAATAAAAGGTACGCGACCTGGGTGTGCACCTGAGCACTGAGTTAACATTTCGTGACCACATTTATTTATTTATTTATTTATTTATTTATTTCAATTGGTCTTACGAGCTAACAGACATACCATCCAAAACGCTCATAGGATTAATTTCCTTACAATTCAATTTTATAAAATAGCAATAATGCCCATGTCTATAAATAATAATAAAAATTAGATTACAACGACGAATATAAGCAGCATAATATAATGTCAGTTTAGTGTCAATTTATACATATAATGTCAGTTTAGTGTCAATTAATATAATGTCAGTTTAGTGTCAACTAATAGTGATCAATTCAACTCAGTTATTATGTATGACTATAATATGTCATTTAAAATTATACGAAATTTATTATACAAATGTCCCAATCCATCGGCAAATAAGTCCAGTTCGTGGTGCTGAGCAAGTATGTCCCCGATAGTGCGGAGTACGCGGTTGGTAGGCGCGTGTCGCCCGCGCTCGGTGCGCGCGGCGGGCAGAAAATGATTTCTTACAAACATTGTGAATGTTTGTAAGAAATCATATCATCTGGGTTTCGTTCTACGGCGGGCATCGGGTTATACAAATATAAAAGCAGTTGCGGCATTGTATAATGCCCTTATTAGAACTCAGCTAGAGTATAATGCTGTCATATGGGCTCCGCATGAGACTAAATATAGTCTCATGTTGGAGCGCAAATTGTGGTGAAAAACAAATTTACCAGATTTCTGTACATGAAGCTATACGGTGTCTATCCCTTCTATCCGTTGATGTACCCAACCTTATTCGTTATCGGTATGGTCGGGTACAACAAACTCGAGACAAGAAGGGACTTAGTTATCACCACATATTTATTTAAACTGTTACGTGGTAAGCTCTATAATTCCGGTGTTTTGAAGGAGATTTGTCTGAGTGTGCCTGACAATTACGTGTCGCGGCGCCGGAAGCCACGGTTACTAGCAGTGCCACATGCACGAACCAACTTGCTCAGCAAAGCGGCACTGACGCGCGCCTTGCACGCACTGAATGACACGGCTGACAGGGTTGATTTGTTTTCATGTTCTGTGAATGAATTCACAAAAGTCATGTTGTATGTGTTATGTTATTTAAGATAGTTATACAGGCTGTAAGGGACAGCCCTCCGCAAACTGATAGGGTGAATTCAGTATGTCTTAATAAGATGACCGGTGCATGAAATTTTTTCAGGAACGTTAAGGGAATCCAATAAACCTGATTTGTTTGTGTTTTTGTGCACAAATCGGAGCGTCTATTACTGGTTGGGAGGGGTAGGTAATAGGTATGCGGTGAGTTCGATGAACTCTGTAGCTAGACAGAAAGTGAACAGCTGATCTCACGCGTCGTTCGTTAGAGTATTTCAACATCCATTGCTGGTTTTTTTTTTGCTGTTTTTTTTGCAGTTTTTTTGCTGTTTTTTTGCAGTTTTTTTTACGTAAATGGAGTGCTGCGAACACACAATGCAATTTAACGTTGAAATAATGAAAATTTAACTGAAAAAAACATTTCAAAAATTAAAATTTTCCTGAGAAAATTTCCGGTGGAATATGATTCAAAATGAGGAGCTGAATGCACCCTGTTAGTTTGCGGAGGGCTGTCCCTTACACCCTGTATAAGATAGTTTAATTAAGGACCACGCTACCGCATTAGGAATTTCCTGTAATGGTAGCAGTGTTTGTGATAAATAAATAAATAAATAAATAAATCAATCCAAAAATGTGAGTACCAAATTTCAACTTAATCTGTCAATTAGATTCCGAGCAAATTGGCTGTGACAGACAGTATAGGCTCATAACCATAAAAGGCGAAATGTCAGTCTACTTACACCTCTGCCTGCCTCCTTGAGAACTACAAGCGTGATGATATGTTAATACATAATACCGGTACAAGTACTACAGAAACTATGTTACCTATTTCTAAAGAACTGCAGTTGGTTGATAGAAAATTGTTTTTATACACTTAAAGAATTTCTGGAACACAGGGAAAAAGATGTTATTTTAGGGTAAATATTATAAGTAAATAAAAACTGTTATGTTAAGGCTGCTTTGTAATTTATGTTAGATTATATTAAGGTTGTGTGTATTAGATTAGATTATATTATATTAAGGTTTATTATATTTTAAAATAAGATTGACAAGTTTGTAATTCATATTAGATTAGGTGTGTTAAATTTTTATTTTGGAGTGTGTGTATTGCAATTTATATTATTAAGTACATAGTTGCACCTATTATTAAGAACTAATTTGCATGCCCTAAACAGGCAAAATATGGAATGTACTTAAACCACCAATTTTTACATCTGGTAAAACCTATATTTTCAGCAAATAAATTATTCTTATTCTTATTCTTATAGTTAAAAAGGTAGTAATTATAGCAAAACAAAGCTGAACCTAAGTGTTTTGCAACAGTGTTGTGAAACGTTTTTCAATTGCAAAGAGAAAGAAAAGTAGGGCAGTTCTATAGAACGTAGTTACTTTTCAAAGACTGCTAAAAGGTATGTAAATACAGAAGTCGATTTAATCTGCCTAGCCTTTTCCCAACTGTATAAAAAAAACCGACCAAGTGCGTGTCGGACCACGCACAATGAAGGATTCCGTAGTTGAAAAGAATTTATCCCAAAAACAAACAACATTGGATATCAAAAAAAAAAAAAAAATTACCTACTTATGTCATAAAATTACAAATTCACAACTTTCGGACTTTTTCCTTTACTTGTGCTGTGAGACCTTGCTTCTTGCCAAATTTCATTATTCTAGGTCAACGGGAAGTACCCTATAGGTTTTGATTTACGTGTGACCGTTGCGAGTATCAAAATGTGTCGCAAAATGGCCGTATTTTTTTATTGCGTTGACTTAGAAGTATGAGTTTGTTAGGACTTCAAGAGACCATAGACTTACGTATTTGATAATAATTTCAACTTGATACCTCCATGCGTTCCTCAGAAAAAGGGTCTTGACACACTAACAACTTTGAAAATATTTTTTTAAGTGATAGAATTACAAATTAACAATTTTCGGACTTTTCCCTATATTTGTGTTTGGGACCTTGCTTCTTGCCAAATTTCATAATTCTAGAACGACGGGAAGTACCCTATAGGTTTTGATTTACTTGCGAGTATCAAAAAATGTCGCATAAATGTCCGTATTTTATTATTGCGTTGACTTAGAAGTTTGATCTTTTTAGAACTCCAAGGTACCATAAACTTACGTATTTGACATTAATTTCAGCTGGATACCTTCACGCCTTCCTGAGAAAAACGGTATTGACAGACTGACAGACAGACAGACAGACAGACAGACGGACAAACAAGTGATCCTATAAGGGTTCCGTTTTTTCCTTTTGAGGTACGGAACCCTTTTTTTTTTTTTTTTTTTTTTTTTTTTTTTGAGGGTGGGAAATCATCAAATAACTTCTCCCGCTCTGGGTGGAGCGGAAGGGCGTGTCAGACTTTTACTGACTAAAACCCACCCGTGTTCCTTCAGTTGCCTATGCCAGGGCCGCGGTAACCCTTTCAGACAACCCGCGAACCCTACGGAACCCTGAAACAAAAAAACGCAATTAACAAAAAGCAAACAATAAACAAACAACATAAAACAAAAAACATAAACAAACAAATAAAAACAACAAATAACATTAATATTTTTTTATTTTTATTTTAACTACTTATGTTGGGGTCAGCTTCCAGTCTAACCGGATGCAGCTGAATACCAGTGTTTTACTTCGCCCGTGTGTATGTCAGAAAATATCTTACGGGAACGAAAATCCTTTCCTATGCCTTGTCCACATTATAAAGGGAACCTCTGTGTAAAATTTCTGCTTTCTAAGCCCAATGGTTTGGACTGGGCGTTAATGAGTCAGTCAGTCAGGACTATTGTTTATATTAAGATGGAGATATATTGTGGAGATCTGACTTCCAAAATCCAGTTACTGGGTAATACGATAGTTACGATACCCCTTGGTAAGACTGGTTGTCAGACTTTCGGTCTTCTGACGACCCGTAACGACTGTCAAAGATCCACGAATGACAGCCGGGACCAACGGCTTAACGTCCTTTCCGAGGCAAGGAGGATATCGGTATGTAGAGATGGTCACCCATCCACAGACCAACCCCGACAAGCGTAGCTTAA
Organism: Cosmia trapezina; assembly: GCA_905163495.3. NCBI lineage: Eukaryota > Metazoa > Arthropoda > Insecta > Lepidoptera > Noctuidae > Cosmia > Cosmia trapezina. The sequence goes on along the minus strand of LR991046.1, from coordinate 16,403,057 downwards.
CCTGATGGATCGACCCGTGCGGCTGTTATTACTTAGCCACAAGCACTTCCCAAGCACTTCCTCTAAAATATCATATTAAATTGCTTCCATTGTATTTTATTTGTATAAACGAACGAATTTCCCGTTAAAGCCCTTTCAAAACATAAGCGTTTTAGAAGAAAATTATAATAGAAATGATTTTAATGAAGTGCAACCATCTGGCGGCTCCCCTCTTAAAGCTTACTCTTAAGGCGATTCCCCGAGCAAACGACCTTCAGCGTTTGGTCCTTTTTTGTTCCCCCACTCTAACCCGCTCAGTGTTGCCAGATGCATTGAACCTTTTATCTGTAGTGGAAACTGCTACAATCTGTATTAAATCTGTATGCCTTTTTATCATGAAATCTTTATAAAATCTGTGAAAATCAAGGGAAAAGATTAGGTAGTATTAAATAAAAATTGACACAAATTAATAAAATTGTCATAATTTGTACTAAAAAGATAATTAAAACAAAAAACAAATTATCAAATCAAAAATTAAACTTACAACGACCGAAAAAATAATTACTTTATACCTAATTTCCATTAATCAGTCACACATATTTTTGTTAAGTTGATTGCGCTGTGTAGCCCGCGAAATTAATTTTTTTTTGGGTTTTTTTCAATTTGCAGAGCTGTGTCAGGTTGTATCTTGATCAAAGTATGATACGCGGCAATAAAACATATGTATTTATATAAATTTAACCATAAAAATCATCAATACGTTTCTCTAAGTTAGATTTCGTGCAGATTCGTTACATTTCGTTCGTTTGAGGAATCTGCATGTCATGTCAAACTGCTACATTGATCAAGATACAACCTGAAACGGACCTGCAAATTGCAAAAACTCAAAGAAATATTGAATTTCACGGGCTACCACTGCGCATCCCCCTTAACAAAAACGTAGATTACGGCAATTTGTGTAGAATGTGAAAATTCTGTATAAAAATCTGTATCCAATGCTAATCTGTATCGCAAATCGAAAATCTGTATAAATACGGAGAAATCTGTATATATGGCAACACTGAACCCGCTCTGTTCCGCATGCCCCTTTATCATAGAATTCACACAATTTTGGAATTATTTTAATAAAATAAAACATGAATTACCTACCTATTTAGATATTTATCCATTAGTGTACTAATGATATTTTTTATTTATTAACACTATTTACACCTACTAAAGTAAATGACTAACTAACTATACAAATAAATACAAAAACAAAAGGACACTTAGTGTCTAAACACACTATGCCGAAGTTACGCGACCGAAGTTCCGCGGCTGATGTTACGTTCCGACGTGTTCGGCTGATATGACACACCATAAGTGCCGAACTTACGCGGCGGAAATTCAGTTGCGGAACTGTGTGTCTTGTCCCCCCCGTCCCCGTATCTTCTCCGGCAATCGAACCGAACTTCGGTCGCGTATAATGTGTGCTCTACAGAATACGTTGCCGCTGAACTTACGCCCGACCGAAGTTCGGTTGTACGCTAGAACGCAACGTAATTTCGGCATAGTGTGTCGTCAGTAATTCAAATAGCATTGCAGGCGTACTCATGCCGAACTTCGGTCGCGTAACTTCGGCATAGTGTGTTTAGACACTTAGGTGTCGAAGTACTCGTCCGCATCGATGTCATCCGGAAACGTGCCCAGGAGACTGGCAGCGTTGCCACGTTGAATGGCAATGCTAATTCTTTGGCCAAAGAACGAGCCAGCCCTCTGGTCACGTGATGTCTCGACCAGTCGGCGAGAAATTTCTTTAAAAACTAGACGCGCACTGAGCCCCCATTACCCGAGCGTTTCGACCCCAAACGGCTCAAAACTAAGTGTACTTAATCCTTAAATTAATAGAACGTCATCTTTAGCAAAAGATGCATGCAATCCATTTTAATCATTTCTTACACGGTTTTTTTTTAACACATACAAACAAATAAGAACGTGCAATGTGATGATAAGATATCTCACTGTATTTTTTTCTCCTAATATTAATGAGTTTATCTACACCCATGCTATAAATCCTTTATAAAAGTTTCTGAAACAGTTAGCTTATTGCCAATATTAAAACAGCCAGTGTCCTAGTAACCATGGTAACCATAATAGCATCCAAACGGGTGCTTTAATGTTGTACTGAATTTCATAATGCAACTCGTTTTCAAAAAAAGAATATTGTAATGCACGCGCGTTTCACTACGACAGCGCCGTAATTTAAAAAAAGAACTTATTCGAATTCACGTCGTATACTATAACGCCGGCCGCCATGTTCGATACGAGTATTAGTATTGCAAAAAACTGTTTCAGAACCTTTTATAGAGGATTGATAACATGGATGTAGATAAAGTCTTGTATGCAACTGTACATAATTAGGTATTAAAACACTCATGTGATACTATTATCACACTCGGCTTCGCCTCGTGTGTTAAACCCGCATTCGTGTTTTAATACCCCTTATTATACGTCAGTTGCATAAATAACTATAATAGCCTCTGAATAACGTACTATCGCAAGGTTTTGCTTGGGGTAGCGCCTTAAGTTTGTAATATCAATAAATGCTTACCTAATTGAATTTTATTGCTTCAATTATTTTGCAAATGACGTTGCGTTTATGTTTTGTTATCGTTTTTGATTTCATAACACTTTGCCTTGTACTCGGGAGATGGTCTGCACGGGTCAATCGATCAAGGTAAGTTACTCTTACCGAGGTCGGTCCGTAGATGGGTGACTATACCCTTTCATAACGCGACTCCTCCGTGGCACGTTAAGCCGTTGGTCCCGGCTGTCATTCGTGGATCTTTGACAGTCGTTACGGGTCGTCAGAAGCCCGAAAGTCTGAAAACCAGTCTTACCAAGGGGTATCGTATTACCCAGTAACTGAGTTATGGATGTCAGATAGGCAGTCGCTCCATGTAAAAAACTCAAAACTCTCAGCCTCAGAACATTTAAAGCAAATGTATTACTCGACTGAAGATTTTATGACTGAGAAATTAACCTAAATATTTGTACATTATTATTTGTAATTCTAATTCTAATGATTAATTATTTAATTTTAATGTAATGATGACCCATAATTTTACAAACGCAATACATAATGCACATAACAGCTTTGTACAATATTCTGACAAATAAAAATGCATTCTATTCTATTCTATTCTTATAATAACGGGGATTCAGCTGCATCCGGTTAGACTGGAAGCCGACCCAAATAGAGTTAGGGCTAGGCAGATGATCAATCTGCTTAGCCTTTTCCCAACTATGTTGGGGTCAGCTTCCAGTCTAACTGGATGCAGCTGAATACCAGTATTTTACATGGAGCGACTGCCCGTCTGACCTCCACAACCCAGTAACTGGGTAATACGATACCCCTTGGTAAGACTGGTTGTCAGACTTTCAGGCTTCTGACGACCCGTAACGACTGTCAAAGATCCACGAATGACAGCCGGGACCAACGGCTTAACGTGCTTTCCGAGGCACGGAGGAGTCTTGGTATGTAAAGATGGTCACCTATCCACGGAGCAACCCCGGCAAGCGTAGCTTAACCTGATGGATCGACCCGTGCGGCTGTTATTACTTAGCCACGAGCTCCTCGATCCAGCTGCCAGATAGCCAGATGATGATGATATAATATCACAGCATAAGATAGTCAATTTCAAAATCCCAAGCATTCCTTGCGAGAGCTGTCGACAGTACAAGTACCTACATAAGTACATAGACAACGTACCCGTGACGTCACTGCACACATAATATTGGAATAGTTCGACAGCTGAAATTACTGGCGATAGCGGTTTGTGGGGCCACGAAAAAGGCGATAAATTTGCAATAGATATGGAGGGTGTATCAGAAATGTGTGGTCTAAGGGTCAGACTATCAAACGGAACAACTTTCTCCATGGGACCAACATCGTAATCGCGAAATTTTATCAGCTATTCCGTACTTTCAATACGTGACCCAAATGTATAGGATGTCTGATATTTTATCAGCTATTCCGTACTTTCAATACCTGACCCAAATGTATAGGATGTCTGATATTTTATCAGCTATTCCGTACTTTCAATACGTGACCCAAATGTATAGGATGTCTGATATTTTATCAGCTATTCCGTACTTTCAATACCTGACCCAAATGTATAGGATGTCTGATATTTTATCAGCTATTCCGTACTTTCAATACGTGACCCAAATGTATAGGATGTCTGATATTTTATCAGCTATTCCGTACTTTCAATACCTGACCCAAATGTATAGGATGTCTGATATTTTATCAGCTATTCCGTACTTTCAATACGTGACCCAAATGTATAGGATGTCTGATATTTTTTCTCAATTACGATGATGGTCCAATACACCCTGTTTATAGGAAAGAAAGAAAAATTACGAATGTTTTTTGTTGGCAAACAAACCGAGACGGCCGTACCCCGCGATATTCAAATTTTCTTACGTTTTTAGCAATTTTCAGAAACCTGCAAATTACAGAAAACGTAAGAAAAATTGAATTTCACGGGCTATCTTAGCGTATCCCCCTGTGGATAGTGGATCTTTGACAGTCGTTACGGGTCGTCAGAAGCACGAAAGGCTGACAATCAGTATCCAAGGGGTATCGTATTACTCAATAACTGGGTTGTGGAGGTCAGATAGTAGCTCCATGTAAAAAAAACTGGCCAAGTGCGTGTCGGACCACGCACAATGAAGGGTTCCGTAGTTGAAAATAATTTGTCCCAAAAACTTAACATTGGATCCCAAAAAATTTTTTTTTAAGTCAAAAAATTTGCAAATTCACAATTTTCAGACTTTTTCGTTTATTTGTGCTGGAAGACCTTGCTTCTTGCCAAATTTCATTATTCTAGGTCAACGGGAAGTACCCTATAGGTTTTGATTTACTTACGACAGTTGCGAGTATCAAAATGTGTCGCAAAATGGCCGTATTTTTTTATTGCGGTGACTTAGACGCTAGATTTTTTTAGAACACTAAGGGACAATAGACTTACGTATTTAATATTAATTTCTGTGAAGACCCTTTTAGTCAAGGACGCGTGTAGATATCAAGCTACACGCGTCCTTGACTAAAAGGGTCTTCACAGACTGACAGACTTGAACATTTTTTTTATGTGATAGAATTACAAATTAACAATTTTCGGACTTTTTCCTTTATTTGTGTTGTATGACCTTGCTTCTTACCAAATTTCATGATTTTAGAACAACGGGAAGTACCCTATAGGGTTTGATTTACTTGCAAGTATCAAAATATGTCGCATAAATAACCGTAAGTATTTATTGCATTGATTTAGATGCTTGAGTTTTTTAGGACTTCAAGAGACCACAGACTTACGTATTTGATATTCATTTCAACTTGATACCTCCACGCGTTCCTGAGAAAAACGGTCTTGACAGACTGACAGACAGACAGACGGACAAACAAGTGATCCTATAAGGGTTCCGTTTTTTCCTTTTGAGGTACGGAACCCTAAAAACCGGTCGAGTCGACTCGCGCTCTCGCGTACCACCATTTATATGTAACTGTTTAGAAATATGTAATCTATATATAAACTTCTATCACATAGAATAATTTCAAATTTTTTTTTTCATGCAAACATCGGAGATAAGGGGGGGAACGGTATTTTTTTAACACTTTTCATCAAAAGTCGAAAACTACGCGGCCTAAAAAAAAAAAAATGTTTAAGAATGTTTTCTCAATTGTTACGCAAATACAAATTGATTACCTTGGAGTCCAGACGCAAACTCTTGGAAGCCACTGTACTACGTGCTATTGTTCATAATGGCTTTGACTCAATTGACCTCACGAGCAAATTATGTTATGCAGTTCCTCGCACCGTAAATAAGCGCAGTGTTCGTGCTGGTACTTTGTTTGCTGTCAACATATGTCGTACTAATTCTGGTTTGCGCTGCCCTATTCGTCGTATGGTAGATTCTTACAATCAAAACTTCATTGATATTGATATTTTTATATGCTCAAAAGCTAAATTCAAATGCAATGTAATGAAACTTCTATGTAGTAATGATGATATTATTAATGAATGATAGTCCTATATTTTTATATTTTTAATATTTCTATTTGTGCTTATTGTTATTTTGTTAAGTTATTTATTTTTCTTCTAATTATTGTTTTTATTTGTTACATTTGTTAGTTTTTTAAATATTAGAGTATTAATATTTTTACTGTATTGTTATTGTGTAATAATTATTAGTTCATTTTATTGCTTATCTAGTGGCACTCTTTACCATATTTGTTTGTAATATGCGGATAATGTAGTGGGCCACAATATTGTTAACACTCCTTATATTATTTTTTTAATGTCATATTTTATATTGTAGCTGTTTATTATCCCTCAATAAATAAAATAAAATAAAAAATGTGCAAAAAGCGCTCTTTGCCCCCTAGTAGCCCCACTTCGAATTTTTAAGATCCCCTTTCAGTCCCTGTTGCAAAAAAAACATATAGTATTTTTGATTGCAAGATTGCCTCTGTATAGGTACACTTACACTATGTATAGCTCTCGCTTATTTCGTAGCCATACGGAGAGCCAGCGTGCAATCGATCACATAATCCCGAGGAAGCCGTAGTTCGACTTATTTGAATGTTATGCGACTTTGGAAACCGCGACTTTCCAACTCCACGCTTTGTTTGAAGCTGTATAGTTTCTTGTAAGAGTTGAGGTCTAAGATTAACATAGGATTGAATACATAGAAATGAGGAGCTCGTGGCTAAGTAATAACAGCCACACGGGTCGCTTGATTAGGTTAAGCTACCCTTGCCGCGGTTGGTCCGCGGATGGGTGACCATCTTTACATACCAAGACTCCTCCGTGCCTCGGAATGCACGTTAAGCCGTTGGTCCCGGCTGTCATTCGTGGATCTTTGACAGTCGTTACGGGTCGTCTGAAGCCCGAAAGTCTGACAACCAGTCTTACCAAGGGGTATCGTATTACCCAGTTACTGGGTTGTGGAGGTCAGATAGGCAGTCGCTCCATGTAAAATATTGGTATTCAGCTGCATCGGGTTAGACTGGAAGCCGACCCCAACATAGTTGGTAAAAGGCTGGGCAGATTGATATTGAATGCATAGAAATATAAAAAAAACGGCCAAGTGCGTGTCGGACCACGCACAATGAAGGGTTCCGTAGTTGAAAATATTTTTTCCCACAAACAACCTTAACATTGTAATTCCAAAAAATAATGTAAGTGTTAAAATTACAAATTTTTGGACTTTTTCCTTTACTTGTGCTGTGAGACCTTGCTTCTTGCCAAATTTCATGATTCTAGGTCAACGGGAAGTACCTCATAGGTTTTGATTTACTTACGAGTATCGAGATATGTCGCATAAATGGACATATTTTTTTATTGCATTGACTTAGAAGCTTGATTTTTTTAGAACTCCAAGGGACCATAGACCTACGTATTTGATATTAATTTCAACTTGATACCTTTACGCGTTCCTGAGAAAAAAGGTCTTGACAGACTGACAGACAGACAGACAGACAGACGGCCAACGAAGTGATCCTACAAGGGTTCCGTTTTACTCTTTGGATACGGAACCCTAAAAATATATAAGCCACTGCGACTTGAGAACCTCCTCCTTTTTTTCGTCGGTCAAAAAGTAAAAACACATCTGCATCTCCACATAAAGAATTTTTTATTGAATGTTCCACTGTAACTCTTCCTTATCTAACATAATCGCCACACTAATCCCCGTGCTAATCCCCGTGTTAATCACCGGCGATGTTCATCACCACATTACGTTCATTTCCGCTATTATATCACACTTCGTCTTCTGAGGGGATTAACTAGGGTTGGCAGTAATGTTTAAAGATTTTACTAGCTTTAATAAGCTTCACTTTTAATAAACCGACTTCAAAAAAGAAGACGTTTTATGCACGCTAGAAGGTTTGTCTTTACCTACTTGCTCTAATTTCTCCGAGATCTCTTCACTATGATTGACATGACATTTCTTTCATTTTAAAAAGTAAAAAAAAAGAAAGATAGTTTTATAATTTTTTTTTTGTTTAATATTTTTTTATTGGATAGAGGAAGCCCGAGGAAGTCTTATGTTTTGTTAAGTAGTTCTAATAATCAGGCTCAATAATATGTATCAATGCTTGTACTGTTCAGCAGTGGACATCTTTCGGCTGAAATGATGATGAATCAATTCAAATGTAAATTATTTTAGTGTTATGCTGTAATTGTGTAATTGAATTAAATTAATTAATTAGTAATTTTATGTGTAAATTCAGATACAATTTATTTGTTCATGAATAAATGACTATGACTATGACTATGATTATTTACATATCAAGTGACGGTAAACTTATTCATGTGGGTGGTCAGGATACCTGTTGAAGCCGATGCTGGCTACCTGTGACTCGCCGCTCGAAAGCTTGAGGAAGTGATGCTGATGACGTCACGCTGAAGGAGTTGCACGAAGGCTGCGCTGAAGTTCATGCTCGGGGTCACCAATTTGGAGGCATGAGGAACAAGGTGTAAAGTTCACTCATCCTCTATTGAAAAGGGAGGATCCTCCGACCAGACGGGTGTTGTGTCTGGTGGGCCACTGCCCGACGGTTGATGTCGGGACGTTGTATATATGCTAGAGTCGCGTAGTAAACTCTAATTGCGCGATGCAGGATTGCGTGACGTCATGTCTTTGTGATGCGTAGTTCGTATGTGGCGATGTAGATGCCACCACACTACTAGACACTTAACGTTAACATTAGGAAAAACTATAAGAAATAAAATAACTTTTATAAAAAACTTAACAGCTTCTGAAGTCACTGCCAAGCTAAGGTGCATTGAAGAATCGGAGACAACCACTTCAGAAGCTGTTAAGTTTTTAAGAAAGTTATTTAATTTATTTTAGGTTTTTGAAGTCGGTTTTCACTTTTTTTTAAGTAAATTTATTTTCCCATTTTTACTTGAATATACAATTACATAAGCCCAAGACGAATGAAAAGAAGAATCATAAAAAAATTGGTTCATTAGTTTTTTGAGAAAATCGCGGACATACAAACATTTATACGGGTCGAATACAGATCCTCTTTTTTTGAAGTTTGTTAAAAATCGTCTACGGTTGCAATATTTGTAAATATGTGAGCACCGTGTTTCTATCAACATAATTAATTTATCTGTCATATAGGTAATCAAAATATTGTAAAACATTTTAAAAGTGTAACGGTGGAGCTTCTTGCCCATTCTTCTCCAAGAAACGACCCTTTGGAAGGGGCGACTAGAATCAATTCTATTTTCTTGAAAAACACAAAAAAATCCAATGAAATCGACTTTTCGAAAATTGTTTTCAACTTTGTAGTCGCTTTTTCAAATAACTATGTAGATCTTTTAAATCAATTCTTTTATTTTCATAAAAAATAACATTTTGATTTCTGTCCGATGTGTGCCAACCCTACATATCCCGCGGCCGCGGTCGCCGGCGCGTTCAATTTCCGCTAACATTTTAATAATTCGCCAAACCGTAACCGTACCATAACCGTACCGTGCCGGCCGTCCGGATATTACGCCACTAATGTTTACCGGACCGCCGGTTTAACCCATTAGCTAAATTGTTTAGAGACTAAAATTAATTAGAAGGAGTTTAAGGGCGGAGTTTGCCGACTTTTAAAACGACTGTTTAGATATTTAATCAGGAAGGCTAAAACGGCCACTTTGGCAGAATCATAATATGATAATTAGGTATTATGAATCAATCAATCAATTCATAATTTATCTGCGTACAATTCATAGCACGTAATTCATCTGTTTGACAGTGTATGGAGATTCGTAAAATGGTCTACAAGTTATGAATTGCTTTATTGAAGTTTAATGTCAAATAGCTCACAATCATAATAAATTGCTGGGAATTCAAGAAATGAATCGCTTTTAGAGGAATTGCTTAATGTGGCCGTTTTAGCCCCCCATTTCTTTCCTTATGAAGTTTGACATAAATCAACTTGTTTAAATACATATTCGGTGGTTTGAATGTTGGTGAACACAGGCCATAATTTCTACGTGTGGTGAAAACTGGTTGGTGGAGCTCGTTGCTAAGTAATAACAGCCGCACGGGTCGATCCATCAGGTTAAGCTACGCTTGCCGGGGTTGTCCGTGGATGGGTGACCTATCTTTACATACCGAGACTTCTCCGTGCCTCGGAAAGCACGTTAAGCCATTGGTCCCGGCTGACATTCGTGGATCTTTGACAGTCGTTACGGGTCGTCAGAAGCCCGAAAGTCTGACAACCAGTCTTACCAAGGGGTATCGCATTACCCAGTTACTGGGTTGTGGAGGTCAGATAGGCAGTCGCTCCACGTAAAATACTGGTATTCAGCTGCATCCGGTTAGACTGGAAGCCGACCCCAACATAGTTGGGAAAAGGCTAGACAGATAGATAGATTGATATCCTGACAATGATTGAATATTTGAATTGGTAGTCACTAGTGGCTTATGTAATAAATATAAATAAATAAATATCCTTGGAAATTTCACACAACGCCATCTAGTCCCAAGCTAAGCAACCTAATGCTTGTGTTATGGTAACGAGACGGCTGATAAACTACCTACTTATATACATTTTTTTTTTTTTTGTAAATACATAAGATAGAAAAACACCCAGAAAAAAACAAAAACACCACACCAATATCAGCCGCACTTTGTTGTATGCGATGGCCCCCCTTAAGTATTTATTTTATTATGTTTTGTTCTAGCGGCAACAGAAATACATTATCTGTGAACATTTCAACTGTCTAACTATCACGGTTCATGAGATACAGCCTGGTGACAGACGGACAGACGGACGAGGACGGACAGCGGAGTCTTAGTAATATGGTCCCGTTTTACCTTTTGGGTACGGTAACGGTAACCCTTAAAAAATTTTGAAAACAGATTTGTTTTAGATATTTAGTTTTTTTTTGGATTTGGCTTTTAAGATCTTTTATGTAAATTACCTATGCTTTACAAATAAATTATTCTATTCTATTCTAAAATTTACAGAAGAATCAGAATCCATAAAGAAGAATTTGTTTGAAGAGGTGAAAATTAAATAAGAAGACAGAAAGAGAACGTTGCTGCCGAGTGTTTATACAGTATAATAGTTATTTATGCAACTGACGTATAATAAGGGGTATTAAAACACGAATACGGGTTAAATAAAATGTTCTGAAACAGTTTTTTGCAATACTAATACTCGTATCGAACATGGCGGCCGGCGTCATAGTATACGACGTGAATTCGAATAAGTTCTTTTTTTAAATTACGGCGCTGTTGTAGTGAAACGCGCGTGCATTACAATGTTCTTTTTTTGAAAACGAGTTGCATTATGAAATTCAGTACAACATTAAAGTTACTATGACACTGGCTGTTTTAATGTTGGCAATAAGTGTAAAACAACAGTCTTCAGTAAATTTAACATAAGGTAACTGTTTCAGGAACTTTTATAGAGAATTTATAGCATGGGTGTAGATAAATAAACTTACTTACCTATATCAAATTCAATTGGAACTTAGCTATAACTTAGATCATATAAACGACATCTACAGCCGCCATCTTTAGTTTACTTACACTCATACTTAAGATGGACCCGAAATAGGGTTGCTACTTTAAATAAACTCAATGTTAATTTAAGTTCGTCTTGGTAATAATAGTATACAGGCATGAGGAACAGGGTGTAAAGCAGAAATTAAATAATATTATTATATTTCTCAACATAATCTTCTCCATTACCGTGGACGATGCTACACGCGGATGACATTGTGATGGCTGCTGATACCGCAAGACATCTGCAGGAACTCCTAAATACGTGGACACATGCTCTTGAAAGGTACGGCTTGAGGGTTAGTAGGAGCAAGACAGAGTATTTGAAGTGTCCATTTAGTGGAAATGCAACTCCTGAAACTGTCTTTATTGGGCAAACGTCTATATAAAAAACAAAACCGACTTCCAAAAAAACACTACAAAGTGAAAAATAACTTTAATTTCGGAAGTCGGTGTCTTTGGACCTGTATTGTAGGTTTTTTCCCCCGACTTCCGATATTTTTCACTTTTTAGTGGGTCAGTTTGTAATTTATCTAAGTTACAATAACCCAATGTCAACTGCTCAGCACGTTTTACAAATATTGCTTTTCCCGATGCAGGGACGTTAATTGTTGAGGAGTTCTCTTAGTAAGAACCAGGAGAACTGGAGCTCATGGTGAAGTCACCATTACCATTATGCATTTGGACGAGCATAAACCATATTAAAGTAATCGAATCGCAACCTGTTTTGAACAAAAAAAGAAAAATCCAAATCGGTCCAGCCATTTGCGAGTAATCGGGGAACATACATAAAAAAAAAAAAATTAAAAAAAAAGGTTCCGACGAATTGAGAACCTCCTCCTTTTTGAAGTCGGTTAAAAAGAGACCTCAGGAAAGCCCAATTGCCTTAACCGACGACCCAAGATGGAATCACTTGGCGCAGGAAAGTGAGGAGACCCGGCCCCAAATGAAGGGATCAGCAGGAGGCCAATTCCGGTGGCATGGAAATTATCTCCATGGTCGAAATATCAGTCGAGAAACTGCTTATCTCCGTCGAAAACGAAAAAATGCTATTCTAACGATCTCCATTCATAAATTTTTCGATCGCAAACCAGCGAGATATCACGGCTGGTCCGAAGGTATGGAGATATGAAATCTCCGTTGGAACATCTGTCAAAATTTACATTCGTAGGTTTATATTCGTTTTTTTTTTTGGTACCTACATGTAGAGGCTTCGGGGTTTATGGGTGTCATAAAAGGGGGCCCAATTTTCATTATTTTTGCGATAGGTCACACCGTTTTCGAGATATAAGCAAAAGAAAAAAAAAATACAGTACTGTTTTTGCACTTGAAGTCAAGGTGTTATGTTGGTGTGAATTTTAGTTCATGACAACTAATTTTATTCCACACCTTTATCGCGATTAAAAATAGTTTTATTTAGTTTGAAAATTAAAACCTACCTACGTCAGAAAAAGGACACAAATCACAGAGCACTATATAATACTACACAAATCATGCGAAATGCGTTTCGGATGCTTTGCAATTACTATTTTCAGTACGTAAGTGGGTAATAAAGTGGGTATAAAAAAAAACACAGATAAAGAAACACAATATACTAAAATTATCTTTTATAATGTGTTTGCTTGGATTTAATAAATTAAACATACGTTATTAATACTAAAAAAAGAAAAACATAGCATAATCGATTATAATCTAAGTGAATCGATAAAAATGGAACGTCTTTTAGACGAGATTATTTTCTCCGTTCTAAATCTTTCTCCATGGTCTACCAGAATACGGTTTTTTGATAGTATCGAGATTTGAACCGGACATTGATGCGGAGATTTGAAACAGAGATTGATCTCCATGGTCGTGATATCTAGCTCGAGCTCGGAATTGGGTCCCAGGGACGGAAAAAGATTATATTTCTCAACAAATTAACAGTTTTGGCTGTTCTTATGAGTGAAAAGTAATTCCCTGGAACTTGTTTTTGGTTTTGAACCATTTGTGCACGTTTTGAAAACACAGAAAGGCATTGTTTCTGCTTATTAAGACGATTACGGTAATTTTACTGAACGTGCTACACAAACGCCAGTTCGATTGTGACTTAGGTCAATTGTATGCGTTAAGTGTCTATGCGAAAGATCCACGACGGAAGGTCGGCATGATTACGCCTGCAATGCTATTTGAATTACTGACGACACATTGCGACCGAAATTACGTTTGTAGGTATTTAATGGTTAAAAAGATAAACACCCACTACAATAGACATTGATATAGTTTATTTTGCAGCTAGATAGAAGCAACACAGCACAGTAGTAGAAAAATAGATTTAGAAAAACAATAGTAAGTAGAAGGTACACAGTAAAGAATTTGCATACAAAACAACGCGGGCTTCGCGGCCGTGTATTAATTACGACTGCAGGTAGGTGTGGCGTCTCCGCGAGCGGTCAGCGTGCGCGTGCGCCGGTCCATAGCTATGCGTATGTTATACAAAAGTAGCCGGCCCGCCGCATACTACTGAGTGTCATCCGGCGATGCTTTTGAATTATTTTAATTATAATTTTTATATGGTTTTGTGATGTGGATGAATGTAAGTGCGATTTGTATGAGTAATGTATGTCTGTGTGTTAAACAATACATAAATAAGTAATATATAAATTTAATAATATGTATTTATGATAGGTTTTTAATATATAAAGATAAATAAATTAATGAATACAATAAGTTGCCTACAACGTTCAATCAAATCAGCCGCGGAACTTCGGTCGCGTAGCTTCGGCATAGTGTGTTTAGACACTTACACAATTTATGCGGTCCACGTCGAGAAGCGCGAACCTGTTATTAGAGGAAGCTGTACGTGGCTTCCTCCGATCCCAAGATATTGTCGCAGGGCTAACCTAACCTAATCCTAAACAGAAACACTTATAAAATTAACTCATGTATTCAATTCCACGCTCACTCCATTACACGAGAACACATCTCCTCTCTCTCTCACACACACACCCCCACACGTTCAAATACTCACTCATACACAACACACAAATGCGCTCCTTGTTGTATCTTGTATTTTAATTATTTTGGTTTTTCTTTTGTTTTTGTTAAAAATTGCATACATGTGATTATGTTAAACGGAAGGGCGGAGTCGCCTATCACAAGCATTTCTTTGCTTAAGGTTGATGCGCCAGGGTAGCCCGCGAAATTGAAAATTTCTTACGTTTTTTGCAATTTGTAGGTCAGTGTGAGCTTGTATGTTGATTAAAATACGATTCGCGGCCGTAGCTAATATGGCTTTACAGAATTATAATCATTAGAATCAGCAATACAACTCCATAAGTTAGCATTTACCTCAAATCTAGCGATTTCATGAAATCATGAGGTTTGAGGTAAATGCTAACTTATGGAGCTGTATTTCTGATTCTAATGATTACAATTCTGTAAAGCCATATTAGCTACAGCCGCGAATCATATTTTAATCAACATACAAGCTCACACTGACCTACAAATTGCAAACAACGTAAGAATTTTTGAATTTCGCGAGCTACCCTGGCGCTTTCGCCTTAAAAGGTGATCTCCTAACTCATGTGAACTAAGAATTCGTTTAAATGCAATAAACATTTTTATATTATTTTATTTATTTAATTATTTATATCTTCCTAATTTATACATCAATGCGAACAACACAATATATCTCGGACGCTAGACAACCCTACCTTATAAGGCGGGTTCGGTAAACGTTCTGTCCCTCGAGGGTTAAACATAAAGATAATCTATGGTTTTACTTTAAGAGCCCTATTTTTAGGGAAACAGTTCACACGCTTATTCCCTTGTGGAACATTGATAGTTTCATGTTAACTTTTTTCTAACTTTCTAGAAGAAAATGATTTCGGTTTAATGAACTTTATTTCTCATAAGAACTTAACAAATAGTAGTTCGCTTATAATGAGATACATAAGTGTTAGTTTAGCACTATTACATTAGTTACCTCTAGGGTGCTGGAGACAACGACATCCATACTAATATTATAAATTATAAGTAAATAGACGCAGACAGGTCACCTACCCAACACTTGATATTCAAAAACGGCACAATGTCGGCACAAAATCTTGTTATTATAAGACACTCCGAATTTTTGAATGAAACACATAGATATGAGTGACAGAGACAACGCTCTGCAAAGATGAACACATTATTTGGTGTTGTATTTTCGTTTTTTGCTACCAACCTCCGAAATTAAAGTTATTTTTCACTTTGTAGTGTATTTTTTTGGAAGTAGGTTGTTTTTTTTTGTAAAGTTTTTATTTTTCACTTTTTACTTGTGGTACCCACCCCACATAAATTTAAATACCACTACAAGATATGTACAGCGACAGGACGTACTTTCCAAATATTTTTCAAAATTTTAGGCTCAGTACCTAGTTTCGGAGATAAGGGGGGAGAATGGAAAATTTTCATAAATTTTCTTAAATATCTCTAAAACTACTTCTTTAAAAAAAAAACCGACTTCCAAAAATCACTACGAAGTGAAAAATAACTTTGATTTCAGTGTTTTTATTTCTCGCTTTTTAGTGGGTCTGTTTATAATTTGTATAAGTTACAATAGTCTAATGTCAACTGCTCATCACATGTTACAAAATATTGCTTTTTCCGATGCTGGGACGTTAATTGTTGAGGAGTTCTGCTGGTAAGAACCAGGAGAACTCCTCAACAACCACTCACCACACGCATTGTGTGACGAGCGGAAATTGCTTAGCAACCATATTAAAGTAATCGAATCGCAACCCGAGAAATATTTATCATTGAGTAGTTCCAGTAGCCATCTGTGGTCTTCATCATCAGTTCCACTTCACCAAGTGGTGCTTTCCGAGAGCAAATGCACGACCTACTATAAAAAATATCCAAATCGCTATAGGTGTGCCTATAATATTTGAAGAGTTCCTTCGATTTCTCCAGGATCCCATCATCAGAACTGGATTTTGACAAAAATGGGACCATTTGGAAAGTATACCCTTTCCAACAAAAAAATAATTTTTCAAATCGGTTGGCAAGCGACGGACTTATGCGCGAACAAACATAAAAAAATAAAAATAAAATACAAACATCCGAATTGAGAACCTCCTCCTTTTTTAGAAGTCGGTTAAAAATGATAATATATATAATTATTTAAGGCGCTCATAAATAAATAAATTACCTCCCGAAAGCGAACGCATTATTCAAAATTCATTTACCTACGTTACACGTCCGTGTTTGGGACACAGACAATTATATGTGTACCTTCAACTTCATCGATCCATTAGATTTAGAGCAAATTGGCTGTGACAGACGGACAAACAGACAGACATACGAGTGACCCTACGAGTTTAAGGGTGCAGTTTTTTTATTCGGACATACGGGACCTTAAAAATTATCACAATGACGAGAAATACAAGTGACTATACGCTCTAGGCTTCGTTAAACATCTTTTTACACCCGTTTTAATTTACTTATTGTAATATCACCATTCGTGTAGGTTAGTAAAATAAGCTGAGTTAATATAAATGTTACAGACAGCTGTAAAATTAAAATATATAATCATTTTATTTAATTAAAACTTCAATAATATTCCCTTTCATAACGATATCATAAAAGTTAGTGTCAGACACTAAAATTCTCTGTGTTATTTTCAACGAAGTTATTTTAAATATTTCACGCTAAATTAGTTTTTAGCTTAAATATAGTTTATTTTGGCAGAAATGTTTATAGGTATAATTAATATCAGGTTTTTGATCTCATTTAAGTACAAACTGTCGTTAATATTGAGGAGCTCGTGGCTAAGTAATAACAGCCGCACGGATCAATCCATCACATTAAGCTACGCTTGCCGGTGTTGGTCAGTGGATGGGTGACCATCTTTACATACCGAGATTCCTCCGTGCCTCGGAAAGCACATTAAGCCGTTGGTCCCGGCTGTCATTCGTGGATCTTTGACAGTCGTTACGGGTCGTCAGAAGCCCGAAAGTCTGATAACCAGTCTTACCAAGGGGTATTACCCAGTAACTGGGTTTTGGAGGTCAGATAGGCAGTCGCTCCGTGTAAAATACTGGTATTCAGCTGCATCCGGTTAGACTGGAAGCCGACCCCAACATATTTGGGAAAAGGCTAGGCAGATTGACTAACACCAGTTATAAGATGTTTTACTAACAAAATAGACTATATTGTTGTCCGATATAAATAAATAAATAAAATGAATTAGTGTAATTGCGCCATAAGAGTGGTAAAGCAGACGATGTCGACTGTACAACATAATTGTTAGAAAACTCAAGTAACAACAGACCGTTATGGCTCCTCCTTCCTAAAATACGGCGAAACTAAGTAACTTTGTGACCATCTTTTACAGTAACTACAGTATCTTTCTGATAGGAAAAAATACACAGTAATCTACAACACATAAGAAGTGATTTCATTTGTGCTGAAATCTATTTTAGTTTGTAGAACTATGGGAAAAAAAATTAAATCCAGGTCTATTTCTGTCTATTTTTTCTAGTTTTTACCATATTACTCCTACAATTTTCATTAAAAGTGTTCATAAATTTATACAGTTCTCTACAAAATAAAAAGGAATGATTTCATATCATTACTTTTTTAGTCTAATCAATAGATTTTGCAAGCGTTGTGTAATTGCGCTTCTCTTTCTTTTCTATGCAGTCCGACAGTAACCGCGCTTTTTATGGCGGACAAGCCTTAAAGAATTCCTCATGATGTTATCCTTCACCTTTCAACAAATATAACTATTAGGTAATCTTTTTCATAATATAGATGTATACAATAATAGTACATGTGTGTTTTATTATGAAAGTTCTCTCCCTCCCATTAGAAAGGAATTGAAAGGAACCCTTTGTAATGGAGTCCTGAATTTGTGAGTAACGCAGAGTTACGAATTATTAGAGTATGGCAGCCCACTCCCTCTCACCGAGAGGAGGCCTGTGTCCCAGCAGTGGGAACATTATAGACTAGCTTCTGACCGCGACTTCGTCCGCGTGAAATTTCTTGGTCCCCCGACCCACCCTGTCGTATCCCACACACGAACGTACCTACGTGCTTTTACTGGAAAAGGTACAAAAAGCGTTCCTTAGGTTTTTATATAAACGGAAACACGGTGATTATCCTTACCTCTATCCGACTAAATTTCTATTGGAATGCCTCGGATATAATTCATTAGAGGTAAGGCTAGCACGAGATCAGCTCACCGTAGCCTGCAAGGCGCTCCGTGGCACTATTGACGAACTTGTTCTGCATGCTGTGCTGGCCTCTTCTTCGTCCCAGACAATTACTGCCGCGGCAGTGCGCACAGGCTGTTTGCTGTGCCCCCATGTCGCACAGCGCACCGTTGCGCGTGCTCAGTCCCCAGTACCTCGCACTCTGGCCGCACTTAATGATCTCTTGGATTCTAATCCAACAAATGATCTGTTTGCGGATGAATGGACGAAGATATTATTGGCATGTCAGAAGTACTGTGAGAGGGATTCATGAAAGTACCTATTGCTAATTTTTATTGTTTTATAATTTCTGTGTATATGTGCCTCTGCCTTTAATTATTGTAATTGGTTTTTATCCGTGTTAATTAAAGTTAAATAAATAAATAAAAGTAACAAAAAAACATTTAAAAAAAACCTGAGCGAGGCCAAAAAGGTTCCTACCTCAGCATAAAGCTGCGATATTTAAAAGTCAAATACCGCAACGCTGGTATTCTGATAGGGCCTGTCCGATGCCATGGAAACGCCCACAGATAAAAGCGAGAGAAACACAAGCCTGATGACATGTTATTTTAAATCCTCTGTAGGAAATCTAGGTTCTAACACTTCAATAAAACGAATTATGGGCTTTTTAAAATAAAAGATTATTATTAGCCAATTAAAAGTCACTAGGAAGTTTATACGTCCGTCTCTGCTAAATCGCAAACGAGAAGTGAAGTAATAATAATGGTAGGTAGTATTTATTTATTAAGGAGGTACCTACAATGTATCGATTATTACAGAAACGACTAAAGATTGATTTTTGTAAATAATTAAATCAATTAAATCAACATCCTCCTCTACAATTTTCCTACATCCATGTTTACAAAATAAACTGAGTAATGGTAGGAACTGTGTTCATACAGCAGTCATGCTCGCAGTAAACCTAATGAGTGGCTTGATGAAATACTGGTAATTAGTGACCGATACTTAAGCACATGATTGTGTCCCTTATCTCCGAAGTTTGCATAGAGAAAAATCTGAAATTATTCTATGTGATAGAAGTTTATATATAGACTAGCTGACCCGACATCCTGTCCCAATTTCAATAATTCAAAATTCCCATACAAAATCCACTTTCAGTTTTCCCGAATTTTCCAATTTTTCCGGCCACTTTTTCAATTTTTCTCACCGTTTAAACCTTCCCTGGACTACGACAAATTCAAAACCAAAATCAGCTAAATCAGCCCAGTCGTTCTTGAGTTTTAGCCAGACAAACGAACAGCAATTGATTTTTATATATATAGATAGAGATATAGACAGATAGATTACACGAAAATAAAACGATGTCTCTAAATAGCACAGTTTTTCAGAAATCATCAACAAAAATTGCATATAAATGATGGTACGGAACCCTCGGTGGGCGAGTCCGACTCGCTCTTGACTGTTTTTTTTGCTTTTGTGGATGGGAAATCATCAAATGACTTCTCCCGCTCTGGGCGGAGCAGGAGGGCGTGTCAGACTTTTAATGACTAAAACCCACCCGTGTTCCTTCAATTCAGTTGCCTGTGCCAGGGCCACGGTATCTCTTTCGAACAACCCGCGACCCCGGCGGCATCGGCCCTATCGGACCCCATCATTGCTGACATCTCTTTGAGGCGCGCGTGGAACACAACGCGCCGTCGACTCGGTCCTGGTCTTTACCGGACGGCGAGCTACCCATTGCACGCAATAGAACCATACTTGGAATCGCGAAAAAAAATTTGCTGTTCCCTACTGTATTCCAGCTGAGTTATTTTTCGCAATTTCAGGTTTGGTCCGCTAGTAAAAGTTGTTTGTTATCATGAGCACAATCATGTGTTTAGGTATCGGTCACTAATTACCAGTCACCCTATATATGAGGAGTAACTAGTACTTACTAGAGCTGTTTGTGTGAAGGAGCTCGTCCGGATAAGTATTAAGCCGATCTTCCTCCACCAGCTAAACTAACTTAGTTTAGATTAGCTCGCATAGTTGAGCCAGTTTTTCATACATGTGCGGATTCGCGCAAGTGTCTTTCGTGGAATTGGATTCGCGCAAGTGTCTTTCGCGCAAAAGTCCATTCGCGCAAAAGTCTAGTCGAGGAAATATCCGTTTGCGCAAAAGTCCATTCGCGGAAAAGTCTTTTCGCGAAAGTATCTTTCGCGCAAGTGTCGTTCGAGCAAATGTCCTTGCTCGCAAAAGTCAATTTGCGCAAAAGTCCAGTCGCGGAAATGTCTTTTCGCGCAATTATCTTTCGCGCAAGTATCCCTTCGCGCAAAAGTCCGTTCGCGCAAAAGTCCATTCACGGAAATATCTTTTCGCGCAAATGTCCCTTCGCGGAAATGTCTTTCGGGCAAGTGTCCTGCTACCGTGTGTATTTGTTATGTAATTAAGTACATAAAAGGATAAATTATTATACTTCTGTCGTTTCCCTGCTTGGTCATTGTACTCAACTACAGACAGACAGCAGTATGTATACGTGCGTATAATATATATAGACATGTTTGTATTGACGGAGGGTCGAAATATTTTCAATGGCTGAGATTTTAAGGGAATGGATCTATGTAGGGAAACTAATATGTAAATAACGAATAGTGCTATTGTAGTGAACATTGATATTTTTTTGTTAGCTGTACCATGTAATGATTTTGCATGTTGAAATGGATGTGTGGAGTGACGAGAATGGATAAAATAAGAAATGAGTACCTATAGGTAATAGGTAATAGGTAATACGGGCTGATATCCGCAACTCCACGTCAATGCGCGTATTTTGCGTTTGGGTGGGAAAATCGATCATTCGATCCACCCCAGCTCCTCAAAGAAGGCCAGCAGCGCCTTGATCTTACTGACAACCTCACGGATGGTACCTGGGTTACAGAAGTACTTTGCCCTGTATGCGGCGACTACCGGGCAGTTTAGAAGCACATGAGCTGCTGTCTCGTCGTCCTCCACGCAGGCCCTGCACAGCGGACTGTCTGTGACTCCTATGACAAAGAGGTGTTTATTAAATGACCCATGGCCAGTTATAGCCGCTGTAACTGTACGCAGCTGCTGTTTAGTTAGTCGGAGAACCTGTTTCGTGAGGCGGCCATCAATTGCAGGGAGCGCCTCCTTAGCCTGCCTACACTCACCTTGGTCCGACCATAGTTTGTGATGCTGGTCCCTGGTACGTTTCCTTACCAGAGTGCGCAAGTACCCGAAAGGGAGCGGCACTATGGGTTCAGGTCCCACTGGTGCCATGCTCGACCCCCTTCTGGCAAGTTCGTCGGCTGCGTCGTTGCCTAGCGAGCCGCTGTGGAGGATGATGGATGGATGTGTGGAGTGACGAGAATGGATAAAATAAGAAATGAGTACCTATACCGGATGACTCTTTTTACCGTTTCGAAAAAAATTGGGTGAACAGAGTTTTTTTTTTTTTAATAGCTTAGACAGAAAAAAAATTATCTAAGTACCAATAAATAGTACAAATTCGATGTAAACTTTTCATTTTTGTACCATAAAAACAGAAATTTTGTAAAAAAATAATAAATCGTTTAAAAATATCGAAATTCAAATCATATGCAGCCTGCAATTTATTTTATATGTTTTTTTTTTAAAGAAAAAAAAGTTAAATGATAATGATAAATGATAAATGATTTATTTTCTGTAAGTAGGTTTGTACAAACACTTTTACACGTCAAATATATTTTTTTTTAAACTAGATGAGTTCGACGTTTCCTATCTGACTACTCTGAGAAGAAACGCCGAAACAAACTCAGAGGTCACAGTCTCTTTTAAAGTCCAGACATAATCTTGGTCAGATCATGTGAAGACCATGTAGATTGCAGTCTGAAATGGTCTTTTGATGAAAGAACCCCACAGATTGAGTGGACCTGTCCAGTCAGTGCACGCATTTGTCAGTAATAGTTAGGTATGCCATAGGCTTCTACTTCGATCACCTAATATACCCAATTTTTTTCGAGACGGTAAAAAAAGTCATCCGGTATAAGAGGAAGTTTGAAAGTGGCGCCAGTGACAGAAAATTTGAAAGGAAATCGTTTGGGTTGGTATGGGCATGTGATGAGGAGGGACGAAATGCATGTGACTAAAATAGTGATGAATACAAATGTTGATGGATGGAGGCAGAGAAAGGCCAAAGAAAATATGGATGGATTGTCTCAGGAATGATATGAAAGAGAAGGGAGTGAATGATAGCGTGACGGTTGACAGGGGAGAATGGAAGATGAAAACGTGTTGCGCCGACCACACGTGACATGGGATAAGGGCAGGAAGATGATGATGATTAATATTTGAAAGTCTAGTGATCGCAAGCGAAACTTCTGTGCGTTCGATCCCCAGTTCCGGGAGTGTTATTTTCCACTAAGAGTTTCTCAGTAGCGGCCCATAAGGAGGCGAGGGGGAGGGGGAGGTAGTGAAGTGGTTGTAAAAGGGGGTGAGTGAAGGAGGGGGATGAGGAAGGGGAGAGGGAGGGCGAGGGGGAGGCTGTAGTAAGGGGGACGGTGTAGAAAGGGGGGCGAGCGTGTGGAGGGGGCGAGGGGGAGGGGGAGGCAGTAAAGGAGTTGTGAATGGGGGTGAGTGAAGGAGGGGGAGAGGGAGGGTGGAGTTGGAGGCTGTAGTAAGGGGGACGGTGTGGAAAGGTGCCTGGTTACATCTTACTCATTCTCTCACATGTACAATATTGTGTTATATTATGTACACGTATACACCAAGTATAAACAAACACCGGACTCACATAAAACATACACAAAACACACACTCATTTGATAAAATATTAGTCTTGTTTTTATTTTCTCAAAATAATATAAAATAATAAATAGTGGCATAGTTTGTGATTTAAAGTAACCACAGAATATAAAATCAAGGTCATAATATTCGCATAATAAGGGCCGAGCCTATTGCTAAAAACCAGGCACTAATTTGGATTCCAGACCACTTAGAAATACCACAACATAGTTCTTGCGAGCATACTCTATATCCCCAGTTTAAAACTACACAAATAAACTTTATTATCTCTCTCATAAATACAATGCGACATGAATGTATCTCGTAGAACGTGCTACGGCGTAGGCACGTCGTAGCACAGCGTAGCGTAGCACGAGAGTGCTACGGCGTAGCTGTTTTATTTCGTGAAATTGTGTTCTTGTTTTGTTTGTAGAATTATTTAGAATAGTTTAAATTGTATTGGAAATTGGAGTTTTGGTATTATGTAGGTTAACATATATTTAGTTTATACAAATATTGAACAACTGGAATATATAACTAATTAAGGAAATAATATTATATATATTTACTGAATTAACTACTTAAATAAATTAAATAATAAAAGGAAAAATAGTATTCCATGAAATCAAAATACATTTATAAGTAAATAAATAATAAGCGCGCAAAATAAGCGCTCTTCCTCCTCTCTCCTACTACGCTGTGCCCGACAGGGTCCATAATTGTGACATTATTTTTAAGCTTACCAACTGATATTATAACATTATGGAACGCAATAAAGAATTGAGAATTGAGAATAGTTTTATTTAAAAGTGAATATTTTAGGAAAGGGTTCCTTAATTACCACCAAAACTTTTACACTTTAATTTGACGCTGGTGTCTATTTTGGCTAAAGATATATTTTTAGTTTCAGAATCTCTAGTAATAACTATTACTATTGATAAATTCATGAAAATGTTTGAAGTTGTTATGTGTCGGTGTCAATGTTGTTTTCCAAAAACACAAATTTGTTTTCATGTTTACAAAGTAAATCGCAAAAGCAGTATACATAGTTATCTTAAATCCACATTCCCAATTCACTTTGTCAACACACGTAACAATAACAACCAAAATGCCGCATTAAAACGAAACTAAAACAACAACATTGCGAAACTATTTCGTTAAAAGTTACGAAATTTTGCTCCAACGAAACTCGTAGCCGGTTTCAAACAAAATTTACGTAGCAGCACTACGCCGTAGCACACTCGTAGCGTGCCGCTACGCCGTAGTGCAGTGAGTACTTATGTGCGTTACGAATGCGGAATTTACTAATTATGGATATTAATGAAGCAATAATTTACAGTTTCAGTACCTTTGGATAAGTTTTGGTGGGGCACATAAATTCTGTTCTGTTAAATAACTGGCTGGTGGAGGAGCTCGTGGCTAAGTAATAACAGCCACCGGGTCGATCCATCAGGTTAAGCTACGCTTGCCGGGGTTGGTCCGTGGATGGGTGACCATCTTTACATACCGAGACTCCTCCATGCCTCGGAAAGCACGTTAAGCCTTTGGTCCCGGCTGTCATTACGGGTCGTCAGAAGCCCGAAAGTCTGACAACCAGTCTTACCAAGGGCTATCGTATTACCCAGTTACTGGGTTGTGGAGGTCAGATAGGCAGTCGCTCCATATAAAATATGGTATTCAGCTGCATTTGGTTGAATTGGAAGCCGACCCCAACATAGTTGGAAAGAGCTAGGTAGATTAGATTATTATTTATTTTTATTTATTTATTACAATGATTTACTTAGCTTATAAATATATTAAGCCCCACAAAACCATGTCAATAGTTTGACTGTGGGGGCTGGCGAGTCTTTATTATTATTACTTTACACATTAAAATCTTAAACTCTTCACTTTATTAGTAGAGTTGTGGTTTCTTTTTAACCGACTTCTAGAAGGAGGAGGTTCTCAACTCGTCGGAACCTTTTTTTTTTTTTTTTTTTTATGTATGTTCCCCGATTACTCGAAAATGGCTAGACCGATTTGGATTTTTCTTTTTTTGTTCGAAAGGGTATACTTCCCAAGTAGTCCCATGATCATCAAGTCAGGATCTGATGATGGGATCCCATGGAAATCGAGGGAAACCCTCAAATTTTATGAGCACACCTATATCGATTTCGGTATTTTTTATAGTAACTCGTGCATTTACTCTCGGAAAGTACCATTCGGTGAACTGGAATTGATGATGAAGACCACAGAGGGCCATCGGAAATACTCAATTATATCTAAGTATATAACAGGTTGCGATTCGATTACATTAATATGGTTTATGCTCATCAAAATAATGGTAATGGTGACTTCACCATGAGCTCCATTTCTCCTGGTTCTTACAAGGAGTACTCCTCAACAATTCACGTCCCTGCATCGGGAAAAGCAACATTTTGTAAAACGTGATGAGCAGTTGACATTGGGTTATTGTAACTTAGACAAATTACAAACTGAACCACTAAAAAGTGAAAAATAAATACTTTTTTACAAAAACTAAAACCGACTTCCAAAAAAAACACTACAAAGTGAAAAATAACTTTAATTTCGGAAGTCGGTGGCAAAAAACTAAAATACAGATCCAAAGACACCGACTTCCGAAATTAAAGTTATTTTTCACTTTGTAGTGTTTTTTTTGGAAGTCGGTTTTTGTTTTTGTAAAAAAGTTTTATTAGTTGAGTTGTGGTTGTTTGTCAGTTGTTGTTTAGTTGTTGTTGAGTAGTTGGGGAATGGCAAGAACACGCTGATGACGTAGTCGGGAAAAAAAATAGGTGCTAGTGCAAATTAGCCTTAAGATGCTAGATTGCTAGGGAGGCTTTCACAACAATCTTATTTATAAGAAGTAAACAGTAATGTGAACTGTCTGTGGGGCACATGGCGGATATCAAATCAAATCAAATCAAATTGTTTATTTATAAAAACAGTATTGTAGTACATGGTAATTTAGGGTTGAAAAATTAGTGTAGGTACCTACTAAAACTACAACTAAAATGGTGGTGAGGTGCTGCATTCCCAGCTAGGTTACAGAATAACCTGTATAAGGGAGTGCAGTGCCAGTCCCCATCGGGTAATATAATAATATTGTACACAGTACGTGGCCTTCTACTACAATTTTATTACAAAAGGAAAAAATACATAATAAAAAGATAAACATTTGCTCAAAGGTAAGTGAGTGTGATTGTGTGAGTGTGATTGTGTGAGTGTGTGTGTGTATGTGGGGGTGTGTATAAGTGTGTGCGCGCGTGCGTGTTTGTGGACGTGCGTGTGTGTGTGGTGTGCGTTGTCGCGTCTGTCGTGTGTAGGTATGTGGGTTTGCTTCTGTGAGAGAAATGGTATGATTTTGAAACATATTTTTATTTATGCTGTTAGAAACTTTTCTGTCTCATCGTAAGTTTTATTTTGTAGAAATGAGTAAACTGCTTTTTTGCATTTATGGTACGTCATACCATAGATTGGACAATGTTTATTAATTTTATTGTATAAATTCGGGCTTTGGTAGTAGCAGAATCTTTTAATGCTAGATGATCGTGTTTGCGGTACCGCACATATTAGATCTTTTCGTCGCTTTGTGATTTTTTTGAATGGGGTTTTGCGATGTTGTATTAGGATGGCTTGTAAAATGTAGTGTTGTCTTACATTAAGAATTTTCCAATCTTTGTACAACTCACTGGTAGGATATAAAATAGGGCGAAAAGTAGCAACTTTTAAAACAGCTCTGTGGGCTATTTCCAGAGGCTTCAGAGTCGTTTTTGCCGCACCACCCCAGCAGGAAATACAATATGTAGCAATAGAGGAGCATAAAGCAAAATAGACGGTTCGAATAGTGTTTATATTTGCTACATGTCGTAGGTTTCTAAATACATAAATTAGTTTACGGACTCTTGTAGTGAGCAGGTTTATATGCGTCTTAAAGTTGAGGTGCTTATCCACCACTACGCCCAAATATTTTGTATGTTCAACAGATGCTATAGATGAACAGTGACAGGAGGTTTTAGTTTGACAAAGATGTGCTTTTATTGTGATTGGGGTGAGTGGTTGTGTGATCGGGCTGATTGAGTAAGTAAGAAAGTTTGTTTTGTTAGTGTTTAGTGTAAGTGTGTGTGAGGTGAGCCATTCCAGAGCTGTTTTGAAACCATTTTGAGCTACATGTTCAAGCTCTGACCAACTATCGGCTGTAAATGTGATGGCAGTGTCATCTGCAAATGCAATAACTTTGCCATTAGGGATATCAAGGTTGCACAGATCATTAATAAATATCAAGAAGAGGGTGGGGCCTAATATGCTACCTTGGGGGACCCCGTAGCAGATGGGGAGCTCGTTACTGTTATGATTATCAATCCTAACAATTTGAGTGCGGTTTGTTAGGTAACTCCGGAAAAGTTCCAGTTGCGTTCCTCTAACACCCATACTCTCAAGCTTGAGCAGAAGGGTGGGGATGGGAACGGTGTCAAACGCTTTTGCGAGATCCAAGAACAGCGTAAGAACCTTTTTATTTTTGTTTAACTGCTGAATTACATGACAAGTTAGATCTTGAACTGCATCGCAAGTAGATTTATTTTTACGAAAGCCATACTGTTGTGAGGATAAATGGTTATTACGTTCGAGGTAGTGGACAAGCCTTTTGTTTATTAGACGTTCTAGTAGTTTGGACAACGCACTTAGAACCGCAATCGGACGGTAGTTATTTGGTAAATACCCATCTCCACCCTTGAAGACTGGATGAATTATTGCCTTTTTCATAGAAGTGGGAAAGACGGCAGTTTCAAAACATAGGTTGAATATATGGCATAGCATGGGTGCCAGGGTACTTGCGTATTTCTTTAAGAAAAGCGGTGAAATGGTATCCCAACCAGTGGCTGCGTTCAGTCGCAGAGATCCTATAGCCGATATAATTTCATCAGTATCTGTTAGTTCTAGCACAAAGGACGTTAATGGAACATATTTCGGTTGGGTTTGTGAGGGTGTAGTGGACTGTAAGAATGTGTGGTGGGTAAGATTGACTGCTAGTGTACTGCCAAAGCTGGCAAAAAAGGAATTTACTTCGTTGCAAGATTGTACGGGCGATGATGAGCAATTCAGAAGTTGTGTGGATGATGATTTACTTTTATTAGTATTCGTAACTCGCTTTATAGTATCCCAGAGTATTTTTGGATTGTGACTAGCATTATTTAGTTCTTCTGTGTCGTATCGTCTCTTTGCTTTTTTTAACAATTTAGCACAATAGTTTCTGTAACGTTTATAAGTTAGTTTTAATACATCATTATCTGGAGATATTTTAAGTTTTCTATGCAGAGCGTCCCTATTTCTAATGCACCTTAATAAACCCGGAGTAATCCATGGTTTGAGGATTCTCTTTTTTGCAGGCACTTTTTTCAAAGTCGTGTTTTTTGCGATAGCTGATGACAGCAAGTTTATAAGACAGTCAGTTGCTGCATTAGCGTCCGCTAAACATAGAATATGACTAAAGTCTATTTGGGATATATCTTTATCAAGAGCCTCATGATCAATTTTAGTCATAGTGGTGCTGGCAATGATTCGTTCACATTGCTTGTCCAAACAGAATAAGGACGAGTAATGATCAGTGACTGTGGTGTCGTACACAAACGTAAATGAGCGACTACTTGTTTTTAATATCAAGTGATCCAGACAATTGCCGCCCCTGGTAGGTAGGGTGTGAGCAGGGAGGAAACCATGGAAGGCTAAACAATTTAAATAATCGTGGGCGCGCGCATCAACTGTGCTAGGTTTTATATCTAGATTAAGATCACCGGTTATAATGACCGTTTTGAAGCTATTTAGTGATAGGAGTACATTATTTAAAGTAAAAAGAAAATTAGCTATGTTGTCATTAGATGGAGAGCGATAGATGCAGACTATGGCCTCGTCAGAATTTATTTTAATTATTAGGCCTGAAGCAGATTGACCAAAATCTGGCTCTTCACATGTAACTATTAGGTCCGATTTCACATAGACCACCACTCCATCACTTTGGTTAAGGTGTTTGGTGGTCATATGCGAATTATAATTTTGCAACATGGGAATATTAGAATTACTAAAACAAGGTAGCCAACATTCGGTCAGGACTACCAGATCACAGTCAAATGAAATACGGTGCATCAGAGTTTGAAGGTTTAAAAAATTACAATTTAAAGATCGGATGTTCTGTGAAAGAATCTTTAGATATGAATTTGGATGTTTTAAAATCGATTGTGTTTGTTCCGGTGCACATGTGTGAGATACAGATACGGAATGCTGGTCTATCTTGTCGAATAAGTGGTTTACGTTGTTATTCATTTTTGCAGGAGGATAAGTATTACACAGATAGGTTGTTGTTGTAATTGGTTGACTAAAAAGGTTGTTCGTATTAAGTTATTTGCTGGGTATACAGAAGAGTAAACGGGTAGTGTAAATATATTATGATTATTAAATGATACTGTCAATAATAAATGTGAGTTAGAAAAATCCACAAGTAGCGAGTTACGTTCATGCGAGCAACAAAAATAGTTATGAACAGCAAAAATAGTTATGAAGGTATGTGAACAATGTGAGTGGTATGTTATTAATATTGCGTGTGTTATTTGTAGGTAGTGTAGTTTTAATGTGTATTGTGTATTGTGTGTGTCAGAGCTTAGTAATTGATAATGGCAGAAGCGAAAGTAATGAATTTCACATTTACATGCATGCAGTTTGGTAATTGTTAATTTTAGGTAATAGAAATATTTTTGAGTAGTCTTATCTGAGTAAAGTAATAAATAGGAGCAAAAATAAATTGGATAGTTATATACAGGTAGTCATTGTTGGACAGTAGTGGCCAGTAGTTTCAGGTGATCTTCATTTTTGACCAAAATGGCTTGGCTATCAGGATCCTTTTTCAACATTACTCGTCCATTTGACGTCCAGCAGAAACTATATTTATTGGATTTAGCGTAGGTCCTTGTAACGTAAAACAGTCTTTTTGTGAGGGTGGTCAACTGTTCGGCTATATATATAGGAGTATGAGATGTAGTTGTTAAGCCCAGGTGAGTTGAGCAGATCTTATCATTCGGCTGTTTTTTATTGTAGTCTTTAACCGCTGTCAAGAACTTAGACTTCGTGAGAGTATTTGAAAACTCAATTACAATGTTAGATGTTGTGCTTTCTTTTTTTGATGGTTGTCTCCATACATCGCGAATACCAGTGGGCTCTGCTTGCACCTGTAATTGGTTCGATAGGTGCTGTATCATGTAGAACAAAACAGTTTTAGTCTCATTTGTCGTTTTTGGTACATTTCTGATTTCCACGGATGTTTTGGTGAGATTTCTCTCATACATTTCAACCTTATCTTCTAGGGCTGATATCTTTAATGCCATGTTATTACGCTCTTTTTCAAGCCCAGTAATTATGTTCTCCAGAGAGGATATTTGATCTGAGATGAAAGTTACTGATTTTTCTAATTCAGTATTAATGTCTTTAATCTCTGTGTAATGGTTTTTTATTTCAATAAGATGACCTTCTAATTTATCCAGACGTCCATTTTGAGTACAAATCATCACCTTAATCATCTCTGTAATTTCAGATTTGAAGTCCTCTAGTTCGGCTCCACTAGCGGTACTCGATTTAACTGTAGGTTTATTTCGCTGGGTAATGTTTCGTCGAGATTCGTCATCCACACAGAGTTGCTGGATATCGGATTTGGGGCGGGATGACACACTACCTACTGTAGTCTTTGACATGTTTCCTTGATGGTAACTTAATACTTAGACCATACACAATAGTTACCCGCTTTTAAGTTGTGGCAAGCAGCGAGAATGACGTATCAACGTAGGTATGTGCAGTGAGGTAGTCCGCGCAAGTTACTAGGAAAGTATGTGTCTATCAGAGCCCAAATTTGATTTGGAGTGTGTGAAGAAGAAGCAATGTCGAGTAGCACTCTTCACCGACGGACGTCAAAAGTGGTGTGTAGTCCAGGGGTACCAGGAGCGCATAGATACTGCGGAGGTGACAGTAGCGGCGAACGCTGCGTCACAATTAGGCGGAGCTTTAGCAAGCGAGCAGGACAGAAGCGCGTACCTTCGTGTGACGTTGGTGGTGGGCGGGTTCGCACGCAGGTGAGACGACAGGATGATCGCGCGCAGGGAGGCGGAGCTTCCGTCGCTAAGCAGCTCACTAGGATGATGTACGCGCGGCGAATATCGCCTATGACTTCTGCACTCCTATTTTTTACTTCTTATTTAAATGGTAAAAAACGACTTTAATTAAAAAATAATAACTGTACGGTAACTTAAAACACGTCTGCTCGTATTCGAGATCCGGGGGGAAGGGGATATGAACGTGAATGATGGATGGGGGGGGGGCGAGGGGGATGAATATGAGGGTGACGGAATAATACTTCTGGCTTTGGACAGAGAAACGAAAATAAAAGGCAGGGATATGTTATTGGTCTTGCAAATCTAAATTAGAAAAGTGTCCTGACTGACTGATTGACTGACTCATCAACGCCCAGCCCAAACCCTTGATCCTAGAAAGCTGAGCACAGAGGTTCTTGTTATAATGTAGACAAGGAATAAGGAAAGATTTCCCAGTAGTACGTTCCCGTGGGATATTTCCGACATCCACGCGAGCGAAGCCGCTGGCAAAAGCTACTTTATAATAAAAATGATGATAATGATGATATTTTTTGTAATATGTGATTATTATCACATATTAAAAGTTCTTATCACATAATTTAAATATAGTTTTCTATGTAACATAGTGCCATGGAGCTTCAAAAGTTATCCTGTATTGACAAAGGAAAGAGTTTGAAAACCGTTGACTATACCCATAGAAATATAAAAAAAAACAGGAGAAGTGGCAAGCGGGCGAATCTGTGTCCGCGCGACATGCTCAGTATGAGCCGTTCATAGTACTTTCGTCTCCGCGAACTAGTGCGCTGACGACTGTGACCGTGACAATTTATAAGAATGCCGTGTTGTTCAGTGGTTTCTTGTAAAAACCGAAGCCAAGAATCACTTTCCATATGTAAGTACAAGTATTTTACCGTATTTGTCTTTAAAATCATGAAAGTGACAAAGGGACAAAGTGGAGACACAGGGTTCCGATACATTTTAACATACTGGGCACATCTCCTTCTTTCTTATATCTATGCCTGTACAATTCTTAGCCACAAACAAACAAATGGGAACGTCCCATTCCATTATCACTGCTGATAACACGGTGAGCCCCAATATGAAGATATAAGGCCGACCTCTGTCGCCATTAGATACAGAATGCCATAGATAATCAAAATTTATGTACCTGACCTACCTCTGTGATGGGAATTTTACCTAAAATCGTTTACAAAGTGAGCCAAGCTTGGCTGGAAAGGTACAGTCAACAGCTCTTCAGTGGTATTGTGGCGGCTCTCACGACACGCAAAATCCTGCATCGCGCAATCAGAGTTTACCGCATGACTAGCATATACAGGGAGTTTCTTTTAAGGTGTCAAGCCAGTACGAGCTGATAGCAGAGTACCATACCTATCGATTTAACCCCCATGTGTGTTCTACGATTTTTTGTATGTTTTTCCTGATTCAACTGCTTTAAAAAAATAATTTTTTTTTTGGGTCAACTTTGAACAAGAATGTACTAAATAGGGCATTGTTTTCTGAAATCGGTCGTTGAAAGTGGTGTATCCGAAATCTTGTGATTTTCATATTTTATAATTTATTATTGATATTTACTATTCCTCTACGTTTAAGCAGAGCTCAGTTGATAATAAAAACATAAATTTTATCCCTACTACTATCCATATCCACTATACCATTGATATGAAATGAGGGATCCAAAATAACTCGAAAACTACAAAAAATCGTAGAACATACATGGGGATTAAATCGATAGGTATGGTACTCTGCTATCAGCTCGCACTGGCTTGACACCTTAAAAGAAACACCCTGAACGTCCCGAGATCAACCGTCGGGCAGTAGCCCACCAGACACGACACCCGTCTGGTCGGAGGATCCTCCCGTTTCTATGGAGGATGAGTGAACTTTACACCCCGTTCCTTCAAGCCTCTATAACTCAATCTGCCTAGCCTTTTCCCAACTATGTTGGGGTCGGCTTCCAGTCTAACCGGATGCAGCTGAATACCAGTATTTTACATGGAGCGACTGCCTATTTGACCTCCACAACCCAGTAACTGGGTAATGCGATACCCCTTGGTAAGACCGGTTGTCAGACTTTCGGGCTTCTGACGACCCGTAGGTAACGACTGTCAAAGATCCACGAATGACAGCCGGGACCAACGGCTTAACGTGCTTTCCGAGGCACGGAGGAGTCTCGGTATGTAAAGATAGGTCACCCATCCACGGACCAACCCCGGCAAGCGTAGCTTAACCTGATGGATCGACCCGTGCGGCTGTTATTACTTAGCCACGAGCTCCTCAAGCCTCTATAGTATATCGTAATAATTTCCTATCCTCATAAGTCCCAACGACCTAATTTAATGACAAAAATATGTTGACACTCCGGCTTAAGACAGTTTTCAAAATCATTAATTTACGGCCCAGCGACCTAAAATTATGACATGATATTTTAAACATAATTATTTTTTGTCGCATTTTAATTAATTAATTTTTGGGTCGTAACGTTTATTGACCTGGGTTTTACGAGGCTATAGTTTTTACTCTATCCCTGTCAAAACGTCAAATTGTGAACTGGCCTCATACAAATGAATGCAAAGACATTGAACCTCTAGACGTTGCTATGATTACAGTGTGAAATGTGGAAGTGAGACACATATACGAAATTAATAGGAAAATCGAGACAAAGCATCGTATTTTCTGTCTCTTACGGCGTGCCGTATTTTGCTTGGCGAACTTTTGAATGTTAGCCAAACAAAGTGCTTTCACTGTTACAAAATTTATCTTGCGTCAATTAATTTAACTTTTTTGGACAGTTTTTGCATTGTAAATACATAATATTATGTATGTATTGACATCGGTTTCAGTCCAAAATTTGGAAGATTTCTTACGTTAAACTTCATTTCTCATACCACATAACCTAGAAAAAGTATTATATTGCTGTCTCACGACCGGCCACGCGGTGGTTCCATCTAGATGTATATTATCTAACAATGAATGCGACGGAACGCTCCTTGCGCGCTGATTGGTTGAACGTCATGTGCCGCCCGCGCCGCCATCTTTGGCTGTCATCTGTCATTATTTATTACTGTTGATCATGGCATGTGGTCTTGGATTCGGTTCCCGGCTCGGACACACAGATATTCAGTTTTTAGGGTTCCGTAACAAAATGGTAAAAAGGAACCCTTATGGTGCGACTCAGTCTGTCTGGCTGTCTGTCTATCACAGCTGGATATCTCAAGAAGTACTAATGCTATCAACTTGAAATTTGGAACAGTTTTAGTTGACGTTTATCTAACTATTTTGCAAATAAGAAAGAAGTAAAAATATTTTTATTTTTTTTGCAACAGGGACTGAAAGGGGGTCTTAAAAATTCAAAGTGGGGCTACTAGGGCATGTGGGGTATCACATGAAAGAGCGCTGCATGCAAATTCTCAAACATTTTTAATTTATTTTTAAGCCCACAAAAATACCGTTCTCCACCCTTATCTCCGAAGTTTGCATAGAGAAAAATCTGAAATTATTCTGTGTGATAGAAGTTTATGTAAAGATTACAGGAAAAATAAAACGATGTCACTAAATAGCACAATTTTTCAGAAATCGGAACGGAACCCTCGGTGCACGAGTCCGACTCGCTCTTGACCGGTTTTTTTTAATTAGGAGGTTCTCAGTGACTTGGTTAAAGCCAGCTCTATGTTCTATGTTAAGGATTAGGTTTCCGCACTTAGTCCTTCATGTGGACCATTGTGCGTGAGCCGTGGCGGCCGTTGGGGGTTATTCCAACCAGCCCACCTCCCTCCTGAAGTTAATCAAATCTCTGGGTCTATTAAGAACATCTGTGAAAGATCGGGGTATTCCAAGAGTATCTGTTCTAATCTGGGTGACGCCTATGCATTCAAAGAGAACATGCGCAATGGTCTCCTCAGCCTCCATGCAGGCCCTGCAAAGGGGATTGTCCGTTATTCCTATTGTATGGAAGTGTTTGTTTAATGAGCAGTGTCCCGTGATGGTCCCAGTCACCAGGCGCAGCCCGTTCCTGTCCAAACGTAATAACCGTCTAGTAAGCGCACCGTCCAGGGAGGGCAGAGCCTCCCTGGATTGCCTGCAGCCTGGTGTCGAGGACCACCAACTCTCTGCTTGTGTATGGGTGAGGTCCTGTAGGCACCTGCGTAACTGGTTGAAGGGAATGGGCACGATTGGCTCAGGCCCACAGACGGACGTGCTGGATGCTCTCCTAGCTAGTTCGTCAGCTGCGTCGTTACCCAGTGATCCGCTGTGTCCTTTTATCCATTGCAGTGTCACTGTGTTTCGGTTAACAACCGTTACTCGTTCGAGTGCGTTGTGACATTCTTGTATTAATTTCGAGGTAATGTATCTTTTCCGTAAGGATTGGAGCACCGAGGCACTGTCCGAGAGTATACGTATATTTGTATCCGTGACTCTCCTGGCTTCTATGGCATAGCACGCTTGTATGATGCCTACACACTCCGCCTGGTAGACAGTGTTAAATATTCCAAGCGGGCTGGATATATTGATGTTGAGATCGTGTGAGAAGACTCCGACCCCGGTTCCGGAGTCAGTCTTTGATCCATCGGTGTATACTCTCAACTCATGCAGGCCTGAGTAATCACAGCGTTCTTCCGTGAGTGTGATACTATAATGCTTCTGAAAGTAGTGCTGTTTCGGGGCTCTGTCGCATGGTGATGCCATCATTGGGTGTCGTTTGATCGCATCTTCTTTTATGCGAGTGTGCTTAACTCTAGAGTCTTTGCTCAGGGTTCCTTGCAGATTGAGCCTAAAGGCGGCTAGGGCCGCCTCTTCACGCACTATGAGGTGTAGTGGCGGCAGTCCAAGCATTGCCTGTAGAGCAGCAGTGGGCGTGGTTTTCATGCAGCTTGTTACTGCTACGCAAGCGAACCGTTGCAGTTTCTCGAGATCTTTTTGGGCTGTACTTAGGTCTGTCCTGGGCCACCAGACTAGCGAGCCATATGTGATGATTGGTCGGATTACTGTGGTGTATAGCCAATAGGTGACCTTGGGGCTAATGCCCCAATTCCTGCCGAGCAGTCGTTTGCACTGCCACAGGGATATACTGGCTTTTGTAGTGATGTAGTTGATATGTTTCGCCCAATTCAACTGTTTATCCAAAAAGATGCCCAGGTATTTGGTTTCAGTTGATAGACTTAGGGTAGTTCCAAAGAAACGCGGTAGTTGTAATGTAGTCAGCTTCCTCTTTTTTGTAAAGAGGACCAGCTCGGTTTTTGTAGGGTTCACTGATAATTGGTGTTTATTGCACCAGTCTTCTACTATTTTCAAAGCTTGGCGCATGAGGTTGCATATGGTGTTTTCATGGGTACCATTTATTATTATTGGTTAAAGCCAGCTTTTAGGATGTTGTTTTGCCAAATATTAGTGCTAAGAGTGCTTATAAATCCTTCCCTATTAATATTCTACTTTGTGATTATTCTCAATGCTCGTAAACTTAGCATTAAAAGCTAAAAGGTCATGAATTATTTATAATAAAGTCATTTCAATGTGCTTTAGTATTCACTAATTCTATTTACAAATCAACTGATTTTTTTATTTAGGTAAGTATTATATTTTATATTGAGTTGGTTTGCAATACAGTTTCTAGGAAACCAATCCCTTTATTTATAACTTTTTTTTTTAATGTAACAGTTTGGAATCGCGGTCTGTGATAATGTTTTTTTTTCATTAGTACTACAGACACCAAAATGATCCACCTTTTTCTGGAATATTATATTTTTACTTGGAAAAGTGTTTTTGTGAACCGTGAATGTATTTTAGGGTTCCATACCTCAAAAAGAAAAAACCGAACCCTTATAGAATTACTTCGTTCTCCGTCTGTCTGTCAGTCTGTCAAGACCCTTTTTCTCAGGAACGCGTGGAGGTATCAAGTTGGAATTAATATCAAATACGTATGTCTATGGTTCCTTAGAGCTCTAAGCGACATTTTTGATACTCGCAAATAAATCAAGACTTATAGGGTACTTCCCATTGACCTAGAATCCTGAAATTGGCAAGAAGCAAGGTCTCACAATTAAAGGAAAAGTCGGAAAATTGTTGATTTGTTGATTTATTTTATTGTTGTTTTGTTTAATTGTTGATAGAAAAAATGTGATTACAAACTTACATTCATTTGCAGTTGGAGAATTGACAGTGACGTATATCATTGTGTTAGAGAATTAAGATTGCATTTTATTACGTTTTTTTTAAATTGTGTTAAAATCATATTGGCTGTTTGACCACATTTCCTGTGCCTGTCACGTAACAACGATCGTCTGTATCCACAGACAAAAAATTGTCTGTGGATTCAACGCTCACAAGAGGTTGACAACATCGGTGCTCCGGGCATTCGAGCACGGATCACCGAGAGAACAAGTCCATTACTTATTATACTCGTAGAGTCACTATCAAGCACAGGTACCGAGTAAAGATCTACTGTAAGTCAATCTGATTTAATAACTATTCTTTAAATATCATGCTAAATTATAAACTGTGGCCGTTATTTTGTTTTAAATGTTGAATTCTATTGTGTAACTATTGCTAGCTGTGCAATTAAATGTAGCAAATAGGTACAACGCTTTATATTCCACAAATACTAAATGTTATCTGTAAATAAGTGGAAAAGTTATAAGAAATCCTTTGATAATAAACGTGTGATTTGAATGTTAACTTACCTACAATACGTTTTATTTACTTTACTCCTTTAGACTTTTAGTAATCTATTAAACATGTCAATGCAATAAATATCTAGTCCAAACCTGACTTCTGATTTATCTAATAATTGTATGGGAGAACATATTTTTCAACTACAATGTTAAGTTTCTTTTTGGGATAAATTCATCCCAACTACGGAACACTTCATTGTGCGGGGTCCGACACGCACTTGTCCGGTTTTTTCAGTTTTTTTTTATAAATCTTTGTTATCATACCTAATGGTCAAAATGTCACGACTGTATTCTCCACGGACAGACAGCTGAGGTGTATGGTACACCAACCCATGTTATAGGGGCAATGATCATACATTATTCAACCGAGCACGAACCCAGACACCGAGCTTCCTAACTAAAACACCCAGAAACACTTTGCCTGACTCGGAGATCGAACTTAAGACACCACCATACCACCACCCCACCACCAGTGCCAAGGAGGCACTCAATACGGTATATTACTCTATAAAAAAATAAGAAGAAACTCGAAGCATATGGAGTTCGAGGTTTAGTTCTAAAATTATTTGAGTCATACCTGCAAAAAAGAACGCAAATTACAGAAATTAATAGGATAAATTTGACTACGAAACGAGAAGAAATCCATGTATCCCAAGAGCGTGAAGTAGTGTATGGTGTTCCACAGGGAAGTGTATTAGACCCTCCCCTTTTTACATTATATATTAATGACTTGCCAAAGGCCACAGAACAACCGATGAGCCTATTTGCGGATGACAGTGTTGTGAGGATTCCATGTAAAAATAGAAATCAATATGAGTATGATATTAATAAATCCCTAATTTCAATAATAAAATGGTTAAATAATAATAATAATTTAAAAATTAATATAAATAAGACTAAAATCATGCACTTCAGGCAACGATCATTAACATTAATTAATGAACTGGACATAAAATACAATAATACCAATATTGACTCGGTTGACACAACAAAATTTTTAGGATTAATTATTGACACGAAATTTAATTGGAAAGCACATATCGAGTTAGTTCCTCAGCTTATGCTCTGTACACTCTGGCCGAAATGACTAGTGTAGATGCGTTGCTTACCGCATACTACGGGTTGGTGGAATCTGTCCTAAGATACGGGATTATCTTTTGGGGTAACGCAACTGATAAGGACACGATATTTAAAGCACAAAAAAATGTATGAGGTCCATGTTCAAATTAGAAACCCCTAGGCAAAAAGAAGACGGAAAATGTTAGCTTTAGTTCGTAAAATAACAATATAAATTCTAAAATTCAATTCAAAGTTTTCAGTTTTTTAATCTGTTTTCTAACACCATGAAAGTAGCCGCCATGTTATTACGTCATCAAGGTAGTATAAATTTAAAAGTGTCAATGTCAACTGTCAACTGATCAGCGTATAAAAAGTGTTTGTTTACTGACTAACTGACGTCATGAACACAGAGCAATATGGCGTCCACAGCGTCCAACATTTTCGCGCGAAAAAATTTTAAAATGTAAAATTTAAATGCATTTTTATGGCACTTAACGAATGAATAACAATTTTGTGATTTTTTTAGTGGCTTGTTTAGTACTGTAGAATCTAATTGAGACACTTTTCAAAAATGGGTGTAATACCCTATTCTAAGATTACTATAAACGTATTACTTTAATAATATTAAAGGTCTCTTCACATTTGTATAGAAAATGTCTAGTTTAGCTTTAATGGTGGTTTTGTGCCTATGCGGGTCGACTTTCGTAGTGAAAAGTCTTCAATTAGTCATAAATTTCAAAGAATTTTCGACCTTATGTCAATACAAGTTGAGTTCATTTCATTGTAAGGTGTTTTGTAAAAGAAAAATTGGTATTTTTAGCCCTTATAATCATGTTTGGAATTCATGAGCAATGAACTTTCAACTCTGTTTTAATAGAGTTAGAATATTTATTCAATTGTGTAAATATTTGATTTAAGACATTTTGAAAGCTAGCACATGTCTGGTAGTTTGAAACAAAAGAAATTGAAGTGTACCTATACGGAATAAAGTTTAACATTGAACAATGCGAATATGGAGGGAGTTCGAAATATGAAATGGCAAGACGCAAGCGCGCGAAAAGCGTAGTGTTGCTGTCTACAAAAATATATTTTCCTTATAAAAAATTTTTTTTTCAGGCTTTTAAAGAACATTAGAACTTAAATCACCGCGCCTGCTGTACCCCAAAGGGCTGGGTAGAGAAGTACAGTACACCCGGATTTATGTTTAAGTACCATAAAGGTACAAATCCAGACGCCTGGTTGCTATTAACGAGGCACCAAAAAGCTTTTTATACACAGACACGTTTTTATAACCGTTTGTTTGAAGTAGTAAACAATTAAATTAAAATCTAGGGAAATATATTGGTATTATTGGGGATATGTACACGATTTGATAAAGTTGGCTCGATAGAATAAATTCCTCTTTTCGAATATTTTTTTCCTCTATTTTCCTATTTTTTTATATAAATAAGTAAGTATTTTTTTATTATGATTCATTTATTAAAATAAAGTTTATGGATGACCGGAGCTTTTTATTTAGGACCATTATGATAAAAATAACAACGAAAAACATTGAAAAAGTGCAAAAGTGTGGTTATTTTCTTTACTCTTTTTGCGTAAAGAAAAATACAGAGACGAAGGAAAAGCTCGGTGCTTAAGAAATTCCTTATTAATAATCCCAGTAATTCTTTGTTGTGTTTACCAGCAGTCTATCTCTACTAACCTTAGACACAGTGTCTCAAACTCATGTGTCTGTAATTACACCAGCTCAACTACAAAATCATGAGACTACGGTCCGTATTACAGAAGAAAACTCAAGCACTGATCTTTGTTTAAATCTAGTTTGAATCTAGTTTCAACCAATCAAATGGCTTGAATCTAGTTTTAAGTAATGCTTGAGTATTGAGTGACGTTCTGTAATACGGACCTACGAGCACCTTCACAAAGACTTCTCCCACCATTAAATCTCCCATTTTTCCTCACACTAGCAACACTCGTCCACTGACCAGCTCAAATACTTCAGTATTGTCCCGCGCGCTCACTGAAGCGGACGTGTCGAGTTTCTCTCCGCTACACTCGCGTTGAACCACCTGTTCCTTATCCCTTGGTATTTGTTTGTTTTTTCATACTTTCTTTTGTTTTATTTTAATGAAGATTTTTGTGTAAGGTAAGGATTGTTACCGTTGATTTTAATGGAGTAGTTATAAATAGTTGTAAGGTATTGATTACAGTTTCGTAGTGTAATTAGTTTATTAATAAGTTTCGAGTGTTTTTAATAAATTGATTGGGTTGTAAATGGGCAAAGAATAATAGTAGGTACCGTTGTCGTGATATTCGGTTAAAAGTTAAAGCTGCTGCGTTTTGAAAATATACTTTTTAATTAAATTAAGCATTATACTACTAATATTTTGACGAAATCCGTACTTTACTTATTAATTGCCTTTATTTCATTAGTATATACCTACATATAAATTACATTTTTGTATGTTAAAATTGCAAAAACATTTAAAATATAAAAAATAGTAGCCCACCGGTATCGGGAACAGGGTCCAAGCTACCGGCGGTCAGGGCTCCAGAGAGAGGAACCTCCTAACAAATGCGGGCCGTGTCCAGAAGCACTAATAATTAACTTTTCCAGTCAATTAATTTTATTATTATTGATAACACAATATACTAAACGCCGAATCTATGAGCTGTCGCATAATACATTTTTCTAAATCTGAAAGTACAGTTGGTACCTTTCCGGTATATACAGGGAGTTTCTTTTATGGTGTCAAGCCAGTACGAGCTGATAGCAGAGTACCATACCTATCGATTTAACCCCCATGTATGTTCTACGATTTTTTGTAGTTTTCGAGTTATTTTGGATCCCTCATTTCATATCAATGGTAGTGGTTAAGGACAGTAGTAGGTATAAAATGTATGTTTTTATTATCAACTGAGTTCTGCTTAAACGTAGATAATAGTAAATATCAGGATTGCCAAAAATATACAAGGTTAATAATAAATTATAAAATATAAAAATCACAAGATTTCAGATACACCACTTTCAGCGACCGATTTCAGCAAATAATGCCCTATTTAGTACTGTATTCTTGTTCAAAGTTGACCCAAACAAATATATATAATTTTTTTAAGCCATCATCTCGTTGAATCAGGAAAAATGTTGAAAAACGATTATAACTCGAAAACTACAAGAAATCGTAGAACACACATGGGGGTTAAATCGATAGGTAGGGTACTCTGCTATCAGCTCGCACTGGCTTGACACCTTAAAAGAAACACGCTGTATACAGGGTGGAAGGGACATCGAAGCGCAAACGGTTACCACGTATTCAGTACATCATTCTGAGCCCCCCTATGTAGAATTTTTTAAATAGAATTTTTTCATCGGTTATTGAAAAAAAAATTTGCTCTTCCATACATTTTGACCGTGTAGGTATTGCATTATTGTAGGAAACTGCAGATTTTTTTTTCAATAACCGATGAAAAATTTCTATTTAGATTTCTATATTTGTGTCCTCTCATTGTAAGGAAATCATGTGCAAGATCGGCTTATACTGGAAATGTATAGCTTGATATGTACGTTATGTGAACTCAAGTTTAAAAGGTTGTACTCTTGTGTCAAAATGATCAAGTACAATACAAAAAAAATCTTATGTAGTAAAGTACCATAAGAGCTCAATTTGTCAGCTTTGTTACGTCACGGCGGACACTCAAAAACACATTATTTATTCACATTCAACTTGGGAAACACACAACAAACGTACGTATTTTTACACACATAAATGTGTAAACACAAACTGTAAAATTAAATAAATAAATACCGGATAAAATTTTTTACCGTCGCGACAAAAATTGGGTATATTAGGTGAACGGAGTAGAAGCCTATGGCATACCTAACTTTAAAAAAAAAAAAAAAAAA
Source organism: Cosmia trapezina (assembly GCA_905163495.3). Taxonomy (NCBI): domain Eukaryota; kingdom Metazoa; phylum Arthropoda; class Insecta; order Lepidoptera; family Noctuidae; genus Cosmia; species Cosmia trapezina. The sequence continues at coordinate 16,359,811 of LR991046.1, read as the reverse complement.
AAAACAAAATAATCAAAAATCCTAATCATATGCAGGCTGCTTAGGATTTGAATTTCGATATTTTTAAACGATTGATTATTTTTTTTCAAAATTTCAGTTTTTATGGTACCTACAAAAATAAAAAGTTTACATCGAATTTGTACTATTTATTGACCAGTACTTTGATCATTTTTCTGTCTCAGGTATTAAAAAAAAAAAAATCTAGGTATGCCATAGGCCTAATATACCCAATTTTTTTTCGAGACGGTAAAAAAGTCATCCGGTATAGGTACAAACTTATCTGACAAAAACTTTTTTACAAAAAAATACAACCGACTTCCAAAAACAACACCACAAAGTGAAAAATAAAATTTCGGAATGCGGTGTCTGGATAAATGTATTTTCGTTTTTTTGCCACCGACTTCCGAAATTAAAGTTATTTTTTACTTTGTAGTGTTGTTTTTGGAAGTCGGTTGTATTTTTTGTACTTAAAAACGTTTTTATTTTTCACTTTTTAGTTGTGGTACCTACCCCACACAAATTCTAAATACCACTACCTGCAAAAGAAATTAGAACATCATCCACATAAAAAGTGGGGGAAAAATACGTATTATTGAAGTTAACTCAAAAACGACCCCAGCAATGTTAATAAATTTTATATAAGTATGACCAATTTTGAGGTATTTGCTCTCGAACAAAACAAAAAAATTTTCAAATCGGACGACTCTGTAAAAAGGTATAAGTAAGTACGTGGTCATAAATAAAAAAAAAACCTCCTTTTTAGGGTTCCGTACCAAAATGGTAAAAAAGGAAACCCTTATGATGTGACTCAGTTTGTCTGTCTGTCTGTCTGTCTGTCACAGCTGGATATCTCAAGAACTACTAATGCTCAACTTAAAATTTATAATAGTTTTAGATGACGTTGACCCAACTATTTTGCAAATAAGAATGAAATAAAAATAATTATATATTTTTTGCAACTGGGACTTCAAACTATTTTTTATTTTTTTTTAGGTTGCATAGTTTTCGACTTTTGATGTAAAATGTAAAAAAAATACCGTTCCCCCCCCCCCTTATCTCCGAAGTTTGCAAAGCAAAAAACGATGTCTCTAAGTAGCACACTTTTCCGAAAACGGAACGGAACCCTCGGTGCGCGAGTCCGACTCGCTCTTGACCGGTTTTTTTATCATCATTCTCCTGCCCTTATCCCAATCTATTCGGGGTCGGCGCAACATGTCCATTTCTTCCATACTTCTCTATTAGTCGTCATCTCGGTAGTCACCCCCTTTCTAGCCATATCATCTTGCACACAGTCCATCCATCGTTTCTTTGATCTTCCCCTACTCGTATAGCCATCGACATTCATACTCAGAACTTTCCTCACGACACCTCCGATCCTCCTCCTTTTTTATCGTTAGGCTAAAAATGTGGGTTACTATACAAACCTGCCTACCTTTCGGAGAACAGAGGCGTTATGATATTTAACTTTGTCATACAGTTCCTAAACGCTAAAATACGGGGTGTAAGGGACAGCCCTCCGCAAACTAACAGGGTGCATTCAGCTCCTCATTCTGAATCATATTCCACCGGAAATTTGCTCAGGAAAATTTTAATTTTTTCAATTTTTTTTCAGTTACATTTTCATTATTTCAATGTAAAATTGCATTGTGTGTTCGCAGCACTCCATTTATGTAAAAAAAAACTGCAAAAAAAACAGCAAAAAAAAAACCAGCAATGGATGTTGAAATACGAAATACCAACGACGCGTGAAATCAGCTGTTCACTTTCTGTCTAGCTACAGAGTTCATCGAACTCACCGCATACCTATTACCTACCCCTCCCAACCAGTAATAGACGCTCCGATTTGTGCACAAAAACACAAACAAATCACGTTTATTGGAGTCCCTTAACGTTCCTGAAAAAATTTCATGTACCGGTCATCTTAGTATGACATACTGAATTCACCCTATCAGTTTGCGGAGGGCTGTCCCTTACACCCTCTGTATAAAACAAAAGACTACACCAGACTAAAGACTGAACAGTTACACAAAAGATCAGCTTAATTAAGAGAACAGCTTTAATATTCCTTTTGAAACTTTTTGCTCGTGTCGGTACGAGCTGTATGAGAATAGCTTATGCCGTCAGTGGCGGATTTGCCCCAAGGCCCAGTAGGCCCGGGCCTAGGGCGGCCAGATATTAGGGGCGGCCAATCTGACAAAAAAATCACAAAACTGAAAGTACCTAAATATTCCAAAGGCTCGCACATTATGGCGGGGCCACAGATATAAGAAAGAAGTTTTTTATACTTCTATGGGCGGGCCGCACTACACCGCACCGTATAACAATAATCTTCCTAAAATATACAGCGTTACTGGTTACTGACCAAGATCCTCTTAAGCGGTCACTGTACTCATCATTATGAACAACTTTTACTATGGTACCAAACCAGAAAACGCGAAAAAAAAAATTAGTAAGTAATTAGCAGTTATAAGTTAACTAAATTTCTGAATCGATTTCGATAAAAGTTGGCAATAAAGTAAATTCATTATGTAGTCTTTATGATGGGTGCAGAGAAAGGGGCGGTTGGTAGTTACTACATGGCCTGGGGCCCAGGGCGGCCAAGACTACAAATCCGCCTCTGTATGCCATGCTGTAAAGATTAGCAAGTCAAGCTACTTCTACTTGTCACATCGGACAAAAATGCCGCTGCAATGGCGACATTAATTCTTCTCCATAGGGACCAACTATACTTTGGAATGAACAGCTAGCTTCATCTTTCTGACTAACCGTTTGACAATTCAAAATGGCCGGTTAATGGTTTAATTGAATTAAATGCAAACCGTCTTATTACAAAATAATGTTCATCTTCAAACTCAGGTTGAAACCATGAACCATTTTTTGAATTTAGAACTTTATTTCGACACATTAAGATGTCAGTTTTGTATAAAGAACTGTATTTCTATCACAGCTAGGTTCTTATTACAAAAACTGGCTCGATGGTTTAAACCATGACGGAAGAAAAACCTCGTTTTGTAATAAGGCCGGTTAAGTTTGAGTTTTAAAGTAACTAACTCGGTCTCGTATACAATCATGGTGATGCTAGGGATAGCTCTATGATCCTTATAGGTTCGTCCCCTATTATATTACATGGGAATACCCATAGAAATATAAAAAAACTTTTTTACAAAAAACAAAACCGACTTCCAAAAAAAACACTACAAAGTGAAAAATAACTTTAATTTCGGAAGTCGGTGTCTTTGGATCTGTATTTTAGGTTTTACCCCCGACTTATTTTTCACTTTGTAGTGTTTTTTTTGGAAGTCGGTTTTGTTTTTTGTAAAAAAAGTTTTTATTTTTCACTTTTTAGTGGGTCAGTTTCTAATTTATCTAAGTAACAATAACCCAATGTCAACTGCTCATCACGTTTTACAAAATATTGCTTTTCCCGATGCAGGGACGTTAATTGTTGAGGAGTTCTCCTAGTAGGAACTGGAGCTCATGGTGAAGTCACCATCACCATTATGCTTTTTGACGAGCATAAACCATATTAAAGTAATCGAATCGCAACCTGTGATATACTTAGATACAATTGAGTATTTCCGATGGCCATCTGTGGTCTTCATCATCAGTTCCAGTTCACCAAATGTTACTTTCCGAGAGCAAATGCACGAGTTACTATAAAAAATACCAAAATCGATATAAGTGTGCCCATAAAATTTGAGGGTTTCCCTCGATTTCCATGGGATCCCATCATCAGATCGTGACTTGATGATCATGGGACCACTTGGGAAGTATACCCTTTCGAACAAAAAAAGAAAAATCCAAATCGGTCCAGCCATTTTAGAGTAATCGGGGAACATACATAAAAAAAAATAAAAAAAAAAGGTTCCGACGAATTGGGAACCTCCTCCTTTTTGAAGTCGGTTAAAAAACAAGAGAAGTGGCATGACATGCTCAGTATGAGCCGTTCATAGTACAATTTCCGTCTCTGTCGACCTGCTGACGAAAACCCTAACCCTAGACATATATATATCTGGATATGGATCTTCGGGATTTTAAGTTTTCGGGCAAATAAACTTTCGGGTTTTTAAACTTTGGACCGTGACCGTGAAAATATTATGGTAATTATGTTTAGGTATAAAAGCGTTATGATAAAAAACAGTAGGAGTTTAAATATATTTACATTAATGATATTATTAATTACAATTTTCGGAAACATGAGTGTTATGATTATGAACATCGCCGGTAGCACTACAAATTGTATGAATGAAAACTTTAGGATGAAAAATTTTAGGAAGAGTGATCATTCGGATTACAAATCATTAGGAAGAATAATTTCGGGTAAAGAACTTTAGGTGAGCCAATATGGACCCACTGGGCACATCTCCTTCTTTTTTATATCTATGAGTATACCGTTTGAACTGTTACACAAAAAACTCATTATCTTTCTAGTCTTTTCTCAACTATGTACGGGTAGGCTTCCAGTCTAACCGCATGCAGCTGAATACCAGTATTTTACATGGAGCGACTGCCTATCTGACCTCCACAACCCAGTTACTGGTGGCAACCTTCCATTTTCCTCCTTACATCCACATTCTAGTATGATTCTGGTATAAAATCAGTATAGAGTCGCATAATATTTCTCGGTATAATAAATCCCGAGATTTTATGTTTCCCATGAATTTCGGGTTCAACTTGTGAACAGCACATAAATATTTTATATATTCTCGAATTTCTAAAGGGGTTTAGGTGCTTAACATAGAGTGGTATACCAAATTCCAGTATCTGGGGACCTACTCCCTAAGTCCGTCCGTCTTCCCGTCCGTCCGTTCATCCGTCCGTCTGACATTACGATCCATCAAGACAAGTGTAAAAGTTAAATTTTTCAGACGGGCAACAACACATCGGGAGTAGGGACAACTGGCAAATCATGTTGTCATTCATACTTCGTTCGTGCCCCGAAACAATCACCCATCCGTAGGTGATACGGAGTAAGAAACGCCCCTAACGAAGGCCGAAACTACGGGCTTCGTGCTTAGGGAGTAGGCCCCCTGGGACGAACAATGATGTTGAGACGAGTCAAAATGACATGCTTTCAAGTGATGCGATTGGTTGTTGATAACTCAGCCTCTCAATCACAGTAGTTGACAGACGTTTGACAATTTGCTAGCTAATTTTAGGGTTCCGTACCCGAACGGTACCAAACGTAATCCTCCCTATTACTAAGCCTCCGCTATCCTTCCGTCTGTCTGTCTGTCAGCGGGATGTATCTCATGAACCGTATCTAATAGGTAAACAGTTAAAATTTTCACGGATTGTATATTTCTATTGTCGCTCAACAACAAATAATAAAAATCTAATAAAATTAAAGCAGTTTTAAATATTGTACGGTGGCACGGAACCCTTAGTGTGCGAGTCCAACTCGCACTTGGCTGGTTTTTTTTAATTCTTTAGTCTAGCTCCGTTAATTCCGTTAGTTCCGTCATTCGTAGATCTTTGACAGTCGTTACGGGTCGTCAGAAGCCCGAAAGTCTGACAACCAGTCTTACCAAGGGGTATAGTATTACCCAGTTATTGGGTTGTGGAGGTCAGATAGGCAGTCGCTCCATGTAAAATACTGGTATTCAGCTGCATCCGGTTAGACTGGAAGCTGACCCCAACATAGGTGGGAAAAGGCTAGGCAGATTGATTGAGTCTAGCTCCATTAAAACCTGATAAAACATATCTACATATACTTTGAAGAACACTTCACCGGAATTCTCACACGAAGTCTGTATTCACCGGTTTCAATGTGAACGTGATTCCCGTCCAATCCAATATAGCTCTGACTTTTAAACCTTTTTAACCTTGTGCCTTTTTACTGAATTCAGTGAGAATAGAGCCGCGTGTGATCGGTGCAAGTTTCAGGAATATTCAGACAAGAAAGATAAAAGCATTCGTTGGAAATTGGCCGGGACATTTATGTTTAAAAGTAAATGATTCGTTTTTAAGAGAAAAAGGAGCTCGTGGCTAAGTAATAACAGCCGCACGGGTACGCTTGCCGGGGTTGGGTGACTATCTTTATACCGAGACTCCTCCATGCCTCGGAAAGCAGGCTAAGCCGTCGATCCCGGCTGTCATTGGTGGATCTTTGACAGTCGTTACGGGTCGTCAGAAGCCCGATAGTCTGACTACCAGTGTTACCAAGGGGTATCGTATCAACCCAGTAACTGGGTTGTGGAGGTAAGATAGGCAGTCACAAACTCAAACTCAAAGCATTTATTTCAAATAAACCGCAATTACAGGCACTTTTGAATTGTCAAGGGGTCGGACAGTCAGAAAGATGAAGCTAGTTGCCCATTCCAAAGCGTAGATCTCTATGTAGAAGAATGGGCAAGAAACTCCACGGACACTCTTTTATATCAAAATATTGGTTACATCAGTCATGTTGAAATTATACATGTAAGAACGATGCAGAACGTTAAAAAAACAACCGACTTCCAAAAAAAACACTACAAAGTGTAAAATAACTTTAATTTTGGAAGTCGGTGTCTATGGATCTGTATTTTAGTTTTTTGCCACCGACTTCCAAAATTCAAGTTATTTTTCACTTTGTAGTGTTTTTTTTTTTGTAAAAAAGTTTTTTATTTTTCACTTTTTAGTGGGTCAGTTTGTAATTTATCTAAGTTACAATAGCCCAATGGCAACTGCTCATCACTTTTTACAAAATATTGCTTTTCCCGATGCAGGGACGTTAATCGTTGAGGAGTTCTCCTAGTAAGAACCAGGAGAACTGGAGCTCCATGGTGAAGTCATCATCACCATTATGCATTTTGACGAGCATAAATTACTTAGCAACCATATTAAAGTAATCGAATCGCAACCCGTGAAATACTTATAAATTGAGTAGTTCCGATGGCCATCTGTGGTCTTCATCATCAGTTCCACTTCACCAAATGGTGTTTTCCGAGAGCAAATGCACGAGTTACTATAAAAAATACCCAAATCGCTATAGTTGTGCCTATCAAATTTGAGGGTTCCCCTCGATTTCCATGGAATCCCCTCATCAGATTCTGATTTGGTGACAATGGGACCACCTCGAGAGTATACCCTTTCAAAAAAAAAAAGAATTTTGAAAATCCGTCGACAATTGGCGGAGTATTCGATGAACAAAGATACAAAAAAAAAACATACAATCAGCCAACATAGTACCTCCTCCTTTTTGTGAAGTAAAAAGCGTCCGTAATAAAAAGATAAAAAAACAATTCAAAAATTAAAATAAAATAAGCCATGGCAGCTAAGAGACGACCAGTTCCAACTGACGGCGCCCGTTCACGAACATGACGCATGGATCAGCACCAATTAGCTCAACCATGTCGAAGGGAACTTAATGATCCAACACACACGCCGCCACCAGCGAGACATTTGAGTGAGCATGACATACTCTCACCCGCCAGGGCACATTCAAGTCAGTGAAAGACGAACCCAGTAAAAGGTAGCTTTATAGTAGGTACCATAGATAAGATTTCTATGTTAGGTACGTAGTCTTTGAAAGCAGTGATCCAGTGATAAAGGCCGTGACTTACGAGTTGTAGATCGTAGGTTCGAACCCAGACAGGAGCTATACTTTGTGTAAATTATTTCATCACCACTGCTCTCAAAACGGTGAAGGAAAACATCGTGAGGAAACATGGCATGTCTTAGAACCAATAATTCGAAGACATGTGACATCTACCAACCCGCACTGGGCCTGCGTGGTGGATTACGGCCCACTCCCTCTCGCAGAGAGGAGGCCTGTGTCCCAGCAGTGGGGACATTATAGGCTGATTATGATGCTATCGTACTACTCACACATGAGGTACGCAGAGATGCATCTCTGCGTATCTTTTGGGGAACACAGGTATTATGTAACAAAATGTTTACCTTTTTACGAAATGCGCAACTGCATCGCTACTAACGCGCGTTAGTCGCATTCGCAACGCGCTACAGAAGCGATGCCAACGCGCTACTAATGCGCTACAGTAGGTATCGCGACTGTATCGATGCAAACGCGCGACCGTGTCGGACGACATCGGGGAGAGAACAGAGGGAGGATGGCGCGTGAGTGGAGAACCGAGCTTTCGTTGCCTACGCTTCGGCTGCTTACGTAAAAACAGCACCAAAGACAACGTGACTAATTTATTTATTTATTGAATTAGGATCTCCAACAAAGGAAGTACACAAACACAAGAAAAAAGTAATGACGACAAAAGTATCACGTAGGTTACTCCTTCACTTACAGGAGACCACAGCATGCATAAAATAATATAAAACTAAGCTAACGAAGTTGTCGTAGCATTTAAAATATTTAAATAAAATTCAAAACACAGCCATAAAATTGGAAAAATGGGATTAAAAAAAAAAAAAATAATTAATAGTCATAGAGAAATTACAAAAAAAAAAATAAAATAAAAAATTAAAATTAAAATCATAACATATTCGGTAATAAAATTAGGAAATAAAATTAAAATAAGATTAAACATTAGAACAAAAACAATTTAAACAAATAACAATATGACCAATGAAGTAGTTAAATTATTTAAGTATTTTTTATAATTAACGAAAGGATCACAGATGTCAAAATTGTTAGCCTTGGCTATTGTGTTGTATTGCCTGCAAAGTCTTGGCACAGCGGCGTAATGACCTAAGTTGGTTTTTGACCTAATGTTGCCTCAACGGAGTCCATCTTGCAACTGTAGCGATCGCGGGTATTTTTGTACCGGTACTGAATCGCGTTTGCATCGCGACAGAAGCGCACCAGTATCGCGTTTGCATCGCGACTGAATCTGGGCCCGTGGGCGAGGGCACACAGCTAGCGACCGCTTCGCGACTGTATCGATGCGGATGCGCGACAGCATCGCTACTGCATCGCTACAAAAAGTCGCCGTGTGCGAGGGCCCTAAGTGCCACTATCCCAAAAAACTATTTCTGTTCTTTGTATAAATGTTCAAAGTAATACGTAAATAGTATTGTACTTGTAAAATAGACTAAATTGGTGCCGACAGTGTGGTGACACTAGTTTGCTAGGGATGTGCCGAACCGGTGTCGATGTATCGATAACATGATATTATTTAAAATGTACTTCCCTAATGTGTTTTAAGATATTATTGTATGAAACATAGCTACTACTAGGACTATATAACATACAACAAAAACTATTTCAGATACGTGAGGGTGCTATTAGGGATCGTGCTAAGTGTCTATTTACTTATGTGGTAATTTCCAGAAAAAAAAACCTGTCAATTTTTTTTAATGTGGTATTTTACCTGGTTCCTGTTCCTGGTCATGGAAAGCAGGCGGCCGTTGTGTAGCGGGTGTTTAAAGTCATAACTTACAATCTCTGTTAAAAATGTACAATATTTTATGTAAAATAACAATGCCCAACCTGGGTATTGAACACAGGAATCCACCGAGGCAGCCATTTTTATACGATTTTTCTCAACAAGAAGCCAGCTCAGCGAAAACTTGACCGACCACAACCACTACAAACTTCCAAACAATTTTAATAAGCTAACTATCGATACCGCCCGCAGCCCCGCACGGCCCCGCACGGCCCCGCACTATGACCGCTGGCATTTTTCCTCTAGCTATAAAGTTCCTCGCCACATTTGAGTGCAATAAAATTAAAATAATGATCGTTGGTACGCTTTGCGTTGCACTGGCTGGAGGTACGAATGTTTTTAGCATTATTTTAACCATACCATTTCGGATTTTTGTAATTTTTAGGGTTCCGTACTTCAAAAGGAAAAAACGGAACCCTTATAGGATCACTTCGTTGTCCGTTTGGCTGTCTGTCAGCCTGTCAAGACTTTTTCCCAGGAACGCGTGGAGGTATCAGGTTATTTAATATCAAATACGTAAGTCTATGGTTTCTAGGAGCTTAAAAAAAAACAAGTTTCTAAGTCAACGTCATAAAAAAATACGGCCATTTGTGCGACATATTTTGATACTCGCAAGTAAATTAAAACCTATAGGGTACTTCCCGTTGACCTAGAATCATGAAATTTGGCAAGAAGCAAGGTCTTACAACACAAATAAAGGAAAAAGTCCGAAAATTGTTAATTTGTAATTCTGTCACATAAAAAAATATTTTCAAGGTTGTCAGTCTGTCAAGACCAGTCTGTCAAGGCCCTTTTTCCCAGGAACGCGTGCAGGTATCAAGTTGAAATTAATATCAAATACGTAGGTTTAAGGTCCCTTAAAGTTCTAAAAAAAAGAAGTTTCTAAGTCAACGTCATTGTAGAATTTAGCGCCTGCGTGGTTTGGCACTGTGGCGGCATCTACATCGCCACATATGAACTACGCATCAATGACATGACGTCACGCAAACCTGCATCGCGCAATTAGAGTTTACCACGCGACTAGCATATATACAACGTCCCGACATCAACCGTCGGGCAGTAGCCCACCAGACACAACACCCGTCTGGTCGGAGGATCCTCCCTTTTCAATAGAGGATGAGTGAACTTTACACCCTGTTCCTCATGCCTCTAAAGCACTAAGTCCTAAGTTGGTTTCTTGTTTGGTTTAATAATACGAAATGGTTATGGTTTAAATACTATATTGATTATTATTGGTTATAAAATTAAATGGTAAATCTAAGCTAAATTCTAAGATGGTTTGATTGGTATTATGGTTTGAGTTCCGCGGTTGGTTTCCGAATACGTACTGACTGGTGATCGCTGCGATACATGCATTTATGGAAATGCATGCAGGCAAAAGTGCTGACCTGTTCGGTTGCAACTATTGAACCGAACAGTCATAAAAAATACGGCCATTTATGCGACATATTTTGATACTCGCAAGTAAATCAAAACCTATAGGGTACTTCCCGTTGACCTAGAATCATGAAATTTGGCAAGAAGCAAGGTCGTACAACACCAGTAAAGGAAAAAGTCCGAAAATTGTTAATTTGTAACTTTATCACATGAAAAAAAAATTTTTTGATTTAATAATGTTAAGTTTGTTTTTGGGATACTTAAATTCTTTTCAACTACGGAACCCTTCATTGTGCGTGGTCCGACACGCACTTGGCCGATTATTTTCATTATTGTGTGGTCTTCGAGTTTTTGGTTTTAGGACATGCCCATTTCCTCACGAAGTTTTCCATTAAAACAACTGTTTGTCAAACAGTAATACGACATTCTAGGCCTTAAGTAATTAAGTAGGCAGACTGAATGTCAGGCACATTGATAGATTTATTATTCGTCTTTATTTGATCGATCGCTTCAATAACTGTCAAGAAGGTACAATGATACCTACAATACCCGGCCATTAACACTTTGAAGGACACAATACGGCCGGGCGGCCGTAGCAGCCGGTCGATTCTGTAAAAATCTCACTGTGAAAACTTAGGTGAAGTGAGTTTGTTTTTGCTAGGAATTAACACTATTGACAGCTCACTCCACGCTCACTTCACCTAAGTTTTCACGGTGAGATGGTTACAGAATCGCACTGCAGTAATAAAAATATAACTTCTATAGTGTCTCGTTTATACCTTATATTTCCAGTATATGCTGACGAAAAATTAAAAAAAAAGTCTGGCGGGTCAACTAAGTACTTAGTTCTAAAATAAATAAAATAAAAGCGGCCAAGTGCGTGTCGGATTATGCACAATGAAGGGTTCCGTAGTTGGGATTAAATTAATTATCCCAAGAGCAAACTTATCATTATAGTTGAAAAACATGTTCTCTCATACATTCCAACAGTAAATGTAAGTTTGTACTCACAATATTGAGACATTTACCATGTTATGTTAAGACCACAAACTTCTTATAGGTTTTCCTGTAGTCTACAGGTATAGAACTATTTTCTGTTTTTTTTTTTCAAAATTTCAGACTCAATAGTTTCGGAGATAAGGGGTGGAATGGTCAGTTTTCGTCTATTTTTAACCGACTTTAAAAAAAGGAGGAGGTTCTCAATTCGGATGTTTGTATTTTTTTTTTTTTTTTTTTTTTTTTTTTTTTTTTTTTTTTTTTATGTTTGTTCGCGCATAACTCCGTCGCTTGCCAACCGATTTGAAAAATTATTTTTTTGTTGGAAAGGGTATACTTTCCAAATGGTCCCATTTTTGTCAAAATCCAGTTCTGATGATGGGATCCTGGAGAAATCGAAGGAACTCTTCAAATATTATAGGCACACCTATAGCGATTTGGGTATTTTTTATAGTAGCTCGTGCATTTGCTCTCGGCAAGCACGACTTGGTGAAGTGGAACTGATGATGAAGACCACAGATGGCTACCGGAACTACTCAATGATAAATATTTCACGGGTTGCGATTCGATTACTTTAATATGGTTGCTAAGCAATTTCCGCTCGTCACACAATGCGTGTGGTGAGTGGTTGATGAGGAGTTCTCCTGGTTCTTACCAGCAGAACTCCTCAACAATTAACGTCCCAGCATCAGGAAAAGCAATATTTTGTAACATGTGATGAGCAATTGACATTAGACTATTGTAACTTATACAAATTATAAACAGACCCACTAAAAAGTGAGAAATAAAAACTTTTTAACAAAAAAAAAAACCGACTTCCAAAAATCACTACAAAGTGAAAAATAACTTTGATTTCGGAAGTCGGTGGCAAAAAAAAAAGAAAGTAAATAAAAAACGAAAGACACCGACTTCCGAAATCAAAGTTATTTTTCACTTTGTAGTGATTTTTGGAAGTCGGTTTTTTTTTTTGTTAAAAAGTTTTTCTTAAATAACTTTAAAACCATTTATTTTAAAAATGGAAAAAAAATATATTTGAGATCCTATAGGGATCTCAAATATATTTTTTGTGTGAGGGTTCCGTTTTTTCCTTTTGCGGTACGGAACCCTAAAAACCGGTCTAGAGCGAGTCGGACTCGCGCACCGAGGGTTCCGTTCCGATTTCTGAAAAAGTGTGCTATTTAGAGAAATCGTTTTATTTTTCCTGTAATCTTTACATAAACTTCTATTAGATAGAATAATTTCATTTTTTTTTCTCTATGTAAACTTCGGAGATAAGGTATTTTTTTTTACATTTTTCATCAAAAGTCGAAAACAAAAATGTTTGAGAGTGTGCAAACAGCGCTCTTTCATATGATACCCCACATGCCCTAGTAGCCCCACTTAGAATTTTTAAGACCACCTTTCAGTCCCTGTTGCAAAAAAAATAATTACGTATTTTATTTCTTTCTTATTTGCAAAATAGTTGGGCAAACGTCATGTTTTCCAAACAATTTGATAGCATTAGTAGTTCTTGAGATATCCAGCTGTGACAGACTGACATACAGACAGAGTCGCACCATAAGGGTTCCTTTTTACCATTTTGGTACGGGATCCTAAAAAAGGAAAGTTACAAAACTTCAATACCTACTTGACCCAGTTGTATGGGTCGGTTGGTTATTTTTTCGCGATCACGATGTTGGTCCTATGGACAAAGTTGTTCGGTTTGATGGTCTGTACTTACCACATCCTTCTTGACCACACATTTTTGGTACAACCTGTATATTAGGATGTTAGATAAGTCAGCGGTTTTTTGACCTCACACTATTATTATGAAGGCGAAAGTTTGTGAGTGGCGGTGTGTTTGTATGTTTGTTACTTCGTCACGGTCAAACGGCTGGAGCGATTTGAATGAAATTTGGTATGTAGATAGCTTATACCCTGGAATAACACATAGGCTACTTTTTATCCCGGTCTACGTAGGTGAAACCACGGGGCGCAGCTAATACATAATAATGCATTTAGAGCCAGGGCTTTGCGGTAATTTCAGTCCGTCTGTCTTTTCCAAACTATGTTGTGGTTAGCTTCCAGTCTAACCAGATGCAGCGGAACATTAATATTTAATATTACTAGTGCATAATGTAAATTCTAATTCCTAATAGCACTGTGTGTCCACCGCAACGTCAACGAGAAACGAGATAATTCTAAAGCCTACCTATAATCCGTTTAGACATTTTAGACAAATAACGGCCAAGTAACGACAGTTACTTTGTTGTATTAGGTATTTAAATTACTGCATTTTAGTGTTTATATTATTGAAATGTCAAATACAATACATTGCTTTGTATTTATCTTGAAATAACGGAGCTTATTATACGCTTATATGCAAATAACGAAGGCATTGTAAAGTTAGTTGTCTAACGTTATAATGAATGGAATATAAGTTATGAAAAACCTGTATTAAAAATATTTTGGTCGCTTTCTACGATATCAAGTGAAGACTACATAATATGTTTTTACCGATGGATTAGGACATTTGTATAATAAATTTCGTATCATTTTAAATGACATATTAGTTACACATAATAACTGAGTTGAATTGATCACTATTAGATGACACTAAACTTACATTATATTAATTGACACTAAACTGACATTATATTCTGCTGCTGTATTAATTCGTCGTTGTAATCTAATTTTTATTATTATTTATAGACATGGGCATTATTGCTATTTTATAAAATCTATTGTGTAATAAGGAGACGAGTGTGTGTAGCCACAATTGAATTGTAAGGAAATTAATCATATGAGCGTTTTTGGATGGTATGTCTGTTAGCTCGTAAGACCAATTGAAATAAATAAATAAATAAAATAAATTTATCGTTTATTTATAAATCTATCATGGCCGTCTCTCGGTCGGTGGATATTAAATAAAAATCCACTTCGCTACAAATGCATCGAGTAACTTATTTTCATACAATGGGTACTAGGGTTGGCACGCGGCGAAATGAATTTTAAGATGTTTTACATAACTATAAGTACCAGTTTTATTTCAAACGAGGTACTTACTTAGTTTACCAAGAAATCTTAATACCGATTAATAAATCGTTAAATTCTAATCAATATTAGATTTTAAATTACTAAAGCTTCATTGTGCAAGTTTCTGGAACGTTCAAGAGCAATAATCGCATGCCATAAAGCACGTTCAATTTTATTGCCATTCAAGAATTGCATGTAAGTGTTTACACGCGTAATATGGCATACAATAATTCGGGGTATGTTTAACCGCTATGATTAGTCTGGCTGATTACAAATAGTATTGAAATGGTTCCCTGAGTATCATTAGGTACCTATATGAAAATTAAGACAACTTATAAGTAAGATGACTACATTTTTTGCCGAGGCTTAAAGCGTCTGGCGGAAAAAACCGCCGACAGTAAGTATCTAGCAGTATTGATTATTAATTATTAACAATATTCTGTAAAACAGAGATAAAAATCAGCAGTCAGACTTTAAGAAAAGGTGAGTTATATTTTTATGTAACTTTAGTACATAATACCTGAAAATTGGCCAAATTCAAATGGGTCAAACTCAGCGTAAAAAATTGCAAAGATTAAAATTTCGCAAAAAATATTAGTACGCTCGCAAAAAGTATGCAATTTGCATGTTTATTATTGGCGCGGACCGCGGTAAATACAATCGAAACTGTGAGTTGCATAATGTAAAAGATGGGCAGATACGATTTTTTACAACTTGCAACGATTTACTATAGGTATGCAAACTGCATCGGATGGATTTTTTTTGTATTTCCGTTGATCAGTATTGTTTGTATACTGTAAAACGTGGTTCAGAACGGATTTCTTTTTACAATATCGAACATAACTTAAAATAAGTTGCAAATAGTTGATAGTTATTTTTTCTTAGTTTTGTCACTAATGTGGTCGTCAGTGACATTTCCACTGAGTTGCATACTGTAAAACGTAAGTCACGAAAATATGTCACGTACCTTCACATATATAAAATATGTCACGTACCTTCACATATATAAAATATGTCACGTACCTTCACATATACGTGTTAATGAAATAACCCAAAACCTCTTAAGGGGTCATTGTATTCATCATTATGAACAACTTTTACTATGGGACCAAACCTGAAATCGCGAAAAAAAAATCAGCTGTTCAGTACATTTTGACGAATTATGCGAACATAAATGTATTGAACAGCTGATTTTTTTTCGCGATTCCAGGTTTGGTCCCATAGTAAAAGTTGTTCATAATGATGAGTACAATGACCCGTTAAGAGGTTTTGGGTTATTTCATTAATACGTTATATAAAATCACATATTTTTACACAATTTACTTAAAAAAATCGAGCGCCAACCCTACTCTCCCTTCGTCCGCTCACAGACCGAAAAAGAAAAAGTTTTAATGTGACAATTTTACCTCAGAACGAAAGATAAAAGATGTATTTTTATAAAGATAAAAGATATCTGAACAAAAAGTTTGACCGTCCCTAAAGATAAGGGTTTTAAATGGAGAGTAAGTACTTGTATTATTTTGTTTTTAAGTAATGTTTCATGTTCTGAGTGAATTTGTAAAAGTTTTTGGTAGGACAGAGTACTTACAGATATTGGAGTTGTTTTATTTAGATATCCAATATTTGTGGAATAATTGGAACATTAACACAATACTTTTAATAATAGTTTTAATTAATAGAATAGAATATAATAATTTATTTACACAAACACACAAGATAATCAACATTAGAAATAGCCCCAAACTAGGCACATCCTTTATCTTGGTGGCCCAATAATTAGTAAAAGCAGATTGAATTGCCGATCGTTGTATGTGACAGCACAGCCGGACAATTATCAGTAGTTAATATGTAATGGAAGATAAGACAAAAAAAATAATTAAGGCTTGTCCGCCGTATGAAGCGCGGTCACTGTCGACCGACAACCGAATTACCGATTTACAAAAAATCTAGGGATCGGACTAAAAAGTAATCGCATGAAATCATTCCATATTATTTTGCAAAGTACTGTATTTTATGAACACTTTTAATGAAAACTGTAGGAGTAATATGGTAAAAACTAGAAAAAATAGACAGAAATAGACCTGGGTGTAGAATTTTTTTTTTTAGTTCTATAAACTAAAATAGATTTCAGGACACATGAAATCACTTCTTATTTATTCTAGATTATTGGGTATTTTTTTTCTACCAAAAAGGTGCTATAAGTAGTTACTGTAAAAACTGGCAACAAAGTTACTTATTTTCGCCGTATTTTAGGGAGGACAAGCCTTAAACTTTAAAATAAAAAGATAATAATAAAAAAAAATTATTACTTATTGGAGTGGGGAAAGAGTGTTTGTCTAGTTGTGTGTGTATACCACCCAAACACACCCACATACATGTGGGTATGTGGGTGTGTGTGGGAATTAGTGAAGGGGAAGGGAAGCTACAAGTTATAATGTCAAGGGGGTTTCGTCATTAGGCACGCCACAATTGCGGCGATAAGTCCCCTCTTTGAGGAGTGGTTAGAGAGGCGCCACGGCGTCCTCACCTTCCGCCTGACGCAGGTCCTCACCGGACACGGCTGTTTCGGGAGGTTCCTGTTTCGCATAAGGCGGGAGGAAACGCCCGGGTGTTTCCATTGTGTGGATCGCCCGGAGGACACGGTGGAGCATACAGTGGAGGTCTGCCCGGCTTGGGCAGAGCACCGCCGTGTTCTCACGGAGGCGATCGGCGGCGGCGATCTCTCGCGTCCGAGCCATCACCTCCTTCTGCGAAGCAGTGATGCTCGCGAAGGATGAGGCGGAACGCGTGAGGGAGAGGCAGCCTCACGCCCTCAGTCTCCGCAGGAGACGCCCTGGGCGGCGGGAATCGCGAGGCGATTTCCGGCCACCGTAGGCGCGGGCCTGCGGACGGTGAGCAGCGGGTAGCTCGCCGTCCGGTAAGGACCAGGCCCGAGTCGACGGCGCGTTGTGTTCCACGCGCGCCTCAAAGAGATGTCAGCAAATGATGGGGTCCAATAGGGCCGACGCCGCTGGGGTCGCGGGTAGTTTGAAGAAGATACCGCGGCCCTGGCATAGGCAACCGAAGGAACACGGGTGGGTTTTAGTCAGTAAAAGTTTGACACGCCCTTCCGCTCCACCCAGAGCGGGAGAAGTTATTTGATAATTTCCATAGGTTCGGTTCCGCTGCCTTTAAAGTAACCTTGGCTTCGAGTATGTTTCCAGGGATCCTTAGTGTGGATTTGTTGTTTACATTATGATCAACATTCTCCTGCCCTTATCCCGGTTTATTAGTGGTTGACACACGTATTTTTCTTCCGTACTTAGTCGTCATCTCGTCACAGGAGCTTGTGGCTAAGTAATAACAGACGTATTGGTTTAAGCTACGCTTTCCGCGGTTAGTCCGTGGATGGGAGACCATCTTTACATACCGAGACTCCTCCGTGCCTCGGAAAGCACGTTAAGCCGTTGGTCCCGGCTGTCATTCGTGGATCTTTGACAGTCGTTACGGGTCGTCAGAAGCCTGAAAGTCTGACAACCAGTCTTACCAAGGGGTATCGTATTACCCAGTTACTGGGTTATGGAGGTCAGATAGGCAGTCGCTCCATATAAAATACTGGTGTTCAGTTGCCGTAAACTGGAAGCCGACCCCAACATAGTTGGGAAAAGGCTAGGCAGATTGATCGAGAACGGGTCTTATTGCGATATTCCTTTTTACGAGGTAAACAGGTACCTACTACCACAGGACCACGACCACGACCACACACGATCACGATGACCACGATCGCTGCAAGGCGGTCGAAACGTCGAAAAACAAGTAGTTTCCTCTTTACCTCGAAAAAGGAATACCGCGATAAGACCCGTTCTAGATGTTATTTTATAATGTGTACAAATCGCGAAAGTTTAAAAAGATTACCTGTAAAACATACATTCACAGTTATTTGAACTCCCTAACAGTTTACACTGCACTCCATACATATTTGTTCACTAGTCCGACCCGCAGTTTCGCTCACGTTTTATTTATATTTACATAACAAACAAAACGAGAATGTTTTCAGTAAATAAATACAGGTACTTTTCTATAACGAATGCATTCTCTAATAAAAACTCAACCATGTTGGGGTCGGCTTCCAGTCTAATCGGATGCAGCTGAATACTTGTATGTTACATGGAGCGACTGCCTATCTGACCTCCACAACCCAGTAAATGAGTAACAGGTGGGCCAAAAGAAGTCATCCGATGTTGTTTGGCTCTTATTTTTTTCTAAATGAAGAACTTCGATTCTGTTTTTTGATTATGTTTATTTGAACCTTTAGAATTTTATTGTTCAAGTCGAGAAGATGATATCGGCCAAATGGGCGCCGTCACAATTGATTGCCATACGGGCTCGTTTTATGGCATTTGTCATCACTTCGGCGACAACTTCGGGCGACAGATTCTCGCACTCGTGTCGAATGTTGTCCTTGAGGGCTTCCAGGGTCTCAGGCCTGTTCACGTAAACACAAGGCTTCAAAAAACCCCACAAAAAAGTTAGGAACGGTTAAATCGGGCACACGTCAGTGCAAATCACTACACTTCATTTCTTAACATTTCTTCAATAGACACGATTATTCCGCGTTCTTGGTTAGTGTACATCGCTCCATGGCTTGTTGACTTGTATTCTACATCTGTCTAGTCCACAAATGTCAAAACAGATTTGACATTGGCCGCCATTTGCAAAAATAAGAGCATAGAGCAATAGGGTGATTTCTTTTGGCCCACCTTGTATAAGCGTTAGTACTATTATTTATTGTGTGGTATAAGTGGCGAGGTATGAATTTTGTAAGAAAGAAGCTGAAGCGAAGATAGTTTTAACTTACTTACATTAGCAATGATAATTTATCACAAACTATAAATCTTTTCTTTACTGAATATAACACCATCTATCGTCAAATAGCAAAACCAAAAAGACGCACAAACAAAACATTCAATGTTTAAGGGCCCTCGCCCACGGCGACTTTTTGTAGCGATACTGTCGCGCGTTTACGAAATGCGCGACTGCATCGCTACTAACGCGCGTTAGTCGCATTTGCAACGCGCTACAGAAGCGATGCCAACGCGCTACAAACGCGCTACAGTATCGCGACTGTATCGATGCAAACGCGCGACCGTGTCGGACGACATCGGGGAGAGAACAGAGGGAGGGTGGCGCGTGAGTGGAGAACCGAGCTTTCGTTGCCTACGCTTCGGCTGCTTACGTAAAAGCAGCACCAAAGACAACGTGACGAATGTTGCCTCAACGGAGTCCATCTTGCAACTGTAGCGATCGCAGGTATTTTTGTGCCGTTACTGGGTCCCTACTCCCTAAGTCCGTCCGTCTTTCCGTCCGTCCGTTCATCCGTCCGTCTGACATTACGATCCATCAAAACAAGTGTACAAGTTAAATTTTTCGGACGGGCAAAAACACATCGGGAGTAGGGCCAACTGTCAAATCCTGTTGTCATTCATGCTTCGTTGGGGCCCCGAACCAATCATCTATTCGTAGGTGATACGGAGTAAGAAACGCCCGTAACAAAGGCCGAAACTACGGGCTTCTTGCTTAGGGAGTAGGCCCCCTGAATCGCGTTTGCATCGCGACAGAAGCGCGCCAGTATCGCGTTTGCATCGCGACAGAAGCGCGCCAGTATCGCGTTTGCATCGCGACTGAATCTGTGCCCGTGGGCGAGGGCACACAGCTAGCGACCGCTTCGCGACTGTATCGATGCGGACGCGCGACAGCATCGCTACTGCATCGCTACAAAAAGTCGCCGTGAGCGAGGGCCCTTAGAGAAATAAACTTAACTAAATTAGGTACTATAATTAGGCATTCATACTCAAATGGGGAAGTTAGAATGTGTATTTTTTTACAGTCATGGAAATTAATTGTTAAGCAAATTGACACACTACATCAATTTTCCGTGTTTCAAAGAATAACAATGGCGATTTGTATACAGCGTACCTATATCAGAAAGGTGTGGAAATGAAACGAACAATTTTTTCCATGGGACCAACATCTAAATCGAGAGAAAATAATCAGTCGTTCCGTAAATTTGGCTCGAGAATTCGAATTCGAGATTGAAGCTTTGTACGGGACAGATGTTATTTTTTTTCGATTACGATGTTGGTTCCATGGAAAAAGTTGTTCAGTTTGATGGTCTGTACCACACCCTTAAAGACATACCTTTCTGATAAATTCTGTATATATACGGACAATTTTTGGTAATTAATTTATCTGACATGACTTCAACAGTATGCCACCTTGACTTCGTTTCGAAGCTTTCCGACGTTCAAAGTCCTCTTGAAGTCGGTCTTTAACATGAATGAAACATGAAGTCTATGAAACATGAAGTCTTCCGTTCATTCCTAACGATGAAATTTGCATGGACAACAGATGCAGACTATTTGAAGTTGTAGGTAATTTTATGGTTCCGTACAGAAATAGACGAGCCCCGAAATGTAGTAGCGGTTATGTGTTTATTTATGTATTTAGGATATCTAACAAAAGATGTACACTGTGGTGGCATCTACATCGCCACATATGAACTACGCATCAATGACATGACGTCACGCAAACCTGCATCGCGCAATTAGAGTTTACCGCGCGACTAGCATATATACAACGTCCCGACATCAACCGTCGGGCAGTAGCCCACCAGACACGACACCCGTCTGGTCGGAGGATCCTCCCTTTTCTATGGAGGATGAGTGAACTTTACACCCTGTTCCTCATGCCTCTAAAACACAGTACCACAGAATACATAATAGTACAAGTACATAAGATTCACTACGCAAAATCATTTAGGGGGACTACAGGACCTAAACGCAAGTTTTATAATTCCTAAAAGTATACAGGGTGTAAGGGACAGCCCTCCGCAAACTAACAGGGTGCATTCAGCTCCTCATTTTGAATCATATTCCACCGGAAATTTTCTCAGGAAAATTTTCATTTTTAAAAAAAAAAAATCAGTTACATTTTCATTATTTCAAAGTAAAATTGCATTGTGTGTTCGCAGCACTCCATTTATGTAAAAAAAAACCAAAAAAAAAAACCAGCAATGGATATTGAAATACTTTAACCAACGACGCGTGAAATCAGCTGTTCACTTTCTGTCTAGCTACAGAGTTCATCGAACTCACCGCATACCTATTACCTACCCCTCCGAACCAGTAATAGACGCTCCGATTTGTGCACAAAAACACAAACAAATCAGGTTTATTGGATTCCCTTAACGTTCCTGAAAACAATTCATGTACCAGTCATCTTTGTATGACATACTGAATTCACCCTATCAGTTTGCGGAGGGCTGTCCCTTACACCCTGTATGATTTACTGCAGTAAACAAAATCTGAAAAATGTATGATATTCTTCAGGATGTATGCCAGTTATACTGTGTTGACAATATAACAACAAATAATTTGACACGATAGAAAAAATCACGAATATACCTCTAAAAATATTTATTAAGGCGGAGATTTCTTGAAAACGGTCTAAAAGGTGGTTTTTTAAAGCTGTGTATCTCATAAACCGTAAATAATTTTGACTAACAAAAAAGATGTTATATTTTCAAGTCCTTTTCGCATACAGTGATGGAACTGAAAACATAATTAAACATATTTTAATGCACTAAAAAAATCTTCAAACATAGCTCTTAATAATCTTTAAAAGCTGTTTATCCCTTCATTAATAATTATAATTATGATTAATAATATACCATAAAATGTCAAATGCCAAACTGCATCCGGTGATGGATTATTTTTTATCAAATAGTTAATTTCTATTTTTATACGATTTTATTTGCACTTTTACGACATAATTTCGGTGCGCGTGAGGATCTTCTATCTCGTGCGTCAAACTAGACGGCCATAACGCCATTTCACTTACACACCGAGCTAAACCACGCTTGGATGCAGGGCCTTAACGAATAAAAACCATACTAATACCTAATACATGCAATCATTCTGATTTTTTGTCAGATTATTCTACAAGCAACATATACCTGGGGCACTGGGTCACGGAGGACCTCTCAGATGATTTAGACATTGAGCGGGAACGTAGGGCGTTGGCAGTGAGATGCAATATGCTGGCTCGCAGGTTTGCAAGGTGCACAGAGAATGTCAAAATTGCTCTTTTTAAGGCATACTGCCAGTCATTTTACACCTGCAGCCTGTGGGTCCGTTATACGCATAGATCTTTCAATGCCCTGCGGGTCCTGTACAATAATGGTTTTAGGATGCTTTTGGGGTTGCCTCGCTTTTGCAGTGCATCAGGTATGTTTGCTAAGGCCAGCACGGACTGCTTTAGGGCAATAGTGCGTAAAAGAGTGGCCTCCCTGATGCACCGCGTGCGAGGCAGCGTCAACGGCCTTCTGAATAACATATTGGGAAGGGTTGATTGCCCGATTGTGAGGCACTGGAATACCGTCCACGGATCCGGAGGTGCACTTTATAATATTAAATAATAATAATGTAATCAATTGTAAATAGTAATGTATGAATGAATAATTAATTAATAATTTTATGTACTAACATAGCGATAAGTATCATGTACTAACAACGTATGGAATGTTTTTATTCTGAAATAAAATGATTAATAATAATAATTAACGTAATAGTATTTTATTTTTTTTAGTCCAATCAATAGATTTTTTGTAAATAGATAATTGCTTCATATTTTGCAATAAATTACCAGCGTTGTGTCATCGCGCTTCTTTTTCTTTTCTATGCAATCCGACAGTGACCGCGCTTTAGGTCCTGTAGTCCCCTTAAATAAATAGCGACTCTTGCTGCGACACAATAAAGTGCAATTCAGGTCGCACAGCATTAATTACCTACAGTTATATTCACCTAAAAGTTGCCTCTCTTTCTATCGCGTAACTTTTATACCTTCTGACTCGTTATGGTTGTTTTCTTTTATGCCTAGGCCGCACACATCCCGATAACCCGAAGATTCGCGTAATTGCGATGTATGTAGCCAAGTATTCGCGTATACTTCGGAGCTTCGTGCGTAGACTGCGTAGTCGCAACGACTTCGCTCCGCTGTCGGTAAACTCTCGCAGATCAAAGCGTTTTATCGCGATGAACTTCGCTTGCGCGGCCACACTTAAGTCGGCCCCCACCCTTCGTGCGTAGTGGACGTGTTAAGTTAAACTACAGTGCATAATATAGCTAATATAGTTTTTAATTTGTGAATAGTTATCATCCACTTCCTCCTTTTTCTTGCTTTTAATTTGTTTTTTACATGACATAAATGTAAAAAATAATTATTTGCTGCCGTAAAATACAGAGCAACCGCGGCGTCCATTTTGTTTTTTGCGTTTGTACATCGCTCGTACATCACGATAAACTTGACAACACGCACTATGTGGCCGCACAGCTTCGCTGTAGACCGAAGACGAAGTTTATCGCCCGAATGTCATCGCGATGTGTGCGGCCTAGGCTTTACGACGCGACGCGTATCGAACTAACGTGCGAGCCGGCCGGTGCGCGGCAGCCCACACTGAATTAGTCCGACAAGTCGAGCCCACCGCGTACTTGTAGCTTCATACCTAAACACATTAATAATGGGCAGCATCAGGCATTGGTGCCGATTCTCTTGTTCAATTAGGTACTAAATCAAAATTAGAGGACCGCTATCTTTTACTATAGTATAGTTAAAATCTCGCTGCAGACTCGGTCATAAATCATTCGAGTGTTTCGCTCTCTTTCCCACTCACGGGCCTTATGGGCAGGCCACGCCCACACGTAGTCCTGTGCATTACTGCAGTCGATGAGTGATATCGATAGTTTTATATATTTATATATGGGTGATAGAAATTAATACATATTTTTTTTTATTTTATTACCAAATTTACTACAAAGCATATTAAATATATAAACAAAAGAACGTATATATAAAACTAAAAATAGAAAATTAAAATTCTTCGTCTGAGTCATCGTCATCATCTGTTATCGATAATGGCCTTGAGCGCGCGCAACTAGCGCACATCCCTACTCCGATTATGATTTATGACCAAGTCTGCAGCGAGATTTTAACTATACTATAACAGGCAGCGCTAGAAAAGGACGGCTATAGCTACGAACTAAGTTAGAGATGTCAAACCAGTTTACGCCTTGCGCTTCACTTGTGCTAATTCTGTATGGAAATATTAGTTCAAGTAAAGACAGCTCTAATTGACGTCCGTCTCTTTCTTGTTTTATTAGAAAGAAAAGTTAGAAATAGCCTAAATTAAGTTTAATTTGTGCACCATTATGTAGGTAGGTGTACTCTTTCACGCTCACTCTAATGCCTCGCTGATGGTGGCGCGTGTGTTGGATCATAACGAATCCATGCGTCAGGTTCGTGAACGGGCGCTGTTGGTGGAGGCTGGTCATACCTTAGCTGCCACGGCTTATTTTAATTTTAATTATGAATTGTTTTTTTTATTACGGACGCTTTTAACGTTCATCGTTCTCACATGTATAATTTCAAAATGAATGATGTAACCAATATTTTGTAACCATATTTTGATTTAAAAGAGTGTCCGTGGAGTTTCTTGCCCGTTCTTCTCAATAGATCTACGTTTTGGAATGGGCAACTAGCTTCAACTTTCTGACTTACCTACTGACCGACTCTTTGACAGTTCAAAAGTGCCTGTAATTGGTTTAATTGAAATTAATGCTTTGAGTTTGAGTTCACTTAAGTATAGGAGTCCAAAGTATGCACAATAAAGTAAACAACTAAGTTAAAATACTAATAAGTAACTAAAGCCCGCGTTGCAATGCCTTTTTACTTTTTATTTTTTGTTAGGAACCTTCTCCGGCGCGTACAAAACTACTTACCAAAGTTTCATCACAATTGTCGAGCCATTTTTGAGTTTTTGCGAGACTAAAGCGCCGTTTACACGGTGCAAGTTTCTGGAACGTTCAAGAGCAATAATTGCATGCCATAAAGCACGTTCAAGTTTTTTGACATTCAAGAACTGCATGAAGTGTTTACACGCGTGCGATTCCATTAAATGGCATGTGCAATAATTGAATGCAAGTTTTGCCATTCAATAAAATCGCATGTGTTATATTTGATAATTATTTTTATAAATTTTAGCACTATATTTTTAAGTATTAAGTAAAATTGAGATTACCTTGATTCCAGAAGTTGGTTCGGTTGTGATTTAAACCATAAAATCACTGTAAAACCACCTTTAGATAAAACTGTTTGTTGGATAATGACATCTGTCACATTTACGAAGCTTAGAACCAATATAGAAGTATCTAATTTGACTAGTTATTGTGTTTATAAAATATACGACTCTTATCTTGTAAATATCGTATAGATGTTATTGTTTAAATAATTACGTAATATTTAATAGGACCAGCAATATATTTTAGAATTTATATTGCTATTTTAATATAATAGGTTGTTTTAAACGATTGGTACAATACTGTCAGTTGACGTTTGATGGAAAGAGGGGGTAGTAGGATATAAAAAGGATTGTAATGACATTATCGAGGCAGTTGCTCGATGGACGTTCAAGTGGCTAGTGTGGCTAGTGCTAGTGCCGTTGTGATGTGAAATAGACGTACCAGATGTCACGTAAGTTATTGTTATTATGTTGCTATTATTCTGAACTGTTTGAGATAACTATAATTTATGGAAATGTAAGAAATATGTTGATAGAATACTTAAACACTGTTTCCGTGGAGTTTCTTGTTCGTTCTTCTCCACGAAGACCTAGTTTTGCGAACGGACAATAGCTTTCTCGTTAAAGATGAATAATTATTGACAAGATTAATTGAAATAATAAATACCTACCTAGTCTTGTCTTTCTGTGCTTTTAATTATGAAATCCTTCCCTTACACACCATATTCATAGAACACAGTAAAACACAGTAAACAATAATACTTTAATACACAGTAAATAAAATAACTAATAACCATCCTGACATTCAAGGATTGCTATTTGAGTAGTATCTATATATATACACTTATAGATAGTTATAGTTATATATTATATCAAATCTAACATCAGAAGTGGGATTCTTACATAACAGATTTCTAATGAATTTTATTTTGCTATTTTCATGATCAACGTTGGAGTACTGTGTTCTGCTGGAAGCCATTGGTAACGGCGGGTTGTTGACTCAATCCTCACCATAACGATGACAACGTGCTGCCAACTGAGAGCCTGGACTGCGGACCTGCAAGTTGCTGTGACACCTTCGAAAATCATTCCAAGAAATCAATGGAGCAGGAGTACCTACGAAATTGGCTAAAATCGGTAACGCCTCTAGAGGCTCTGCTTTATTATTATTATGAAATTTGAGACTATCTACAGCTGATGTGTATCAATTTTGCTGTTATTTTTAACGGACCTAAAGAGCAGGTTTTGTTTAAGTACCTACTTAAAGTAAGATGGAAGCTTAGCTTATAAAATCAATAATGAATATGTGGTTACCCACTAGATAATAATTAATTCTAGTTCTCACAAAGAGGACTGAGAATAGGATGCAAATTTTCAGACAGGATTAAGATTTAAGATTGTAGCTCTCTAAAAAAAAAAAAAAAAAAAAAATCAAGCTGACAATAAAAATGCAAGGGTTATCAAAAGTTCTTGGCAATTCCAAATGATAAGCTTTGTTGCTTATCATTAGAGTGATATTTTATCTGTAGTAAAATTAGTTTGTGAGCATGTTATTTCAAAGAGATAATTGTGAAATAATTATTGTATGTCGTATTTGATTTGAATTTCCCGGACTCACAAGGGTGAGGCTTGAGAGGTTGGATCATTACGATGTAAAAGAAACTGATAACGATGAAACTTGGCATGGGTTGACATGACACTCTAGCTCACGGTAGTTGAGGCTGAGAGTTGTATGGTCGAAAATAAAAATGCAAGTGTTCACGGGAACCTAATTTAAAATTGCTAATATTATTGCTCTGTTGTTCACAAATTAATTAAACAGTACCAATGGATAAAAACCAGTTTTTCACTTTCAAAGTCCTTAACGATTATGCTGCAGTTCTTTATACTGATATGGGTTATAATTATAACCTTTTACTACAAAGTAAAGTACTTGGTGCCAACACAGTGACCATGTTCACATTTGGAATTATTTAACAAATACAAATACAAAATACAAAAATCTTTATTGCAACAGAAAACAACAGAACAACAGAAAATGTAATTAGGATAACCGATACAATTTGCGATGATATTGTCAGGTTGACCGAGCGATTTATTGTTTTGATTAGTTATTATTAGGTTTCACACTATTGTTTTTGTATAATGATAATTATCTTGTACTTTGAGAACAAAGTACATGTAAGTATGGCCGTATATGATAATTATAAATAGCCGACTGTGACTGTGCCTATGGCTTTGCCTGTGGCTTTGACTATGACTATGACTACTGTGCCTGTGGCTGTGCCGGGTGGCTGTGCCTGTGGCTGTGACTGTGCCTGTGGCTGTGCCGGGTGGCTGTGCCTGTGGCTGTGACTGCGCCTGTGGCTGTGCCGGGTGGCTGTGCCTGTGGCTGTGACTGTGCCTGTGGCTGTGCCGGGTGGCTGTGCCTGTGGCTGTGACTGTGCCTGTGGCTGTGCCGGGTGGCTGTGCCTGTGGCTGTGACTGTGCCTGTGGCTGTGCTGGGTGGCTGTGCCTGTGGCTGTGACTGTGACTATGGCTGTGCCTGTGGCTGTGCCTGGTGGCTGTGCCTGTGGCTGTGCCAATAATAAAAAACAAAAAAAAAATTAAACCAAATTAATCGATTGCCAGAAATGTACTTCTAAACTTAAATTTCAAAATAATTTAAAAAAAAAATGTTTTTGTACTTCGAGAACGAAGTACATATCAGAATGGCCGTGTTATATTTGATAATTATTTTTATAAATTTTAGCACTATATTTTTAAGTATTAAGTAAAATTGAGATTACCTTGATTCCAGAAGTTGGTTCGGTTGTGATTTAAACCATAAAATCACTGTAAAACCACCTTTAGATAAAACTGTTTGTTGGATAATGACATCTGTCACATTTACGAAGCTTAGAACCAATATAGAAGTATCTAATTTGACTAGTTATTGTGTTTATAAAATATACGACTCTTATCTTGTAAATATCGTATAGATGTTATTGTTTAAATAATTACGTAATATTTAATAGGACCAGCAATATATTTTAGAATTTATATTGCTATTTTAATATAATAGGTTGTTTTAAACGATTGGTACAATACTGTCAGTTGACGTTTGATGGAAAGAGGGGGTAGTAGGATATAAAAAGGATTGTAATGACATTATCGAGGCAGTTGCTCGATGGACGTTCAAGTGGCTAGTGTGGCTAGTGCTAGTGCCGTTGTGATGTGAAATAGACGTACCAGATGTCACGTAAGTTATTGTTATTATGTTGCTATTATTCTGAACTGTTTGAGATAACTATAATTTATGGAAATGTAAGAAATATGTTGATAGAATACTTAAACACTGTTTCCGTGGAGTTTCTTGTTCGTTCTTCTCCACGAAGACCTAGTTTTGCGAACGGACAATAGCTTTCTCGTTAAAGATGAATAATTATTGACAAGATTAATTGAAATAATAAATACCTACCTAGTCTTGTCTTTCTGTGCTTTTAATTATGAAATCCTTCCCTTACACACCATATTCATAGAACACAGTAAAACACAGTAAACAATAATACTTTAATACACAGTAAATAAAATAACTAATAACCATCCTGACATTCAAGGATTGCTATTTGAGTAGTATCTATATATATACACTTATAGATAGTTATAGTTATATATTATATCAAATCTAACACATGCGACTTACACCAGGCAATAAAATTGACAGGCGATTATTGCATACAAGTTTTGCCTAGACATGATATTTCATTAAATTTTAATGAATGCTTCTCAAGATATTTTTCAAGTTGTTCTTGATTTGATTTCTTGCCTGAAAATAGCAACAACGATTAGGTACCACACCCTCACTCACCGCACTCATATTTCAATGACAGCACGAATGTCAGATCATGCCAGAATTGAATGCGATTTTATTGTACGAGCAATTATTGTATGTACTGTGCGGTTTTCTTGTACAAGCTTATACCAGTTTTCAAAGTTGCCCGTATCGTGCAACAATATTGTACGTGTTGTTTAGACGGTGCCATATATTTGCCTTTCAATTTTATGGTATGCCACAGGCAATAAACTGGCGCCGTGTAAATGGAGCTTTACGCACGGCTATTGTTTTATTTTATTTATTTATTTATATTTGCATAAAACATGGTATAAAATGTTTATCTATACCATACATAAAGCTAGTATCATATCATATCATATCATATAGCTAGTATATACTAGCTGACCGGCCAGACGTTGTTCTGTCAAAATTTCAATTCCTTTTTTTTCTTATTTTTTTTTTCTTTTAATCCACCTCTTTATTAGAGCAAACAAAACAAAAAAAAACCGGCAAGTGCGTGTCGGACCACGCTCAATGAAGGGTTCCGTTCCGTAGTTGAAAATAATGTATCCCAATAGCAAACTCAACATTGTAGTCCCAAAAAAAATTTTTTTATGTCATAAAATTACAAATTAACAATTTTTGGAGTTTTTCTATTGCATGTGTTGTGAAACCTTGCTTTTCGCCAAATTCTATGATTCTAGGTCAACGGAAAGTACCCTATAGGTTTTCATTTACCTGCGAGTATCAAAATATGTCGCATAAATGGCCGTATTTTTTATTGCGTTGACTTTAATTTCAACTTGATACCTCCACGCGTTCCTGAGAAAAAGAGTCTTGACAGACAGACAGAGAGACAGACGGACAACGAAGTGATCCTATAATGGTTCCGTTGTTTTCCTTTTGAGGTACGAAACCCTAAAAACAAATCGTTCAAGCCGTTTTTGAGTTTTTGCAAGACGTTTTTGAGGTTAAAAATTGTCACAATTTTGCTAAAGAAGGAGAGTACAATGTTTTATGTTGTTCACCTACAGACCTGCGAACATAAACTATTTGTGACACGGTAAGTTAGGCTCAGCGCTCGTAACGTAGGTTGTAAAGACGGGCACTGAATTGTATATGAGTGGTGTGCCAAAGTAATACTAGTAATGACTGCTAGTCTCGGGAATATTGCTGGATGTCTCAATTTGTATAGCCCACGGTATCTTTTGTAAAAAAAAAATACAAAAAAAACCGACTTCCAAAAAAAAAAACTACAAAGTGAAAAATTAATTTAATTTAGGAAGTCAGTGGTAAAAAACTAAAATACAGATCCAAAGACAACGGCTTCCGAAATTAAAGTTATTTTCACTTTATAGTGTTTATTTTTGGAAGTCGGTTGTTCTTTTATATTTATTTTTCACATTTTAGTAGTGGGTCAAGTGATTCATACATTGTAAGACAACTTTCTCAAAAGTACATTGAAATTTCTATTCCCGTTAGATGTCAAAACGATTCATAAATATGTGATAAAACCAGTCGCCTGTTTAAAATTCACAAACCAGTCGCCGGTTTAAAATTCACAAACCAGTCGCCTGTTTAAAATTCACAAACCAGTCGCCGGTTTAAAATTCACAAACCAGTCGCCGGTTTAAAATTCACAAACCAGTAGCTGGTTTAAAATTCACAAACCAGTCGCCGGTTTAAAATTCACAAACTAGTCGCCGGTTTAGGTCGATTAATCACAATTAAATAACAAAAATAAAAAAGTAGCTCATACTGATATTTCATATTGTGCATTAAAACTTATAGAAATACAGTATTGTCATGATTTCCAAATAATAATAAATTTTGTTGATTAAAAATACTGAATTTAGAGTTGAAAGTATGTGATTTGACTCGGATGATTTTGTATCTGTGTTTTCGAGTAGTTAAAAAGTGTCTCATTTGATATTTACCGCCAAAAGTATTGGTCTTTTCTAGCTGGTGGTTAAAAAGTGTCTTATTTGACATTTACCGCCAAAAAGTATGGCTGAATGTTGGTAAAAAAACGTGATGTTTGGAGCGTCACCTAGTTGCTAAATTAGTTCTCTCGGATCCTCGAAACCTTAAGGTTGTCTAGAAATCTAGTCATTACTGATACTTATTGAGTGCCTAGTTAAATAGTTTGTTAAATATTGCTACGCTGTACCAAGTTTGTATGTGTGCAAGAAGGTAAAATATAAATGTTAACTAATGAAGAAGTTTATCATTTCACTTCAGAAGCGGGTTAGACCCAAAAATTGGATGGGATTTATACGTGGTGGTTTTGGAACGGATCAGACTGACGAATTGTCAGAAAATGAAGTGAGAATGAACAGTTAAATGAAATGCAGGCAAATGAATGGTAGTCTGTTGTATTCAAATTGATAAAAACTAGCGCAATCTGCGCTTAGCATACATAAGGTCTATTGTACATTTTTGTGTTGTACATGTTTGTTTTTTGTTTTCTGTTTTCATGTTATAATGCACGAGTATGCACGACGCATGTTGCGCATGGGAACGTCATGATTTCCAAGTAATAATAAATTTTGTTGATTAAAAGTAATGAACTTAGAGTTGAAAGTATGTGATTTGACTCAGATGATTTTGTATCTGTGTTCTCGAGTAGTTAAAAAGTGTTTCATTTGACATTTACCGCCAAAAAGTATGGCTGAATGTTGGTAAAAAAACGTGATGTTTGGAGCGTCACCTAGTTTCTAAGTTAGTTCTCTTGGATCCTCGGAACCTAAAGGTTGTCTAGAAATCTAGTCTTTACTGATACTTATTGAGTGCCTAGTTAAATAGTTTGTTAAATATTGCTACGCTGTACCAAGTTTGTATGTGTGCAAGAAAGTAAAATATAAATGTTAACTAATGAAGAAGTTTATCATTTCAGTATTATAACTATAAAATCACGTAAATCGGCAAAATTTCGTGTACCTACGGCCTCTTAACCATAAAATGAACAGAATTTATTAAAAACACATCAAGCACATCCCCTAAGGAACACAAACATGACGAAATTTAATTTTAATTATAAAAAACTTCTATATTTAGCATTGGCGTCAATACTTCATCAGCTAGAGTGCGACACCTTCCCTGAATTATATATACGACAAATGTAATAAGTTCTCTCCTCGGGGATGTGACGAGGGATGAAAAACTGCAGGCCATTACATATTCATTATTGAAATGAGATGACTGCCTCATAGGTACATTGAAACAGCACGACCGATGAAAATGGGGTCTTGATTACGATTCCTATAGGTTTGGCAATACTACATTTTGATACAAGTGGAGAACGTTTGTTATTGCATTTGAGGCGGAATTAACACCCGAGCCGTAGGCGAGGTTGTTTTTGAGCCGAGAACTGCAATAACAAATGTCTACGTGTATCAAACGACGTTTTTCAATACAATTTTGAAGAAATTAAATAAAATAACGCAAAATATTTTTGTCATGAATTATTAGGAAACTATGATTTAAATTTTCTTTTTCTTCCGCGCTTTGCTTTCGCCAGGTATAAAGCAGATTAACAGAACAGCCTAATATGAAAAGTAGAAAATTCAAATATTTTTGAGTTTAGAACACAAATAAATGTTAATTTGTTAATAAATGTTTTTTGTTTTCATTGTAATTATCATTGTTTTTGATTATATTCTATTGATATACATTGTTTAAATAATTAAAAAAATATTAACGGCGTAAAGACGCATAACTCTTTGCCGAGATTTAAAAAAAAAACATTCACCTCCGAATAGAGAGTTGTGAATAGAGAAATTGTACCAATTTGGTATAAGTTAATAAGTTATCTGTGGCAATTTTTATTCCCGCACACGTGTTTGGAAAATGAAAAATCGCACGCGTGTGAAATACATTGCATTGTGAAAATAATCGTAGTGCGATAAGAAACAGTTTTCGAGGAAGTGTATTGAAAAGTCATTTATTCTAACTAGGCTGAGAATTAGCACTTTTTGAACGTCAAAATTACAGTCAGACAGTCCCCACAAAACGCCCGCCCTTCACCACTTCCTAGTGCTTTAGCTGGGAAGAAGAGGTGGTGGTGTGGAATTGTGCCAGATTGAAGACTTGTGTCTATTACATGGGACTTAATTATAATGGCGATAAAATAAATATCTTCTATGATAAGGCTTGTCCGTCGTAAAAAGCGCGGTCACTGTCGGATTGCATAGAAAAGAAAGAGAAGCGCGATGACACAACGCTTGAAAAATATGAAGTAATTATCGATTTACAAAAAATCTGTTAATTAAACTAAAAAAGTAATGACAAGAAATCATTCCTTATTAGTTTGTAAATAACTGTATTTTATGAACACTTTTAATGAAAACTGTAGGAGTAATATGGTAACAACTCGAAAAAATAGAGTGTAAATGAACCGAACACACACAAATCACACATCAATCACATGTGTGTGTTTTCATGTGTGTTAATGGACCGAAATAGACCCGGATTTAGGTTTTTCTTTTTTCCTTATTTCTACAAACTGAAATAGATTTCAGGACACATGAAATCACTTCTTATGTATTGTAGATTACTGTGTATTTTTTCCTATCAGAAAGATGCTCTAGTTACTGTAGAAGATGGTTATAAAGTTACTTAGTTTCGCCGTATTTTAGGGAGGAGCAGCCTTAAGGCGGACCTATACGCCAATGACCTTGAGTTGTTAGCTTGCGCGTTCTGTGCTGAGCTCACGCAACGTACGCGTCGCACGTCCAGCCAGTAATAGGACTCGCCCATCAAGGAGCGCTGTCCCAAATTAGACGCATTATTAATTTATTATACATAAAACAAAAAGCATTTTAATAAAACACGTATACTAAAAGATAAATAATTAAATTACCTTTAAAATGGTGAAGGTTTCATAAAAATACGCCGGACAGTTTTTGCGTGATTCTCAGTTTTTTATCTGCGTTAGACATAACTTTACAAATTAATTACACTATTTAATATAAACATAATCTAAAATATTAAGTTATTAAGAAAATGCTCTAATTTAACATATATTTTTTCCAAATCATTAACACTACTTGTTTAGACGTGATCTTCAGTTTAAAATCATCAGAAGTCAGATAGCGTCGCCTTAAGGGGGATGCGTTAAGGTAGCCCGTGAAATTCAAATTTCTTACGTTTTTTCTGCTCTCAAAACGGTGAAGGAAAACATCGTGAGGAAAGCAGCATGTCCTAGAACCAACAATTCGAAGACATGTGACATCTACCAACCCGCACTGGGCCCGCGTGGTGGATTACAGCCCACCACGCGGCCTTATTTCTTTATTTTTAGGGTTCCGTACTTCAAAAAGAAAAAACAGAACCCATAAAGGATCACTTCGTGGTCCGTCTGTGTGTACTGTGTGTCAGTCTGTCAAGAACCATTTTCTCAGGAACGCGTATTAAGAGGTATTAAGTTGAAATAAAATTACGGTCAATTAATACGGTAAAAAAATTAATACGGTAAATTACGGTCCCTTACAGCTCTAAAAAAGTCAACGCATTAAAAATACGGCTTTATGCGACATATTTTGAAACTCGCAAATAAATCAAAATCTATAATGTATTTCCCTTTGTCCTAGAAAAAAATTTGGCAAGAAGCAAGATCTCACAGCACAAGTAAA
Source organism: Cosmia trapezina (assembly GCA_905163495.3). Lineage (NCBI taxonomy): Eukaryota > Metazoa > Arthropoda > Insecta > Lepidoptera > Noctuidae > Cosmia > Cosmia trapezina. The sequence goes on along the minus strand of LR991046.1, from coordinate 16,324,522 downwards.
AGAAAAGTTAAAAAATCGTTAATTAGGGTTCCGTACCAAAATGGTAAAAAGGAACCCTTATGGTGTGACTCAGTCTGTCTGTCTGTCTGTCACAGCTGGATATCTCAAGAACTACTAATACTATGAACTTGAAATTTGGAACAGTTTTAAATGATGTTTGCCCAACTATTAAATCGAAGTGGGCTTACTAGGGCATGTGGGGTATCATATAAAGTGGGCTTACTAGGGCATGTGGGGTATCATATAAATCGAAGTGGGCTTACTAGGGCATGTGGGGTATCATATAAAAGAACGCTGTTTTCACTTTCTCAAACATTTTTTTTTGGCCGCATAGTTTTCGACTTTTGATGAAAAATGTAAAAAAAATACCGTTCCCCTTATCTCCAAAGTTTGCATGAAGAAAAATCTGAAATTATTCTATGTGATAGAAGTTTATGTATAGATTATAGGAAAAATAAAACGATGTCTCTAAATAGCACAGTTTTTCAGAAATCATCAACAAAAATTAACTAAAAATGATGGTACGGAACCCTCGGTGTGCGAGTCCGACTCGCTCTTGACCGGTTTTATTTTGTAGTTGTATTACAAATTTTTTTGCGATTACAAACTTTCATTTGCAGTTGAAGAATCAACCGTGAAGTACACATGTTTGGGAGAAAATGTGTTTTTCAAGTACAATTAATTAAGTTTGTTTTTGGGATAAATAATCATACCAACTACGAAACCCTTCATTGTGCGTGGTCCGACACACACTTGGCCGGTTTTTTCTACAGTTATATCTCTTTCGTATTTGTGTCGTGTTTTCTGCAGATATTATTGATATGACCACTCGGCTCCTATTAATAATTCAGCGGTCAGACGCGACGCGACTCGGCATTAAAGCAGATTGATAATGTTGTTTATAGCTGTGTTGGGGTGGGCTGAAAACTACTGAGAAGGCAGTAATATCTATATAATGATATTATAAATGAGATACTAGCACTGTCTGTCTGTATGTTACCTGGCTTAACTTGATGCTCCGTTATGTCGAAAATTCTGCAGCATTAATTTTGAATTATACCGGATGACTTTTTTACCGTCTTGAAAAAAATAGGCTATAATAGGTGAATGAAATAGAAGCCTATGGCATACCGCATATCTAATTAAAAAAAAAAAATAAAAAAAAACAAAATTCAAATAAAAAAAAATCAAAATTCAAATCTTAAGCAGGTTGCATATAATTATAATTTGATATTTTTAAACGATTTATTCTTCTTTTTTCAAAATTTCTGTTTTTATTGTTCTAATATGAAGAGTTGTAGTATTTATTGATACTATATTTTTTCTGTCTAAGATATTAAAAAAAAAAACTAGGTATGCCACAGGCTTCTACTTCGTTCATATTCATATTCATATTCTTTATTGTGGATCATAGGTAAGTACACAATACATACAATGTTCTTATAGTAAAATAGGATCAGCTATGTCCCGCCGCTTAGGCATACAATAACAATCGTAATAATAATTGAGATTAATGAATTTAAATACGTCAAGATTAAACAAATTCGAATAAATGTCACAAAAATAAATGTCAAACTATAGCTATTATACATTGAAATATTATTATTATAAAGATACTAGTAGATAAATATTCAATTATTGTATCTTGCGACAGTTACCGTACGCATCATGTTTGAGGACAACTATAATGTGCAAGCGATTTGTCAGTTAGGAAATCATTTAGAGAATAGTAACATTTATCTACTAACATGTCATGCAGCTTCCTTTTAAACATTTTTATTTCTTGAATATTTCTTATAATACCCGGGATTTTATTAAATATACGTGGAGCCGCACAAAATATACTTTCGTAGAAGAAATGTCTTGCTAGCAACTGTGTTTAACTTATCGCGATGTCGCATTCGGGTACAAAATTCAAACAGATTAATATTTAATTTTACAAATACTGCGCTTTCAAATATAGGCTCGGTAATGTTAATATTTCCATGCACTTAAAAAATGGTTTACAGGAGTCAGTTTGTTGCAGGTTTCACCTAATACCCTACACCCCGCTCCCCTCCCCCACCCTCCCCTACGTTCCCTGCTTCCCTTCGCTCACTATACTTACCCTATTTTTTTTCAAGACGGTAAAAAAGTCACGGTTTAAATGGTAAAGTTGAGGATTAATGTTAAGTCCATTTTAATTCGTTGTGTTAAGTATTAGGTATGTTTGACGAAAACAAGATTTCATAAAATCTTCTCGATAGAAAAAAAATCCAAAGTTACCTTCAAACTGAACAATAAACCGCTGGTATTCAAAAACTACTTCAAACTAGGTCATGAAAGCATACTAACTGAACTATTCTTATTCTTAAATTTATTCTTATTCTTAACTGTAAAGCATGTCTTGTTTTTTTATTTTTTAACCGACTTCCAAAAGGAGGAGGTTCTCAATTCGTCGGAACCTTTTTTTTTTTTTATTTTTTTTTTTAATGTATGTTCCCCGATTACTCGAAAATGGCTGGACCGATTTGGATTTTTCTTTTTTTGTTTGAAAGGGTACCTATACATCCCAAGTGGTCCCATGATCATCAAGTCAGGATCTGATGATGGGATCCCATGGAAATCGAGGGAAACCCTCAAATTTTATGGGCACACCTATATCGATTTCGGTATTTTTTATAGTAACTTGTGCATTTGCTCTCGGAAAGTACCATTCGGTGAGCTGGAACTGATGATGAAGACCACAGAGGGCCATCGGAAATACTCAATTATATCTAAGTATATAACAGGTTGCGATTCGATTACTTTAATATGGTTTATGCTCGTCAAAATAATGGTAATGGTGACACCATGAGCTCCATTTCTCCTGGTTCTTACTAGGAGAACTCCTCAACAATTAACGGCCCTGCATCGGGAAAAGCAACATTTTGTAAAACGTGATGAGCAGTTGACATTGGGTTATTGTAACTTAGATAAATTACAAACTGAACCACTAAAAAGTGAAAAATAAAAACTTTTTTACAAAAACAAAAACCGACTTCCAAAAAAAAACACTACAAAGTGAAAAATAACTTTAATTTCGGAAGTCGGTGGCAAAAAACTAAAATACAGATCCAAAGACACCGACTTCCGAAATTAAAGTTATTTTTCACTTTGTAGTGTTTTTTTTGGAAGTCGGTTTTTGTTTTTGTAAAAAAGTTTTTTAAATTTAGATAATATAGATGGACTGAAGAAAGCTTGGAAAAGGCTTTCCAAGAAATGACCAAAACTGAGAAAGGTGTAAATGAAATAACCAGAACTTGTGGAATACCTCACGGACGTATACTCTCAGACAGTGCCTCGGTGCTCCAATCATTACGGAAAAGATACATTACCTCGAGATTAACCCCTCAAGTGTCGAATGCACCCCATGTGTGCAAAAGAAAAACCCTTTTTTTGTTCGGTACATAAGCTTATATCACATATATATAAATGTAAAAAAACATCATCCGATGGAAAACCAATCAAATCATTAGTTGTGAACTTATGGAGTTCGCAGCTAACCTCCCCTCCCCACCGCGTGTCAAATGCCCCCTAAGTGTTCAAAAGGACAAAACTTTACATAATAGGTATATAAGCTTAGATCACGTATATATAAACGCAAAAAACATCATCCGATGGAAAACATATCATTATCAGTAGTTGTGAACCTATGGGGTTCGCAACTAACCCCCAACCCTCCCCACTCGCTGGGGTTTTGGGTCTAAAATCAGCCAAAGTCAGACAGAATGTCACGACGCACTCGAACGAGTAACGGTTGCTAACCGGAACACAGTGACACTGCAATGGATAAAAGGACACAGTGGATCACTGGGTAACGACGCAGCTGACGAACTAGCTAGGAGAGCATCCAGCACGTCCGTCTGTGGAGCTGAGCCAATCGCGCCCATTCCCTTCAACCAGTTACGCAGGTGGCTACAGGAGTTCACCCACACACAAGCGGAGAGTTGGTGGTCCTCGACACTAGGCTGCAGGCAATCCAGGGAGGCTATGCCATCCCTGGACGGTACGCTTACCAGGCGGTTATTGCGTCTGGACAGAAACGAGCTGCGCCTGGTGACGGGGACCATCACAGGACACTGCTCATTAAACAAACATTTCCTCACAATAGGAATAACGGACAGTCCTTTGTGCAGGGCCTGCATGGAGGCTGAGGAGACCGTTGCGCATGTGCTCTTTGAATGCATAGGCGTTGCCCAGATTAGAACAGATACTCTTGGAATACCCCGATCTTTCACAGATGTTATTAACAGACCCAGAGATTTGATTAACTTCTGGAGGGAAGTGGGCTGGTTGGAATAACCCCGGAAGGCCGCCATGGCTCACGCACAATGGTCCACATAAAGGACTAAGTGCGGAAACCAAATCCTTAACATAGAACATACCTCACGGACGGATTAAAACGACTATTTGAAAAAAAAATACAAGTACCTATTTAAATCATTTAATGATTATTATCTAAAAACTGATTATTGAAACTAGTACGTTTTATTTTAATTAGCATCTAATATTGAAGCATTCATACAGCGAGTATTCTATCCCTCACGTTAGTCATCTATCCCTTGAAGCATTTTTACTACGAGTCTTCTATCCCTCACGATAGGCATCTATCCTACTTTTGAGAGCGTAAAAAGACACCATTTCCTCAAAATCTATGAGACTTATGTAAAAACAAAAGGGGTACCATCATAGATTAAAGATCAAATGCAAAAGACGTATTGTCAATAGATTTTTAATTAATAAGTTATGGCTCCCTATCAAAAAGTGGGGCACAGGGACTGAAAAGGTGTCTTGAAATTCGAAGTGGGCCTACTAGGGCATGTGGTGAATCATATGAAAGAGCACTGTTTACACATTCTCAAACATATTTTTCTTTTTTGGCAGCATACCATTCCCCAGAATTTATACGCAGACACTTTTGCAGAAATCGGAAAGGAGCCCTCGGTGCGCGAGTCCGACTCGCTCATGATCGGTCTTTTTTATTATTTACCATACCAAATTTTAACTGGCAACCTATTATGGTTTAAGAGTATTCATAATAGGTATATGTATATGTTCATCACAGGATATAAGGTCTATATGTTCATCTATCTATATAAATAAAAAGAGAAGTCCTGACTGACTAACTGATTGACTGACTCATCAACGCCCAGCCCAAACCCTTGGACCTAGAAAGCTGAAATTTTGCACAGAGGTTCCCTTTATAATGTAGACAAGGAATAAGGAAGGAATTCCCGGTAGCAGGTTCCCTTGGGATATTTCCCGACATCCACGCGGAAAAACTAGTCACTCATAAAAGTCCTGTGATGAACAAATAGACAGATTGACGGTGTAGGCTTCAACACCCTTTGGCCACGTAACAATAGCCCGGTTATATAATGGCAATATGCTTGCCTCCTATTACATGGGATTTTAACATAACTGGTGAAATGTGTGCATAGGTGTGTGTGTGTGCACCTGTGGCGGCATCTACATCGCCACATGTGAACTGCACATCAATGACATGACGTCACGCAAACCTGCATCGCGCAATTAGAGTTTACCACGCGATTAGCATATATACAACGTCCCGACATCAACCGTCGGGCAGTGGCCCACCAGACACGACACCCGTCTGGTCGGAGGATCCTCCCTTTTCAATAGAGGATGAGTGAACTTTACACCTTGTTCCTCATACCTCTAAACACCTACTCCTCTGCCTAACCCTTCGAGGAGCACAGCGCATGATGATATGTGACGTGGAACCAGTCAGTCGTGGAGTTAGTCTGATTGAAATAGCTGAGCCTATTTTAGAGCCCGCATCGATTGCTCCACAAAGTTATTAGCTGTGTATGCCGCATCAGTTTTTAGGGTTCCGTACCCAAAAGGTAAAACGGGACCCTATTACTAAGACTCCGCTGTCCGTCCGTCTGTCTGTCTGTCTGTCACCAGGCTGTATCTCATGAACAGTGATAGTTAGACAGTTGAAAGTTTCACAGGTGATGTATTCCTGTTGCTGCTAAAACAACAAATACTAAAAACAGAATAAAATAAATATTGAAGGGGCTCCCATACAACAAACGTGATTTTTTTTTACTCGTTTTTGCTCGATATTGTTAACGGCAACAAGTAGACGCTTGAAATATTCACAGAATTTAGTTATATATTCACTTTAAAAATAAATATTTAAATAAAATAAATATTTAAGGGGGCTCCCATAAAACAAACGTGTTTTTTTTTGCCGTTTTTATAGATAATGGTACGGAACCCTTCGTGCGTGAGTCTGACTCGCACTAGACTCGTTTTTTTCCGTTTATTTTCTGTTGATTGCATTTTTATCTCTACATTGTTTCTTATTTTGTAAATTTTGCTAATTTTTGTGTTCTATTTCTTACATTATTTTATTTGTTATTATGTCTTGTTTTTTGTTGCACAACACCTTATATTTATTTAAATCTGTTATGTTGCATATTGTATATCTTTAGTAAATAAATCAGTTTGTGATTTGTAGTCAAGTTTTAACACTAACACTTTCTGGGGCATAAAAATCATCAATACATCTCTTTGAGTTCGATTTCGTTCGGATTGGTTGTATTTCGGAAATCAGACGAATCCGGACGAAATGTAACTTAAAAAGATGTATTGATAATTTTTATGGTTATGATTATGTAAATACATATTTTTTACTGTCGCTTACCATACTTTGAGGAGCTCGTGGCTAAATAATAACAGCCGCACGGGTCGATCCGTCAGGTTAAGCTACGCTTGCCGGGGTTGGTCAGTGGATGAGTGACCATCTTTACATACCGAGATTCCTCCGTGCCTCGGAAAGCACGTTAAGCCGTTGGTCCCGGCTGTTATTCGTGGATATTTGACAGTCGTTACGGGTCGTCAGAAGCCCGAAAGTCTGACAACCAGTCTTACCAAGGGGTACCGTATTACCCAGTAACTGGGTTGTGGAGGTCAGAAAGGCAGTCGCTCCATGTAAAATACTGGTATTCAGCTGCATCCGGTTAGACTGGAAGCCGACCCCAACATAGTTGGGAAAAGGCTAGGCAGATTGATTGATTGCTTATCATACTTTGATTGATTGCTTATCATACTTTGATTGATTGCTTATCATACTTTGATTGATTGCTTATCATACTTTGATTGATTGCTTATCATACTTTGATTGATTGCTTATCATACTTTGATTGATTGCTTATCATACTTTGATCAAGATACAACCTGACACGGACCTGCAAATTGCAAAAAGTGCGTTCCGTAGTTGAAAAGAATTTATCCCAAAAACTTTAAGACTAAATAACTTTTCAGACTTTTTCCTTTACTTGTGCTGTCAGACCTTGCTTTGTGCCCAACAAGATTCTAGGTCAACGGGAAGTACCCCGTAGGTTTTGATTTACTGGAGAGTATCAAAATATGTCGCATAAATGGCCGTATTTTTTTATTGCGTTGACTTAGAAGCTTGATTTTTTTAGAACCCCAAAAGACCATAGACTTACGTATTTGATATTAATTTCAACTTGATACCTCCACGCGTTCCTGAGAAAAAGGGTCTTGATAGGCAGACAGACAGACAGACGGACAACAAAGTGATCCTATAAGGGTTCCGATTTTTTCTTTTGAGGTACGGAACCCTAAAAAGCAAGAATGAATTTCGCTGGCTACCGCAGTACTTATGGAAAAGTATTGAAAACTGGTACTTACGGATAAAGAAATACCAAGTTTTAATGAAGGTATATAAACTCGACTCATAAAAGTTGGAACCGACTTTCAAATCCGGCAAAACCCATCTCAATCCCAATCCGGTCCGTCGATATCCGGCCGGACATCCGCGTCCGTTGTCCGGTGTCCGGCGTCCGGCTGCCGTCCGGAACGCGACTGCGATGCTATTCGAAATGCTATCTCTAATTGATTTCCAGTTAAGAGTTAATATTAATTTTGTAATTTTTATTTGGTTTGCAATTTGAGGGTATTTTTGATTAATTATTACTTGTAATATCAGCCTGTGTACAATGTTGAAATGGGTATAAACAGTGACAAAAATGGATAAAGTAAGAAATTAGTATATTAGAAGAAGTTTGAAGTTATAAAAACTGAAAAGCTAAAAACAAGCCCATTTTAAATTAAATAAATGTTGGAAGCAGGCGAGACCATTTAAAAATATAATAATAAAAATGGTACCTATGGGTAATGAGTCCCGCCTGCTTCCAACATTTATGTAATTTAAAATGAGTTTTTTTTTTTTTTGAGGTTGGGAAATCATCAAATAACTTCTCCCGCAAGGGCGTGTCAGACTTTTACTGACTAAAACCCACCCGTGTTCCTTCAGTTGCCTATGCCAGGGCCACGGTATCTTCTTAAAACTACCCGCGACCCCAGCGGCGTCGGCCCTATTGGACCCCATCATTTGCTGACATCTCTTTGAGGCGCGCGTGGAACACAACGCGCCATCGACTCGGGCGCTCGGACGCGAGACATCGCCGCCGCGGATCGCCTCCGTGAGAACACGGCGGTGCTCTGCCCCAGCCGGGCAGACCTCCACTGTATGCTCCACCGTGTCCTCCGGGCGATCCACACAATGGTAACACCCGGGCGTTTCCTCCCGCCTTAAATTTAAAATTAAATTTAAATTTAAAATGAGCTTGTATTTAGCTTTTCAGTTTTTATAACTTAAGTTTTTTACCGCAGTCGGTTTTTTTTAATTTTTTGAGTTTGTCCTGTACCCTAATTGCGTAACACACTATCAATCGGAATCTGAATAATTTTGAAGCAAATTGCTAAGTAATCCATTACTTCATATGTTCGAAAAATTTGTCTGCTCAGCAAAATAAATAGCGCAATGAATGGTGTGCGTTACTGCAGCGGAATGTTGTCGCTTTTCAGGATTTCGTCTTGACAGGAATTAGTACCCAATCTCGTGTAAATGTGCCCGAAATTTAGAATTTGTGCGTCCAGCCGATCCAAAGATATTCACGAAAAACAGATTCCGCTGGAGTAACGTTACTGCAGCGGCATGTTTTTTTACCAGTGGTCGTAGCTGAATACAAACTAGCTACTTAGATAGATATAATTTGTGCCTAATTGTGCCCAAAAAATTGAATTTGTGCGTCTTGAGGTTTCAGAGTTATTCAAGATGCCGCTGCAGTAACGTTTAGCAAATTGCTGTATCTCTTAAACGGCATGACATACAACTACGATTTTTTTTACTACGATGGGTCTTAATTTGTGCTTAATTTGAGCAATTTTATTTTTTCTATAATCGACACCATTGGAAAACTAGAATTTTTTTTTCAAAAACCCTAAAATCGATCCTCGCGCTTCAATGAGAAACCCTAGAAACTTACCAATTATGGTGATTTATACCTTTCATGAACTCAAAGCATCATGTGAAATTCGATGTTTATATTCCAACTCCTTAGAGAGTTATTCCATTTTAATTAAAATCTGGCCATGATATAATGTAACGCTCCAATACATGAGTTATTATTAAGTGACTGATATTATGATTATACTAATAATTAGTACCCTTATTAAATTGTTTATTCTTAAAGTTTCAGCTGAAAAAACCTTCTAACTACTTAGATATAAGAAAAAAACGATAGGAAAAGAAATCAAGCGATTAACCGAACAAATTCGAATGACTACATAAAAGCGGGCTCACAGTACATTGTGCCAACCTTCTTAAATATGTAGTACAACATTTCGTTTTTTGAAACAGTCTCGCACAAAAGTGTTACTTATAATTTATTGTTTTGTAAAACACGTAGGTATTACGTAAGTACGTAGTAAATTATAACTCAATAGGTATTACGTACACACAGTGTGTAAGCCATAAATGATATTGAGGATTTGCAAACCTTTAAACTCTCAGTCAAATGTTAGTAAGTACAGCAATCTAATAAAGACCAAAGGTTTATTTGACGAGAAAGTGTATTTTTGTTGCCAATAAAATAAAAGAAAAAATACCGTTTATAGATTTAGTTTTGAATTGAAATAAAATAGCATGATTGATACCTCTGTAAAATTTTGTTTTATTATTTAGTTACCTACTTAATAGAAATATTCACAAATTGATCAAATTGAGGAAAGTGAATGTCTATATTGTCTAGATCTCGGCCAATTCGTCAATCGGAACTATTACACTCGTATATATATAAAATACATCTACCCTATGCTATGCCGTCAGAACGACCGGGATAATAAAACATTACTTGGGGGGAATCCCCAGAGCTTGTCGTTGCTTCATTCGAAACTGCCGTATGGAATGGTTTTTGTAAACATTCTTCAATGAAAAACAATGGTACCAACATTCGTGAAACGCACTGTTAGTTCGGTTCGGTGTTAACTTTGTTTGACACGAGTAATTGGCCGCCAATCTCGTGTGTGGAGAGCGTGTGCACATTATCTTTTTCCCAGTAATTCAAGGAATTGTGTGTATAATTACGACGCGTGTAATTTCGGCTGGACAATACGCATTGGTTTTGTGGTACATTGTGCTTATGGTGAAATAAATTAACTGTTCAGTGATAAAGAAGATCGACACACCTGTATTTTCTGTGCGTTAGAGTACTTCAAAGACATTCCATACTTCACAGATTATGCGTTACAAAAACGCACCGCAGTGCGCGCTCGCCCTTAGGTCACTTCCTACTCTCTGATGACTCTCTACGTCACATATTTATGTAAAAGTAAATAAATAGTTACCTAATTAAACCATTTGTACGCACCTGTACCCATCAAAATTCAATTATAATACTACCAATTTAAGAAGGTGGGCATAATGTACTGTGAGCCCGCTTTTATGTAGTCATTCGAATTTGTTCGGTCAATCGTGTGATTTCTTTCCCTATCGTTTTTTTCTCATATCTAAGTAGTTAGAAGGTTTTTTCAGCTGAAACTTTAAGAATAAACAATTTAATAAGGGTACTAATTATTAGTATAATCATAATATCAGTCACTTAATAATAACTCATGTATTGGAGCGTTACATTATATCATGGCCAGATTTTAATTAAAATGGAATAACTCTCTAAGGAGTTGGAATATAAACATCGAATTTCACATGATGCTTTGAGTTCATGAAAGGTATAAATCACCATAATTGGTAAGTTTCTAGGGTTTCTCATTGAAGCGCGAGGATCGATTTTAGGGTTTTTGAAAAAAAAATTCTAGTTTTCCAATGGTGTCGATTATAGAAAAAATAAAATTGCACAAATTAAGCACAAATTAAGACCCACCGAAGTAAAAAAAATCGTAGTTGTATGTCATGCCGTTTAAGAGATACAGCAATTTGCTAAACGTTACTGCAGCGGCATCTTGAATAACTCTGAAACCTCAAGACGCACAAATTCTATTTTTTGGGCACAATTAGGCACAAATTATATCTATCTAAGTAGCTAGTTTGTATTCAGCTACGACCACTGGTAAAAAAACATGCCGCTGCAGTAACGTTACTCCAGCGGAATCTGTTTTTCGTGAATATCTTTGGATCGGCTGGACGCACAAATTCTAAATTTCGGGCACATTTACACGAGATTGGGTACTAATTCCTGTCAAGACGAAATCCTGAAAAGCGACAACATTCCGCTGCAGTAACGCACACCAATGAATGTTCTTGAACTGTCAAATGAAACTGACTCCGACTGATAGTGTGATACGCAATTAGGGTGCAGAGTGACAATTCTCGTATTTTTTACAGCGTTCAATCTGTCAAAAGTTGTATAACGTTTACATACATTTTTGACAGTTGATTGTGAGAATTTGAACGTTTTTTCGTGTCGACGGTACTTTGATTGAAATCTATACATCTACCCAAATATGTAAATAAAATTGAAGTGTCTGTTTGTAATGTCAAAATCAGAGCTTTTTGCTAAATTAATGAAAATATGAAATTATACAATGAGCTGCCGCTATAGCGACATTAATGAAAGACACAGGTATGGCTAGTGGTCAGTAATCAAAAAAAAATATAATAAGATAAAAAAATCTATAAGTGGCTGGAGTGTCCTTCAGCAAGTGAACCATCATCTGATGACAGTAGTAGCTGAACTGATGGATGGATGGGGAGACCTAAGAAAAAAACCGGCCAAGTGCGTGTAGGACTACGCACAATGAAGGGTTCCGTAGTTGGGATGAAATATCCCAAGAACAAACTTAACATTATAGTTGAAAAACATGTTCTCCCATACATTACAACCATGAACAATTTATCGTTCATGATTACGACAGTAAATGTAAGTTTGTACTCACAATATTGAGAGATTTATACCATGTTATTTTAAGACCACAAACTTCTTATAAGTTTGCCTGTAATCTATAGAAATACTTTCTGTATTTTTTTTTCAAATTTTTAGGCTCGGTAGTTTCGGAGATAGGGGGGGGTGGGGGATGTTAAACCATTTTATTTTTAATTATAAAAAAAATACTTGAGACCCTCTTAGTAAGTCCTTTCATTTGATATGTCACACGGTACAGTTTGCAAAACTTTTTTTAAATTTTCTTATTTGCCCCTAAAAGTGACCCCATATTCAAAATTCATTTATTTACTTTAGCCGTACATGTTTGGGTCACAGAAATCCATATGTGTACCAAATCTCAACTTAGTCGGTCCATTAGATTCGGAGCAAATTGGCTGTGACAGACGGACAGACAGACAGACAGACACACGAGTGATCCTATGGGTTCCGTTTTTTCCATTTGAGGTACGGAACCCTAAAAATGGATGGATGGTGTGAGAGATGATTATAAGTATACTTAAATGAAATGTGACAGCTGACAGTTCATTATGTGAGGAGGGACCATAGATATAATATTTCTATGCGAGGAACAGTAGACTAGCAAAAGTTTGGAATAATACTCCAATATTCTTAACAAAGAAAAATCGTACCAAAAATAAAAACCGGTCAAGAGCGAGTCGGACTCGCGCACCGAGGGCTCCGTTCCGATTTCTGAAAAAGTGTGCTACTTAGATACATCGTTTTATTTTTCCTGTAATCTTTACATAAACATCTATCACATAGAATAATTTCAGATTTTTCTCTTCGCAAACTTCGGAGATAAGGGGGGGAACGGTTTTTTTTTTTTCATTTTTCATCAAAAGTCAAAAACTATGCGGCCAAAAAAAAAAAATAGTTTGAGAATGTGCAAACAGCGCTCTTTCATATGATACCCCACATGCCCTAGTAGCCCCACTTAAAATTTTTAAGACCCCTTTGAGTACCTGTTGCAAAAAAAATATAAATATGTTTATTTATTTCTTATTTGCAAAATAGTTGGGTAAACCTCATCTAAAACTATTCCAAATTTCAAGTTGATAGCATCAGTAGTTACTGAGATATCCAGCTGTGACAGACAGACAGACAGACAGACTGAGTCACACCATAAGGGTTCCTTTTTTACCATTTTGGTACGGAACCCTAATAAAAACAATATTAAAAACTGAAACGTAACAGTATTAAAATTTTTAAAACGGAACAAAATGGAACAAAACACATTCTTCCAATAAAATAGGAATAATTCCGTTGCCTAGCGTTTGAAAAAGGAAAAAGTATAAAAAAAGAATAAAAAAGCAAAACCAAACTGTTGCTCGCAGGAATATTGGAAACTCAACATTCCTGCGTGCGTTGGCTATTTTTTAAATGATTTCTGAAAAGAATGAGGTTTTCTATTCGACGTGCTGTTTTTAGGGTTCCGTACCAAAATGGTAAAAAGGAACCCTTATGGTGCGACTCAATCTGTCTGTCACAGCTGGATATCTCAAGAACTACTAATGCTATCAACTTGAAATTTGGAACAGTTTTAGATGACGTTTGCCCAACTATTTTGCAAATAAGAAAGAAATAAAAAAAAAAGTATTTTTTTTACAACAGGGACTGAAAGGGTGTCTTAAAAATTCAAAGTGGGGCTACTAGGGCATGTGGGGTATCATATGAAAGAGCTCTGTTTGAACATTCTCAAACATTTTTTTTATTTTTTTTAAGCCGCATAGTTTTCGACTTTTGATGAAAAATGTAAAAAAAATACCGTCCCCCCCCCCCCCCCCCCCTATCTCCGAAGTTTGCAAAGCGAAAAATCTGAAATTATTGTATGTGATAGAAGTTTATGTAAAGATTACAGGAAAAATAAAACGACGTCTCTAAATGGCACACTTTTTCAGAAATCGGAACGGAACCCTCGGTGCGCGAGTCCGACTCGCTCTTGACCGGTTTTTTAGGAGGTCGACAATTAGTAGTTTAGTGAGGATACGGGAATTTCACCAATTATAAAAAACTTTATTTCTGTAAGTAGGTTTGCACCAATGGCAATGAAATTGCCTTGATCAGCATCTAAACCGCCAGACCATTGCTTGTTCCTGTTATTGTCAGGTTCAGCAATGGTGCCAACGGCACACAGAACAAGTTATAGCACAGATTAATACAGATGGGACACTCCGCAGTTTAGGTATGAAGCTACAAGTACGCGGCGGGCCCCGTCCGCGGGGCTAATTCAGTAGGTCAGAAGGTATAAGAGTTACGCGATAGAAAGAGAGGCAACTTTTAGTTGCATATAACTGTAGGTAATAAGCGTTGTGCGACCTGAATTGCTCTTTATTGTGTCGTAGCAAGAGTCGCTTTTTATTTAAATGATTGTACGGAGTGTCCCATCTGTATTAATCTGTGGTTATATGCACTAAAAAATTGAGTATTGCGTATGTGAACGGTCTATAATATTTGTATTTTCTTTTTTATTACTTTTATTTACTAATTATTATTGTTTTGTTCATCCAATCCCTATCCAGTTTCCTCCCTCAGAATTATACAGTGTGCCCCATTTATAAATCACATTGTGACAAAAACAGTGTGCGCAATTGAAACAGTTTATTGAAGAAGTTTATTTACGCCACAAGTACGTGTGCATCGGCAAGCTGGCGGAACTAACGGGTGAGTGATCATTTATTAGTTATTCTTGGTTTCCCTCGTCTCGGTAGAAACGTCCAGTACCAGACTAATACAGGGTGTAAGCAGTGGCAATATTTAACACTTTCAGCTGAGCATCTGGGTATTCATATGTTTGTTGCGCGGCACACTATTTTCTCATACAAAATATATGACGATTAGTGACGTTCTGGTTTTTCATACAAGCAAAGATAATATGAAATGTGACACAACCGTTACTACACGTCGACGTTGCGAATGTACGCGTAATTATAATGTATGTGTGTGAGTAGCCCTAAAAAGTGTACAGCAAAACTAACGTGGAGTGGCGCTAGCAGTCCGAAAATTTAAAGTGATACGGCGCGATGACGTAGCTTGAAGGAATTGGTATAGGCCGCAGCCGTTTATACACGTTCTTTAAAGAAAGACATATTTTTTGCTGACGTGATTAAACGTTGTGTCAAATAGCGTTTATCAAATTTTACGTATTATAACGTCGCTCCGCTCAGTGTTAAGGGGTCATTGTACTCATCATTACGAACAACTTTTACTATGGGACCAAACCTGAAATCGCGAAAAAAAAATCTGCTGTTCAGTACATTTATGTTCGCCTATTTCGTCAAAATGTAGGGAACAGCTGATTTTTTTTAGCGATTTCATGTTTGGTCCCACAGTAAAAGTTGTTTCAAATTAATAGGGTGCATTCAGCTCCTTATTTTGAATCATATTACAGCGGAAAATTTTCACTTTTTTGTATCGTTTTTCCATTCCTTTATTTCAATGTAAAATTACATTCTCTGTACGCAGTACTCCATTTATGTAAAAAAAAAACCGGTCAAGAGCGAGTCGGACTCGCGCACCGAGGGTTCCGTTCCGATTTCTGAAAAAGTGTGCTATTTAGAGACATCGTTTTATTTTTCCTGTAATTTTTACATAAACTTCTATCACACAGAATAATTTCAGATTTTTCGCTTTGCAAACTTCGGAGATAAGGCGGGGAACGGTATTTTTTTTTTACATTTTTCATCAAAAATCGAAAACTATGCGGCATAAAAAAAAGAAAAAAAAATGTTTGAGAATTTGCAAACAGCGTTCTTTGATATGATACCACGCATGCCCTAGTAACCCCACTTTGAATTTAATTAATAATTTAATACTAATACTAATAAATACTTATGAAATACTAATCCTAATAAATACTAATGAAATACTAATACTAATAAATACTAATTAGGTAGTTAGGTCATGGTACCTTACAATAAATTACTGATTTTTTGTACGCTGGCAAAGCATGTAGCTCCTTTTTATTATTTTTTAATTCCATCCACAATGCACATGTATTGTACTTACTCATGTTTTTACAAAATAAAAATATCTTTATCTTTACTCTAACAAACGACGCGTGAAATCAGCTGTTCACTTTCTGCCTAGATATAGAGTTCATCGAACTCACCGCATACCTATTACCTACCTCTCCCAATCATTAACAGACGCTCCGATTTGTGTACAAAAACATAAACAAATCAGGTTTATTGGATTCCCATAACGTTCCTGAAATAGTTTCACGTACCGGTCATCTTAGTATGACATACTGAATTCACCCCATCAGTCTGCGGAGGGCTGTCCCTTATACCCTGTATACCGCAATGCTGCCTCACCGACAAATCAGGAAGGGCTTAACTATTTGAACAGAAGGATGTGTAATGAACGGCTACTTACCACACAAAAACAAAAATATGTAAAGATTTTCCGATTTTTAAAAGCTCTGTGTTGCTAATATAAGCATCACCTTTGTACGTGTTTTCTGTGCCTTTCTTCTTGCCTTGTCTGTTTATACATGTGTACATAAACTGTTAAATAACTAAACAAAAACAAATGCGGAACAAAGTTCCTTCTCGCGAATGATTTAAAACAAAAACAAAATTTTCACAGTCGCCATCTTCGATTTACATTTTGACTTTAGCACCCTCGAAAACTATGAAAACGACACCCAGGTTGACAGATTTTAAAATTTTCGCAACCGCTTAATCGCACAATTCCAATCGAAGATTGATATTGCGAGATATTTTTACCCTCGGTTCTAAGGAGAAACAAATAAGTCTTTATGTGTCATTCAGGAACAATTAATTAATAAAATCCTTGTCATCATCATCATAAATATCGTCCTATTCACTTCGAAACACATTATATCTTAATAACAAAACTAAATAAATATGAATATCTTTGTTCCTGCCCCATACATCAAGTCCTCGTCGTGATGAATCAACCACGCCATTAATTAATCATTGAGAGAAAGGCAAACAAATGGATATTAATTATAAGTCGAGCAGGCTTTTAGCAATGTGGCGAAGTTATGGTGAATAATGTATTCAATTAAATAAAAGGTACACTTATGTACTGGGTCAAAATAAATTAGATAGAGAAACTACGCAGACGTGATAAGTTTAAATGTCGATATATTTAAACAAAAAAAAAAAAAAAAAAAAAACACCGATCAAGAGCGAGTCAAACGCGCGCACCGAGGGTTCCGTACCATCATTTATATTATGTAATTTTTGTTGATGATTTCTGAAAAACTGTGCTATTTAGAGACATCGTTTTATTTTTCCTGTAATCTATACACAAACTTCTGTTACAAAGAATAATTTCAGATTTTTCTAAATGCAAACTTCGGAGATACGGGGGCGAACGGTATTTTTTTTTTTAATTTTTATCAAAAGTCGAAAACTATGTGGCCTAAAAAAAGAAAAACAATGTTTGAGAATGTGCAAACAGCGTTCTTTCATATGATACCCCATATGCCCTAGTAGCCCCACTTTGATTTTTTAAGAAGTTTCAGTCCCTGTTGCAAAAAAAAAACATTACATATTTTTGTTTCTTTCTTATTTGCAAAATAATTGGGTAAACGTCATCTAAAACTGATCCAAATTTCAAGTTTCCATGGCACCAACATCGTAATCGCGAAAAAATAATCAGCCGTCCCATACATTTGCGTCGAGTAGGTATTGAAGTTTTGTATGGGACAGTTGAACATTTTTTCGCGATTACGATGTTGGTCCCATGGAGAAAGTTGTTCGGTTTGATGTTCTGTACCACACCCTGAAATTTGACGAGAATGCAAAGCCACACGTTGTCAATCTCAATCAATCTGCCTAGCCTTTTCCCAAATATGTAGGGGTCGGCTTCCAGTCTAACCGGATGCAGCTGAATACCAGTATTTTATGTGGAGCGACTGCCAATCTGACCTCCACAACCCAGTAACTGGGTAATACGATACCCCTTGGTAAGACTGGTTGTCAGACTTTCGGGCTTCTGACGACCCGTAACGACTGTCAAAGTTCCACGAATGCCAGCCGGGACCAACGGCTTAATGTGCTTTCCGAGGCACGGAGGAGTCTCGGTATGTAAAGATGGTCACCCATTCACTGACCAACCCCGGCAAGCGTAGCTTAACCTGACGGATCGACCCGTGCGGCTGTTATTACTTAGCCACGAGCTCCTCGTGTTGTATTTATTCTCCACGAGTTGTATATAATTGAAAAAACTGTACTTTTTAAGAAAAGTTTAACTGAAACCGGGAAACAGTTGATGCTAGGAAAAAGTTGAAAAATAAAAACACAATTTGAAGTTTCTTTTGTTTTTAAAATTAAGGTTTGAAATGAAACAGAATTTCTTCGACATCAACCCGCTCGATGTTAAACAGTTACAAATATAATATTATATGTTATGTTGGCATATATAAAGTAAACAACATACTGTATTATGTATTAATATGCGTTAATGAACCATCAGGAAAGTACCTACGAGTATCAATTGAGTTTCAGAATGGAATAAATTATTAAAATTCAGAAGTTTTTCATCGAAAATCGGAAAATAAAATAGAAGAGTATTTGCACTAGCCGCAATACTATCTCCCATTGAAGCCGCGGCAGATATTTTATAGCATCTTTATACGTCTATATTACATAAAGTTTTCTCCTTATATATACCTACACTTGGTGTACGTACATTTGAGAAGTAATACTGGAATTCAGCTATATCCGGTTAGACTGGAAGCCGACCACGACATAGTCGGGAAAAGGCTAGGCAGATTGCTATCCTCCAGTACTATTCTCTAGTACTATCCTCCAGTACTATCCAGCAGTACTATCCTCCAGTACTATCCTCCAGTACTCGCTTCTGCATAGAAAATTCTGTGTTGTTAACTCAACCAATGGCAATACCAGTCGAGTGCCAGTCGGGTCACTGCTGTTAAAATGTTAGTTAGTATTCCCTTTCAGAGAGTGTTTGTGAATAGCTGACGAGGAGTAATGAAAGGAAGGGTGGGGGTATTGAAGAGTAGGTGCAAAGGGGGCATGGGAAACTGGTATGAATGCAAAATTACAAGGAGCTAGTATTGTAGAAAAAAAAACCGGCCAAGGGCTCCGTAGTTGAAAAGAATTTACCCATAAAATAAACATATGTATCATTGTAGTTGAAAAACATGATCTGGGAAATCAATCAATCTGCCTGCCTTTTCCCAACTATGTTGGGGTCGGCTTCCAGTCTAACCGGATGCCGCTGAATACCAGTATTTTACATGGAGCGACTGCCTATCTGACCTCCACAACCCAGTTACTGGGTAATACGATACCCTGTGGCGGCATCTACATCGCCACATATGAACTACGCATCAATGACATGACGTCACGCAAACCTGCATCGCGCAATTAGAGTTTACCATGCGATTAGCATATATACAACGTCCCGACATCAACCGTCGGGCAGTAGCTCACCAGACACAACACCCGTCTGGTCGGAGGATCCTCCCTTTTCTGTGGAGCATGAGTGAACTTTACACCCTGTTCCTGATGACTCTAAACTGGTGACCCCCAGCATGAACGTCAGCGCAGCCTTCATGCAACTTCTTCAGCGTGACGTCATCAGCATCACTTCCTCAAGCTTTCGAGCGGCGAGTCACACAGCCAGCCAGCATCCACGGCTTCAACAGGTATCCTGACCACCAGCATGCAGCGGACGCGCATTCCTGGTCATCACCTTCAGCCTCAACCCAGCGCTGTACACTCCGACTCACTGGAGCATAACGCAGCGCCACCCCGACTCACTGGGGTATCACCGCAGACAGTTCCGACTCACCGTGAACTATGCGGCACCCGGTTCCGACTCACTGGAACCACAACTGGCACTGGCAAGCATCGCAAGATACACGACTCAGCCCACTATCGACCTCCGGTCTCCGGAGGGGAGTGATGTGGCGGCATCTACATCGCCACATATGAACTACGCATCAATGACATGACGTCACGCAAACCTGCATCGCGCAATTAGAGTTTACCATGCGACTAGCATATATACAACGTCCCGACATCAACCGTCGGGCAGTGGCCCACCAGACACAACACCCGTCTGGTCGGAGGATCCTCCCTTTTCAATAGAGGATGACTGAACTTTACACCCTGTTCCTCATGCCTCTAAAACCCCTTGGTAAGACTGGTTGTCAGACTTTCGGGCTTCTGACGACCCGTAACGACTGTCACAGTTCCACGAATGACAGCCGGGACCAACGGCTTAACGTGCTTTCCGAGGCATGGAGGAGTCTCGGTGTGTAAAGATCACCCATCCACTGACCAACCCCGGCAAGCGTAGCTGATGGATCGACCCGTGCGGCTGTTATTACTTAGCCACGAGCCCCTCTTCGAACCTACGAACTATGAATGAATATAATGCTAACTGAATGCAAAGCCTGCGGCAGAATTAACATAACTGTGCGTAAAATATCAGCAACGGTAATTCATTCCCGATGTAAATATCAATATTGACCTCCATTTCAAAATAAAACTCATCCGTTCGTTATCAGTTACCTGTATTTATATTTACAGCAAGCATTCCTGCTGTATTTGGTATTTAAATAACATGAACGCGAGTGGAAAAAAATCCTGTAATCTTTACATAAACTTCTATCACATAGAATAATTTCAGATTTTTCTCTTTGCAAACTTCGGAGATAAGGGGGGGGGGGGGGGGGAACGGTATTTTTTTTTACATTTTTCATCAAAAGTCGAAAACAAACAGACTGAAAAAAAAAAATATATGTTTGAGAATGTGCAAACAGTGTTCTTTCATATGATACCCCGCATGCCCTAGTAGCCCCACTTTGATTTTTTAAGACACCCTTTCAGTCCCTGTTGCAAAAAAAAAATAAAAATATTTTTATTTCTTTCTTATTTGAAAAATAGTTGGGTAAACGTCATCTAAAACCATTCAAAATTTCAAGTTGATAGCATTAGTAGTTCCTGAGATATCCAGCTGTGACAAACGTCTGTCTGTCTGAACTCCACTAACCCAAGCTTAACTTTTTTTTGTGCTCGGCCATGTCTTCTTCTTCTATACATCTATCTCTACTAGTCGTCATCTCGGTAGTCTCTCCCTTTCTCGACATAATATCTTTCACACAGTCCATGCATCGTTTCTTTGGTCTTCCCCTACTCTTATGGGCTCCACATTCATAGCTCAAAACTAGCAAAATCGTGTGACAGAGACATATAATTGCCTATTAACACTTTGAGCGGAGCGACGTTATAATACGTAAAATTTGATAAACGTTATTTGACACAACGTTTAATCACGTCAGCAAAAAATATGTCTTTCTTTAAAGAACGTGTATAAACGGCTGCGGCCTATACCAATTCCTTCAAGCTACGTCATCGCGCCGTATCACTTTAAATTTTCGGACTGCTAGCGCCACTCCACGTTAGTTTTGTTGTACACTTTTTAAGGCTACTTACACACATACATTATAATTACGCGTACATTCGCAACGTCGACGTGTAGTAACGGTTGTGTCACATTTCATATTATCTTTGCTTGTATGAAAAACCAGAACGTCACTAATCGTCATATATTTTGTATGAGAAAATAGTGTGCCGCGCAACAAACATTTGAATACGCAGATGCTCAGCTGAAAGTGTTAGGTAACTATTTTATTGGTTCAAATATTACTGTAATTGTGCTATTTCAATCAAAACATAGAGCCATAAAAGAAAAGATACGAAATGGTGTCAATTTCTAATAAAATTATGTACGAGTAACTTGCTTCTTTTTTAACATCTGTATTCCCAAGTATAAACACATAGAAATATAGTTATTTACTTTTTAATAGCACTGCGCAAGTAGGTAAAAAGTCCCTCTCACCGATTAAGGCCGTTCCAAGCTTGGTTTAGCTCGGTGTGTAAGTGAAATGGCTGTCTAGTTTGACACACGAGATAGAAGATTCTCACGCGCACCGGAATTATGTCGTCAAAGTGCAAATAAAATCGTATAAAATTAGAAATTAACTATTTAATAAAAAGTAATCCATCACTGGATGCACTTTGGAATTTGACATTTCATGGTATATTTTTAATTATAATTATAATTGCTAATGAAGGGATAAACAGCTTTTAAAGATTATTAGGAGGTATGTTTAAAGATTTTTTTAGTGCATTAAAGTATGTTTAATTGTGTTTTGGCTTCCATCACTGTATGCGAAAAGGACTTGAAAATATCTTTTTTTTTTACCATGTCAAAATTATGTACGGTTTATGAGATACACAGCTGTAAAGAACCACCTTTTTGATCGTTTTCAGGAAGTCTGCGCCTTAAACACAAAAAATGTCACACATTTTATACCTCTATGCCGTTTTACGCGCCTAGTGCGTTCGCCGCGATTTTCATGGCGGCGTCGCTTAGGATGTGGTAAAAATTGGGGAGGCAGTGAAAGTGTTCTTATATAACGTAAATTTATAGACCCGTTATCATTTACCTAGCCTTTTCCCAACTATGTTGGGGTCGGCTTCCAGTCTAACCGAATGCAGCTGAATACCAGTAGTTTACATGGAGCGACTGCCTTTCTGACCTCCACAATCCAGTTCTGGGTAATACGATACCCCTTGGTAAGACTGGTTGTCAGACTTTCGGGCTTCTGACGACCCGTAACGACTGTCAAAGATCCACGAATTGCTTTCCAAGGCACGGAGTAAGGAGCCAAACTAATTTAATTTCACTACAGATATTCTATGTTCTTGTAGTAATAGAGATAAGATATGGCACGAAGCCACGCCTGTAACGCGTTAGTTAAGAAACTAACGGTTCAGATAGAGAATGTTAGCGGTTTTTTAGGGTTCCGTACCAAAATAGTAAAAATAGAACCCTTATGGTGTGACTCAGTCTGTCTGTCTGTCTGTCTGTCTGTCTGTCACAGCTGGATATCTCAAGAACTACTAATGCTATCAACTTGAAATTTGGAACAATATTAGACGATGTTTACCCAACAATTTTGCAAGTAAGAAAGAAGTAAAAATATTTATGTTTTTTTTCTAACAGGGACTGAAAGGGTGTCTTCAAAATTCAAAGTGGGGCTACTAGGGCGTGTGGGGTATCATATAAAAAGGCGCTGTTTGCACATTCTCAAATTTTTTTTTAGGCCCCCTAGTTTTCGACTTTTGATAAAAAATGTAAAAAAAAAGACCGTCCCCCCCCCCCCTTAACTCCGAAGTTTGCAAACATAAAAATCTGAAATTATTTTATGTGATAGAAGTTTATGTAAAGATTACAGGAAAAATAAAACGATGTCTCTAAATAGCACACTTTTTCAGAAATCGGGACGGAACCCTCGGTGCGCGAGTCCCACTCGCTCTTGACCGGTTTTTTATTTATACGACGATGCAGAGGATCTAGCGACCGCTAGAATCCAGATTCCTGAGAAAGGTATTCATGGGGAATTCTTTGGAATATCTTCTGTAATTTATGTGTGTATTTTTTCAGTTTCTCTCTATTTAAATATTTGCATAAAATAATGTTAGATGTTCAAAAATATAAAAGTATTATAGTAATTACTTAGCCTCATTGCATTTACTTGTTTTCAATGTTTATGAGGAACTTTGGCTCCTGAGATACAAGTATCTTTTTACTTAGTTCAGGAGCCAGCTGTTCAACCTGATTTTTGACTATTTATTTAAGGACAACCAACAAAGCATACACCAAAAATACATGCTAAAAAATATCCATATTACTTTAACATTTTAGAGGTAGCCTTAATTAAAGGCTGCCACGGCATGCATAAAACTTAGGAGTAGTAAATGCAGTAACAATACATAATTTACTAATTTAGATAGCTAAATGTAAGTGACGAACATAATAGAAACTGCAATATTAATTTTTCACCTTTATGATAATGCCCTATCAAATCAAATCAAATCAAATCAAAAAATCATTTATTTCAATCCATTGATCATAAAATAAGTTCAAATTAATTAATAATATAAATAAAATTAAAATTGTAAAATTAAATCAAAATCATTAAATTAAATTAAAAACCACAAAATCAAAATAAAATCAAATCAAAATCATTAAATTAAATTAAAAACTACAAAATCAAAATAAAATCAAATCAAAATCATTAAATTAAATTAAAAACCACAAAATCAAAATAAAATCAAATCAAAATCATTAAATTAAATTAAAAACCACAAAATCAAAATAAAATCAAATCAAAATCATTAAATTAAATTAAAAACCACAAAATCAAAATAAAATCAAATCAAATCAAAATCATCAAATTAAGCAAGACAGACTTGACTATAAGTAAAGAGTAAGACATATCAACATCCACGCTGGGTGAGCGTGACAGGCGACAAAATTGAATCTGCATTCTATCAATGGCGGAAAAATGACCCAGATTGGTTTTAAAGACTACCACTTGTACTATCATGTTTAGTGTATATGCTGCTAAGTAATAACAGCCGCACGGGTCGATCCGTCAGGTTAAGCTACGCCTGCCGGGGTTGGTCAGTGGATGGGTGACCATTTTTACATACCGAGATTTCTCCGTGCCCCGGAAAGCACGATAAGCCGTTGGTCCCGGCTGTCATTCGTGGATCTTTGACAGTCGTTACGGGTCGTCAGAAGCCCGAAAGTCTGACAACCAGTCTTACCAAGGGGTATCGTATTACCCAGTAACTGGGTTGTGGAGGTCGGATAGGCAGTCGCTCCATGTAAAATATTGGTATTCAGGTGCATCCGGTTAGACTGGAAGCCGACCCCAACATAGTTGGGAAAAGGCTAGGCAGATTGATTGATTGATTTATTTAAAGTCTCCGTTAAACTAATGTTGGTTTCGTGCAACTCACCGTGATTGTCATACCTATCTAAAGTAGGTATTAATTATAAATATCCTTGGACATTTCACACAACGCCATCTAGTCCCAAGCTAAGCAACCTAATGCTTGTGTTATGGTAACGAGATGGCTGATAAACTACTTATATACATTTTTTTTTGTAAATACATACTTATTATAGATAGAAAAACACCCAGACTCGGAACAAATACTTGTAGGTCGTACAAATATTTGTTCCGTGCGGGAATCGAACCCACGACATGCTGCGCAGCAGTCAATCGCTCAACCACTGCGCCAACCGTGTCGTCATTTATACATGTCTGCCTATCTTTTCGGAGAATACATGCGAGAAGCTGTGTAGTTTAATTATTTTATTTAGTTATTTATTTAGATTTACCAAAGTTTGTACACACTACAGAAATTACAGGAAGCAACAAGAAAAGAAGAACTAAATGTAACAAAGAATTATTAAACAATACAAATCGAGTCGGAATCTACATGATTGTAATGTTCACACCATTACTATTTAATAACAGCCTCGAATCCAACCAAGGACAATCGATCGAAACTAACTTCAGGAACGGTTCAAAGTTATATAGATTATGTACGATTGTATATGCGTATAAACTAACTAACTCACGACTCGGTCTCAGGGTACAGCCGCTTTTTAACCGACTTCTAAAAAAGGAGGAGGTTCTCAATTCGGATGTTTGTATTTTTTTTTTTATGTTTGTTCGCGCATAATTCCGTCGCTTGCCAACCGATTTGAAAAATATTTTTTTTGTTGGAAAGGGTATACTTCCCAAATGGTCCCATTTTTGACAAAATCCAGTTCTGATGATGGGATCCTGGAGAAATCGAAGGAACTCTTCAAATATTATACGCACACGTATAGCGATTTGGGTATTTTTTTATAGTAGCTCGTGCATTTGCTCTCGGAAAGCACCACTTGGTGAAGTGGAACTGATGATGAAGACCACAGATGGCTACCGGAACTACTCAATTATAAATATTTCAGGGGTTGCGATTCGATTACTTGACATTAGACTATTGTAACTTATACAAATTATAAACAGACCCACTAAAAAGCGAGAAATAAAAACTGTTTAACAAAAAAAAAAAACCGACTTCCAAAAATCACTACAAAATGAAAAATAACTTTGATTTCGGAAGTCGGTGGCAAAAAAAACGAAAGACACCGACTTCCGAAATCAAAGTTATTTTTCATTTTGTAGTGATTTTTGGAAGTCGGTTTTTTTTTTGTTAAAAAGTTTTATAGGCAGCTTTCGTTATGCGGCTTCCAAAATATGGAATAACCTGCCACCACCGATTAGAGTAATTAACACGACAGGCGCTTTTAGACGACGGCTTACGGCAGTACCTCATAGAAGAGCAACAGAAGCTGGCCATGGTCACACTAAGGGTGCGTTTCCACTGACGCGGAGCTGGGCGGAGCGGAGCGGAAACGTGCAGGAATCGACCAATCATAATGGTTGAAATCCTCATCGCGTCTCTTGTCTCGTCTGTAATTGGACGATTCCTGCACGTCTCCGCTCCGCTCCGCCCAGCTCCGCAACAGTGGAAACGCACCCTTAATGTCTCAATTATATAATGTATGTACCTACCCACTTATGTATGTATCAGTGTTTCTGTCGACGAATGTTGCACGAAAATGTAAATAGTAGCACTATACTCTTGCTCATGCTAACGCTTGTTTTTTTTTTATTTTATTTTTTTATTTAAGGTTGCGCCAGGGTAGCCCGCGAAATTCAAAATTTCTTACGTTTTTTGCAATTTGTAGGTCAGTGTGAGCTTGTATGTTGATTAAAATATGATTCGCGGCCGTAGCTAATATGGCTTTACAGAATTATAATCATTAGAATCAGCAATACAACTCCATAAGTTAGCATTTATCTCAAATCTAGCGATTTCATGAAATCATGAGGTTTGAGGTAAGAAATTTTGAATTTCGCGGGCTACCCTGGCGCTTTCGCCTTAAGTAGATAAGTATGCATCACACGTTGCAGTATAAAACTGATTTACGTCCGTCACCTCACACTTCGAACCAGTTAAAAACCAGCGTCAGGCAAATAGTTGTAGGGCATTTTTGCTGAACTGGGCCTTTTTGGCACAGCCATGAGGCACACATTCCTGTATCGCTTTGTATTGTTTTAGCACATGTTGATTCTTTTTATTATTATTTTTTTATTTCTGTTAGGTATATTTTGTGTGCCTCATAATTAGTCTGTGCTAAATAAATATATTTTCTTTCTTTCTTTCTTTAATATTGTTGAAGTATTTAGCTGTTCCCCGCGGTCGCCGGGTTGTGGTGCTAATAATCTGAATTTGGCCGTGAAAACGTCTGAGGGGCAATTCTCGTATTTTTAACAACGTTCGCAATCTCATCTCAGTCTCAATCTGTCAAAAATTGTATAGCGTTTACCTACATTTTTGACATTTGATTGACACTGGCATGAGATTGTGAACGTTTTTAGGTACGAGAATTGGCCATCTGATCTCCGAGGCGAGCATTTAGGAGCCACTAGTCATCGGCTCGAACTCGTTGGTGGCGTGAGTAATTCAATCTGCCTAGCCTTTTCCCAACTATGTTGGGGTCGGCTTCCAGTCTAACCGGATGCAGCTGAATGCCAGTATTTTAGATGGAGCGACTGCCTATCCACAACCCAGTAACTGGGTAAAACAATACCCCTTGGTAAAGACTGATTGTCAGACTTTCAATTAATTTCAACTTGGTACTTCCATCTGTTCCTGAGAAAAAGGGTCTTGACAGACTGACAGAAAGACGGACAACGAAGTGATCTTATAAGGCTTCCGTTTTTTCCTTTTGAGGTACGGAACCCTAAAAAAACGAGTTTTCAAGTTTCATTAGTAGTAAAACGCTTTAGTTACTTCATTTTGGCCTATTTTTTAAATTTTCAAATAATATTAACGCTATGAAATTGATAAATCTAATAGTTATTTTCTTGGCAAGTCCATCTGTTTTTGTTGTTACTAAATTACTTAAAACTAATTAAACAAACAAATTCTGTTTACAGCCAATTTTCTAAACTTACTGTAGGTAGCAGAAGTTTAGCGAAAGTTCCAACACAATCTCTTTTATTGAAAGGAAGCCAAGATATTCCGAGTTCTAACAATGAAGTTCATATTGTGAGGTTTCTATATTATCGGACGGAAAATTAACCGCCTGGAGTTGGCATCGGGTTACTGGTAAAACACCAGCCACCAGGGGTCATTGTACTCATCATTATGAACAACTTTTACTATGGGACCAAACCTGAAAACAGCTTATCCATACATTTATGTTCGCATAACTTGTCTAAGTGTAGGGAACAGCAGATTTATTTTCGCGATTATATACCGTGTTCTTTACGTTATATAGAAACTTTGGCAAACGCTTCTATGGCAAACGCATAATGAAAACCGTGCAATATATAATATAAAAATATATAACTATAACTTATAACCAAAAATTAATACTTACCTATTTAAAATATAAATACCACAAAAGCAAATGAAACTATTGTAATGATACTATTTTAATATAATATTTATTTAACAAAAAGCCGGCCAAGTGCGTGTCGGACTACGCACAATGAAGGGTTCCGTAGTTGGGATGAAATTATCTCAAGAACAACTTAACATTACGGTTGAAAAACGTGTTCTCCCATACATTCGAACAAAACGCATTAAATGTAAGTTTGTACTCACAATATTGAGAGATTTACCATGTTATTTTAAAACCACAAACTTCTTATAGGTTTTCCTGTGTGCAGATATAGAACTATTTTCTGTATTTTTTTCAAAATTTTAGGCTCAGTAGTTTCGGAGATAAGGGGGGGGGAATGGTCAATTTTCGTCTATTTTCTTAAATAACTTTAAAATGATTTATTTTAAAATTATAAAAAAATATATATTTGAGACCCTCATAGTAAGCCCTTTCATTTGATATGTCACATAGTACAGTTTGCAAAACTTTTTTTTTTAATTTTCTTATTTGCCCCCTAAAAGTGACCCCCATATTCAAAATTCATTTATTTACTATAGCCGTACGTGTTTGGGTCACAGAAATCCATATTTGTACCATATTTGTCCATTGGATTCGGAGCAAATTGGCTGTGACAGACAGACGGACAGACAGACACACGAGTGATCCTATAAGGGTTCCGTTTTTTCCTCTTGAGGTACGGAACCCTAAAAAGCGCCTTCATCCTCTCTCCTATTTAAAATGAACTTTGCTGTGCCCGACAGGGTCCATAATTGATTCGATGTTTAACATACCAACTATGTACACATTATGGAATGCAATAAAATATTGAGTATTGAGTATGGCTTTTAAAAACTAAATCTAACAAAGGAAGTACTCATTCGGAAGCGTTGTGCGTTTCTTATGAAGCGCATGCGGGCCAGCTCGAACAGCCTTCTGAGCGTGTTCGTGGGCCGCTGGGACTCGCCGATGTGGAGGCCCTGGATGCGACTGCACACTGTGGGTGGTCGCGTCCAGGGCTTGCTGTAAACTGGTACTCCTGTGCGGTGCCACTTTGTGATTTTTAGGGTTTCGTACCAAAATGGTAAAAAGGAACCCTTATGGTGTGACTCAGTCTGTCTGTCGTTGTGTGAAATGTCCAAGGATATTTATTTATTATTTATTTATTTATATGACGTTTTATTTCGATTTTTGATGAAAAATGTAGAAAAAAATACCGTCCCCCCCCCCCCCCTTATCTCCGAAGCTTGTAAAGGGAAAAATCTGAAATTATTCTATGTGATAGAAGTTTATGTAAAAATTACAGGAAAAATAAAACGATGTCTCTAAATAGCATACTTTTTCAGGTATCGGAACGGAACCCTCAGTGCGCGAGTCCGACTCGCTCTTGACCGGTTTTTTATTTCTTTCTGTGGCTTTGTTTAAGAAAGAAGACAAAATTAATATATTTATAAAAAAATTAAAACAATTTTTAATAAAAAAATGCTATTACAGTATTAATGAATATTTAAATGATAAAAATATGTAAGTTATCAACACATCCGACGATAATGATTTTGTTCTAGTGTTAGTGACCAT